>NADL03000701.1:0-600000 GCA_002205965.3 Kappaphycus alvarezii | reverse complement strand
CTGTCCGGTACACTTTGTAGAGCATCTTTTCATATTCTTTGCCCTCTCGTCTTGTCTGCCTGCGTTCGGCCATTCTGGTCAAATGCGTGCGTGTCAACGTAGTCCCCTTTTCTATTTGCGCGTTGCATCCTGATTCGCCCTTTCGGAGACCCCTCTGGGATTGAGTCGCCTTGCATTACACCGAATGTTCCAACAACTGTACTGCACAATAAATATTGGGCTTACAATGGCATGAGCTCCACGTGTATGATATTCCCAGCCACAACCGACCATACGGTATCTTTCAAATATTAAAGCAGGCCACATCCCCACCCCTTATCGTGATTTTTAGTCAAATTCTTGCAGACGTATGATACGTTCTTTCCGTTAGTCCAAACAATTGTCAACCTCCTAAAAAAAACGGATACTGCTATTCTGTCACTGTACTGTACTGTACTGTACTGTACTGTAATGTACTGTACTGTACTGCGTGTGGCGAATCTTTATGGGTTGTACAATGTTGCCCAGAAGCGTGCGGAGGGTATTCATAAATTAATGCGTGCGGCGGGTGGAAACCTGTCGCGCCTGCAATGTACTGTACTGTACTGTTGAGGTGCTTTGGCACCACCAGTCCTGCCCGGTACCCATATTCTATACTGTACTATACCTGCCAAAAAGCAACGTGGAATTGCAGTATTGAAGGTGCAGTACCTTTTTTGCCAAGAAAGGTACGGTATTGTACCATACGGTGCCGTACGGTTCATACATATGTACGGTACATCTACTGTACATACTGTACAGTACTACTGTTCATGTCTGCATTACAATAACAAAGAGAATAACGATCAGTCATGCACCTCCACAGCAATCAAAGGCCGTAAGGCAGCAGGTCTCGAGGCTGGGGATCTGGCTGGGGACGTAGGCCGGGGACGTAGGCCGGGGACTTGGCATTAATGTTGCCTGCTGCCGCCAGAACACCGGCGTACGGCATGAACCAAGCGAATTGAGAAAGCGTCCCTTACTGTAAACACGCTTATTGTACGTTCTCTTCGAAGACAATTGTATCGCGAAAGATACTGCAGCGCATCCCCGGAATCTTTGCCATGCCCGCTTCATACATGAGGTACAATGCAGACCGTTTCTAGACTGTGAGTCCCGGCAGCTGCGTCTGCGTTTCCGTCCATTCCGCATGCCGTGACCGCACGGCTTAATGTCCGTCCGGAATAAGGCAACGGGATGTGAAAAAGCGTTGCCATCTTGCACGCTTCGCTGCCACCTGAAATTAGATAATTGCATTAGGTGTAACGAATTCGGAAACATCCCCTGATGGTTGTGACCGTTGTCTACAATTTCAGAAACATCGCCTGATCTGGCAATTGCTTTGAGTCGCTACTTTTGCAAACAATTTCTTCCGTAGTGGAGCTCGCGGGTCGGTGATGTGAATCAACTGATTTCGCGGGGAACAATGCCCTGTTTTACCTTTCGGGCCCCTTCAGAGCAAAACCAGCTGGTCGTTCATTCAACAACCCATGTGGGAATGTCTGGCCCTGACGCCACATCCGTGCATCACGAAAATCAGAGCTAATACCAGCCAACAGCTGTTCCAGACGGTTGAGACGAAGTATGACCCTAACCAAGAATATGGTGCCCATGAAAACACATAGTCTAATAACCTACACGCGGTGTCAGTACAGCATTAACAGTCTCTCTGCGTGGTGACAACGCTAGCAACAACGACAAGACTATATTCGACCTCATCTTGTCTGGTCTGGCAGCACTGATTTCTTCGCGTGCAAGTCGTACCAAACCTGTTTCTCCACGTCTCCAAGCATAACCGTCTTAGGTAGCGGCAGTCTGGAAACCATCTCCTCCGCTCCAATCCACTCTTGACCATGCTCATCATCCTCTGCCTTCTCACCCCACGGGCCCGAGTAACCTCGCAGCTCGGGTTCGGCACTATTTTGCAATCTTCGCTGATTCACTGCCTTGAACATATCGTAACCGAGCGCAAGGTACCGATTAATCGGACTCGTTCCCACACTCTCCACACTCATGTACTTTGGTCTGCGACTGAAGTCTAGCTCACCCACACTTTCAACACATGCTTTGTCCATCCCTTCGATGTCGATTTTCAGGTAAACGGGTGTTCCGTACTCTTCCAACAGTTCCCTGCAAGTCTTCGCCTCGATCTCCACTTTCTCGCAGAAGGTGTGATCCCCTTCCTCAACCTCTTGTCCGTGTTCATTACGGCATCCCCGTCGTTCTATGAAGCTGCTGAACTTGTCGAAGCTGTTGACCCAAAATGTCACGTTGTCCTGTCTGTCTGCCCCCTCGTGAGTTAGCACTAGGGTGAGCAATATCAACCGCCCTTCCGCAATCTCCTTCGCAAACCTCTTCTTTGAAATCGCCACGAGTGCCGGGTTGGCCTCCACTGCCACGACTCTTGCATTTGGATTTCGTAAATAGAAGTCTGTGTCTTGCCCGGTGTTGTGACCCACATCGAAAATGCATTCTCCAGGAAGATCACAGAATTTCACTCCCGCTTTCCCAGCAGCATTGTCTGCTGACGTCTGAATGCTTGACGCAGGTGGAGCCTGAACGCTAACCGCAGTTGGGGCATTGTCTTCAGACATAGATGATACCGGAGATACCAATTCTGTCTGCGAGGAAACGTCCCGCGTGATAACGCATCTGGAGCTGACTGCGTAAAAAAGCACCAACGCTGGCAGAACGGCGAGGACAAGGGGCTTTACAGCTGCACGCAACACCATTCTGAGGCGGGAAACTGTCTTCATTGAGTGGATTTCCATCTTCAGTAGTCGGACAACGACCTCGTATTGGGAATGCAAACGTGGAAGGAGAGAAGAGTAGACGTCACAGACCTGAGGCTTAGAACTGAGTGTGTCGCGACGTGGTTTTCGTTGAAGCTACGATTGGGATCTTCGACAATTTAAGAGAAGTACGGAGTTTATGTCGCTTGCTGGGCTGCGTAGGTAGTGAGATTTACGGTCTATAAAAGGATGCGCTACTGTACTTTGTAATTAGGCTGTGATGCGGCTCCTAGACTAGCATTTCAAGAGAGAGTATTGGAACAAGGTCTCGAGGAGATTTGAGGGGGTTCCATCAAAATCTGGTAGTGCAGTCTGCCGAGGTATGTTTCAGGGATTTTGGCGAATTTGGCGAATTTGGCAGCTGATGGACCCAATTCGTTGTGGGTAGCTATGAAGAGGGTTGCGCTCACGCTTACCACACGATTACGCAATTGCTTACAGAAGCGCCGATGATCTCAACAAGCGTGGATAAAGCATATTGTGACGACTTGCCTGCAGCCCATTTGGACGTTTTTCAAGAAAGCGGTTGATTCTCCGAAATAACTGAGGCTGCCTTCGGGATTTGAACCGTAGGTAGCGGCTTTGAGTTTGGATTAAGGTTTGATGATAAATGCTGTACAATTAATCGTATGCTTGACATAATCGTGTACAGCAATGTGTAGTTGAGTACAGTATCTATGAATATCATAACTTGGCCATATGGTTCAGCTGCCTCAAAAATGCTTTGTAGTACAAAGTTTGTATGGTAGGAAAAGAGAGAAACGACACAACCTACAGAAATGAATTTTCTCGTCTAGAGCCCAAAAGCTTCAACACGAGGACCTGTACGAGGATACAATAACCTTCGACAGTTGTTGTATAGTGTCGGGAGTGACGTTTTGGTTATTATCTACTGGCATACTTGAGGTAAGATGAGAGCATAGGTCTCGAGACACCACAATGGCCATTGCATAAGCAAATCTATTGCGACTGTGTAGCTTTGAGGCACAGATAAATCTGCCCGCCGATCGCTATGCAATTCTGCCGCGAGCTACAACTAGCAGTTTACAGTATCATAATAATAATCATTTACTCAACTGTTATGTTTGTGCGGTATCTGCAGCCATATAGTAAGGACGTGCGCAGTCCGCAGTAGATACTGAATGTATTAGACCATTCCAAGCGTTAAAGTCTGCATCGCATTACAGTCTGAAAACTGGTCCCTGGTTGACATGGACCAACTGCCGACCCGCTAAACTTGCGTTGCGATAGTTACAATTTGTCCCATTCCCTCTTCGCAAGGCAGAATGGTGCCATACTACAGACTGAACCGCTCATCTCATTGCGGTTGAAACTGCAACGGCCCGGATCTCAGGCGCAACCTTGACAGCGGCAGGTTTTTGTACTGAAAGCATATGGGGACGCCATCAGTGGCCATCTGATTGCTGGTCGGGCAACAAACAAATGTTTTTGTGGTAGTTTAGTTGAGCAAGGCACAAATCGGTGCGGTTAGACCGTGAAAAGGCTGCTGTAAGCAATAGTGTACAAGTTGTACAGTGGTATAGAGGTGGTTCAAATATCTACCGTTTTGCAGCAATCGGTGTCTCAAATGAAATGTTGATAGGAATATCCCAAGGGCTACCAAAATATGTAACAGATTAGGTGTGTCGTCATCAGCTATCACAAATACATTATGATGACATCATTATGGCCTATCAAAAATTTACTTGTTTCGAAAAGTGGAGCTTCCTAACCTTGCGTCAACACCACTCTGATTAATCACACTGTGATGTTTGCGTGAACGAGGTTCCCAAATTTACGCGTTACGTGCAACAATTCTCCTTCAACTCTACTGCACTCTACTGCACAGTATTGTACTTCGCCATGGCTTGACACTGGTTAAACGATAACGCATTGTTCGGTACAATACACACGATTTGGGTGCCGTGAGGTGCAGCTCATTGAGTTGGTCAGCAGGAGCTATTGAGAGGGGTGGCAAAGCAATGAAATTGCACCCTGCAGGAGCGTTGAAACATGTACTTCTGATCATGTTACTGCAGTGTGAAGCAAACAAATTACTCTCTCGAGCGGCAATTTGCTACGGTCACATCGACGACCTCGTGCCCCGATGCCATAGGTCACCAAAGTCAAGCAGGAACGATCTACCTGTAGTGCAGTACAGTAACACTTGATTTGGCTACAAGGCTACTTGAGGGGCTCAGTGCTGAACCCAGCCACCCAAAAAATATCGCTCAACAATTAATCGGTAGATTAAGATGGGTTCATTTTCGGCCATCAAAATCCACCCTTAACCAATCACGCCATTACGCACTGGACATAACTTACCGCACAGCGCTGTGCTGAACTGTAGGTTCTGGAAACTCGCCGCTTTCCACCAAATCAAATTTACCTTGCCCCTGCAGATATTATAATTCCATGTTATCAATCAGAATAATGGGCAGCGGAGGCGTCAGTTGTTGAAGCAAAGCTACATTCTGCACTGCACTGCACTGTAATGTTTACTTTACCACAGACATATGCAGGAGCGACATGTAAAGTTTTGAATACCCCAGCGTAACAAACATAACACAATTGGCTTTGAATAGGGTGGCTAAACTCTGCATGTTGTGGGGCGCGACATATTACAGCTGTCTGGTACCAACCAGGTAGGGTAGAAGAATTATCAAATCCTACTTGATTGTTTCAATCCTCCCAGTAACAATCAATCTTCATCGAACACTTAAAAAGGCAGTTCAAAATTTAATGGTGATTCACAACTTCCAGTCTGGCGCGAGCAACAGTACTATTAATTAGATTTATTGCAGAAATTAGATATTACTTCAGCGATTGTACCACAATCACCGCTTGCGCACCTCATGTTCCTAGCTCTCCAAATTCCCGTAGTAAACAAACCCCTAATTTCCCTCTGCATGTTGTGCACAGACTGTACACAGCATGGCTCTCATTTTTTATTGCATGTGAGTGCAGGAATGGCCTTTCTACAACCTTCTTACCGCGCCAGACTCCTGACACCCAGTGCCCGCTGATTCAGCTCCACTTTTCAGGAAGCTGCGGTCCGTAATCCGCGATCTATCGACGACTATCACTGGAAGGTTCGAGACAATGACTTCTGAAAATAGGATACCTGCGATGAAAATTCAGCAGAGTTGCATTTGGAACGAGCGTCCGTTTCACCAGTGAGAGGGTCAATCCTTTATACAGGTACGAGATGAATGAACCTTACATTTCCTTGACAGCCGATGTGGGCCGAAACAGCGTGGGACGAAATTGCATATCAAAGGTAACTCGTATTCGTGACTTGATGCTCCACTTGGTTGACACCAATTTGCTGATGCCACGAATCAAGTACCTCTAGTGTCGCGGAACAGACTCCGTAGTAAACAGAGCAATGGACCCTGTTCCAATGCGTTTACACATCGCTAAATAGTTACGCGATTCCAGGAAACTCTAGCCATGTCCATATGCCGCGGTGAGTGAATGCGCCATAACGCGTCTTGAATGGGCGTTACCAATTACAGGGAAACGCAGTACCCAACATGCTTCGCTTAATCGAGTCGTCAACATGGGCTGAAATACTACAAACGCTTTCCACAACCGCTCGGCGAATCGATGATTTTCTAGCTCATAAAACCATCGTCAAGTAAAACGTCATGAGACAAGTTGGGGATTGCGTGTACTGCTGCAAGGGAGCAGAATACTGGTCAAGTACCGGTTCAATTAAATGGTGGTACTACGAATCTTGTTGGGAGGGAGGGTGCGGTATTAAGCTTGCGGGAGGGAAGTTTTCGCGACGACTTGCTTTTAAGTGCAAGTTCATTGGTTTGAACCTCCAAGGGGACTGAATTAATACCATAGAAACGCGGCTCTTAGTTCTGAGAGTTTTACAGCACAATTCACAACCTTACGCGTTACTAGAGTGGAGAACGTCTTGAAATCTGCGCGGAAGACATCAGATACATGAAGGTTGTCCAGTGCATCGGGAGCGTAGAGATCGTATTGAGCGGTGCTCATGCATCTGATGGCTCGGTCTCCGCAGCAAAAACGGAATCCAGCTTTATCAGTGCGTCGAAACGAGCGGAGTGGATTTCTACGAATCGCAGTCTGTATTTGAGACCTAGGCGCATGTTGCAAGTAGATACCGTCGTTGCGATTTGGGCTCTTAGCGGCCACGGGTCCAATTACCTCAGGGATTGGGCTGCCAACTCAGTTTTCTCAGGTTTGCGCGGCCAAATTGAAGATTAGCTTTGGTCAAGACTGGAAATACAAACCATTAGAGTCATAACGACAGCGACGTACTGTACAAAGTGTCAATGGTTACTCGTCTCGATGCAATGTCTCGCTGTCGGAAGCTTGTAGAACAGGGCGCCCTCAAGGAGGCCGCTTCAGCACTACGCTCTACTTCTTTCCCTGTCCCTGCTACCGAACCCCACAAGGTCAGCCTCCTGGGTCTCCACCCCTCAATCGGTCCATCCTACACCCCGCCATGTCTTACCATCCCCTCCTGTTTTCACCGAGGCTGAGGTTCGTTGCCAGCTTCAGTTCCTCCCGCGCCACAGTGCCACGAGACCTGACGGCCTTCGTCCCAACATTTTCCCTGCCTTGTCCCACGAGCCTGGCGGCACCCACCCTGACCGGTCTGTCATTTTGGAGCTCACTAATTTCGTTAACGCCGCTGTCGATGGCCGGCTCCCCATCTCCTGGCTGCCTTGGTTCGGCTGTGCTACCCTCCTAGGTCTCCCGAAATCAAATGGCAGTCTGCGCCCAATAGCGATCGGCACCACCTCAAGGCGTTTCATGTCTCGGCTCATTATGCGATGCCTATCCAGCTTTTCTAAATTATCGAACTTCTTTCTCCCTCATCAACTTGCTGTCGGCGTTCCGCATGGCACGGAGGCCATTGTGAACGCTGCTCGCTTTTTTGTCTTCCACCGACAACGACTACGCGCTGATTCAAGTCGATGCCACCAACGCCTTCAACAGCGTTGAACGCCAACTAATTTTGGGACACACCGCCACCCAAGTCCCGGAGATTGCTCTCCTCATCAGTTTCGTCTAGAGGGCCCCTCTGCCCCTCTTTGGAGACTTTTTCATTCGTAGTGAGGCAGGTACACAACAAGGCGACCCCTTGTCAATGATGCCTTTTTCCCTCGTCCTGGACCCGCGTATCCTGGACCTCTAACAGCGTTTCTAAACATTCGCCTCAATGCCTGGTACGCTGAGGATGGTAACCTCGTCGTGCTGCGCTCTGTGGCCCCTGCTGTCCTCATGTTCATTCGCGATCGCGGCCTTCCTCTCGGTTTTTGAGTGAACCTCTCCAAGACTGCAGTGTTGTGGGATCCTTCTCACCCCCGGTCCCTGTCTTTCTTTTCGTCCCTCCCCTGTACTGCGCTCACCCACCCTTTTATTACTGTGTTGGGCGCGCCTATTGGAGATATCGCCACTTGCCAGGTTGCTACCCAGTCCCACATCTCCTCCGTATCTCTTCTCTGGGAACGGCTCTCCACCCTCCGCGACCCCCAACTCGCTTACCACATCCTTCGCTACTGTGCCGGAGCCTGCCACCTGCTCTATGTCCTCCGATGTACCCCGCCCCGCCGCATATTACTCTTTCCAGACCCGACACGTTCGACTCCGGTCGGCGAAGGGTCTTTGAGGATTGCATAGTGCCATTCTCTCCGGTTGCTGGAAGCTCGCCCAATTGCCTCCCGCATGGGCGGCCTTGGGCTCACTCTCACATCGCTACTTAGCGACGTCTGCTACGTCTCTTCTGTTCTCTCTATCCTTCCACTAATTCAAGGTCTCCTCCCTTCTACGCCCTCTCCGACGGAGGACCTCATCCGTGACCCAATGCAGCACGCTTTCGACTCCTACGGCCTCCCACTTCGCCTCCAGCTCCCTGCTCTAATTGATCTTCCGCCTTCTTCCCGCCACCTGGTCCACCGCGATTATCAATACCTGGACTCCGGCGCCTTAATGGGCTTTATCTAAGCATCGTTGAAGCCTTCCACCAATCTTTCTACTGACCGCCGTCAATTTCTGAAACGCCTGACATCCATTTCATCCCCAAGCGCCTCCCGCCCAATCTCTACCCTTCCTCAGAGTTACTTGGGATCCCTCGTCCCACCTGAGATCTGGCGGACTACTGTTTTCCTTCGCTTCGGCTGCCCATATTCTTTGGCGCCAAACAATGCCCTTTCTGCCTCACCTCCCACTTCCGAGTGCCCCTCGTCCTTGACATCCTTGGTCACCATGCCACCGTCTATCCCTGTGCTTACGGCTCTGTCCGCCGTCACAACACGCTTCGTGATCGCCTTTTCCCCGAGCTCACTACTCTCGCGATCGCTCTCCGTCCCGTCCAGGAATGTGAATTCCCACAGGACGCCCATCTCTCTCCTTCGGTCCGTCGCCACCTAGACGTCGTCATCGATGACGCCCAGTTCGCTCCGCGCCCCCAAGGCTTTGACTTGACAGTCATCAGCTCTCATTCCAACCACTACCACCGCTCCGCCGTCTATGACCCCACATCCCTTCTTTCCCAAGCTGAGGCCGTAATAGAGAGTCGCTTCCGCGGTTTGTGTAAAGAGCTCCATGTGGATTTCCACCCTATGGCTTTCGATGTCTACGGCTTAGTTGGCCTAGGGACGGAGGCCGGGCTGCATCGAATTTCTGAATACAATGCCTCCCGGAAAGGTACTACTACGGTTTCCGAACGTCATCGACTCCTTACTAGTTCACTGGTGCAACAATGGAGTGCGATTGTTATCAGTCCCGGAAGTTGCATCGCGATGTTTCTTAACGTTGTATTCCTCACATGCTTTCAAATAATCCCAGTCTCTCGTGTCTCTCAATGGTACAGTAACTATTCCACCTGGTGGCCGATCGAGCGCCTCGAACTTGCCGTATCCATTGATCGATCGTATCAATTTTCGGCAAGGAAGTCGGTTTGCAAGGGGCGCCTTAAGGGGGTCGTCTGCCGCGACCGACCATGTACTGAGATTGGGAAAGCCAAGCCCTTCCTGAAGCCCTTCCTGAAAGGGCTTGGCCTGATTTCAGGCGTCACCAAAACCGGGCTGTACGGTACAGGAGTGATTTCAATTACAGAAGTGATGGTTAGGCTTACATTTGGTCTTTTCCGGGAGGAGTGAACACTCGGATACGTCAAATGCTTCTAATGCACACAAGATTCTTAACAAGACGTACGGGTCGGCGGCAAAGTCCCTCTTGGAGTTTAATGAATGGGCAACGGTGCCCAATCCCGCAACGCATTCGGAAGCTGATGCTCGGCGAAGAATCCCCGTCACGCAATTTTGGAGACGCATGCAGAAGCCTTCTTCACTGCACATCCGTCCGTGGTCAACTGAGCGTCCAACGAGATGTGGAAAGCGATGCTGCGCCGTCACCGGGGAATTCCCTTGTTTGATGACACCGCTGCGCTGCGCTGTGGTGGGCGGAGTGCCACAGGGCCATATCTCCGCTAGGAGACCATGCGGCAGACCTATGTAACTAAGGTTTCGGATGGACCAAATAGCAGTGGTGAAAGTATGGCCGGGAGCCGTTTAAGAAAGCAGGTTTTGGCGTCCAATACGAAGTTAAGTACCTACTCCCTGGTCTCAACGCGCGACCCGCGGAAATTCTGATGCATCCGCGGCCCAACGAAACGAACACCCCGCCTCCTCTTTCAGTGCCGTACGACATCACCGTGGCGTCGCCATTCGAGGAGAGCAACATGTCAATGGAAGTACGTGAAGCGCGAGCCGTCGCCAATGCAGAAGAAAACGGAAGAAGAGGGACTTATCCGCGACAGTGGCAGCCATTCCTGGCCAAGCACGGCAGAGACGAGCGAGGCTAGGATGGGATTTTGTGCCGCTGGCTTTCCACACGTTGGGATCATCTTCTGAGACCATATCCAAGGCCCTGGGGAGATACACTGCCGCGGTCGCATATCGCAGCGGATGCTCTACGAGGGAATGTTTGGGTTCTGGGTTTATTTGAATGGGTTGGTATACTTAATTTTCCTCGTAAGGGCAAGGAATGTTTGGGTTAAATTGGGTTTACTTGAATGGGTTTGGGTAATTGGGTTTACTTGAATGGGTTGGTATACGTAATTTTCCTGCTAAGAGCAATCGCAGACTAGGACTACTGCTGGTTTACTGCGAGTGGAACTTAAGGTGAAATTCCCATTAGCCAGTGCAATGATGTTCTACCGTAGAAGAGAAGACTCGGATACATCTGAAGGTTAGCTATGTGATTTGGTCGGCATGTGCGTCTTCTGTAATCCGCCGTACCTCGCAATAAGCAGAATTCAGTCACCCGATTCAAACTTGAGTTCTAGTGACTTTGCAGTGTTGCACAAGCATACATCAGCTAGAGGGATACAAGGAAAGCCTTTGGCGGTCCCAGTAGGGGGGATCTTTGCGGCGGTGGGAACAGGCACTCAGAGGCGCCGAGGAGGGGTAGATTAGAAACTAATCGGAAAGATGCCGGGAATGAATGAACCTGACAGGCTTGCAATCCGTACAGGCAAAAGGTGAAGCGTTTAACGAAGTCGTGAAACTCTTGATGAGAAGGCATATTACGGCGCCTAGTGGTGTGGGCGGCAAGGCAGCGGAAGAACTGAAAGCCCTCGGGCCCAATGGCACCGCAGATTCCGATGCCTTTTGGAATAAGAAGGATATCGTAGGAACGGCAAACTTCCCCATAGTGCGAGTGTTTCGAACATTCGTCGAGGGCTGCTACGGCGGCTCCAGACAGAGAGTCTTGGTGGACTCAGCACTAGACGAGGTGATGGGCGACGGTAACATCCAAGGCTAGATCGCGGTGATCGAGACCGTAGCCTCCTGGAATGTAAAGGTCAGCACGAAGCGCCGAAAGCGAAGAAGCAGAGGTGGAACTAGGTGCGACGGGGTGTTCCAGTTGAGCAGTAATGCTACCTTCCTTACAGAAGCGGTGCAAAGCATTGCGAAGGACATTGCGACGGCGGGTCCGAGCCTTCGTACTTGCAAGTAAAGGCATGCTTACCACCGGAATCTAGAGGCGAGGCCACCTCATTAGAGCGCCTTGAACAGACGGGACAGCGTGTAACGCCAGGAAAGAGAGGCACACCGAGACGGAGGGTTACAGTAAAAATCCACGATTGGGAGTAGAGGTACGTGCCGCGGTGAGGGTGGGGGAGAGTGGAGAACGCAGAATAAGAAGAGGGTTCGCAGGAAGAGAGCATGCGGGCCCGGTTGGCGTCAGATGAAGACTGGACAAGACAAGACGGTCAAATTTCAAAGAGACCAGTTCAAACGTGATAGTGGACTGGAGGCGTTCGCCAGGGAGCGGGGAGCTGCAAAGCTCGAAAAGAGCAGTGCCGGTCAGGGCAGAGAAAAGTGATCTATAGCGGGTTGTGAGCAGAGAAATAGCGGACCGGGGCACTTCCTGGGCGTGAACGTCGGCGGAAACCGCGAGGAGAGCAGAGAAGAGGCGAAAAGAATCGATCACGGAGGCAGCTTAGGCAGCTTCTGCTATATTAGTAGCCATATTAGTAGCCAGGAGTACACCTAGGCTGCCTATGGAGATCGGGAGGGAAGCTTGGTCCCAAACCCGCTCAGAGCAAGGGCCGTGAATCTGGGTGAATTTTTCCCGCTGCTTCCTGTCGAAGCTGACGGCCAAAGCCGTGGATTGATTGGGGGAAAGAGTTCGTAACAGATAGACGACTTTGCAAGCGCTTGCACAGAAACGGAGGAGGTGATAAGCCAGCTGAGCTTCATCGAGGTCCAGCAAGCGAGAAGCGAGAGATTACGTGATCGATATCGTCATGACGGGATGCAAAAAAATCCGAGATGGAAGCATCAGAACCAACTACTGAGCCCAGAACTGTAAGGCCCTGGGGGGAGTAAGGGCACGGTGGGCTGAAGGCCGAGAGAGCAGGGGAAAGTCCATAAACTTACGCTTTGTTAAAGTTCAAAGAGAAACCGACCTCTGCCCCATGCTTTCGGGAAAAACGGAGGGCAGCGGGGGGAGAAAGAGCGAGAGACAACCGAATTCCCATCATCTCCATACCAAGCATCCAAGGAAGGACTGAAGCGCTCCTGAATCGAAAGGACTAACGTTTTAAGGATGAGGGCGAAAAGTAGAGGTTCAAGGGGGTCACACTGTTAAAAGTACATTGGCACGACGACTCCTGGGAGAATGCCCCAAACCCGACCGCCCATAGCGACGCCGACATTCGACATCGCATCCGTGGCTTAGCGTTCCGCCGCAGCCCTGCTGCGGCGTTTCTCTTCGCTCACCCCACGGCAGCTACGAAGGTGCACACTACACACTGGCAGACCATGCTCCGCCGTCACCTCGGACTGCCAGTGTACGATGACTCCATGGCCCTCAACTGCCACCACTGTGACCACCCCTTGGACACCCTCGGGGATCACGCCGCCGACCTCTGCTGCCCTGGTTTCGGCCGTCGTCACCGCCACAACTCGCTATGTAATGCGATTGCGACGCACGTTACCCGCGCCGCGGGTCTGGATACTCGGCGAGAGGTTCCGTTCCTCGTCCCGGGCACTGAGCTCCGCCCCGCCGATATCCTTGTACAACCACCACCAACCCCGGAAGGCACAACGTTGCGCCCCATTGCCTGTGACATCACCGTCGTTTCACCGTTCAAGGCCGCAGTTCGCACCAAGGCGACCCAGGTTGCCGGAGGCGCTGCTGAACTGGCGGCCCGCGACAAGGTTACAACTCTGGAACGCAACATCGCCCGACGCCTCCCCGCTCCCTCAACTGGCCCATCTTCTGCGCCTTACACGCCAAACTTTACGTTTCGACCTCTGGCATTTGATTCTCTAGGTGCCCCTTCCCCTGGTACTATTGCATTTATCGAGGAGTTAGTTCCGCGGATCGCGTCCAAGCGTCACTCGACACCTGGCGTTATCCGCCGCCGTATCTACCAGCGACTGAGTTGCACCCTGTGGTCCTCCATCGCTGAAGCTATCCTGTCGCGAGCACCGATGCGCACGGACGACGAAGTACATCCGGTTAGATCTTAACCGTATAGTTAGGACGTGCGCAGTCTACAGTAGATACTGAATGCATTAAACTTCTTTTCGTATAAATGATTTGGTTCTTTAATTTTTGAAAAGTGCGGTTCGGCTATCCTCCGGTGTATGCTAGACACGCTCAGGATAATGGGTAATGCGAGTCATGTGCCTAAATGGCTGGCTCGAAGCCTGTCAGCAGGCATGACGCATTAGACATCACTGCTGCTGCCGCATGCCTCTGCGTTAAAACCGGTCGAACCGTCCCGTATGTCTCCATTGCCCTAACAGCCACGTTCCGCGCCACGTCGGTTAGCACTGCGTAGGCGTCTGGGTGCCAGCCCCCGAGGGTGGATATAGGGATGGGCATGAGTCTGCTCCGTGCGGAAGTCGCGATAAAAGATTCATATCCTCTATGCTTTGCAGCCTTTGTTGCGTTGAGGGATGTGAGCGGGTTGAAGGTGCGCACTCTCCTGTTGGATGACGCGAGAGGGTTGACAAAAGTGACATCGAAGAAATCCGTACCTCCAGTGCTTCCCATTGCCCTGATGTCTGGCCTTGTACGATGAAGGCCATCCCTGGGCTCGGTGGCGGGGTGACGAGCAGCTTTCTGCAGGTCCTGGGCAAGCAAGCGAACTTGGCGGTCATGTCTTCGAATTCTGCGGCCTCCGTGAACACAGTGCAGGAGGTGATCCCCGAAGCAGTCAAGTGTTTCCGGACAGTTTCTCCTTAGGCACGGTGTGTCCGGAACGAAAATGGAACTTGAGAGTAGTATTGAAATGCTGTTGCAAAAATTTTGCCGCGTGTGCTAAGCGAGAAACGCTTGGCGCGCGTGACAATTAATTTTTCGCTCCTGTGCAATACTTTCAAGGATTTTTCCTGGCATGCTGTCCTGCGCAAATGCGCCCATTCTCTACGTTTTCGCTCGTGCTGCTCCCCCTTTATTGCCTACGCTCGTCGCGAGCCCTATTCCTTTTGCGCCCTCCTTTTCCACGCTATTTCTACCTACGTCAGCATTCATCTGCTTCTTTCTGCGTACTGGCATGATATCAAAGCACATTAATACCCACGTATTCTCATCTCTCCGCTTCTCTGTCCACCTCCTACCACCCCTTTACACCCTTTCATATCCTATTTCTCCCATTTTATCATGCCCTACCGCATCTCGGACTGTGGACACCCTTATCCACCATCCCGTTACACCTCCTATACGCCTTGTTTTAGCGGTTAGATTTGTTTTGGTTGTAGTTGCTCCAAACATTCAAGTATTTTTGCGTATTTATGGGTATTAGAAAATCTATATAAGTGAGGAAAACTAGCGCCTGTGGGGAGAGGGGAAAAAGGGAGGATTGAGTCATTTTTTATGACCTTTCGCTAACTGAGTTCAGAGTGAGCTCAGAAGTTGGTAGCGCCTTTTCATTCTTCGTTTATTTCCTTGTATCCCATCCCTATTCCTTTTCATTTTTCCTTTACTCTCTCTCCTTCTATCCCCTGTGATCAAACTTTTCGCGCTCTCGTCGCGTGCCACGACTCTCTGTCTAGCAGAGTTAGTACGATCTACCATACTTGTTGTGTGTTTGTGCTGTTCCCCTACTATCAGAGGGGATACGTCAAAACAGCTGCGTTTTGCGAGGTCAGAAGGCGGTGGCGGCGGAGGAAGCAGTTCTACCGGGCCAAGGGAAGGTAGTGTCTTGAATTTTCCACAGAAGACAGACTGGATAGCACGTAAGGGCTGGGAGAATTGGAAAGCATGGACCAAGATAGAAGTGGAAGCTTCAAGACGTGTAGTTTCACAGTAGCAACCAGGACAGACGGAGTAAGGCTCAGAGTCAGAGAGATCAGTGGGTAGATGGATCGGACCGGAAAATTTAATGTGGGAGCAATGAATAGGACTATTTCGCGCCCGCGAAAAGCCTCGTCTGTTGCTGACAGGGGACGCAAATACCGTTTTGCAGCAGAAACAAAGAAAGTATGAGGGTTGCCGGTCTGGAAGAAACTGATGAGGGTTGTTGGCACGTTTTTTCTGTACCGACAACCCTCATACTTTCTTTGTTTATGCTAATGGTATGGTGCTTAAAAAAAAAGCCACATTTTGAGGTGTCTCGACGGAACTGGGAGAGATCTTGGACATGGAACTCGTTGGGAGATGGTACAGAGAAAAAAATTAGTCACATTCACCGGAAAGACTGAGCGGTGAGTGTCTTGCGGCATTCGCAAACTTGCTGGAGAGACGGATAGGGGGAAGAGATCCCTGATCCGTGGCATCAGCACGATTGAGAACAGGAAGAAGTTACGGAGGTTTCTGTTTAGTAGGACGGCGTATAGAATCAGAATAAGCTTGCAATATAACGTCTCCCGGACCCTCGGCGTCGTTGGAAGGTGATGAAAGTGAGGATGGAGAGAAGTTCACCAACCCATTCAGTACAGAAAACATGGCATGAAATTGGACATTGTTGCGAAACGATGAGTGCAAGGCGCGAACAGTAGGTTTAGATGGCAACAAAGTAACAAATTTTGACACATGTAAGATCAAGAGAGACGCTGAGAATAGAGGACGAAGTGACAAGGAAATCTAGGGCAGCATGGGCAAGAGAAACAACATCATTATTTAAAATGGGATGGGTTAAATACTTTTTCGGACTAAGGACCACCAGTTTACAACCGCTTCCTTTTTAAAGGTACGCATTTGCACTGCCCTTATTTATTGCATTTTATAGGAGCGATTGTAAGTGAAGAGCTTGATTCCGTTCGCATTATATAGAGTATATATAAATTGTATTCATAAACCACGCAGAATCCTGCGTGGTTTATGAATACAATTTAATCGTTATTTCTTATATTTTTCCGTTCCGTGATATGAAGCAGTACCCATCGGCTTTGGATAGGATAGGTAGTACCGCCACTCAGGCCCCCCTGAAGTAGCTGGCGGAGGACGGCAGTGGGGAGGAGGTGGATTCGTAGGGAAACGGAGTGAGCGGACTCCGGGTTCCGCGCAACTGTTCATTGCGTAGTACTGTACAGAACTGGACGTGTAGGTACCGTACAGCATCAGTCGCCCGTTTTATGCCATGTTTTTCATTCACATTTTCACTGTTTAAAATTGTTTGAAGTGTTTTTTCAACAATTTGAGGCCCAAAGGAGTCGATTGGGCAGATATTTTAAATTTTACTGTAAGGGTTTTCTGAAATTTACTCAAAGGGAGTTGTTGCATGGCATCAGGCAGGAGTATACGGCATGGTAAAAACGCACAGCATCGTATTGCACAGTACAGCACAGCACAGTACTATGCTGTACCATTTGTTGCACTTTATACTGTACTGTTCTGCACTCTAAATTCTGAAATTCGCCAAATCAGTGTTATTTGCGAGATACGCAAAAATGGCGCAAGAAAACTATAGGGAAAATTAATTCGGATACCGTAAGATTTATCAAATGCTTTGGTGCCTTTGTCAAGGGTTTATAAAGTTGCAACTATATAAAAGCCACTGAGAAAATTAAGCTTGGACGAGGAAACTCAGGTCCGTATTGTAATGAGCACGCCTCGTTAAGTTTGACTAAAAAGTTATTCAGATGGCTCAGCTGAGCCTCTGATGAGGAAGATATTTTCTTTACTTATCGAGCATCTACGGAGATTCGGAACAGTGATCAATGGTACTTTGATCGACTTTGAAGTCATTCAAGAAGGAGATTCCAGAAAAATCCTTAGTGAACCAATTTTACTAGGGAATCTGTTGGTAGGACAACACTCATTTTCGCAATTTTCTCTTTTGTTCATCCCCAGAGCCACCCTCGACATCTTTCTTTTGAAACCAATCTTCCTACTTTTTCTTTGAAAAAATAAATCCAAATAGTCCTTTTTCTTTATGAAGCCACATTCACATCACATCTCCATTTTGTATAATTTTTTTGAAGATTTTCCGCTCCTTTTCCGAGGAGAAACCTTTCGACTAGTGATCCGCATCGCCTTCTCAGTTCAGTTCCGATATTTGACGAAGCAGGTTTTTTATCTCCCCTAATTCATGCAAACTCAAAGGCCGCCGAATCTCCTCATAATTTTTTATTTCAACCAAGTCAGTGCAAGTTATCGAAGACATACACCTATTTAAAGTGTTCTAGCAACGTCGTTAAAGTATCACCACTACCGCGAACCACCCAATCAGCTCAACCGCTCAATCCCTTACCTTCCATCAAGATGACACATCTCTGCCCGCATATCACCATCATAAAATCAACTAGAGCACCGCGTCGCATCAAAGTCCTTCGTTCGATGGCTCTTGGACCAACGGGCTGCGAGGAGTACCTCAAGTGGATGAAATGAGAACGCGTTAGCGAGTTGGAGCGTCATCGTTCTGTGGAGAATACAGAGGAAGCGGATGAGGCGGATGAGGCTGAAGTGGATGTTGAGGTATCCGAAGATGAGGACGACTGGGTTGACCCGTACGAGCAATTGGTGCACAACCGTGAAGAATTTCTGTGAGGACCGAAAGATGAGTAAGGGTGTGATCGTAATCCCGGACTCTTCGGGTGGGGATAGGGAGAAGGTTTAGAAGTATGGAGAAGGATTTGAAGATCTAAATATGTCTGACGAGGCTATCTAAGACAGTGAGCCGTCAGAGGGAATTTTAGGGGGTTTATTGGATGCAAGGATGTTTTCACGATTTTTTTTGGTCCTGACCTCGAGAAAGGGGAACGTGAGTAGATATATGTATTTATACTGAAATCATCTTCGTATAGTCTATCTCGGTCAAAAGATTTCCTTGAATGAATTTTAAGGTATGTAGCGTGGGTGTTTGAGACTTCAGGGTTGGCCGAAAAGGCTACATAAGCTGAGTAATCCGCTTCCTCTAGGACATGTTAAGAAAGTAAGGAGACAACTTCAATTGTGACCCCAATAGTTGAGAAGTTGAGAGTCTACTTCTGGCCTACGAAGTGTATCATATACGTTAGTTACTGAGTATAGGTGGTATAAATTGATCCTTTTACACTCATTTTTAGCCCCTTGATTCCCCGTAATGACCACTTTTCCTGTACCCAAAAATATACTACAGTGGAACTTTTTTCGCTTGCAACATCTCCGTCTCGGGATAGTTGATTCTAAGAATTTTAACCTCGCCGATTTATCCCTATGAGAATCATGACTCGTAAAGGTGCAGCCATCATGTACAATGTGCCTGCATTGTGACTGGCCATTAAGTAGCCTTGTAGGGAGCGTAGTTACTCCACCATTTCTGTGTCAAAATTACATTTTGAGTTTTTTATAGTTGTCTGGAATAGTTTTTGATAGATCAAATATACCTCTCAATAGTCAAAAACCCAAACCGTTACCCTTCTGTGATCAGTAGGACACCTATGGGTGAATATTGGACTAATTCTGGGGCGCTACTTATATACTTACAACTATTCTGCTTGTTAATCGTACTTCCGCCTCTCCCTCCATTATTTACGAGGTTTGCGCCTCGAATCCGTTCTGCTCCTTTTTCATTGCAATGGATGCCTTAATATATTTTCAGACATCTTATTCGCAAATAATACGCATTAATCGTCACAGATGCGGTAAATTGTATTTATTGCAAATGATGATGGAAATTATGTGACTTTCTCATTCAATTCATACAAAAAACGTATCAAGAGGTCATAAAAGGCTGATGAAGTCATCGCGTTCAGTAATATATGCGAATTTTCCTACACGAAAAATCCGCGAATAGTTATTATGACAATAAAATTTTCCGCCTAGTCTAAACTAGTACCCTTGATTGCATTGAAACGGAGTTAGTGGTGCAAACGTCGCATTTTATTTTGCACAAGTGTTACTGATTAAACACCGTTTCGCAAGTCACTAATCATGTTTAATTACTTGATGATGTTATTATTGATTAGTTCCCTCCAAAATCTATGGTTGTGTAATTCCAATTTCAGTCCAAAGCCTCGATCTATCCCAGCGACCTGTTTAAGATTCGCTTGCTTAGTATTGGATGTGTCAAGTTTTTGCATGGGTACTGCAACCACCGACTAACCCCGACATAATTAAATACGTTCAAAATCGGATGGGAAACAACCCAGCTGTCCGCGAAGCGTTATAAGAATATTACAATCAGCAAGCTTATACTGTACCAGGCCAGCATTTGTTTACTTATTTACCAGAAAATCGCGTTAATGACAGCAACAAAGGGTTTATGTCTGCAAAAAAGCAACATGTTCTAGAGCACAAAACAGTTGCCTACATATTCTAAGTCTGACCTTAGCGGCCTCTCTCAATTTAAGTTGCTCGCTGCTGGCGCATTATTTATGAATAAGTCAAAGGCATTGGTTTGAGGGTAAAACGGCGCTAATCTAGTTTCCGGGGCAGTTAGAGACTAATGCAGAATCTCAAAGTGACTCATGGTGTCATTCAAGTAGTTGTGTCACCCCCACCAAAACCACTCTCTGGAGATAATGTCCTTTATTTTTACTCAATTGGCAAGGACAATTACTTTGAAATATTGTAGCGTGCAATCGGTAATAACGCCATTTTGCTCATGTGGGGCATTATTATCGCCTTACGTCCCCTCCTCGTTGGGTGCTGTAAACTTTTCATCTACTATTGGCTTATTTTGAGCTGGCACAGGTGCTCTTCCATTGGAAAGGTTTACCTGACTAAATAAATGCCAAATTAATCACATAATGTCGGTAGGGTTCCCACCACAATAGTAGGTGATTTTTCGTTGCCTTTTTGCAGTACGGGCACATCTTTAATCGACCAGAGCCTTGATTTGTGTCCAGGACACTCTATATTCTGGCCCAAACCGACACGCTGTTGACAATAAAAGCTTCTTGGTAGTTGATCTTGTTGCAGATTCATCGCACGCACCATTACAAAGATAAACACAGTAATAGAAGGGCAAGACCAGGTCAGCACAATCAGATTGGAATCCCTGGAGGCGTAAGCCGAATGTAGTAAGGAATGAGGGAGGGAAAGTGCAACTACGAAATTATATTTCATATTTGTACCGTTAAATGCAGAGAGGATTTTATACGAACGATTAGGAGAGTCAACTACAATATAATGGCCGCGTATATATATACCATGTCTTGGATGCAGTCTGGGACACCTTTGCAGGTTAAGTTTTTACTCTCTACCCTACACTTCGCCGACGCTGGGGCGAAAACAATCATAGATTACCGCTATGTCTGAGTACTACAGATTCTGTATCCTTGGCCGCACGCCAGCCTCGGCCTTTTTCTTCACTAAAAAAACTTCTCCTGCTACCGTCTCTAGTTTGCTGCTGATCAAAAAGGATAGTTGAACACACTAACAGTTGCAATCTACAGCAGCAGGATAAAACGAAAATAATGAAGACCACCATTTGCTTTTATAAAAAAACATAGTGCTGTTGCTGTTATATAGGCAAAATTTATACTAACAAAGTCTTCAATGTCATTCATCGTTTTAAAAAAACGAGTTAATTCTTTTCACAATATAGACCTTTTATGTTGCTATGAACTGGTGGAAGCCATGGATGCAACATTATTCTTTTCGCACTTACTAGAACTTTGTGTCGTAATTTGAGGCAGGGAATCGATTGAGTTGGGAAAAAGAGAAGAATAATATTTTCAATTTCGTTTCCGAAAAGAAGTACAGATCAAAGCCAGAGATCCATGAATTTTGTACATGTGAGACAGTCTTGTTAGGAGATGAAGTACTAAAAAGTTCAGTAATACGATCAATAGAGGATTATCGCTTTACGAAATTTTACTCCTGCCTTTCATCTTCGCTGTATAAATTGCCTACTGTCCGAAGAAATCTGTCGAGATGACCAAAAGTGTAAAAAGAGAGATAATTCAATCCGTAGAAGGAGCTTAAAAGTATAAAGTGGTGCTTGAAAAGATAATCCTAAGATAACCAAAAAGACAGCGAACTGAAACTGCAGCCCCTCCGAGTTCGAGCGGAATTACAAATAAATTTCACATCGTATAAAGTACAACTACGAAACTTCTCGTAATGCTAAAATTTTCATGCTCTGTAGCATTCAACGAGACTTGCTCAGTTGAAGGTGGATGATAAAGAAGTCAATGTATCGAAAATAATCCGAGTCTTCAAATTGATGTAACTATCATTCGACTCAAAACACGAAGAAGAGCATCGAAAAAGAAAATAGGTAATTATATCACTCCGTGGCATCTATTGTGAATGTAAACACAACGTTCGGAAATTAATCAGTGTTTTGACTAATTCTCCATAGCCAACTCACCTCTCGGCATCACTTCTGATCAAATAGTACCATTCGCTATGAAAATGACGCTAAAATTTGGCATAAATTGTTTAAAATTATAATTATAATCGGGCAATTAACATCTCTGCTAGGAATAATCCGATGAATGGGAAGTTAACGCTGTTTCAGGGATAAATTGAGAGCAATTAAAGTGAATAATTATCTTGGGATTAGGTTTTGCTCCATATTTATGTAGATATGGAACCAAGAGCTTTTATTAGATAACTTGGAGTAGTATCATGATAAATTTACAAATAAGAAATAGTCGGAAGAATTTAGAGAGGACATAGTAACCTCCTTCGATACGGAAAAAAGAAGTTAAGGGTTTGAAAAACCTGGAAAAAACAACATAAAAGTAAGTCTGTGCACGAGTTATTTCAAAGGTAAAGATACCCACAGTAGTCGCAGGAATTGAACGAACGCGAATCATTATTTCAGGGATGAAATAACGGCCTAGCCCTCAATCGTGTGATATTCAAAATGAACTTGCCCTATAGGCCACTTACATGCCCAGGTACCAGGAGGTAGATGGCGGTTTCAATCCGCAGAGTTGCGGGTTGGGTTTTTGGGTTGGCTCTTTGTTTTTCAAATCGGTGCCTTCTCCCACTCCGGAAGGAGCAAAACATGGTCGTTTTATAGGATAATATTCCTACTAAAAGATAATGTAAAATTATTCTCCGCTCGAAGGAGAAGGAGAGAATATTCCAACAATTTGATACGAAATACTGAGAAAAATGAAAGTGGTGATAAACCACGAAATCATTGGAAAGAGTGAATATCGTGAGTCCATTTGTTCAGACAAAAGATGAAATTAAGGAACTAAAATTTGCACTAAAAGTACCACCAGGCCACTAATCGGAAGATATTAAATCCTGAAACAGCGATTTTTTGTGTTATTATACCATAAATGAACTCTGAACAGCCGTAATGCCAAATTGAGAAAGTTTCAATCTTAAGAAAATTCCTAATAATTATGATCTCAGTTGTTCACTTCGAAACCTCCCGCAAGTATTTAGAAACCCTTCTTCATCTATGTGTTACGTTTCGGTTGTCTCCAGTATCAACAGAATATTTTAACTTCCTCTCCTGATTTCCAACGTAATCTGAATATGAAACTGAAGGAAGGTCTCCGGCTTTCTGAGAATAGATGAATCCGTCGACCAACTACAAGTAAATTTTTTATTTACTGCATGAGATCTCTCCAACGGGAAATTGTACTAAGAAACTTTAAATATTGACTGGAAATTAAAAAGTTCTGTTATAGTTTTGTAAAAATAAAATTAGAGCTCATTGCAACTCTGTTAGGGCTCATGAATGAACGATCCATGATGATTCCAGCATACTATAAAGGCACGAAGTGCTATGTACTGGGCTAAAATTTCACAACATAAAATAATTTTTGGAAAGGAAGTCCTCACTGTAATGGTGATTGAATTAATAGTTTCTTTAATTTTCCAATTTGCTTGAAAATGAAAGTGAAATGTATATATTAGTTGTATGCACTATTCCGAGTGGTAAGAATTTTTTGACGACGTCAAAGTCCCGAAACTTTATCTTTAGACTTTAAAGTGACCTACTCAGTCATATATGGGAACCAAGAAGTGGAAGCTAGTCAATAGAGAGTACCCGAATGGTAATTTGGCTCTTTTCTCAGGAGAAATCATTGCAAAATTTCTATAAAGTTCCACACTATTGACATAATTCTCAACTGGACATTAGTCAATGAATTCAATATCTATACATCCTCATTTAATTAAGTACTTAGATTCGCTGCTATGCAGCGTCGATTTTTTATCCAAATCCAGTCAAAACATGATCTTGAACTCGTTGAGCACAATAATCAGCACGGGGTGTCACAAGTTTTGCAAATACTAGATAAAGTGGCATTTTTCATAAATCTACTCCAGAATAAAGAATTTCTTCACTAGCCGCTGACAAGGCTATGTGCTTCTCAATTTGACCGAAACTTTCTTCAACTTCTCTGCAGTTTCAGAGGGTTTGACCATGACGGTGGATGAAAGCTTCTACACTTACTCATAGATACGAAACATGTTACTCACTGCAGTGTATCTCCTAAAATTATATATTTGCCACAAATTACCCGAAAACAGAAAGAGGCCGTCGTTTTTGGGATAAATAATTTGAATTTTCTAATTTTGAAACATGTGCGTGGCATGCAAATCATATTTTCTGTGTCGTTCCAGTAATCAAGAATTTAATAGTGTTCACCACTTTTTAAGTGGAAAAGTATCAGATTAACTTCCAGTAGTCTACCTTTACTTCAATATAAAAAGCTCCAATTCCTTCCAAATGCACGGACGTGATAGGGGGAAGTAGAAATTAGTCATCACAGGTAATGGGCCCATAACGTACTGCAAACACTCCCTTACCAAGACGCTAAAAAACTACTAATATGAACTACGAGCAAAGTCACGAGATCAGGCGCTGTCTTGAGATCACAGTGAAAACCTGGGTAAGAAGAGGAAAAACGTTTTTCTTGGCATAAAAAATGTTCAATGAATTTGTTGAAGCGAATATCTTTCGTCCTGAATGTTTGAAGAGGTCAGTAAGGAGGTCTTCCGAGATCCCCGCTTCTTTTCGCAAAATAAACTCGCAAAAAAAGTTTCAAAATATTGAGCCTTCTCAGCTGGACACAAGACCCATCACAAAGACCAAAAGAAATGTACTCATATTCACCCTGAGGGGTTTTAAACACCAACAATAGAAATCCCCCATCGAATAGTATGGTGCAGAAGGTTTCTTTCTTTCCATCTTATTAGCCGACGCACCACAGAACAATCGATTGACGAGTACCGGATTCTTAAAGCCAAGACTTGTCAATTCATCAAAAACTCCATTGCTGATAGCATATTGGAACCAATAACACCAATTTTTCATATGTTACTAAAAATTATGCTGGTTGCTGTGGAAAAATTATACGTAGGGGAATCAAAATCTAGAACTCGTAGACCTACCTCGGCAAACAACGTATAAACAACAGGACAACAAAAATTCCTTCCAGTCGCGGATGTCGAAAGTCTCATGACCCATGGAAACCTCATAAGACAGCGCAAAGAAGCCTAAGATGCACCAAAATAACGGTAGCAAAATCTACCAGAAATATCGGCACAAACCTAAAGGTAATGATCAGTAACTACGCCGATGAGCTCCTGACAAGCTTACTTAACAAATGAAATGGCATTTTTGCCACTACACTCGATCCTACGGTCCCGCTCACACCAAAAGAACATTTCGCAGCGAAATGCCTCAACAGGCCGCTTATGTCGCTATTACGGAACAATATCCACACAACCGATATACCATGTGAGAGACATTGGACGCTGTGTGTTTTCAATGCATTATAAATGAATAATTATATCTAACGCAGCTCAATCGAATTATATGCACCACCACTCCATCGCAGGTATCCCCCGATGTATATGAGAAGCATGCACACAACAGTTCTCCACACATCCGGTACGAAGTCTAGGTCACCATCTATTTCGCATGTTTGTGAAATACCACCGCATGAAGGTTCTCACGGCCATCAGAAAGAAATCCGTACCTTGAGCCACCCTGGTTCGCTATCTATTCAAGACGAATGGTGCCCACTATGGCCTTTTCAAACCTCGAACAGGCCAACTACTTTCGGATGTCTTATCCGAATATCGTCCTTACCCCCTCAAAAATTCCTACTCGCATGAACGATACGATGCTCTCACACCATTACACCTCGAGTTCATGCCCCCATTCGATGGAAACAGTCGCCATACCGCCACCTTTCTCCAAGCCGGCAGACATGTACGGTACTCTACAGGTCAACTACACATATGCGAAAGGGATTTAAGCCCATCTGACGCAGCACGGTTATACCATGATGGCAACAGATAATAAAATACAAAATGAACGGGAAGGAGACGAGGTGATCATTCTCGCGGTCACCATAGATGACTTTAGCGGGACCTAGAGAAATTTACACATTTACGGAGACCTTTTAGCCGTCCTCCGACGAAGATACAAAGTTGAGGACCTGGTAAACGCCTCGCGTATCATCGGTTGGATCATTGCGCATGGCAAGGCACACGGAACAATTCAAAAATCAAAACCGCGCCTGGTCAAAGCCTTTTTATTGTTGACTCAACCCGACCACACTTGCCTCTCATAGCTGGCGCACTTTTCCGATACACATCAAACCCATCTTTATGCCACTGGATAGCACTAAGGCAAGTGGCGCGCTGCATAATGGATACAAACTCCCGTCGACCGCAATATATTCCAGGCGAAGACACGCTCGAGAGACAACCAAGCGCCAATTTGCAGCTCATCAAGACAAAAATAAAAAGTTATTCGGGAAATAAGTATACCACTCGGAAAATATCATCTATTGGTGGTCTAGCCGCATAAGACTGGTCTTCACAAGCACAAAAGACGTTGAATCTCCGCAAGACAGTCGAACTGCTGCGCTCCCTCCTACGTAAAAGAAATTTGGAAACTCCATCACGGTCAACGCAATAGTAGATATACAATCAGGCAGCCCAATCCATTGCTGCATCCTAGTCTCACAAGAGGCATAGCAAGTACATCGACGTCCACTTCCATCACATGCAGGATGAAGTTGAAAAAAATCATCAGACTCACCCATATTTCATCCATAATGCCCCAGATTGACCTCCAAAATAAGCCCATGCTCCCCATCGACTTCCTTTGACATTGATCCAAACTATGCTTTACCTCGACAAATTAACCCATTCGCATGCCTGTAGAGGTATTATAATACCACGAAAACAGTTGGGGTGGTTGACCTAAATTGAAGTGATGAAGTGACTGACGGCATTCGAACAAAACGTCTGTGGGATCAACCAGAAGAATATGTTAATCTTATGGACGCCTTAGAACAAGTAGAAATTCTAACACACGCTCTGTGTCCATATTGAACAAGAAAGGGATTAAGAGGAAGTTAGTCAAAGCTCAAGCCCGTCGCGGAAGGAAACGTGCTCCCTGGGTTATTGCATCTCAAAATGACCTTGCGTAGTGGTTTGAAAGGCTACGAAACTGGGTATTAAACTCAGCGCAAAAACTCTACGCTTCTTGGCTAACGATCTTATGAATCAACCATAAAAAATTATGCTTACCATTCGCATGTGATACTTGAGCCATCTGGAAAACCAATAGTCGATTTGATCACGTAGCGATGCATACAAATTTATAGAACGGTTTAACATATTTATGCAAGCTCAGAGCAGAAAAATAAGATCTTCGAGCGCACTGCAAGACGTTATTGAAGGAAAGGGTTCCTTTTTTTGGTGATCTTGCAAGGCAATAAATTTCCGGAGAGCTTAAGAAAGAAAGTGTCGAGAACGCAAATGAAACTCATTTTGAAACTAACATGAACCACAGAGTAACACTGGGATTGAAACGAGAGTATAACATTAGCTACGCGTAAATGATGTCCGGGGAAGAAGGAACGACTATATTTGTATGTATACCACATAGGGGGAGAGAAGAAGTATGGAGGACTCTTTCAATTTATTTAAGAATTAGAACTTCAATTACTGTGTTCGTGTATTTACAGATGAGATTCCCAGAGAACCTTCTCTAACAGGGCCAAATGGGTGTATTGATAGACCTGTCATGAAAAAATGTGTGAAAGAGCTGTGGGAGCTATCTCAACTACTGGATGACAGGCGACTGGTCATATTTGTTGACAGATGCAATGATAATACTTTCACGGAAGATTTTAAGGTATCCATTGGAGAAAAAACGCAGAGATGCTTTTATTCCCGAATAGGATCCACTTCAGTTAACAATAAGATTAATTTATTATTTAAAAAATCAAGACCGCTTTGAGCTCCAAATGGGGAGACCACAAAGCCCATTAATTAAGAAATATTTTTATCTTTATACATATAGTGCGAAATCTGAAATTCCTCCTAAATATGTAAACCGATTAATTTTAAAACTTTCTGCAGAAGCCGTACGCGATTTCAACAATAAAGGGATTCAGATTTTCTTCAGTTTGCACAAAAAGCCATGCTTAGCTGCGGACTCTCATTGAACACGACTTGTATCTGGGAGAGGAGGCAGTTTCTACTACACTTTCTAAATATCATCAGCAATTATGGCGACAGCTTACACAGGGTTATCATGTCATAGAAACTACGAATGAATCTCAAAATTAAATATTTTAGATAAATCTAGAATATGACTTACAGTACTGCCATTCTGTTCCAGCTTTCACCCTTCTCGGCTTGGATAATTGGAAATTGTCTATTAGAGCAATGAGTGACATTTGGGCTTCAAAAATCTCATCAGGCTTCAGCAATAAAAATATTTTACACTACTAGGGTGCCAAACCTTCACTTTTGAAACTGAAGAAAGCCTTTAAATAAAATATAACTCCAAATATCAGAACCTTACCCGAAATTCCCTTCCCAAAAAGTGTTTTAGCACTCTCACTCCGGTAGTCGTGGCAAGTTTTAGTCATGACCTGGAGAATATTATGCGCAGCAGACTGAGCTGTAGAGGAGTTCAGAGGCCTGGGATTGGAAGGTAGATGGTACATTACTTCATTTTAGTAATATTTTTTTGAACGGAATATTTTGGTGCTGCTTAGGACCCTCAATAATCATGTCGTACAGTTATTCCGCAAAATAGAAATTGGTAGCGAAAAGGTGAGTAATTTGTAGAATTTAACCTTAAAAAATTTACAGAATAAATGGTCCTGTACTTGAACCTTGATAATCGTGCAGTATGGTTACTGAAACGTGGCCCTGCTCTGAAACCATGATAATAATACCTTTGATTAATAGAAATAACCAATTTAATCAAAACAATATTTCAAGTTGCTCAAAACCAATATTACTATCGGTATTATTTTTTTACAGTCTAAATCAGAGGCTTCGAAATTAATGCTATAAAAAATATTTCTATTATCCATGTGTATTTCACTACATGAAGACCCTCTCCCTAGGGGTTGCATCGGCTTCACTGAGGACAAGGAGTGATTCCTCACTATGTCTCGAATGATTGATTATTTTCAGGGAGAAGTAATTGAAATAAGAGAAAATGTTTACATTGTCCACGAGAAATTTATTCCAGATTAAAATGATGAAAGTAGATTTCATGTAACCGTATGAAAGCAGAACTTTTTCTTTTCTACTTTCTGTTATAATCCATTTCCTTATGAGCCAGTTAAGATCGCGGTAAGGCACTTTTCAAACTTATTGTATTTTGCTCTACGATACACTTTGGAGAGATCGCTGAAGTCAAATTTGGTCTAAATAAGATACAAGTGGCTGCATAAATTTTTAAGGATAAGGATTTTTTTGTATAAATAGCGAGAATATTGAACGCCCGTTGGATAAATAATGTATAAAATGCCGAAAAATTATTTTTAATTACTGCTAGGCAGAAGAGGATTCCCGTCAAAATCGAATTGCTAAGCCTAAATTTAAATTCCATAAAGGAGAACTGAAAACCTAGGAGGGATTCCACTGGACCATGATCCACTAAAAGGAAAATTAATGCCTCAAAATTTATTGGATTAAAATCAGATTTACACCAGTATAAAATAAGAAGTATTCGAGGCCAAATTATCAGTAATTGTTTCAATTAGAATATCACCTGTCAGCAGGGATAGTTTGAGTCATAACATTGTATGCTTGATGAGAACCTTCATCTCCAACTGCAAAACGAGAGCACGGAGAAACTAATTTTGTCCTGATTCAAAATAATAACATTCCAAAACATGACGTGGACGCAAAAACAAATAACTAATAATTGAATGGGCAATATGTATCAACTGTTTTGTCTAAGGTCCTACTCGTTCAACTCGCTACCGATTTTGGCTTCAAGATTTTTCTCTCTATTCGACCCTTATTCATTTACTCTACCTTTACACAATCTTTCTGTCACAAACTCCTTCAAATCTCTGCGTATTTCTGTGTATCTTTCTTAATGTCAGACTAGATCACCCTTGTCACATCCCAAATGACTAAACAAAAACTTTCATGTCTCCTATTAGATCTCTATTAAAATGTCAAAGTCTATTAAATAGACGCAGATTGAAGAAGTAGATACTTCCCAGCTACATAGTTCTGTAATTGTTGAAACTGTTGATACATTCGTATTATGATAAAAGATCTGCAATCTAGAACTCTTAGAATTGGAGAAAGACGGAAAGAACCTAATATACTTTTCTCCATGAAAAGATTCTTCCCTAAACTGGAGAAATAATTCGAGTAAGAAACCTGAAATGACGCTAGCTTGGCATATGAATTGTCATATCACTCGCTGAAAATAATTCAAAAATTACACTTCTATAATTCCAACTAATCATATAGCTTATTTTCAAATCATTGAAGTAAAATTTATCTCATACAAAAGTAAACGAAGATCAAGAACGTCAAAAAATCAAACTTATTGTTATAAAACAGTATAAGTCTCGTGAATATTCGGCCTGTATAACCTGCAGGGTAGTGTACATGAAAATCTAAAATATTTCAAATAAGTCTTTGAGCAACAGTTTTTCTATTACTCGAACACAGAAGGTCTTCATAAATATTCCATTTATTCTTGTGCAATAATTGCGTAGTTTCTTAGTTTTCATAATGCGTATTACAGCTTTTCTATCTGCAGAAATTGAAAATTCAGGTTCGTCCAATTCGTCAGGGATATTCTCATTGAATGTCTTGAAGTATCTGGGCTCAGACAGAACTAGAACTGGAAACATATCTTCTTTAACTTCACTTACAGAACTTTTTTGGTTCATCAAGTAATAAATATTTAATTTCGAAGGAGGTAGATAATATGGTGTTATGCACTCTATATGGTTCAATAAATATGCCTTGAATAAATCCATGTAAGAACGTGTTAATTTCATACAGGAACAGTAGTTAGCCGAAAGAAATTTCCTATAAACAGATAACGTAGCCATGCAAAAAAATTCCTTTAAAAGAAGTATCAACTGAGCTAACACAGATAATATCTGTTTCTTCTCTGCTTTGTGCGTGTGAAATGGTGAAATGAATTTTGCGCCCGTTTATGAAAAAGAGTCGCACTAGGAGATAACGGATACCTCAAGGCACTTTGTTTTAGTTCTTGATCGAGGAGAGCTTTGCGTTTAAATCCATCTTAAAATCCAAACCCTTCATGTGGAATACCTTACGTATTTAGGGAATATTTTTGAGACCTAGTTACCGGGTTTCTTTTCGGGAAGTGCAAACCCGGTGGAAACAAAGAAGTGATAAAAAACACACATAATTTGCGCAGGACTTCATGGACAGATATGAGTATTAGATAAATAGAAACTAACTTTAATCACCTCCTGGTTCACGAGTGCCCGTAAATATAACGAGAAACCTGGAGAGACTATAATGTAATAATATCGATATGGTCAGAGAGAATCAAGTATTTCTAGAGTCGATATGGTCAGAGAGAATCAAGTATTTCTAGAAAATAGAGATTAGATCAGATTACAGTATGGAAGTTTAACCTATTGAAGTTGAAAACAAGATCAAACTATTACAAAAACAAACCAATGCTATAAAGTTTCGTAACAGGTCGAGTAAGGGGATAAAAAAGTTTTGGTCGTAGAAACTCCGGGGTTTGACGCTACACGAAACTACCATTTTTATTGCAAAAAAATAATCTGTATACCCAATGTACATCATTAGAGGTGACTGGCCTTAATTATTAAGTATGATCAATCTCGATTTCAAAAAGAAGCTTTAAGAGCGTATGATATAACTTATCGGGCTTTTGGTAGCTCAAATCCAGAATAAATTGTTTAACTATGTACTTTTAGTGCTTTATCATTTTTATTCTTAACTTCTTAAAATAAGGGGCTCAGGGGTCAGTGATTGTCCTTAAAGAAGGTTTGCAGGTACTTGTTGTAGCTGCCCCAGCTGCAAACTGCTTAAAATGTGAAAAAACAGGAACAGACGGTCAGCCAGTCCCAACACAGCGACGTCAGTCGCGAGCAGTGACGGACAGGTCACAATGACCACAACAAGCTTTATCCTCTGGTGTAGTCTGTGCTGCGTTGGTCCAGAACCTACAGACCCGGGCCCTTATATAGGCCGTAGTATCTAAGCTACAGTACCTCAGCACTTAAATGAGTACGGTCGCTAAATGCACGATAGCTTATTCAAATACAAACTTACAAATATGATATAGTGCACGCCCTCCCCTGCCTGTATCTCCCGCCAACATCCACGTTGCCACGTCGCCCACGGTTGCCGTGCAACACACTACATCGTAAAGTTAAATTATTTTACGTCACACATCAATCAAAAAATCCTGTAGAAGGTATATTTAAAAGTTTGCTCAGCTTACTGTGCCTGAAAAGATCAAAATCGCAGCATACTTCCGAAAAAGATGAGAATTTCAATATGTAATGAGATTTGGGTTTTAGAAAATGGTTCATTCCTAACGATAGATTAGGAGAGTTCAATTCAAAACAATGTAACACAATTAACGAAAATTTTTCGGTTTTATTAAGAAAATATCAACGTTAACTAGTTGTTATTGAATTCGTATTGATTTATTGAAAGAAAAGGGTAATTATTGTATGAGTCGATCATTGGGAGGGGGCTAGCTAGGCAAGAAGCGGATAAAAGTGAAATTGGTTTCCATATACATCCAAATATTAATAATTAGAGCATTTAGGAGATTAAGGGCTGAGAGTTTAAATTTAACAAAAGAAGGAATTGAGAGGTAGCCCTTAAAATTAAAAAATTAAGATTAAGAAATATTAAACAAATTAATTTGTTTGAGGGGGAATAATATGAATGCTTTGAAGAAATATATATGTGTTGTGAAAGAGATATTTGAATAAGTTTTTATAATTTTAGCAATGTGGTAAGCACATATCATCACCTAAAGTACGTATTTACACCGTGGAATTTTTTATTTTGATTCGAAATTTACATTGCAAGTTTTGCTAGATTTTTCTTACGCAAAATTTTGAACTAAGCCCCGAGGATAATTGAGAAGATTAAAACAAGACATGTCACTGTCTTAGGAAGATGAGCTAAATTTCAGTGAAAATATGTGACCTTTTTCGATGGAGTAAAGTTCAACAAAATATTTAGACAGTTCTGAGTAGTTTTCATATTCAGGATCATTTTAAAGGTATCATATATGGGTAGGTTTCAAGAGCAAAAGTTGATAATCGCTGTTTTCGAAGTTTCTGAGTTACATATATCTTTTTTTTTGTCTTTTCACGTAGATTCTGTTGGTCACATTATCTGATTAAATAACACATACTGGCTTCCGTTAATGGCTGCAAAATAATTGAGGACACCATGGAACCTAAAAATAAAGCTGAGAGGAAACGGCGGAAATTGTCAAAACAAAAACTGCTTCCGAAAAAGAAATTCACTTATATTTACATTTAATGTCTTGAGCTGTAGTACTTGACTTTCTCGAATCCCTTGGTAACTCTCTCTCTCTATATCTTCTGCTCTCAATCACATTTGCTCTGTCCAGTACTACCATGGATACTATTTGAATTTCTGCAGAAGTAGTACCCTCAGCGCTACTGGATTTGGGGGTGTCAGTGATTTCTGTAGGAAGAGCTGGGGTGTCTTACGCAGCCGACACAACGTCATACTATGACGTCATACTATGACGCTGAACTAGATACCGCACGCTTGCTGCGAGAAAGCAGAAGTTTTTAGATATACTACGTACGGGAACTACGAAGAGAGGGAAGACGAATTACTTATAACATTGAGAGAAACCACTGCTGCTCGTCTGGAAACTAGTTTATTTAAACATATCAGTTGTCAAGTACCCGGAGCTGTTAAGCTGGCTGTTGGCTTCGCATGAATGAACAAGGCAGGCAATGTGGGTTTCATACGTTCTATGCTCTCTGCAGTAACATCGCCTAGGGGAATGGGCAACATGCTCTTTACCGACGCAACGATCGCAACTCGAAAGCGCAGCTACATTAGTCTACAAAGCGAGCCGACTACGAGACGTGAAACTACCTGAAACTCTGTCAGAAATCAACGTGTATGCCTACAGAAGTTCGCTGGCATATTAAGTTCATCTGCTGAAACCATTCCACGCCATGCTAGAGATTTCGAAACAAACCCTCGTCCAGATATTTACGAAACGAAGCATGGGTATTCTTGTAAATGGTGACGTGGATTACACAGGATCATAGAACATGCTTCTTTGATTCAAGTAGCTACAGATTTTGGAATGTAGTGCCCTCGTGGACGTGGGTCGCTTGATGAATCACCTCTACGTCTTCTCCCAAGCAGCTATTCTAAAACTAGTTCATAAGATTCCTACAAGGAAGCATGGTTAGGGCTTTTTCAAGGGATAATTTCTCTCCGTCCAAGACTGAAGAAATCAGCCGCCCCAATTCACTTTAATTTTTTCTCAAGATACTAGAACGCCTACATTCCAACTCTTCGGATTAAAACAGTTGGATCAGACTTTTGATAAACTTTCACTACTTTAAAGAGCACGATCTCGAACCTTTGTGAGTCCGATGTTCACTATGTGACTACAAAAAATGCACTTAACTCCCATTTGGAACAGGCTTAAGCCACGTTTCGTCATTATAGGCAGTGTCAGCAGGAATTTCAAGAAGGTGTAGACAGAGACGTTTTCCATCTTGTATTTTACTTTGCAGAGAAGGTCTTGCTCTCCAGCTTGTGGAGCGGCCCGGGCAGCTTCATTTCATTACCGTCTGAATTTTGATATTTTTGGTTTCTCTTCAAGCAAGTTAAATTATTGCTTTGTGTTTGGATTTCCAGAGGGCCATTTGCCGAACGATAGAACGGAAGATGCAGTATTTTCTATGGTTCATTACATTTTAGGCTACGTTAAAAAGGATGGAACCTGTTTTGCGAATGCAAGGCGTTTGAAGCTCCACGCTGATAACTGCACAGGGCAAAACAAAAATCGCTCTGTACTATGGTACTGTGCATGGAGGGTTCTGGTTGGTTTAGAAGATGAGTTTATCTTACATTTTCTGGTAGCAGGACACAAAGAGAACGTCTGTCTGCGACGGCGTGATGGGACATATTAAACGAAGTCAGCTAACTCCGGATATACTATCACCGGCAGATATGATGGTTTTAATCCTAGAAAGCCCAGCAAACACAACAAGTATGCCTTCCTCGCAGACGATGAGGCAGAATTGGAAGCAGCTTCATCAACAGTACTTTACTGTACCAAGCCTACTGAAAATCACAGAGGGGCACGTTTCCAAGTTTACTAGAGCTAGTGCATGGAAATTGTCTGTTAAGGAGCTTAAAAGTTCGAGCTAGTAGTCTATCTTTTCATTGAAGAAGATGGATATTCCCGAATGTGCTCCAGTCTTGGCCTGACAAATGATTTAGCTCGGTCCCTTTTTGAATCTGAGATTTTTCCCCTAACGGATGTTGCTTCTAAACGACACGGTACGAGAAAGGACCATTTGAAGGCCAACATCCTTGATCGATGCAGTAAGGAAGACAAACCTATCCAGACTGCTTTCTTTGAAAATTGAGGGGATCGAATTCCTGAGTTATCATTACTCAGCAAGTAGTGCTCGGATTGCTTAGCTGTACAGTGCATTTTTACCTCTATTTGAGTGCTTCAACATTTTTTGGATATTATTTAGATATTTCTCTAAAATGGCAGTAACTTTCGATCACAAAAATAGCGAGAACCAAGTTTTGTTATTTGAACCTACCTATATTCATATTTTATCCAATATATGGAGAAATACTGCTGTTATATAGGTAAAGTAATTACAGAAAGCTTCTTGTGCCTTATTTACTTCTGGAAGAATAGGGAGCGCTACGACAATCCAATTTCGGGGTTTCAAATTTTTCGTTTTTATATAATAGGTAGGTTTATTTTTACTTTCCCCAAAAATGGACGGCAAGGAAAACGTTTTTCACTTTTTTCACTTTATGTATTATTTTTACAAACATTGTACATAAATAAAATTACCGTGTGATACTTCTCTTTAAATTCAATAATTTGTTTAACTTTTAGATGTACAGCCTAAATTTTCTATCGAAATGCTTAGAGATTGGAAACTATTCAATTTTTTTCTACTATTTAAATTAATATTAACAAGTGTGTGATTCATAATAAAATTGACTGGAACAATCGGCTTTCCTAATTCAAAGCATCAGAAATATTCACTCAGAATCATAAGAATTTTTTGAAAATAGAATTTTGCCACCGGTCATTATATCCGTCCGTCTGCGAGTTTATTAAATTTAATCATAAATTGAAAATAATGACTCAACAGGGAATATTCTAGCTTTTTAACTTTCATAACATTCATAAAATCCAAAAATTATCATATTTTCCCCCATTGACAAAAAGAGTAAAGCAATACACCAAAAGAAACTTCTTAAAGAGAAAAAAATACTTCTGTGAACAATATTATAATATATTTCTGGAATCGGAAATATTTTGAGCATCTCTTATCATAAATATAGCCCTATATTGCCCTATTTTTGGCTTTTCTTGAATAATCGAAGAGAAAAGCTTCTAATACTATTCTTAGATTTTTTTGAGCAAAAATTCCAAGCTACCAATAAAGCTTTTCGATTGTTAAAAATAAGACATGTCCCAGAGATACGCCTATTACTAGGTTCGAGGTTTAATTTTGCGTCAACATGAAAATCTTTTCTCTATTTGAAATGACAAAACCGTGTAGATTATAGCTTTTCTTGCTTGAAGAATTAATGTGTGTTTTACTATCCAGAAAGTCTTTCTTCTGAAAAAGGCTCCAAAATGATAAGAAAGTATGCCTCAAGGACGCCTTTGGAATGAAGGAAGTTTTAGAAACAAGACTTTCAGTATTCTAGGGGTTTTATATTTCCGCGATTATCCATACTCACTATATTCAGAGTCCAATCGGTACCATCAGTGATCTTTGAAATGTGCAAAACGAGCGAGTAAGTTAGACAAACCAGACCCAAAGCATTTCCATTTGGAGACAAAACTTCTAATGAGTGTTCCATACATTCAGTTTGAACAATTAAAGAATCATAATTAACTCCTTTAAAACTACTTTTACCCATATTTGATTGAAGTTAACCATTTTTTGCGAAAGAAGAGAATCATATTGATTTAAATGTATTGCGTGGACATTCCCTACCCAGGTAACAAGGCCACCCCAATCATTATTTTTGGTACCGTTTTGAAAAACTTCGTTACGATTCATTATAGTAATTTTGAGCATAACAAAGTTATGAACAGTCTTATTTGCACCATTTTGGTAAATAAAAATACTTTTACAGTCCAAATTTATTAGATATTATATCGTTTACATTCAATTTTTTGTAAATTCGATGGTTCAGGAAGTTTCAAATGCGTTTCAATCATGCATTAAGTACCTCCAGTGGTAAAATTTGATGATAACGTAATACAATTTTTACATGCCGTTTGAGTAAGAGAAAGTTGAGCTTGAGGTTATGCCACACCTTTATTTTTTATCGGTGAATTCTTAAAGTAAATAGGCCATCATGAGTAGCTCAAACCTTCCGTAAAAACTTCAAACTTTTGATTATATAACTACTGCCGAAATGCTCTAGTACAATTTTACTTGAAATTTGGTGAGCTAGGATCAGATTCCATTTTTAGCAAGAATAATTTTTTTCGGATTAAATCGTCTCCTTCAGGCCCTAGGGCCCTCTAAAATTTTGAAATCCTGAAACCACAATTTCAACCTAGAGCAAAGATCCAGAATAAAACATTTTCTTCAATCTAATTCCTTCAATAAAATTATAATCTCAGCAAAAAAATTACCACTTAGCTGTTGCTGAAAAGGATATCTAATATGACTATCTTTTCCAACGAATGTTTTTAAGGGATTTATATTATCTTTAGTCTGGGATTAGTTCTTAATGATATACTGGCGCTTAAATAATTAAATTTAATGATATACTCTGAAGATTGAAAAAAATGCCAAATTAATCTCCTAAAAGCTCTGAATAAATTAATAATAATAACCGAACTGCATTTTCCTTCCCTAAATTGAAAAAACTGGAACAAGAACACAATGAGAGAAGACTAAAGACTGAAATATTGTGATGGAAGTAAATCAGTAAGTTAATACCGACGGGACGTAAAATGAGTGGAAGTGGAAAATTTTCCTTTGAAGTCAATCTTCGGAAAGGTTAAATTCCAGAGATCCAACAACATTCTATTCTGTACTCGCCAGAATACTTTTTTGAGGTACTCCAAATTATTCTTCTACCCCTTTTTTGAAACATGTAGTATAAGCATTACAAATATGATATATGTACCCTTGAATAATGCTGAAAGATATTTGATATAAACTAAACGAAATTAACACAAGGAAAAATATTTTATAACCAATTCTTAATATTATCTCGTACTAAGTACGTAAACTGAAAAATATTCAAGCAATAATATATCTCACTAATTAGTTCAATTCATCACTTCTTTCAACATTTTATTGTAATATGGAAATTTATAAAAAAAAGTAATAAATACATTGACTATATACCTGACTAGTCTGGAACAATACACAAGCCTTTTTTGAGCGCCTTTACGAATAAATTGCCTCCGTGAATTCCAAATAATTTATTGGTAACTTAAATTCTTTTAAAATTTATTCATGTAGTACTGGAAGTTTGCTGTGGCCTCACCTATCGAGTGAAGATATTGGAAGGCGACATTTCTGTATTCTCAACGGAACACTGTCCACATATAGAAAACTTTATGTTAAGGTTTAATTCTTCTATATTCTTGAAAAGAATCAAAGTGCTTTGTGCTTCTGCAACAGTTTTGTAAGGATTTCTCAGAAATTTTGAACTCGAAAATTTTCCGGTAACTATCCCAATCAATTATTTTGGCAGCTAGATAAATATTCAATGCATTTCATTTGATTTTGCAAGGCTATTTTTTAATAATATCTTTTAAAATGTTCGTTAGGGATGCCGTTTACAGCAAACGGTTACAGGGTATATTTTACATTTTCACCACCTCGGAGTGTTGACTAGAAGGGTCAACTGCCCCCTTTTCCACCCTACATGCCCTTATATTAGCCAAGAGGGAAAAGTTCCGGGGAGCATGGGCACTTTTGAGGACCTTCTCAATCACGGCTCATTTTGGCCATTTCAGAATCCAACGTGAAAACGGCTTATATTTGGCTACTGAAAAAGATGCTTATGCAACGTGATATTGCCAAGTGTGTGCATTGTTATGCAATAATGTGGGTTTTCTGCACAAGTGGAGCGCTGTGATTGGACAGGGTAAGGATGAGTCGATTGGTTATGCAGATAGAGAGGATGTGCGCATATGGACTGGAAATGAATGTTTACAAGGAATGTGCGTTTGTGGGCTGTTGGTTGGCTATATTCAATTCTGAGCTGCGGAGGAGAGATGATGCGCATGGATGGAAATTGATGATTATCTTGAGCTGGTTTTGGTTTGATTTATATTTGTTTGGTATTTTGTATGCTTGTAGACGTTTCTATTATTTGAATCTTAGAGCGCGCACGCTAGGTTATTTGTATGTTGCACTGGCTGAGGGTGAATAAAACGACTTGAACGAGGTCGACAAGCTTCACAATCCTTTTACTCGCCCTTCTTTTACACATTTTTTTTCTTTCTTTGTCTTCCTTCCCTTTCCCAACCTGCGCTTGTAGTTTCAGAGAGTCCGAAATCTGCAGATTCTGGTAATAAAAATATAATTTCAAAATTTGAGAATTTATTTCGCTATTTATTGTCACGCAGAAAGTAACGAATATTTATTGAAACAAATCTTGAAATCTTTTCACCAAAAAAATTAGTTTGCACGAATTATGATGAGAACGACCTCAAAAAAACTAAATATATATATTTAATTTATACCCATATTTACACTGTTAATATATAGAATACTAATTGATTTTCGAAGAAATTATTTTCATTTTCACTTGAAGGAATTAAAGGGGTACAATTATGATAAACATAGATAAGAATATATCAAGCGAAAAAAATTAATACTTCGGCACTTTACCAATTTATTGACCACAATAAGTCATGGATTACTCCTACTCCGGTGTTAGCTTCATGATAAAGATTTTCTTTAAAATATCTTAAAAATTGCTCCCCAGTAATTTTCCTAGTATTAGATGAGAATTATGACCTTCAACATTCTGATATTGATTTTCGAGCGAATCAGAGAAAATAATCCATTTCAATCCTTTTTAAAACGTTTCCGTTAGTAGTTTTATAACCATTCAAGTTTAATGGAAAATTAAAAATATTTCACAAAACACAAGAAATGCGATAATAACGTTTCAAAAACGGTAAATAAATTTATTTCGTAAATATTGAATTTGAACGAAACCTTAATGACCAAACATTTACATATTTTAGCAACGACAAAACGTTTAATAGTAACGGATCCAAACAAAAGTTACTTGTCCTCAATTTCATTGCTATATTTTTATAGAAACCGACTAATAATTATCACTATGACGACTTGAACGTAGAATCTGGGAGTATCTTGTCTACAAAACTATAACAATAGTATTTTTTACATTTTTTAGGACAAAAAGTCACCCTTAGAACAAAATCTACTTCCCATTCACGTTAATTAATTAGAGTAAACTAATTAGTATATCTCCAACACAGCAAGGGAAACATTCGTATATCACGAACCATGCATGTGAGCATCTCAATTTTATATAAATGTATATATAGCTGCTCAATGTTTTACAAATAAGGAATATGTGATGAACGTCCTGAACTCAGTCATTTATGGGGCAATTTCATATGACATTTAAATTTCGATCTGAAACAAACACAACTTCTAAATTGAATTTATTTTATTTTAGGTCATCACCTATGAAACGGACTAAAATAAAATGTAATTTTCGTTGCTTCTAGCGTTATCAGAATCTCTATACTATTAGCTATTTCAAGGTCCTATGGCTTAAAATATGTAAATCGCTGGGGGAAGTTCACGAACGGTAGTCCTAGCGTTTATGTATGATTTAATGATGTTCAAAACGACGAACTATTGCCAAGAATTTCATACCTGAAACAACTTCGCTTATCTCTGTTTGAAGTTACACGCTGAACCAGTTACTTTACATGGATATTTTAATTTTCTGCCCTTCACAATCACTTGGATCATTGCCTCGAAGTTTCATATTCCCTCCCAAAGTATTAAATTTCTAGTTAAAATCGATTCAATTCAAACTCCGCTCACAGATTGAACATGAATAATTTAAAACCTATTCCTTTCGTCAAGTCAAATTATTCCATTCTATGAAAATCCATTTCATGAGGAGAAAATATTTTAACTGCATGAAATGTATAGCCAACGACGTGACAAGCTCGGAAATGCGTTAAATAGCTTAATAAGTTCCCAAAAAAAATATCTTCAGCAATGAACTCAAGTATATTCAAAGCTATTGGACCGTGAAGATAGTTTGAAAATTGTTTTGAGAAAATAATGCAGTATAATTGCGGAGGTGACACAGTGAGATGGCCTTTTACTGGAATCGGGATTAGGTAGTTACCCACGAGCGATTCGAATTACCAGTGATAGTTATTTATTTTAGTTTACAGTTTAATGTAGCTAACTGTAAGTAGTTAGATACTTATTAGCTTACTGTAGATATTTTCGGGGTCTAAAACCCTGGGGTCGGCCTTTACATAAGGCCGCCATCAACCTCAACCGCCGACAGTGAAGATAAGGCACTTTTACCTGTGATCCATTTCTTAACGGTAAAGCTTCCTCTGCTTGCCGTCGTTCACGCTTAGTTTTTCCTCTCGTTGCTCCCGGTTTCGGTCGTTCCCACTGTTTACCGCCCGGACGCGCGTCTAAGACGGATTCACATCCATCATGAGTTTGTGCCGCCATTTCTTTTTCTCTTGTGTTCCCTCCGTTGAGCCCTGTCGTACTTCGGTATCTACAGTCACGAACCTGTGCTACCGACGCTATCGGTTATTTCTCTCCTAACTAATGCGAGCGAGGTTTTACCACACAAAGATAAAAATAATAAGGCGTTTTGTAGTATTTCGACAAAATAAATCAAAAGAGTGCCTTATAAAACCAGAAACGTCATCCTTACGGTCTTTGTGGGATAAATCAAGATTCGACTGAAATTGGGACTATAGTGGGAATGGTATAACGGCGTATGTGTTGCACAGCTATATTCTGATTATCTTTTATGATTCAACCAATTCCATTGCATAGCAGGATGGTATTGTTGGAATGCGCCCTTAATGTCTGTCGACAATAAGGAGTGCAATGTGAAACTGTGGTCCAAGTAAAGTACGAATATACTGCACTTTATACATGTGAACTACTGCCCAACCGCGAAAAGAGACACTCAATTGGTGTATTCTGTACTGTACAGTACGAGGAGGTTTAAGATACTACGTAGAGCTCATGCTGAGCTCCCCAAAGTGCTTTGAATAATGCTGTAGTGCTCAAATTGATTTTATTTATCTATGGTTTTATAATTGACTTATTATTTGGTTGTTTGTAGTGCAATGGTACACTAATGCACCCTGCTGGACGGCTGAGCCGATTTTGGGTGATCGAGTTTGGATCCGTTTATTAAAAATAACTTTCAGTTACACCTGTAAGCTGACTGCCAACTGGCCTTGGGCCATGGCCTGCGCCCCATGGGACGAACGGACACCTAATATGACCTGATATTTGTTATGGGCCGCGGCCGCTCATTAGGCCAAGTTTTATTTATCCACTAACGTCGATCTAACTTCAGGCCACTAGGGGCCTGACACTTACTTTATTTAGTTTTACCACTTGTAGTTGTAGAGTAGTCTAACTATTATTTAATATCTAACTGATTCACAAGACTCTCTCCAGAAAATGCACCCCGGTGCCGGCTCTGGACTTAGTTCTCAACGTTATTTCCTTCGAGACAACCTAGTTCACAGCGGCTTTGACCATTATTGTTTCTATTCCGCCCGGGTGTTCTCGTGCCTCTTTACCCTTTTTATCCTTTTTACTTTTTATCTTTCGAGATACTTTATCTTTCTAACCAGGGGTTATATCCATTTGATTTGTTTGTGTTCTTGGTCGAAGTGTTCGTACCGCCTTTGGCGCTTACGTGGCTCAGCGTCTATATATAAGTGGAATCACCCACCAGTGTGTCGACAGAGACACCACCCGCTTCTCCACAGGAGACTCGCGAATTCTTCGCCTCTTAACTTAGGTAACTTATACGCCTTTGGTGTCCGTCCCTAAGTTATTGATCTACAGATCACACCCCAAGAGCCTTTAGACCTGGCCCGGCCTTACAACCCGGAAGCAGGAGTGACCTGCAGCCGACGGAAGATTCCCCCTGCTCTCCAGGGCCTACCGTGCACCTGTCCAAGACGCTGAATAAGTATACCTTGCATCTTCCATGACGAAAGCATACTGAGCTACGGTATGGCAAGATGGTTAAAGAGAAATCAGGTCCCGAACTCCTGGTGTATTCTTTGTGTGTTTGCTCGCTGGCCCGTTGCCTAATGCTTTTTGGCTCGAATGTTTCGTTGCTTGTGTATCACGCATTGCACTACATTGCTGATCGCACATTGGCGACTAGCGCCAACGTGTTACGATCTGTTTTGAATAAATGTGACATACTCCCCGCCAGAACGTTGGATGAGGTCAGTCCTCGCGAACGACACGCCTGTACCACATGCCAGTTTCAGCGACATTGAGGTTTCAACTATCAACTGTGTTGATAAACGTGATGATCCAAAGAGAAAAACTTAAAGAGATCCCAAATTTACCTGATTGATCCATACTGTTCTTGGCACTGCACTGCTACTCAGATGTGCTACAGTACACAGTGAGTTTGTCCCTGGAGACTTCAGGAAAACTAAAATATTCATTTTTTGAACACGATGTAGATTTTGGGGCCTGGCGGGCAGCATAAAGGGCAGCACAACACAGGCCATTACCATGCAGTTCATGAGCGACAAAGGGCCGCAATTAACGCAAAAAGAAAGTAGGTTAAAATAATGTAAAATGTCCAGGGCTGTAAGCATTTGCCTGTGGGGGTACCTGTACAACGCCGCGACACCCCATGGGACCTAGCTATTCGGCGTTGTAGGACAGTACCGGGGAAAAAAATTAGCAAAATCTGGAGTCAACGAAATAAAAATGTGCGAAATCCGGATATGCCATTTCCACACTGAATTCGCATACTTACTGTACAGGAAGTAAAAAACGCTCCAGATGGTAAAAACGCTGCCAATGCAGACAAGACTACAGTACGACACAATATAAAATGATCTAAAACATTTTAATTTAAACTGCCACCTAAACCCGAAAATGAGGATAACCATTATTGAGAGCAACCTGCACGATGTTAGCAACTGCATGGAAACATATATCATACATTTCCTTTCCGTTCCGAAAACAAGAAATGAGAAAATTGAGCTGCTTCAATCGATGGTTCACGGTCTCATGACGAGCCCTTATTCTCTTAAAAATTTTAAAATGGGCTGCCCACTGTGTTAAGCAGTTATCCTTATCATATCCTCTATCGGCGACAGTATTTTCGTCATTATCTATTCCTCCCTCAAGACGATAATTTAAAATCTTGCGATCCGGCCAAATTCCGACAGGAAACAGTCCATGGACCCAAACGATGTCGTTTGAGAAGATCAATACAGCAACCTCATATCGCAACACTGGACCCTTAAACTTGTGGCTGCACCATTTTGAACTGAATAGCATCGGTTCAAATATTTTGCAGCCACTAATATCAACTGAAATATATAAATTTAAGAATTTCCTGGAATGCAACCTTTTTTTCAAACTTAATCTAAACAATGATAGTTAGTTAATTGATTAATATGTCGAAAATTAAGAATGAGGAGAAGTACCACTTAAATGTGCGCTAAGGAAAATGCATTTTTCCAGGGCCATCTTGGAAACGTTGTTTCGTCGACGTTTGCAATAGTGGAACAAATGCTTTCTTTTGCATTATTTTTGAGCAGTAATAGTCCCCAAAGCAGATGGAATGGATTTGATAAAGGTAATGAACAACTCTTGATGTAATTCCATAAAAGAGCACAAATTTCTGGCGTTACACCAAACATTGAAACAAAACGGGACAAGAAAACAGCGTTACGAAGGCCATGGGCACGCCCCAGCAGTTCATCTCCGATTTCAGTAAATCGAAGAGCGCTGACGGTAGCCATCTGATAATTTTGTGCGGAGGGACTTTGTTGTTCCGCTACTAAGGTGATGGAATCAGATAATATTCTCAATCTTAAAAAGGTGACTGTGGCAAGACAAAGTGATGATATGCTACTTTGGCTCCTTTTAGAACTGCGAAATACTGTTTTTCATTGGTTTTATAACTTTTTTTTCACTGATAATTTATGGGCCATAGAATTTCAATCAAAACTTTTTTGTGTATTATTGGCACTTAAATTGTGCAATTGCAGCAATGATTTTTACATTGCTTCGACCATCGGTAGATGTATTTAATATGATATGCAGCTTCGCAACTCCAAGTGGGCTAGCCAATCCATATAAATCAATAAAGACACCCCTTTTTCCCCCAAATTGTGCAATTTAAATGAATTAAAACAAGTTCTTCAAAATCAATTAACGATTATTCAATGAGCGACACAAAAAATGTGCCCCTGCGGCACAAATCACTAAAGTATCTTCGCCTCATTGAGTGAATATTGCAACAAAATCCTTCATGACAGGAGAAAATCTTCTTATTCAGCCACAAATTGTACTCCGAATCAAGGCAGACATTTGTGTCAAAAAACATTCTGAAAAAATGGAACCGTTTACAGTTTTATCGCACTTGCAAACCGCTTAAAATGTTAAAGAAAGGCATAAACGCCATTTTTAGACGAATAACAACTATAAAATAGAGTTTTCAACACGCCAAAAGCTACTTGGTCTTACAAGACGAGCCGCTGTCTTCAAATGTGTCGTATTTTTGTCACTTAGCATATCACTTAAATAGACCAATTGCTTCCTTTGTCCAGTAAACTTAAGGTTGTGCCACAAATTCGTGCCGCCCGAACTAATCGAGACTGTTTCGGTACATGCAATTTTTATTCTCGCGAAAAATTTTTTTGAATACATACTAATGAACTTTGCTTTACGAATTCATTCAACTACTACAAGACACTGCAGTCAAGGACAACATGAAATCTCTGATCTGTATTTTTTACTGTTTATTACAATGGTTCAAAAGAGGGATTTCGACCCTCCTCCGAAGCTCTTCAAATCGAACCGAGATGTCAAGATTCTAACTGGGTTCATCGAGAGTGGAGAATTCACGGCCGATGACGACGCAAGAAGCGTGAAATCAGCTCACACTAGGTTCTCCAAATACTACCTCAAGAATTTTCGCACTTGTTCCCTTCGCTTATTAAGGTAAGTATCTTCTGATCGCAGACCTGACAAAAGTAATTTGGCACCCTTTACCTTTACTAAAATTTAGGAAAGCTTTTTCGACAACATACGTAGAAAATGAAACTTCTTTTGACAACGAGGGAGCGTCTTCAAAATTTTCTCAAGATGTTGGCATAGGAGTAAAGTGCAAGTTTTCTGAGTTTGAAGATGAATGTGAAGAATCTGGTAGAGAGACTTAGATTGGGGAGAAAGATGATCTTATCTTTGGGCTAAAGTGTTTTAAACCACTTTACTTAATTTCAACGTGGAAAGAAACTTTTACAACCAGACCATGTATGTCTGCGGCAATTTTGCTTCCATCTGGTTTTCATTCGAAGTAAAAGTTATCTATCATTAATAAAGGCAACACTTTCCAATTTAAAGTAGCTTGGCCTCACCAGTTGGCTGATGTGAGAACTCTGAATCATTTACGGCTTTGTATAGAGGGTGCGGGGAGGGTGAGCAAAGAACACTGTAAAATAAGAAGCTTTGAACACATGTTGCAGTCATTATGCGCCTCCCCGGAGGATCCAGTCGTTTTTGTCGCAAGCATTTCTCTACCATTCAGAGTTGAGTCAAACGTTGAGCAGGAGCCCCTTCTCTGGTCGAATACCAGTACTTACATTGTCTACGTTGATTTGAAATCGGCTTTAGATAGCCACGTCGGACACACGGAAAAGAAGAAAATCCGAGACATGTCTGACCCTGTTTGCGGAGGATCTTCCGAAATCACCGACTTACGTTACCCGCGCCGCGAGTCTGGATACTCGGCACAAGGTTACGTCTCCCGTCCCGGGCACTGAGCTTCGGCCTGCCGATATCCTGGTACAATCCCCCCCCAACTGCGGGAGGCACAGCGTTGCGCCCCATTGCGTGTGACATCACTGTCGTCTCACCGTTCAAGGCTGCAGTTCGCACCAAGGCGACCCAGGTTGCCGGTGGCGCTGCTGAACTGGCGGCCCGCGACAAAGCTACATCTCTGGAACGCAACATCGCTCGACGCCTCCCCACTCCCTCTACTGGCCCATCTTCTCCGCCCTACACGCCGAACTTCACGTTTCGACCTCTGGCGTTTGATTCCCTGGGTGCCCCTTCCCTTGGTACAATTGCTTTTATCGAGGAGTTAGTTCCGCGGATCGCGTCCAAGTGTCACTCGACACCTGGTGTTATCCGCCGCCGTATCTACCAGCGACTGAGTTGCACCCTCTGGCCATCCATTGCTCAAGCTATCCTGTCCCGAGCCCCGGTGCGCATGGACGACCAGGTTAGATCTTAGCTGTGTAGTTAGGACGTGCACAGTCCCTAGTAAATACCGAATGCATTAAAGTTCTTTCTTTCACTCATACATAGGCTTAAAATCGGTAGTGTCGTGTGCGTTCATTGTGCTGTTTTAAAATTAAAAAATAAATCTGGATTTCTTCCTTATCAGCACTTTATGTGGACAAAACGCACTTGCGATTGAACACAAAGATGAAAAAAATAGAGGTAATTGATAACAGTAGTTTTCTCAGACATTACTCAGTTGTGGTATCGGATTTCTATCTTAAGTACTTGTTTTCGGATAATGAACTTGAGTAAGTTGAGTCAAACAACGACCGTTTGAATTAGAGTGAATCCAAGCGGGTGCCAAGTAACATTAAAAGGAAGCAATACCTGTTCAGCATACTGTAATGCCAAAGCTATAGTACGCTGTTGAGAGTATATTCACTCTACCGTCTTCACAGTCCCCCCCATCGAAAGAAAACAGGTTTGCGATTACAACAAGAATAAAACAAACAGGAATGAATTCAGTTGACTAGATATTGGCATTGGATGTGATTAAGTCGTGTCTTTGCGTATAACCCACTGTTCAATGGGATGGTTCACAATTCCTTCATCGATGATGCGATTAAGTACGGCGTTCTCCTTTATCTTAGTTAGCGCGTCTGCCGGGTTGTTCTCACTGCGAACCCAAGCGACGTCATTAACTTCCATCCTTTCGTAAGCCTCTCGCATAGCTTGCACGTCGACCATTAGTCTCTTCTCTGTAGTGGTCGTGTTCTTTACCATGACATCAAACAAAGATTTTGAGTCTGTGAACATTCTGACACGAAGCTTTCTTCCCAGCATGAGTTCGAGATCATGTTTGACCGTGAGGCCAAAATCCATGCCGTCGGCAAAGGCGTATGTTTCTCCCCCGAGTACAGAACGCACGACGCGACGAGATTTGAGAGTGCTGTAATGTAAGATATTGCACTTTCCGTGTTTGTCACAGAGGAGAATGAGATAGCCCAGTTGTGTTGTGGGGTCGTCATTGTCCGCAAAAGAACCATCTGCGTAAACGCGTAGATAGAGGGAAGATAGATCCAGTTTGCGTTGGAGAATGCCGCGTTTTGAATGTTTGTGCGCTTGTCTGACGATCTTGTTAATAAGTGTGATTGATCCGGGTCCAAACTTCTTTTCTGTGATTTGAGATGACTTATTTACGGCACAAGCGATGTCAGGACGTGTATGAGTGAGCCATTGGAGTCGTTGACGGAGTGAACGGAAATCTCGGAAGGTTGCATCAAAGGGTAACGGCTTGATTCGTTTCAGGTACTCGGCTTGATGAAGACGGATACCGGCGGGAGTGGTCTCAATCTGCATACCGGCGAATTTGAAGGAATTCATATCCCTTGGTTTAGATTCGAACTTGTCTTCCGTTTTCTTTGTAAGTTCGAGAAATGTATCTGAACCGGCATGAAGACTATCGTCCACATACATGCCTGAGAGACCAGCGAGTTTGCCGTGAATGGTTTTGGAAAACAAACGAATATCCAGAGCTGTTGCCTGCATACCCAGGTCGTCCTTGAGATGGTTTGTAATGGTTGAATCCCAGTAGTCTCCAGCATCGGTTAAACCGTAGAGCGGTTTTAGAAGTTGCAAAAGTTGGTTTGGGGCGAGATTGAGCTCCTTTGGTGGTTTGACAAATACGTCCCGTAGCAGTTTTCCTGCGGATTGCAAGTAGGCTTGAGTCACATCCTGTGACCAAATTCGAAAGCCGAAAATAGCGGCCAGAGCTGTCAAGAGGCGTACTGAGCTTTGGCGTAGCATGGTTGCAGGATGGACAAGACGGTGTAGTTCCTTGTCGAGATGTCCTTGAACTACATATCGTGCTTTGTATAGTTCTTTGTCAGTGCCCTTGTTTTTAATCGACAGTACAAACCGACCTCCCAATATATTTGAGTCAGAGGGTAGTTCTTCACGCAGTACGACTTGAAAGATGTTTCGGTCCAGTAAACCCTGAATCTCTTTTGCACGAGCTTCATCGAAACGAGGGTCACGATCACGTGTATCTCCTGGCCTTAACACCTCAGTGAGATATACTCGGATAGAATCGACCGGTTGCGATAGAGTTGAGAGGGAGTAATGAATATGGGAAAGTAAACCTGTGCCATCAGCATCCCTTACCGGCAGTATGTGGTCGAGAGAGTATTGCGCCTCTGCATCCGGTCGCTGAACCCATACGTTGCGTTCAAAGGTCTTTGTTACCGTAAAAGGACCGCGCCATTGGTTCGATTTTTCATGCCAGACGTACATTGAGTCTCCGGGATGGACCAGGTAGTCCGTTGCTGGCGGGACCTTTTCACGTAGTGCTCGTTGGATTCTTAGCTCGGCTGCGATGTCGGCCATTTCTAGTCGAGCAAGATTCATAGCGCGCATGCGATCAGCATGTGACAAGAGTGGTGTCGAGTGTGGCATTGACTTCGTCGCGATATTCTTCTTCGCTCCAGATAGCGACGACTATTCGTATCATGTTCAGATTGGTTCCTCTATAAAATTGTGGCAGGACGACACCGCGATCCTCCAAGAACATCTTTATGTACTTGAAAATATTGGAATTACTGAGGACTTCGACCCGCGAGAACTGCCAAATTGACAGCTCTTCTTTGATAACGGTTCGGAGGTCATCTCCACGTACTCCGGGATGAAACTCCTCAAATAGGCGAAAGAAATCGGTCAGAGTATGTTGCTCTTCATTACGAGCTGCGACTCGGTCCCAATTGATTTGACGTGGCGGATGTTGTTGTTCCTCGATATCGTTAGCTCCTGGGTTATGGTTCCCTTGAGGTTGGCGTCCTGGTCGGTTTCCGCGTCCTTGGCGGTCAGCCATCTTTGGTACTTTCTTCACAAGGTAAATTTTGCTTTCAGTCGATGATTCTGTTTCTTTGCTGCGACTTGATTGTTTGCGGTGAAGTGTGTTGAGATTGGGGAGGGAAGAATTGCCTGTAGAGTTCGTGGGTCTCGTCTTTCACAGTTTTGCAAACTTGTCTCTTTTATGCCTTTACGGAACAGTGCAATGATATAGAAATTGTGCCCTTTCGTTTTCAAAATACAAATGCAAACAATGATTCTTTGCGTAATTGAATTTGCGTGCTCCCGCTTTTTAAATTTTTGGTAGTTTTGAATAACTGCGAGTTCTTATAAGGAGATTTTTCTTTTTAAAGAATTTTTCTTCACTCAGACGAGAAATGCTTTCAACAGATGGGGTCTGAAAGTTTTTGAAATAGGTTCCAGTCCGACGAGAAATGCTTTCAACAGATGGCGTCAGAACCTTTGTTACGCTTTCGCGCTTGACCTTATTCCGGAATGTGGACAAAACGCACTTGCGATTGAACACAAAGATGAAAAAAATAGAGGTAATTGATAACAGTAGTTTTCTCAGACATTACTCAGTTGTGGTATCGGATTTCTATCTTAAGTACTTGTTTTCGGATAATGAACTTGAGTAAGTTGAGTCAAACAACGACCGTTTGAATTAGAGTAATCCAAGCGGGTGCCAAGTAACATTAAAAGGAAGCAATACCTGTTCAGCATACTGTAATGCCAAAGCTATAGTACGCTGTTGAGAGTATATTCACTCTACCGTCTTCACACTGTACTGTACCGTTCAAAATTTTAGATAAAATAAGCTCTTTCTGACCAGTGTAGAGGGATACCTACTGTGCGCTAGAGGGTGTGTGTGCAATTTTCTTTGAAAGAAATTTTCTCTCCTGTACAGTACAGTAAGTATGCGAATTCAGTGTGGAAATGGCATATCCGGATTTCGCACATTTTTATTTCGTTGACTCCAGATTTTGCTAATTTTTTTCCCCGGTACTGTCCTACAACGCCGAATAGCTAGGTCCCATGGGGTGTCGCGGCGTTGTACAGGTACCCCCACAGGCAAATGCTTACAGCCCTGGACATTTTACATTATTTTAACCTACTTTCTTTTTGCGTTAATTGCGGCCCTTTGTCGCTCATGAACTGCATGGTAATGGCCTGTGTTGTGCTGCCCTTTATGCTGCCCGCCAGGCCCCAAAATCTACATCGTGTTCAAAAAAATGAATATTTTAGTTTTCCCGAAGTCTCCTGTGTTTGGCGGCAATTAACGTTGTGATAGTGTGCTTGTGATTCCTAAGCCTGGCGCCCAGGACGGTGCTGTACTTTCCTTTGCTGGCTCCGTAGAAACAAGGAATAAGATGTTCCGTTAGGCGAGCATACGGGATTGGTTTACTACGTGTGGTACACAGTTGGGAGTTGTATGCACTTGCACTCAAAACGTTTCAGGATCTGCAGTACGAATAACGGAGCATTTCTTCCATATAGCGATTAGCTGATAGCCCAGTTAACAAGCTGGCGGCGTTGAGAGGTGACCATCAACGCGTCGAGTCGTTAGAGGGGAATGAGCCTCATCCTAGGGCATTGATCCAGGGCTCGGCTGGCGACCGACCGTGGCACTTGATCGTAGATAACGCATCTTGGTGCTACGTTAGTGCTAGGAAGAGTGATTCTTTTCCAGTACGCATATATCTGAAAAGAATTGTTTCTGTTTCAAAAAAAAATTAAAGCAACGGGGGGCATGGGGGGTTCGTTTACGCAACGTGTTTCCCATTCCAGAAAACAGTTTGCATCCAATGAAACGGCATCGACCTCCTTCCTCTCGCCATCGGCAAATACAGACAGATCAGTGCATCCGAGCTCAAGATTCTCCGAGACCCTAACACGATGGCTGAAAGGCGCGGGAAACACTGTCATCTGTAGTTACGCTCCCTGCGGAAACGTGTCTCAGCCTTTGCCATCGTCGTCAGCATGCAGTAACAATATGATTGGCGTGCAAATGCCCCTTTTTTATATATTCTCACAACTGTACAGGGATATTTTTCCCCGCCCTAAAAAATTTACCGTTGTGTCGTTGATTGGTCTTGTGCGTGTCAAAAATATTGAAAAAAGTACAGTAAATATCAAGAAGACAAAAGACCTGCGACTTTGACCATCATGGCTCACTGTAATTTGGTGCGTCTTGCTGCTAACGTGCAGTACAACAGTACAGTATATAGAGCACAGTACTGTACATTTACAGTTTCTGTCCAGCAGAACGCGCTGTACGGTACATACACAGTATACTGCCACCATCGTACAATTACATCTTGTACAGTATTTATTTATTTTATTGCGTTAATACAAATACTCTGCACATTATCAGTGCACTCCATTAACTTTACGCATTTTGAGTAGCAAAAATAACGTGGCCGTCAACATGAAACGGTTGGTACGAGTCCATCAGCACGGCAAGGACATGCTGTTGGGCAAATCGGTCAACATGTCGAGAGCCACTCACTGATGCTGCAAAACGCTCAGCTTGTATGATGATGCCCAGGAGAGACGGGCACTTCTGCGATAGTCGACTGCGACAGCGCAGTATGGTAGCACGGCATTACTGGGCTACCCCGCTACTACGCTGGACATTTGCAGGGCCTGTGACATTTTTCCCACACTTTCCCCAGGTAGGGTACATCAGCTATCGTTGAGATCAACTACGCGTCACAGCAATACCTCAGTGCAGGAACGTTCGTAGCCGACTGGCGATTGCACCAACAAACGTATAGCTCAATTCGAGCTCTTACGCCGCCAGCTACTCGTATAGGATTACAACAGATCTTCAGTGTCCATTGAGGATGTTCCAAGTAATACCCACTGTCGCCCGACCTCCCGCCTCACCTACGAACTTCCACACACATGTCGTTTCTACAATATTAGTTGCATCCACAACTTGCTTGCCTGGCACAATCTTTTACTATGCAGCAAACCGACAAATCCTCGAATAGAATGACTGTCTTACTCGATAACCTAAATATTCTTAACGATACATTTCATGCCAGACATCCTCCGGCTCAAAATCTACTATTGAAATTCGTACTACAGTCTGACCGGATAGTATCTCCGTACAATTGCTTCCTGCGCAAGCCTTTTCAACAACGTAGATCTCCGCGTAGTGAGACCGTGCCTACATCGACTCGCCGCTCGGCAAATCCCCCATCCTCGCATGAATATCGTACCATACAGGCCTCTCCACATCGTCCACCATCATCTTCCTGGTCAGAGGAAGCCTCTGAATCATTTTCTCCCTCCCCGTCCACTCAGTGCCGGTATCATCGTCGACTGCGTTCTCACCCCATGGTCCCGAATACCCTCTCAACTCGGGTTCGACATCAAAGTGCAACCTCCGCTGATTCACAGCCTTAAAGTCAACATAACCCATGTCTTCCAACCTCTCCAGACGTGCCTCGTTAACACTCTCGGTGCTCAAGTACTTCGGTCTCTTAGTAATATCCAATTCTCCCACACTCTCTATACAAACAGTGTCCATCCCCTCAATATCAACCTTAAGGTAAACTGGCGTACCGTATTCTTCCACCAAATCTCTGCATGTTTTCGACTCAATGTCTACACTTTCGCACCAAGTGTGGTCTCCCGATTCGACCTCCTGCCCGTGGTCATTACGGCATCCGCGGCGCTCCAAAAAGCTGCTAAATTTGTCAAACTTGTTGACCCAAAATTTCACAGTCTCCCTCGCTTGCCCCTCGTGCGTCAACGCAATAGTGAGCAACTTGAGTCGCCCTTCCTCAATCTCCTTGGCAAACTTCTTCTCAGAGATTGCGACGAGCGCAGGGTTAGCTTCGACAGCCACAACTCTGTTGTTCGGATCTCGCAAGTAAAACGCCGTGTCTTGGCCGGTATTGTGCCCAATGTCGAAGATGCAGTTGCCGGGTAGGTCACAAAACTTTACGTCTTCCTTGTCGGCTGGGGTGTCAGGTGAATACTGAGTGCGAGAAGTAGACAGCAACGGCGATATAATGTCAACCTGCGGGGAGACATCCCGGGCGCCTAAAGTGAAGAGAAGCATGAGGAGGAAGAGACTTATTAACACGATGGGTCGAAGGGAGGCTCGGACGAGCGGGCGGTAACGGGGAAAAGTCTTCATGGTGAAGGGATCCATAGTTTCGGATGCAGAAAGGGAGTCGACAAGAAGTACGGGGATGAAAAAATTACTCAAGGCTGAATGCAGATGTCTGTGTGCTGTGAAAAGTGTCGTTTCCCTATCAGTCGGGATGGGTGATTTACCTTGTCAATAAATAGTGGTAGAAAAACCTCGCCAGGGACATGCAAGTGGCATATGATGCTTTGCTGAACGACGAACGACAGTGACTCTCTGGGTTACAGTCCGGAGAGAGCCAATGCACACAATGATTTTAATCTGTTTTTGTAAACAACCCCGTTTGGGAAAGGGGAGCTGTTCAGTTAAACGTAAATTCGTAAAAATGGAAATAAAAATATGGATTACCAGCAGATTTACCTGGTAGAAGCAACGGCTGCTCCAGTTTCAGCCGTCAGAGAAAACTTTCAAGGACTTTTCCCTACACAGATAATTTCCCAATCACCAAAGGACTTATGAGAGATTTCATAGGTGCAGAAGAACAAGAATCTTGTGAGCGCAATCAGATTGTGCTTGCTCTCATTCCCACGTAGTTTAGTCGCTGACTTACAGCGAGTTGGTTGTGGTGATTGAGTCATCAGTCTGTCAACTGATGTCGACAGTCTTGGTGATGGCCGAAAAAGGGTCATTTGACAGAGGGAGTGACCTGGTACTCCTAGAGTCGAGAGAGTAATGTAGCAAAAGTTGGTGTGAATGTTGTCACGCGGTTGTTTTCTGCACGTCTGTCTTTTGTTGACGGCGGGTGTATGAAGGATTGCAATTTTTCTTTGCACGCACAAAAATGACTAGTTTAGATGCTATCCTGTCTATTTCAATAATAAAGAAATAGATAATTTAATATTGAGTACATATTGAGTACAATATTGTACAGTACAGTACAGTATAGTATCTTTCTCGTTCGAATAACTGAGCCATACAGTACGTATGTATGTTTCAATGCAAGTTGAATCTGCGGCAAGAAAAGATGAAATGGATTTCAATTTAATTTGGTGGTGTTCTGCAACAAGAGGTTACCTTCAAACTACTCTCCGTCAGACTTACGGTACCCATAGTTTCAGGTAGAGCATGTGTATCGTGGTTTAGCGTCAACTGGGTATTCAAGGTCCGTCGAGTGCAGTTTGGCGGCAACAGATCATAATCTATTACAATACGAAATAGATTTGGCCAGTGAGGCGCTTGTAGTTTCGACGGCTGAACGTCACCACCCTTTATTACATGCATTACCGTAATGGGCAGCGCTTTCGCAATAATCTGCAAATATTTTTTACGTTATAAACAAACCATACACTATACAGTATCATGTCGTCACACAAAAATATAAAACACACATTGACTTTTGAACTGCATCAGAATATTGTTTTTAATTGTCAAAAATTGCTAGTTTGGTGACGACATGGCATGGTTGCCGCTGTTATTGTCTTCGACGAGAATGGATTTTGGTAGGGTCTAAGAGGATGCTGCAAGAAGATATCTTGATGTAAATAAACTACCTAGCTTTTAGTTAGGAGAAAAAATAAATGTTCAGTGAACCACACCTCGCTAGTCTGCCATATAGTACAGTACAGTACAAGATAACAAAATCCTGCATTGACAATACTTGCAGTACAGTACAGTACTGTACTACGCAGTATTATACAATGGTGATGAACAACTTCATGGCATCAGTGTATAGATAACGCACTGTACTACGCATTTACAGTACTTACAGTTTGTCCGAACCAGACGGGATGCAGGTTTGTAGGTAGTGCGGTACAGTCGTTGTTTTAGTCGTGGACAGTATGCGGTATGCCACCACTTCGGAAACAGTTTCCTCCTGGGAGTCGTGGTCGCTGTACCAAATCAGACGAAAATCAACTTGATACGCTCTTACCTCTACGCTGTTACTATATTAATTTCATTGTAGACTGATTTCCACGAATAGCTTCACGCGCATTCCACACGAATTTATTCCAATTCGCACAGTACAATATTATAAGTGCATACAATAGGAAGGACAGACCAGCGGATGTTGCAAACCTGACAGTAAAGTTACATCATCCTTTGTCTTAACTTGCTTCAAATGATACAGTATTTGTTTTGAGCCCCCTGTACCCCACTTGGCTGACATCGGCCACCTACTGTTGTAAATAGCCCAGGAGCTGTTGACCCCAATCAAACCCCAAAATCAAAAACTCTATTGCCAGATAAAGCTTTAGTAATTGCCATCAATGTCGATGACAATGCATAAGCGCCAGTACCAAGTATTCGGTACACTGTATTGAACTGTACAGTGTAACTTTAGCATGATACAGTACACAGAGGGTACTGTGTTGTACAGAATTGTACAGTACAGTACAGTACAATGGGGTACAGCACGTACTTTTGTACATTGTTACAATACTGTACTGCACACTCGCTCGCCAGTCAAAAGATTGAAGGACTACTAATTACCGCACCCCTGGGTTCTAGTCTAAGGGTTAATTAGTCCAGGGCCTGAAAAATTTCAAAGGAGATGATATTTAATCATTCAATATCTGGCAATAAAATCTTTGCTACTGCACTGCACAAAAATTTTGATAAAAACTGGGTGCTTTTAACCAAGCTGGCGACTTTCACTGTTCGTAACTATGATTTGAGTTTACAAATCTGACGTTTTATCCAGGGGAGCTATCTTTAAGCGAATAGCGATGGTACAGTGCTGTATATGACAACATTTTGAGACCGGTTAAGAGTCGTTTTAATTCGATTTGTATCCAAATGACAGCAGAATTGGTCATTTCAAATCCAAAACCTGTTTCTGAGGTGAGTACCAATCACCACCTGATATTTAATACTGCTTGTGCATAGAACTTCCTCTACCGACGTCCTTACATTCGAAATCGGTCACAAATACATAGGTACGTCAAATTTACTATTCACAGCTTGGCTTTCTTATTTACACAGCACACTCCCTCGCGGCGAGACGCTGCCAGAACGATAGGACACGCTGGCTGGGTCACCCTACCACCCCAAGCTTACGGAACAAACCCACAAGTGAAAGTCACCTGCCACCAAGGCACTGGCCGCACTGGATTTGTTCCGCAAGATGAGGGAGTGCAGCCCGCAATTCATCACCAATTCACGTTACAGGGCTCGTTTGCACCAGTGTCAGCATTAGCTCTGATATTCAGCATTCTCATGCTCATGTGTTTGAGAGGTTTGCCAAAAAAGCGAGCGTATGTTTGACGAGTCTCTAACGTCTTCCGTATTTCGCAACGGTCTGTGAGGTAAGGGACGATTTGAACAGGAGGGACGGGAGCAGGTTCGATGTACGTCAGTTGTGGCTATTGCGTCAACGGCCCGGTTAGACGATCGTTGCAACGGCAAAGAAGATTTTCATGGTTTTGCTTTGCATCAAACAGATTGTACAGCAATTAGGAATGGGCGAGCCACGGTTCTCATCCTGAAGTACATGGAGGCACATTTGAAACGGTAGGAGATATTCCGACTGCAACGTTTTCATTACAAAATGTGAACAGCCGATGCAGATTTCCGCTTTCGCCGATGCAATATTCTGCACTCGAGCTCAGATTGCGTTTCTAGGTAACTTGACAGCGTCTTCAAAAGCAGATGAGCTGAGCATACAAATGGTGGTTTAGATGACCACAGCTGCCGTGACGGTTGACATAAGCCGCTTGTGGCGGGGAGATCGCAGCTGGATGTACTTTTTAAAGGGTGTGGCAGTCATGTGAGCTTCTACATACCGCTTCCGTCACGTTTTCTACCGCTCCTTTCAGGCATGTTGGCCTGCTCCCCTGAGAAAGCAATTTCGATACTATGCAGAATCGAGTCCTGTGACCCGAAGAAACTTGTGGCATAAATTCAGCTACCGTACAGTATGTACAGTAATGTACGTCACTGTACAATACAGTACTGTACTGTACAGGTAAGCGGGTTGGTCCACTATGAGTGGTACAGAGATATTTGAACGTTGGATGTCCTAGTTTGGGTGCAAACCATATTTCAAGATCTACACTACAAATACAGTACTGTTGTTAATCTAGCAAGGGAATCAGACATAGTTCAAGGAGCGGTGTTCGCGGTATATAGCAATGAGGGTCAGGACAATGATCCTGCGCTTTTTGGGAGTCTCTAGCTCTCTCCCTTTTCACCTGTTTACTCTCGGGCTGTTGCTCACCCATATATCATCATCTCAGTTACTTTGCCCCTGATGCTCGGTGCACTGTCTGTTGCATTCTCTTCTGTCAGCTGGCCTTTCGCGTAGCATTGCACCTGTTGCTCGGTGCATTGTCTGTTGTATTCAGTTCGGTCTGTTGCCCTGTCGCATAGCATTACAGTAACTTTGCTTAATCACTATTGCCTTACAGAATCCCATTCGGTGTCAGTGAACAACTGTACAGTGCCCCTTTGTCACATTCATCACCGTATGACAATCCTCCAACGTTAAACTTAATCTTTATTGGTTATCACTCAAATTCATCTAGCCCAAACGTTGGCGCAAAAGGCAGGTTTTGAGCGCTTGTTCAGTTCCAACAGTTTGGATCCTCGCTGGAGTACATTGAGATAAATAACTGTAAAAGCCACACACACAACAAAGTGCAAGACCACCCTCATAACACGCTCAATTAGAAGCTGAACAGGTCCCTCAATCGGTGAACTCTAATGTCTGATCTTCCGAACTGCGCACTGCAAAAGAAAATTGGAATTTTTTTTCAAGTAGGCAATGGCATTTATTTTTTATCGAATATTTCTCTGAGCTGCGCGCCGTGAGACACCTCGAATGACGTGGTAGACTCCGCGAAAAGACAGAGTACAGGACCTTATCGGTAATAATTCAATTGAAAACGAAACGACATCAATTAAATCCTCCTTCAAGGCGGTCGGACCTCAGTTTGAGGTTCCAAAGTATGAAATGGACACCTGTTCGTAAAGTCACCTGTCGATGTGCCAACAGTCGTCCTATAACGCCCCGGAATATGGCTGTCCCCCATTCTCAAAGTATATCCTATTTCATTCGAAATAAAATATATCCGGAGATATTTGCTCGCAGAGGTATCAAAACCCCTCAGAGAAAGGCACTCAACCGAGAGGCAGCCAAAACATATGACTGCCGAACTCATAACCTTGTAATGGGGTCAACAAACGAAAAGAAGCCCTAGGCACATAGGCCATTTTTCACATCGGAGGATCAGTAGGCGCTCTCTGGACGAATTTGTTTGTAAGTAAAATACAATCATTTACTTGCCAATGTATCGTAGATGATTTAAAACATCATATTGACTTTACATCCCTCAGATGGCAAAGGCAGATACCGGACCTTTTGCGGTCACGACAAAAGTGTCGCAGGTTTACGGAAGCGTTTATTCCTAACAAGCGAGGGGGCTTTTTGCATTCCTGTTAACGAGGAGCTGTTCTGGAAGGTACTTGACTTGGAGAGCTGACAATTACACAAGCGGTAGCTTTACGAGAATATTGTCCTGCACAGGCCAACAGTTCTCATCCTGTGGCTTCTTTCCTTCATGGCTTCTTTGCCATACCTTTAAATTCCTACAGCATGGAAGCAATCAGAATTGGATATTGAGTGTGGTTTGCTTCTGCAATGGTGCACCGAAGCTGCAGTCTTTGACAGGTAGATAACCATACGGAGGTTTTCGGTACAGAAAGAAACTGCAATCACTGGAGAACGTTATGCGTGCCGACCAATGTGTTTGAAAGGCCAGCACGCTGTTTAATTCGGCTCCGCCTGCTGTCTTCTAGAACTAAGGATTTAGACGCAATGCGAATTGCTTGCATTACTATGTATTTGGACATACAAGGCAAGTTTTTCTAACTTGTCAAGCCGATGTCAAAAGCGTTTAGGCAGAGCCCAAACATTCCCCACATAATTCCCGCTTTCTGCTTCGTTGCATTGCGGCGTATTACGTTAAGCATTGGACCAAACTCGGCAATACTGGCGAAAAGAATGCCTGGTGCTAGGTGCAGCTTTTGCTGGTGAGGGACCATGCGGTCACACTCATTGAAACAGGTGTTTTTATCGTGAATTACAATCCTGCAACCTCGATGATAGACTTTGCAATTTGCGCCATGAGTTAGTGCATAGTCAATTTAAGCCCTGAGGCGTTTCTGACGGTTTCGCTGGTAGACTCCCAGGGAGCTGCAACGATGCTTGGCGCTGAGCCAATGCTTACAAGTAAGAGTGCGGCCCTCACGTGTGACATCAGGTCCCAAAGGGTGGCCATGGTATGATCATCATACAGCGGGATATCACACGATGTTTCTGCAGGCTTAATTTCTGGTGCCGGACAGTTGCATCCCATAGGGTGGGCGCGTCGAAGCGCAGCTGCGATGTTGCTGCCAAGGTAGCTGAACTTTGCACGTCAGCGGCATATTTCACTTATGCAATGCCTTTTGTTTCCTAAGACGGATTCTTGCCGTGCATCGTACTTCCCTGGCACTTCCCCAGTACAGCACCGCCCCGATTCTATCTCTACACCTGAAAGTATCGCTTTTAACGTTGCTGTTGTATGATCCTCTGTTCGTAACCGCCTCTTCCAAAGCACATCATCCGCAGACGCTGCTACGGCTCTTGCTTGACATGCTTGGCTATCGCATTACGGCTCTGACTGTGATGACGATGATGTATTACTACTTCCCGCACGTATCGATGTCCCCGGAGCAATGCGGGAGATCGGATCTACGTTTATTCGTCTTCTTGCTTATTTCACTGCCAACCACAGGAGTTCCCCTGCTACCCACGAGCTATTAAACCTAGATACTCGTTCGTGTTCCGCCTTCAAGGGATGCAAGGCCGCCAGGTGAGCACCCGCTGCCTGGTTGAGTAGTTCTTCGCTCAAAAAGCCCCCCGGGAAAGCCCAAATCTCATTCATCCCGAGGAGTACCCCTCCACACCTGAGAGATGCTTTCGTGATGGGTCTCTAGTCCCTGCCGTTGAAGAACTAGTACCGTCCATTCCAGCTGAACCGAATTACACTTCATGCGGCAGTTGCTGGGATAAAAGTATTATTTCTGAGCACTGAGCGTTTCTCACGTTCACTTTTTCGACGAAACCCTAAGCCGCAGTAAATTGCACTGTACTGTAGAGCATTTTGTTGAGTCTCGATAATTTCGAGTTAGCCAAAAAATGAGGTAATTGTATAGTGCACTCCCCGGGCAACTCAATCGAATATGCACTAAATCCCCGCCGCACTATATTTGTCGCCCGTGTCCTGCACAGCCACCCCGCTCTACAGTACAGCCTTGTTTTCTTTCCTCAAAACCGGTCAAATATGGTCAATGCCAAGCCTTGTGGGAACCAAACCCATGGCTTGAGTACTACGCAATTCCAACTGAATTCAATTTAAGTACCAAATGGCTGTGATTTTTGGAATGCCAAGAAGAAGAAGAAGAAGAAGACTTTACCAAGCAGGAAAGGGGGGCAAGCAGGAAAGGGGGGGCTAGCGGCCCTCAAAAGGGGAAAAATCTATCCGGGCCAGGAACAGTTGAGTAGTCGTCGGTTGATCGCGACAGAAGTTCGTTGTTGTGTAAGCGAACTGATAATCGTGAACAAGCGATCGCGCTCGAAGGCAGGGCTACTGCCTTTCCGTATAGCGATGTACTCAGCAATTCTGGACAGACCTCGTTCGGCACCGGGACCGGCAGACCCGTATATACCGAAAGCCATCGAGTGGAAGTCGATATGTAGTTCGGCGCAGAGGTGACCTTAGCGGAGAGATTTCGCGCGCTCAGATGCAGTAAGGGCAGCGAGGGGCGTGTGAATCCGCTGTTGGGCGTATGGAGCGGAGTGGGGGCTCATAACAGTGACGTCGTAGCAAGACTGTAACGCTGGTCGTCAATTTTGAAGTAAATGAAAAGCAGAGTGGCGCTTGCGGGGGATTCTGAAAAAAATACAAGGGATTTTGCGTTGATTGTAACATTTTAACTCACCCGTCCTTTCACGTGTATACTGCTTGACCGCCTATTAAGATTAAGATCTAATCGGATGGTCCACATCTGCCACGTGCACTGGAGCGCGCAAGATGATGGCTATCGCTATCGACGACCATATGATGCAGCTTAAGCGTTGATATAAGCGTGTGCGGAAGATGGTGGGAGAGACGTGACAGTTGTTCGCAGCTCGGTCGATAAAACGTTCAAGGAAACGGATGGTACCAGGACCTGCAGCTCCTAACGGGTCAAAAGTGAGGGGCTGGGACCGGAAAACAAGGTCGCGTGTATCGCGGGATGGGTCCAGGGAAGGGGGGATAATTCGCCTGAACAGCTCATGTTCCAACCTCTGAATCTTCCGAATGACAACGTCACATGCGAGAGGTCTCTCACCGGCGTGAGCGGGGAAAGCAGGAGGATATAAAAGGGTGTCTTCAGGAGGATTAAACAGGGATGTCTTCGGGCCCATCCTGATACCAACCGCTTCCTTGCACATTTCATCGACTGAGCTGCGAACAAATGTCACGTCTCTCCCACCATCTTCCGCACACGCTTATATCAACGCTAAAGCTGCATCATATGTTATGCATTGATAGTTTTGATCGAGAGTTAATAATAATGTTGACTTAGGTCCTCACAGTTGAGATAGAAAAGTGTTCTCAAAAGTGTGCGACTCTCGCGCATCCACTGGGCGCGTCTAAATGATGTTTTGGATGGTGCTCTGCACATGCTCTGTGATTTTTTCAACATAAAAGTTAGTTATTGCTCATAATTGAGTCGAGCGCAGAGGATATTCAAGTAAGCTAGAAGGCATGATTTTTTGGGACTTTACACATATGCATTTGCATCCGTATATTTAACACTTTGATACGGCTTGTATGTTCACAATCGCTGTTCCTATTGGCCATTAAGAAGTGAAGAGACGAGTAGTCAGGATTTTTCAATGTGTCCGAAAAACACACAAATCTTTTACAGATATGTGACTGTTTGTTCTACATGTGTTGATCTAGCACGCATTGGTTCCGCTAAAGATATGATTGGTCGGTAGTCTCATTTGTTCACAGGATACTGTACTTATAGAAGGGTTGAGATTTGAAAAGCCAAACGAGGTATAACGGCAAGTCTGAACAGGATTTACAGACTGAACAGCACCAGAATTATACTCTCCCTGTATCTACTAGGGTGCATTCTTCCTACTGTTTGTAGGATTTTGTTCTTTGGGGGACTCGGATTGTTTTTATTTTTGTCCTTTTTTCTCCATTTTCTAAATTATGGAAGTCACCAAACCATATAACTGGTTACTAGAATTAACCTAGATATTCGAGTCCCTGATCAAGTGCGGTGTTTTTGTGGGCTTCTAACTCCGTAAACTAATATTAGTACGCACAAGTCCCATTATCTATTGCCGTAGTCGTAATAGTTAGATAAAAAATGGATTCGCCCACGACAAATCAAGTCGTGTCTAGGAGCTTGCATTGTGCTATGGGATACTAACAATATTTGAGATCCTATTTTCATGTCGGAAATACATTAATGGGCAGCAATTACTGTGCATTTTCGAAATAATCAATAAATTGATACAAAATCAAAATTCCATTTGATATTAAGCAAAAGGACCAACAAGCGAAAAAAATCGCAGCTTGCACTCACGGGGGAGGCTATATACAATTTTTTCTGTTCTTCATTCCATTCCATCGCAACGATTTGTGACAGATAATTCATATGTCAACACCAACAACCTATAAACTACTACGACAATGTACCCTAGCTATATTATGCTCGTTAATTGGTAGCTACTATAAAAACTCGTAGAGATATCTCTATAGTATTCGTAAATATCTACAATAGTACCGTAAGTATCCACAGAACTAGTGGACTGGAAATAATCCACATAAAACATATCCAAACGAAAATCTATGGTTTATAAAGAGTAGAAAAATCATCCTCAAAGGAGGCTACAGGGTGATAATTATATAGTAAGTCACAGTACAAATGCGTAATTTGTTAGGCAAAAAGCACCTATGCATGCTTAAAGATTTTAACAGGGTTGGAAGATTCAACAGCAAATTTGAGGTATAAATACCATTTTAAAGCTCATTTCTCACGAATACGTGGTCATATAAAAAAATGTCTTGCAGACTGGGGCGTAGGTGGGCATCAAAATTGCGCTTGTATCGGGCTTAAGCTCTGGGTCCAGCTTTGGAAATGCTCATGAGAGCGCGTAACCAAGCCGCTAACTTGGCATTTTAATCTGAAGGGGATCTCCTCGGTTCGATAGCAGGTTCCTGCTTTAAGGAAAAGGGGCAGACGGCTGGGATAAAACAAGGTCTAACGTAGCGAGTTTCGTGTCTGATTGAGGTTGCGTGTTGTTTGCCAATGTTAGTGCACGATAGAACAAGTACAAATCTCGTGGATGATCCGCCGCGTAATGACATAGTGTTGATGGGGCATTTCTAAATCTTTCAATTTGCCCATTCGCTTGCAGGTGGTAGTTGTTCTCAATAGATTTAATATGCCCAGAATGCGGCAAATTTCCTGAAATATCCTCGCGTCGAATTGAGTTACGTTGTCTAATAGCAGCTGCAATGGAGGTCCATTGACGAATACCCAGTGACGGGTGACCGTTTTGCCGATGGTGGCTGCGATTATCCGCTTAAGTTTCACAGTGCACACCAGAATATTCGACGCGGTCTGTATTGAACTTGAGATAGCGATATCTTCGCAGTGTGCGGATTAGTTCTAAGAAATCTATGGAAACAAACTCCAGCTGGGCGCTTGCAGGGAATAATTGCATTTTCTTCGCGTTTCTGACTAGCTTCACTCGTTCCTTAAAGCTACTGACAAAGAAGTTTACTGTATTATAGGGGTCATGTGCCATAGATGGCCAGTAGAAATATCTACGTAGACCAACATACATACGATTTCGTCCTGGATGTACGGATAATTTCGCGTATTGAACAAGGTGCAACACGCGCGCACGAAGTGACAAATACACTATAATTGAAGAATTTTTCTTGACGAATAGAACGACATATCCCGTTCTATCAAAAGCGAAAGGCAAGATCTCCCCCCGTTCAGACATGCGCGGATTTTGCAGCAGAATGCGTCAGTAAACTGAGCTCTGAGGAGTTTCTTATGGGGTTATAACAGGCAACAAGTGCTCTTCAACATGAGAAGGGTCCGCGATTTTGAATGTATTGAAGTTTTCGCCCTCATTCAGGGAGTCTGCTTCCGCTTCTAAAGTGCATCCTTCGCAACGATCGTTGGATTTCACCGACAGGCAGGTTATTTACCCTTCGATCTAGAGGTGGGATCACCTCATGTCCGTAAGAGGGATAGCGTATCCGCTTGGGTGTCCAATTTGCCTTTCTTGTAGACAATTTTGAGGTCGTATCGCTACAAGCAGAGCTTTCAGGGCATGAGTCGACAGCTAGGGTGCTGTTTTTCCATCAGACGGCACAGGAACGCTTGGTCAGAGTGTTCAATAAACCGTTCTAGTTGAAGATATGGTCGAAGCATTCCCAGTGCCCAAACAATTGCTAAAAATTACTTCTCGATAGTCAATTAGTTCTTTTCAGCATACGTCAAACTGCGCGACATAAAGCTAATGGACTGGCGTTACCCATCTGAGTACGTTTGAAAAAGGGAACCCCCTACTTATCAGTTTTATGAGTCTGCATCGGCAGAGTATGGCAACCCGTTACGAGGTGGCGCGAGAACGGGCCGAGCCCGTATGATGCTTATGATTTTTTCGACGGCCGCGATCTAGTCAGGCGTGATCTACGGATCATGGACGACTGATTCTTCTTGAGAAGATGATTTAAGGGTGTAGTGATATGAAGTTTTTTTAGAAATATTCGAAAGACGTTACAAAGACAGAGAAACGCACTAAGTTATGTTTGATTACGCCTGTGACTCTCTTTCGGCAACGCTGTGGTCATGGCTTCGTCCACGTACAGGGTGCCTGGGCGCACGATATGACCCAAATACTTCACGGAGTTGGCAAAACAGCTACATTTTGGGAACTTGATCGTCACGGCAGCGTTACGCATGACTGTAAAGATCTTCTTAACATGCGAGAAGTGATCTTCGACATTCTTATAGTAGATGATGAGATCATCGAGATAAAGATGGCAAGGTTGATATTTTAAACGTGAAAGCACGATATCTAGAGTGCGCTAAAATGTAGCGTGCGCGTGTGAAGGACCGAAAGGCATGCGCTTGTAGCAGGAAAGTCCCGCGTTTAAGATTAATTTCGTCTTATCTCTGTCTCTTTCGGCGAATGGCATTTGGAAATATCCCCAATTGCAATCTAGAGTCGTAAAAACCGATGCCCTCCCAAGCTGTCGATGTAGTCATCAATACGCCGAAGGGGATAGGCATATTTTATCGTTATTGCGGTTAATCATCGATAACCAATACATAAGCGTATTTTTCCGTCTGGATCCTCGACGAGAAAAAGGACGACGCACACCCTGTTTGCGCCGGATCGATAATGCATAGCTTGAGCATGTGGTTCCTTTTTTTAGATTTCGCGCTGCCGAGGTCTGGCTCCGAAACGGGGAGAAAAGATGGGGCGAGACCCAGGGATTAGATCGATATGGTGTCGCACGGTGTTAATATCTCCAAACTTTTGTCGTACATCGCCTTTAACTCACCAAAAAGCCCTCATTCAGTTATAATGTTCACATGTAAGGTGTGAAAAGTATAAATCATCAACCGAAGGCGGCAGGGGTTCTTCACAAGAGTGTTCCGTATTCTTAAGTGTAGACGTTTCTAACGGCTCTGAATCATTCACAGTGCCGGTATCCGACTACTGGAGGCTTGGGTGGCCCGATCGCCTCATCATCAAAGACGGCTTCAATCACGCCCAACAAGTCACTCAACATGACGTGACTTGGTACGAACACCACAGGATGCGGTAACGCGATTTCGCCCACATGGTCTCCATGGAGTCGGATTGATCGACTTGTAAGTAAGCGGAACGGACGCATTGGATCAACCTTAGCAACGCAATTTTAGGGAACGAACCAAGAACTTGGGATACTGTCTAGGCGTCTGAAAATCATACCCCCGTGTGGGTGACGACTGTGATTAAGCCCTGCGATTCCGGCGGAAGGGTCGTGGACTGAACCACTCTCATGCATGGGGATATGCGAAACCTTCGTTCAGGTTGTGTTGCAGGGTTCTGCCCATCAGTAGTGATTCCCTTGGTCAGCGGTCTCCGGGTGGCCGGAACTCGAGTCCCATCGTCGACTTCGACTTTGCGGCAGTGGGGATAGGTACAACCTAGAAAGCGATCGAAGAAGTCGCATCCGATAGATCACTGCGGCGGCTAAACGCTGCCAATCAATGAAGAGTATCTTCAAAAGGCGACGTCAAAGTTGGAAGACAAGTTCGAATTTCCACATATTTTCAGGGATTTTTGTTCTCGTCTTTGATTTGCAGGAAGACCGCTTTTTGCACTATCGGCGGCGAATCAGCACGAGGAACGAAATAAGGGCCTAAGCCCGTGTCGAAGATGGTTAGTTTGCGGAAGAAAAAAATTTTCCGTTTGCCGATATCAGCGAACAACTTGAAAGTGTTGTGATGTGATCCTTGCTCTAACTGGAACACTGATTACTTCAGTCTGTGTTCCAGTTGGAGCAAAACTGTTGCTCTAGTATGGAATGTTCTGTCATCATTTCATGAATGCTTCTGGGAACTCATGACTATTTACTTTGTTATTTTGATAGACCAATACATGATTTTGAATGCATATGCGTTGTTGGATATTCGCATGTCGACACTCCACAACTGCGGAACATGAAATATTAGGGTCAACTGATATTTTCTCTATGCGCGTTAGGTTGGCTCTGGTAGAGATCAAGCAAAGCACGTGGTTAGTTAGTCGGTGACTGTCATATTGTATAAGAAATTAAGCTCAATGACCAGAATTAACATAGTATTGAGTCAAAAATATCGAAAAAAAATAAACGCACAACAAAGAATTCCCCTCTAAAACTGCAATATGTCACCACATTTCTCTGACAACAGCATTGTCCTTTTTTATAGTAGAAGTATCTCCTCGCCATCAAAATCACATATCGACGGTAATGTGGGGGCGCTTATTACCTAAATTGATGCCTCAAAGTGCGGTTGTCTGAATATGTTTCCGTGTTCTTGAAAGGGGAAGCCCTCCTGTAGGGGTCAAATAAAGGCAACTTCAGCCGTATCTCACGTGCGGCATTACAGGTAACTGCTTCAGACCTCCCCTCCGCTGAAGAGGTAACCTCGGTTTGTTTCCCGAGTTCGTTGGTGAACGCGATAGGATTTTCTGAGGATGAACCGGTGTTTTTGGTGGCCACGGGATGATGGTTTGGTCCACCAGCTGTCAATTAGCAGACAATATCGACTTATTTATGCCAAAATTGGCCAGTACGTTGTTATAGGATTTTGCAGGAACCCGGGGGCGGTCCGCGTCGCTGAGCACTTCGTAGTTCTGCAAAAAATTAAGTAAAAACTTGGCCTTCAAATCTCATTTGCGGAATTTGTGCCCCTTTTTGTAACAATAATGGCAGATCAACCGCTCTCTGTCTTTTTCTTGGTTTTAAAAGTTGTGTTGCTGACGAACCCCGGGCGATTCCTCGTATTCTCCATGAAGGGGATTCGCAGTGCAAGGATTTGGTGGAGATTTGCGTACAGCGTCGGATCAGCAGATTCACTGCTTTCTTCGCCAAGAGTTGTTAGGACCTCCGGATTGGGAACTGACGAGTCCACCTGCAGCAGGTGGAATTAACTAACATCATGGAAAGGCGAATTCGCCGGATGAGACGGTTTCGTTGTAAGGGAAGATGAGGAGGGCTGGACCATTAATTTATACATGCAGGTTGATATGAGCGATGACCAAAGAGTAGCTACGGTTCCTGTTTGCAGTTTTTTCTCTCGAGATGAAAGGATTGGCGGGCGCGTTGAGCGTCACCTTCATCTTGAGCATAATGCACCAGCTGGGCAAAAATCAAATGATGACGTGGGGTTGCTTCGCGATATCGCGCAAAGAGAGATTCGATAGCGTGGTTTATTACATAAATGAACGTGATCACTTTCACACACTCCGAGAACACGCTCCCTTAGCGGTTTGCCCTTAATCCAGACGAGTGCCAAATAAAATTTAGGTTTCTCCATATTTATGGCAGGTAGCAAGAAAATGTGTAGTGCAATAGGCACAACGGTGGGGAGGGAGTGTTCTAGAAGCGAACCGGGAAGGAGATCCACAGAGAATCGTAAACAGCCTGACTATTAGTGCCAAAAAGGGGTTCTCTCAACGAGAAAGGGGAACGCCGCGCAAATGCGCAAGAGAAAAAAAGGGTGAGGGGGTGCACAGGAGTGCACAAGGAGCGCAACAGGGAAAACCTGAGGGTGTTGTGAGATACCCGTCCTCTCACTAGGACAAAAAGGAGAAAAAGGGCAGACGCAAAAAAACGACAAAGGCCGACAAGCCAAGCTGGCGGGCGGGGGCCGACGGGGATAGTAGCTAATACAGCTGCAGTCGAGGCGCTTCGTGGGAAGGGAACGCGAGTTGCAGGAGTAATAACTAGAGCCGAACCAAAAACTGGTGAAGTCGATGGTACCTTCAGTACCTTTACTTTAGTAGGTTGCAACCTAAAGTTACAATAAGTACTAAGTTAGCTAATCAGCTGGGTTAGAAGTTAGGAAACGTGTCCACTAGTTAGTTGGTCAGCCAAAATTAATTATCACGGCCAGAGAGTGCCCCTGGAAAGCCGCAATGGGTCACTGCCTGTGCCCAAATGGGCCACTGTATACGGTTGCAATGTGGCGCGGGCCACTAACTCCATAATCAATTATTGATCTTAATTGTTGGCTATTACAGCCATTCTAATTGCATTTAGTGATATTGCACTACAAACAGTTCAAAGGATTATCGTAAGGCGCTAGGAGTAACAAAGGTCCGTAACAGGTACAGCACTGCTTCTGTCCATGAGCATAGACCAATTGCAGATAGAAAACCCTTTAACTCGATCGCGGCTTCTCCGCGTAAGAACGGTAATGCAACGAAGGCTTGGGCCTGACAATGCCTGTCGTTGCGAGTGTGCTCATTTTGTCGGCAAACCTAGCTCTAAAATCTAAAAGCATAAAGGTATTAATCCCTGAGAAGACAACGTATTTGATGGAGACATCCATCCTTTTGATGAGTGATCCGATCTTTGCGGTGCTCTTCCGAAAACGAATTTGATCTATATTATTTAACCGGTAAGTATGATAACTGAGAAGTTCTACAAAGGGTGTTCTAGGAGCATTAGTTTCCTTGAAACCCGACTGATGGGGAAAACTTCAACATCGAGATTCGCGAGCACGATTTCTTTGGGTTCCACGTGGTTAAGCATATTTCCGCTTCAATTTGGACTCACCGTCCGAAGAGTCAGATGTCGACAACGATTAGGTGGAACTTTCAGATGGGGAAAGGGATGAGAAACAACCCCGTTGTATGTGTCTCGATCTTTTTATGTTCCTTCGTCGAAGCGGAGGCATGTCGTCAGGGACTGCTATGGTGTCCAGCGGGGCGACTAAACTAGTCCTCAGAGTTCTGAGCGTCCCCTAGCCCCAAAATAATCTGAGATCGGACTATCTCTTTCATGCGGTTCATCAGCGTTTACAATCGCGAAACATGTAATATATCAAATGTAGCAGAGGTTTGGTTCTCTTTCTCGAGAAGCGGAAGTTGATAAATGTGGAATACATCGTAATCTTCTCGTAAACGCTGGAAGAACACATGTAACACTGCAGGCGGGTTCTCAAACGTATTCAAGAGGCAAAAATAATGCTAAAGGTGACCAAGTACAGCTTCATGCAGTCCGAATTCAAGCTGCTTGGTCACTTTGTCAACAAGACGGCAGTTAAGGTCGATAATGGCGAGATCAAGGAAACTTTGAAAGCTCCTAGGCCGTCCAATGTAACGGAGATAGGGAGTTTTCGTGGGTTTTCATATTATAAGGATGCTTTAGAATAATCTCACAAATAGATCTGTTGTTTTGCGCGCCGCAACCTCCGGTATAAAGGTCTTTGATTGGATCCCGGAGATGCAAATGGCTTTCGAATGCTTGAAGGAGAAGCCGTCGAAACATACATTACTCGATTTTCGGACTTCCAATCCACTCTCTTGGTGGAGACGGATGCTTCTTCTGCTCTTCTGGTAGTGGTTCTCTCGCAGAAGAAAGATGATGGAAAATTGTACCCGGCAAAGCTCGCATATCACACGATGACCGAACGAGATTGCCGCTACTACATGACGAAACGGGAAGGACCCTATGTAGTGTTCTTATTTAAGAAGTAAGGCGTTTATATGTTGATTGAAATTAATTTTGTGGTGTACAAGAACCACCAAGCCCTGAAAGAGGCATGTAAAGAGAAGAAAATCCACGTTCGCCTGGCTAAATGGATGTACTTTATGGCCGAGTATGAAAGGAACCTAACAAAAGGTTTGGTGGCCACCGTATACTGGACAGATCCCAAAGTCACGGGGTTATAAAAAAAGCTAATAGATGTGAAAAGGTACGTGACAGGAGAAATAGCCCGGAAAAAAGGACATGAAAAAGGAGACCGCGATAAGAAGAAGCGTGAAGAAATTCATGCTCTGGACTAATAAGTTGCTCCGGCGTGAAAAGGATAGACTACGGGTCACGCTACCGCTTAGACAGCATGTCTAAGTATTAGCGAGGTTTCCCGACAATATATACCATTAAGACATTGGTTTAATGAGTAAATTTATCAGGGATCGCTTTTGGTGGCCTGGAGTGTACCTCAATATTACGGAATAATTCGCGGCATGCGATGGCTTTCAACACACATGCAGGATCCCAATGTGTCGCGACAACATTAAAACCCCCGTCAATGGACTTTTAGTGACGTTTTAGATTAATTCACAGGAAAATCCAAGCCGTCGATGATTGGGAAGAAGTTCACGATAATTTGGTGAAGCACATGAGAGGTTGGCCGATTTCGTATGCGATAAATAATTTCACCTCCTACATTATGATAAAGTTCCTCAGGGATGAGAATATATTTCAGTTCGGACCACAGAAGAGGATCATGTCGGACAGCGCGACGGAATTTCTGTCCGCTGCGGTCCAAATCTTTACGCGGAGAAACAAGGAGTGGAGGGGAAGGCAGTTCTGTGCTGGGCTTCAGTGGATAATGGGAGGGCAGAAAGGATGATGGGTACGACAAAACACGCAATTAAGAGGTGTGTGGTTCAAAACGGTGTATAATTAGCGGAGGCACTTCCGATAATTTTATATGGGCACCGAAGGCGCGACCGTGGGGCTGGCCGCTCTCCCTTTTGGAATATATATGGCATAAACCAATGGATATTCTACAGCGATGCTGTAGCCCTATTGGACGAAGCGAGCCTAACTAATAGGTCCGTTGAGATACTATGGGAATTGCGCTTGCGCGTCGCGGTTTTGGAAAGGTCTAGGTTTGTACGAGAACCGAAGGGCGGCGTGACGGAGTTCGCAGTAGGGTTGAAGTCCTGGTCTCCCATGAAACATATTCCAATAAGGTTAGGGGGTAACCAAAGTTTGAGTCGTTTTACAATGTTCTAAGTCGGGTGATCAAGGCCGGTCATCCGAGCTACGGCATGGACTCGTCAACTGGTAGACTAACCGGAAAGGCTATCCACGCTCGCTGTCTGGTTGGATACAACAGGCCATCAAGGAAACCCATTTGAGAGAGAAAAATCACAGGAAGTCAGGTTAACACTGTAGTGCAATGCACCGTACGCAGTTCTTTTCGCCTAGGAACGGAACACCGTCAGACAATGAGAAACCGAACACACATACACCTAGACCCACATGGTGTTCGCTGTCCCTCCTTCTCTTTTAGCACCCTGGGATGCAGTAGCACAGCTCGCCGATGGCGAGGAGAAATGGGGTTGGAAGAGCGGGGGTAATACCTTGGACGGCTGGACGGTATACTTGTCCTCCGGGTTGTAAGGCCGGAACGTGGTCCGCGGAATGCTGTAAACTTGGTATGGATCGATTCCAAAGAACCTTAGACACCAGGGGTGTAAAACTGGACAAAGAAGATGTAGTATTGGGTCAGCAGTGCTGAATATCTCCTTTCGAGATAAGGATGTTGTCACCAACGACAACCTTGAAGTTCCTATTTGTATATAAACGACGGAGTCCGGGGCGCCAAGCGTGAGTAAATATCACAAACAAGCAACAAAAGTAGTATTATAATATTGGGTAGAGGGGGGGGGATAGAAAGGGGGACCCGGGCGGATAAACGTGACTATAGCCAAAGTTGCCGTTGGAAATCTTTCTGCAAAGGCGGAAGTTGGGAGTCAAGTTCAGAGCCAACACCGGGGTGGCTGTTTAATCCGGGGCCCTAGTGGCCAGGTAGGTATAAATACTAGTTAACTAGGTTAGGGTTATACATGACGGCAGGGTGAGTTAAGTTAGGGTCAGCCAAGTTAGAGAGATCCAGGTTAAAGATAAGTAAGGTCGACACTTGGCCCAATAGGGTCCGTCCACCTGCGAAAATATCAGGTCCAATTTGGGGGTCGAGTGGTCCAGATTGCAAGCCCTCAAGCCCCATCGGGTGAGTGTACAGTACCAGGAATAATAGTGGGCGACAAGCGAAAAATGCTCTTACTGTGCTGTACAGTACAGTGCCTGCTGGTTAGCAGTGAATAAGATCAAAAAAAGATCGCCAACATCAGCTCTGCCGATGGCAGTACAGTGTGAGTGCAAATTGCAATACAAAAACCAGAGACCTGCAACCGTGGATAATACAGACTAGACTTCGAGTAAAGGGAAGCACTCGATAGGAGATTCGAATCAAGGACTGGAAGGAACTAAGGTAGGACGTCGAAGAGAGGAAGAGAAGAACTCAGGACATGGGGATTAGCAAGAGAGAAGAAGAAATAAAGTAAGTCTAAACAAAATTAAGGGAATGGAGAGCAATCGGAGATGGGATGATCGGGTCCTGACCGCAAGGTGGGCGAGTCAGTTGGCGCCAGGAAGAACCAATTTTCCCTCATCCCTTTCCCTCCCCGCTCTCCTCCTTTTGACCCTGGTATCACCCTTTTTGTGTCAATGGCGCTTGGCGGGGTCCCCGCGAAGAAGTAAAACACGTCTAACATCGCAAATAGTGACTAACTCTGAGTCTCTTCCCACGCAATAAATCAAAGAGTCGGCGGAGAGCAATAGCGCGACTTCTTCAACCAGATCGAACAAGCGACGGTAGGATATGAGTGATGTTAATGCAGTGATCACAGCCTCTTGTACCGAGTAGGGTGTGGAAGTATACCCCCAGTGGCAATTAGAGTACAGAGTAAAGCGGAGGATTCTGCGGAAGGAAGTTCTGGATCACAAGGCTACGCAGTGATAGAAGCTTCTGGGCGTCCCTCAGGCTGCGGATGACACCGTTCAGAGTGAGGTCTTCCCAATTACGATTGGATCTCCCACAGAAGACAGAAACCCAATGAAAAGCCTGAGTATGCTCTCCGTGATCATTCAGGGCGTTTCCAAGTGAGGCTTCAGTACAAAAATCGGTCAGCTGATCTGTACTAGCGCAATTTTGAGAGAAATTCAATCGCGGTTCTCTATAATGTGTGTACAAGAGCTTGAGCTTCCGGTCGTGGTACTTTTGACACCATAGATATATGTTTTGGATATTTTGAAGGCGACCTTGCGTTCCTGATACGAAGTAATCTCCATCCACTACCGATTAGACTTCCCCCAGAGAACCCTTCGAATGTCATAGTGTAAAGGCGGACTGTGTAATCCTCCTCAGTCTTGTTGTCGATTGCATAATACACGTTTCCACTGTTGTGAGCATACAATAACCGCAAAAAACAGGCTGCGGTTGGAATTGAAGTGCATATTTCAGGATCCTCCAAGGAATCGGTACAGCCTAGCTGGTAGGCTCCCTTCCTAGTTAAATCTTAGCCCACGTAATGTTGCACTAACGCGGTAATATAAAATTCGAAGTGATCCTTGTGTTCTGCTTCAGTTATCTCGACAGGATGAGGAAAGCCGGTGCTGTACACGATATAATAAAAAAGGCTTCGCTTGGGACAGATTGACTTCTCAATGTCCTGGCAGCCTCGAAGTCCCGAAAGTTCAGGAGGCGCTAATACGCCGACACAGGGGCGAGAAAATCGTGCAGTCTTCTTCGCATTGGACTATCTGGAGGCCCTCCCCCCGTGCTCATACTGGCCTTTTGTTTTATGCCGTATATTGCTGATCGAGAGGGAAATTAAGAAGGAATTTGAAGGTGAGATGAAGGAGAAGAAAGAAAGGGATACAGAGGACGGTGAGGACCATAAAGATGCTGAGGAATGTACTGAAGTAAAAGACATCAACAAGAAAGATATTGCAACGACAAGACGAGGAAAGATAGTCCTGATAACGCCTGTTCTCCAGCACGTAGACACGTCTCAGGACGCAGTCGGGGAAGATTGAGGGCGTGCAGCGGTTGGTAAAAGGTATAACAGGTTGTTATTAACTAGGGACAGAGTTTGACAGTGATAGAGGGTGCTGCAGCTAGAGGGGTTGTGCTTGCCTAATTTTTTACTCCCGAGGCGCACCTAAGATGCAGGATTATGTGAGTTACCTGCTTCCATCTCCCGATCCGGTGACATACTTTACGGTACTATATCTCCCCATTTCATATAAGATTAGGAATTCGGTACTGTGGACTTACTACACGGCGCAGTACTGTACTGCACAGCACAAATACAAGATATCTTTACTCCCTGTATATAAGTACAGTTACCGACAGTATTAAGTACAGTACAACTAGAAAAATGCAAATATTTCCCTCAAAATGGGTTTTCTTTTAAAAAAAGGCCTAAACCATTTAATTGGATGCAAAAGACATTCTGTAAAGTAAATTTGCGTTTGGAAAATTACTTCCTTTGTTTTCCTTATAAAAGGTACTAGAGAGTCTTTAAAGAGTACAGACCCACAAAAGTACTGCAGTCTGTGTTAAAGACCCTTCTGTCCAGAATATCTGCACATCCCTTCGGGAGGGATAGTTTCAGGAGCATCGAAATGTCTGGTCTATTCCATGAGGACTGAATAAATTCTTTCAAGCAACTCAATGATCGAAAATGCCTCATCTCTTCGTAAAAATTCCTAGCAAGGATACACCACAAATTCTTGATTGGATTAAGGTCAGGGAAACGGACAAGCAAAGGTAAAAGAGCAATATTGTTGTCGTCAAACCACCTTCTCTAGTGGTTTCCCGTCTGATTATACACTCCATACTGCTGATGCGTCCTTTCTGCAGTATGCTAATGTACCGTAAGCAGCAAGAAATGGTCCTCCATATTTCTCGTGAAGGTTTTGGCATCCTTCTTTCCACTTAAAAATGCTAAGGAGCTCTTTCCCGAAACTAAAAAGACCCCACACCATCATAGGTCAACTACCCTGCTCCCTCGAAGAAGAATGCTTTTTTCTTTGTCTTGGTGATGCCAATAAGACGAATAGCCATCTATTCTGTCAAAATTAATATTTTATTCGTTTTTAAAGACTAGTTTACGTCATATTCCATATTAAATTTGACATTGTTACAAGGCCAGTTCCGGTGGTTGATTTTGTGCGTCCCTGTGTGCTTATGTGCTCGCTCTATCCTTCTAAACTGATACATTACACTTCCTTTCAGAACTTTGCACATTGTAGATTCTTTGAGTGGATGAGAGAGACCATTGCAGAATGAACGATCTGAAACATGTTACCTTGACGCTCTTCTGAGGAGGCGATGCATGTGGTGTTCTGTCTTTTTGGTGGCCATTCTGACCTTTTCTTGACGCCATGTGACTTCTGAAGATTTAAGTAGCTCCCCGATACGTTGCGAAACCTCCGCTGTTGCTTGACGATTGCACGATTGGATACGTTTTGCCCATGAAAGGGACCAGTAATGCCCTTTTCACTTGGTGTTTGATGAGAATGACACTATCTGGTTTAGAGACCTATTGAAAAATTAAACAAGTAGATCAATGCAAAATGACTTTGCCGAACGTCTTCTGCATCCAATTTAATGGAAAAATTTCAGCCATCTATCATTTCGAGTGTACACATGTGTTTTAGCCGTTTGGTTTAAAGAAACCGCATTTTGCAGGAAATATTTGCATTTCCTGATGGTACTATACTTATTACAGGCAATGTGCAGTACATATGTACGGTACTGTATACTGTACAGTACAAGTACCTTACTGAATTGTACTGTACAGTACTGTACAGTGTCGTATGTACAGTACACAATCAAGAAAAAGAAAAGAAGGCTACGCTTGGCCCACTTGGGAAATAAAAGTTCTTTCTCAAGCATTACCGTAGCTCTACATGACACATATTAAGGATCCCATCCGGCAACTTTTCGCAGCTTTGATCTTCAAGCTTCGTTACCACTTGCCACAGCGGAGAATTCGCCCTTTCTATGCTCACGTATCGCTTCTCAAAAGGAAACCGGAACGATGCGTCGCAGGATCTATGGGCGCTTTCCAAGGGTAAGGAAGTTCAGCCCGGAAGTGCCGCCTTCAATTTCCACAAAGCGTGTGCGGCATCTGACATCACTCCGTAGGACGTAGGGCGTCTATCAGCAGTACATCATGGGATGTGCTCTGCAGGCGATTTCATTCGCCTCTTGGTGCGATGCGAATTAGCCCGTGGAAAGTTTGGGCCGTTCACTATTTGGACAGTATGGTCATAAAGCCAAGTGAGGGCAGTAATTCGCTAACGGATTGAGCGTAGTGGATGCAAATCATACACACTGAGAAATCAGCAACGCACTAAAACTGCTCTAGAAGACGGACTGGAGACCATCCATCAGACATGCAGCATTAGAAAATGATGCCGCTGCGACGTGCCTTGGAGTGGGGACCTCTTTATCCTTTCCATACGCCTCCATTGTCCTTACTGCCACACTGCATGCGACGTTTGTTAGCAGCGCAAAAGCGTCCGGGCGCCAACCTCCGAGGGTGGAAACGGGGTCTGGAACAAGCCAACGTCTGGTGGAATGCAGTGAAGGAATTGTTCCGTTTCAATTTCGCCTTTCTCCGTGCTTTAAGTGGGGCTAGCGGGTTGGAGGTACGCACTCTCATGCGGGAGGGTGCCAAAGGGTTGACGAAATTGGAGTCAAGAACGTCCTTGCCGTCGGTATGCTCCAATGCGTTAATGTCGGGCCTGGTGCAGTCAAACCCTTCTCGCGATTTAACGACTGAGTGCGGGGCCGCCCGTTAAAATTGCAAGCCAGTAGAATGACCAGATGATCGTGACGCCGCTTGCTCTGGCTCCTTGCACGCAACGCAGGAGAGGGTGGCTGAAGCACTCGCGCCTTTCGGGGCAATTCCGTTTTGTGCATTGCATGTGCGAAGGGAAAATTGGAACACAGCAATCATAGTGGAGCCGCAGTGAGGACTCTCAGTAATATTTGGTTTCAGTCCCGTGTGTGGGGCACAGTACTGTACAGTATTCTTTCGACCCAGGAGAGCCATGGTGGCTCGAAAAGACTGCTCCCTGTAGTCGGTGAGAGGTATTTCTTCCTGCACTCTTTTGTGGATTGCGTCCATCGATGTCATATACGTTGGGGTTTGGCTAAAGCAGAGAAGACTGAAGGGGGGGATCCTGGATTGCGTGCACGAGAGGGACCAAGCGCGGTGGGTGTCCAAGGCGCGTTGGTACATTGCCAGATCACAGAAGGGTCGCTGCTCAAGTAGTGGGCAGCGCAAGGTGCGGTATGTCGCCTCTGGCCAAACGTACGATTGATTTTCCGCCATTTAGCCAAAGGCGGAAAGGGGAGAAACGGTTGACACATGCCTGTCACGCCTGAGACCCTTGCCTTACGAGATATACAAGTGGTGTCCAGGAAGGATACCAGCCGCAGCTGGATTGGTTCTCGACCTAGAGCTGGTCGGCACCCAAATCTATGGGAGCAGGCGTGGGAGGAGGTTCATAACTCTCGAGTAGCTGAACTGGCGTATTGTTCATAGTTCAATACCTTCACAACCTCATGGTTGTCAACTGGATATTTAAAGGAGCGATAGGTTTCGATAAGAGCGATTGCACGGCTCGCTGGCTTCACTATAGAGCACTGAGTATGTTCATTATCGTCTTGCCTCCTTCCAGGTACACTCTCACCCGCTCCGTATTCGCAAACTACGAATCCCAAATGGCACGCCAGAATGCGCATCGGCAACGGGTTGCCACATTCCCCGATGCCGTCAACACTTTGCGACATATTCTAATAGATCGGTGACCGGCAGGAATATTTCATTCACTTTGCAATTCTTTAATGCGAATTCGGGCTGGCACAAATACCTCTCTTGACAAAGAGTAGCAACTCGACGTCTCGGAGTCACCTTGACCGCTCTCACAGCCTCCAAGAACAACATGAAAAGATTCCAATTGCATTCTTCGCGTTCGTCACGTTTCTCTGTACGTCTTGTTATCCATGCCGCTATGTCCTGATTCGTCGGTCCCTGAAACGGCCTTCATTCCATTGATACTGGACGACTCGGTCAAGTACTAGAAAATTAACTCAATCCCTACGAGCCTAATCTTGCACTCTTATAATCTGGCACCGCTACGAGCGGCGCAAATAGTTAGGCACATTCCCAACAATTTATCAAAACTGGGAATAACATCGTCCTCAATCGTTTTGAATTTGCGTTCATGTCCAAGATTCAAGGCATCCGACTCGATGATGATACCATCTTAGACGCTGCAAGTCCCGCACCATCCTCCTGGTTGAGCAATGACTGGCATGGAGTCCCTGAAGCAAGATTCCATGTGCTTTTACTCGGGTGCCGCTTTAGTATTCCTGAGCCATGATAACTTGCTACTGCAATGCCATAGTAGCGATCGACTTCTTGGTCTTTGGATACGTATCTAACGGTAACTCATCAACTGCGCCGGTCTTCCGATACGTATCGGTCGGTAACGTATCAACCGCATATGCAAGTCTCCGGCAACGTCTTACAAGCAGCAAGCACTCCTCTAGCAACTGTTCATATCGCTTGATTGTCTTGCGCAGCCACATGTAATGAGGAGAGCGACAAAAAGGTGTAACATCTTCCACATTAATCGGAATAGCGATTTTCATGTTTCATTGCTACGACACCTCGCATGTTTGTGAGTCGTTTCATGGTTGTATAGGGGAAACTTGTCCAGACGAATTTGAAGACGTCTTTAACACGGACGTGCGAAGAGGGGGTCCCTCCGAGGAAGTGTAGCGATCCAAGATATACATATGAACCTAAATTGATACGGGAGAGGTCAGTAGTCAACGCTATTTAGCCCTAGGAGGTGCACGCAAGGTTTGCAGACGACAAATGTCGATTTGAGAGAGGGGATGGGTTGCACGACATGGGGTCCGAGAAGACTACGATGGGAATTAACTCGAGCAATCAGCCCTTCTCCAGCCCTTCTTCAGCTGGCCAACCAATAATGCGAACACGAATTTGAGATTGCCGGCAGAGGATAGAGATAGAGCAATACGTGAAGAAAAGCTGTGGTTGACATGGTCTCGAGTCCGAACACGTTCGAACGGTATACGGATCAGGGGGTCTCCAGTGACGTCAACTGTGGCAACGCAATGACTGAAAAATGGAAGATATCGGAATAATAAGCTGCACGGAGGTTGACAGGTGAGGCGAACGGGCGGCTGCTATATGCAGCGGAGATATGTCTTGTCGTGCGAGGTGCACGGGATATGATGGATGGCGATGCAACCGCCGAGCATGTAGGGCAGCTGTCATTGTGGGCAGATGCGCACTATGGGGGTGACGAGGGATTAGGATTCCCGGTTGCACATGTCCCCAATATTTCTATAGCGCAAGACATAGTAAGAACAAACAATCACACGTTGAACGTCAGGGTTCAAGGGACAAGAATGCTTCCTCTACATGGTTTGTTAAGCGCAGTGCGGTTGGCCCGACACTGTGCTTCACGAACCGCATGAAATCGAGGTTCATTGCTTGATGGTTCTTTCCACTCGCAGAAAGCCTCAGAGTAAATCCACTCTTGCTTCTCCGCTACCCTCACGCCGGGTTGCCTGAAGGATACATAGCGGCACAACACAGGGATCACCAATGGGACTGCATGTAACCACATAGCCCTCGGCGGGAAGTACTGCGAAAAGGGTGCCACGGCTGCGGGCCGAAAGGTTGGCCAATTTTATGGTGACTCCTTGCTTGAGGTACTGACTGCGGTTCTTGTGATGCGTGCTCTCGGGTGTCACGTACGCAGGTTAGATGGGAGCGGTAGATGGCTCACGGCGGTATGTGGGAGGCGTGTTGGAATGAATATCGCCACTTCGAAGGCACGAATATGAAGAGGGGCATTTCTAAACCCCTGTGGCAAATCGATGTGGACTTATGCCAAAAGCGCGGGAGACGGAAGAGAATTTGTCATCAGGGTTTTGGTACGGTCAAGGTGCGCAATGTGTGGTGGAATGTGTTTCAGATCCCTCCCATGGGAAGGGAGGCGGGGCCGGAGGGTTGAGAGGCAAATGGGAAAGTGGACAGCTCGGCAACAACAAGAACATGGTGCAGGTTTAGTTACGGTCTCCAATTCAAAATGTTAACCTAGACGAGACCAGAATGCGCGGATGTCACAAACGCAATGTTAGAGCGATAACACATTAACACCGTAGCCACGTCAGAAAGCGGACGCGAGGACGAGAGTAGCCACCGCGAAGAAGGCAGATGATTAACCAAGCAGAATTGAGTTAACTGGGATGTGAATGAGTCGCACAAAGAAGCCAATAAAGCCCATGACCGCAAAGCCGATCGCGGTAGCGGTAGAGATCTTCAGGAACTCTTAATTTTCGGGAGCGAGTGTGCAAACAACGGACGGGTAGATGAGTAACGTCGAATATAATAGAAATGCATACGATTAGAGATATGGACGTGGGGTTAGAGTGCAATCAGGGGTACATGAGAGGGGAACACGATGAAAGTTGGGTCAACTCACCTTTGCGGTCGGGCTTGTTGCAACGACGGACGAGTCGGACAGAGTCGACCATGAATCCGTGAAGTGGCTCGCTGACTGATTTGGCGGCGTCCATCGCGGAGGTGTTGCTAGATGTGGTGAGATTCCTAGGGCGGTGACAAATTTGCGCAAAAAGTAGCAAATGGAGATGAGGACCCTTTCAACGAATTGGAAATTGTGAATTGGGACTAGCACGAAGCTGCGAGTGTATGCGATGTGGTTGACCTGATGCAGGAATCGGTGTGTTGAACCTTGGTTTGTAAGGAGAGATGAAGGCGCGGCTGGCTTGGTGATGGTAGGGTGCAGGGCGACAGGGTGAAAGGGTGACCTGAACAGGACTGGCGGGTGCTACTGCGATATGTCGCGGTTTTATGAGAACAATCGGGCATGGTTGCACGGAGTACAAATAAAGTACTCGTCGCAGCTTAAAATGTTGACTGATCGACTGCAATAATTCTCTAGTCAAACAATATGGCTTGATTTGCTCTAGACATAACACGTATTATCCACGTGTCACCCATTGTCGAAATTGATAATTCATTCCAATTTGCGGTACAACCTTGTAGTTTCATGCCATTGTACTGCATACTGTACTGTACAGTGAAGTACAGTACAGTAGTGTATAAAAAGTTTCCCAGTTGGGAAAGAGGGGTTGTGCTTACTGTGCGAGCTTGGAACGCCGACAACCAGGTGAGTTGGTGATGAAGGCGTTGTGTAACAAAGAAGACGGCAGATGTCTTCACTCTATCTACAAAGATGTGCGGAGACCAAACAACAAACATGCCGCCTGAGAGGAGACTACTAGTGCGGCATCTTGTTGCAAAAGAAATCATCTCGTCCTCGACAAAAGCTTCATGGCTGTACCGTACTCCCGACAGCTATTGCCAGTCCCACGATAACTGAAAAAGCTCTCGGATGCCATCTTTCCAGAATGGAGATTGGAGTGAGGAGCCTGGCCCTCCCGGGCATCTATTTAGTACACTATTTTTCACTATTCGTTGAAAGTTAGTGTCGTTGTACTGGAGTACTGTGACCAAATGGGGGGGGTCGTCCGTACAGTACAACAATAAGTACAGGAGCCTAGTCTTGTGCCTGCCACAGGAAGATACTCTAAGCAAATAGGGAAGATCCGGAAGGAGCACCAGTAAGGAAGCCGGTCCATTCGGTAAGCGTAGTATCGCCTGGAATGAGCCCAAAGCGTTCTTTCCGGGACAATGATGCCACCTTAGAGACCGTAGTGTCGAGGAACCAAACAGTGATTCTCAATTTTTCTTCCCGGGATGTACCTTCCATAATGGCTTTATTCGGAACACCTAACAAAGTTTTAATGAAAGAAGTAATTTCTTTGCTTCATTTCCAACTTTATTGCCTTTGTTAGAAGTATATTCATATGAACTATGGACTGACTGACTTTCAGACACATAATGCATATATTGGCTGATAATTGACCTGCTTAATGATATTGGATAGATATTTCTATTTTCTGACAATGTGGGATAATTTGGAACACTTGATCCGTCCACAATCCCATCAAATACCTCACCTCTAACGTCAGGAATTGATACGATTTAATCTTATTCCTGAATGCGTTTTTATACCTTTTATTGCCGCCACTTTGCATAGTAGTCGGCTGTTTCCTTTCAGAAAGCCACAATCCCTCCATATGACGGTCGCAAAGTTCTTTTGTTCTGCTTCTACTCTCGACATATGTTTCTTCTCCAATACCGGAGTTTGGGGCGCCTAGTGTGATAAAATGTCACAAACAAGCAATTAAGAGGGTAGTTTAGTAATGAATAGAGAGGGGGAAATAAAAGGGAAACCAGGGCGGATAAACGTGGCTATAGCCAAAGTTTCCGTTGGCAAGGTTGCCGAAAGTGCGGAAGTTGGGTGTCAAGTTCAGAGCCAACACCGGAGGTCTTGTAAGTCTGGAGCCCTAGTGGCCAGGAAGGTATAAATACTAGTTAGCTAGGTTATTGTTATCTACGACGGCGGGGTAAGTACTGTCAAGGTCGGACAAGTAATGGAGATCCAAGTTAGAGATGAGTAAAGTCGACAGTTAGCCCAATAGGGGCTCTTCACCTGCGGAAACATCAGGTCCAGTTTGGGGGCCGGGCTGTCCGGAATACACGCCCTCGGGCCCACTCGGGTGAATATAAAGTACCAACACCGTTGATGGCCGGCAGTCGACATAAATTCCCGTACTGTACAGTGTAGTACAGTGCCTGTAGGATGGCAGTCATATGACCTGTACAGAGAAATTGGATCAAAAAAAGGTCACCAAAATCAGTACTGCCGGTGGGAGTACAGTACGAGTGCCAATTGGTCTGCAGTACTTTGCAATAAACCTTTGAAAGGTAACCGTTCTTGAGTACAGTAGTTGGAGGCCTCCTTTCTCCTTGCCGAGGTTGGGTACTGTACTGGAATCGGTACACCTTACATTTCACCGAATGAATTCTCAAGCATCTAGCTACTCATAGAGATAAAACCACCGGCAGAATATCCATTAACAAAATATTATTATCACCTACCTAAAATAAGCACACCAGAGTCTACCCGTAGCCTTTTTCACGGTAGCGTAACTAACCCTGAAAAACCTGCAGCACTGAAGAAATCCTGTCTTTGTACCACGTATTCCTCCACCAATCCATATTTCTCGACCCTCATGTACTTCAATCATTTACCAAGCCCCTCGAATCTCCCGAATATTCTTCACAACATATTTGTGACCACTTAATAAGCAGTTTCAATTCGTCCGCACACATAACGACACGTCAAGAACGCAATGTATTATGCAATGCAGTCAGTCTTGCAATTAGTAAACGCGAAACAGAAAGCCTTTCTAAATGCTAATTTTTCGCATAGCTGCAATCACCTGAAGCACATGGAATTCTTATCCAGTTGATGGGAATCGGCGAACCTACAAGCAGGTAATGAACATATATTTCGAGTGTGACAACGAAGAATTACTCGCGCTCTCTCAAGGCACATCACGCGGATCCGAAGTACCGTAGACCATTCCTCAGACGTCACCCATTTCCAACTCCACGAATGCAACGAAAAACTTGCTTCACACTGGTAGTGCAATGGAAAATGTTTCCGTTTATTCAACAAAAGATCCCTAGTACTCTGGAGTAGACAGTAACTCACTCCCCCGTACCCGAAAAAATTTCGTTTCAACATGTGATAAGTTTGATTTGCCTACTCTACACGTTTTCTTTTAATTTTTCTAGCATGATAAGCATAAATTTTCAATCCATCTCAACTGATTCAATGTAATGTAAACGAGAACTCTGAAGAAGAAATTTGGGGCCTAACTCGTCAAAGATTGTTGTATAAATCGAATGGAGTAAAAATCCTATGCGAGGAATGGCAGTGAATTCCAATTACATACTTACATATTCGCCTTGAAGAGAAAATTTTTCAGCATTTGGAGAAAATAGTCGAGAGATTCCCATTGGTTTGAAGCCAATTTACAACAATTTATAAGAAATTACAGGCTTTAGTCGACAAACTGCAAGATTGGGATCCGTTAATAATCGAATAGAATAAATCATTAGGTTGCTTCCGTTTGTAACAAAACTATCTAAGTAGATATTATTCAATTCAATTTTAATCAACAGAATTTTACTGAAAAGTATCAGATAAAGTCAGTATTTTCAACCATTACGGTAGCTATGTACAAAAATCCACGGAGCCCTAAAACATACAGCCAAAAGAGGTAAAATTATTGATACTTTTATTGGCTATTTCACAACTTGCACGATTCTTTTCATGTATATCTTTCATTTCATCCTTTACATTTCTTGGTATGAGAAATTTGTCATAAGTACATCCGTTTTCCGCAACAACCAACTCATTCTGAGTAAAAATTGAACCTTCTTCTTCTAAAAATTGAAATATTAGAATTAGAACAAAAAGAATGAGGCTCAATGATCCACTCAATCTTCTCATTTAAAACTGATACTATGATATCATAACGAACCACTGTACCATTAAAAGAATGAGAAAGCACTTCGAATAAAAAGGATATAATTGTATAATTCTATAGTGAGCTCCATTGAAAGAGAAGTACATGTATTTTCACAGCCAACTAAGCAACAGGCAAGAAGAGTCTCCTAATAAGCCTAAAAGGGGCAACAAAAATATTTACAAAACTGACAAATAGGATAAAAAACAAATTTTCACATGAAATCCTTTAAACGTTTTTCACAAAGTAGCCAGCCCACTTTCTATAAGTTCTTTATGTAAATATGCTATACTACGTCATTTAAATGCTCAGTGCACTATTTTTAAAAGGTGATATTCTCATAGTTAGTGGATAGGGTAGTCAGATGCAAAATCTTGATTATTGACTTTCTTTCATATTAAATACGTAACTAATGACGTAACACCATGTAAAGAACCATACAGTCGATCAAAAACAGCTTTCGGTCATTTTCGGTGGATAAAACCCTCAAAGATTCTGATAATTATGGATTGACTTGCCATAACAATAGCACTTGGAAGATTACTAATATTTCTTAATAATTCTTCTTCGTATTTTCAAGAAGCACTACTTCCATTTACAATAGTGTAGTCCGCAATTTTATCGGACTAAAGATGAGACTGGGACCCCGCCTAATTCATTGACTGTGATTCACCAACCGAAAACTGCGAAAGAAAAATCTTGTTCCTCGGCATGCATAAAATATCCATTAAATAGTTCTTAAAATGAAGATGAACTATTATTTTGGTCTCAAATTGAAACTCTATCTATACAAAATACACCGAAAATTAGATGTCAAATTGCCTGTGACGTTTCACGTTCTAAACCTTGGAGAAAAAAGGAAAGGATATCGGGTTCCAATTATCTGGGAGCTAGGTAAAACGTTTCCCTATAAGATCAAATACTTGAGACGAAAGCAACAGGCTGTAAAAATTGCCAGAAAACATCGAAATTTGAAATTTTCTTGAACAGAATAATGAGGATGAACATTTTCAAAAATATGAACTTCGCCCGGCCTTTTGAAAGTTTGGCGTTGAGGGTCGTTTATATGTAAGCATGGTTAAGATACAATTCCCATGATTTCACGAATTTCTGCAGCTAGGCATTATTGAAACAGTAATTCGTGCTATGAAACGGTCAATGCTTGTATTTTAGCCAAAATTCGTAGCTTTTGCAATGCGAGGTAAGGTGGTTTCGAGTAGTTGTTGGACGGTCCAATAGAATATAAAGAATTCATTGAACACTAAAAGTGTTTATAATTACTGTTAGAATTCTGGTTACTAACTTTGTGTATTTTAAGTTTATATATGCGTTTATACATTTCTCTAAAGTTTTTTTTGTCATTACTGGAAAAATTCTGCCGGATACGTCAACATTCAGATACTAATAGTTTAATTTGAGAGAGATCAAAAAATTGTGAGGAAAACAAATATTTTGTTTCAGGTTCACACTAAGGCCATAAGATGATGTGATTACTTTGCGTTTGCCATTGCAGCAAAGTTTCCATTCCCTCACTTCATGCAACAGCATGCCGGAGAAGCTTACGGAATCTCCGAGAACTGTGGTTCTCTTCGACTGAAACTTAGAGCCGGTCAAATAAATGTCGATTGTTATCTTAAGAAGATGTGGTCCTGCAGTTCTGTCTTTATCGGACTCAGGCTTGAAAAAATCGTACTAATTGAAAAACACTGAAGGCCAAATATTTTTAGGGATGATGGAAAGTATTTTAGACGTAGCTTTTTTGGAGATTTAATTCTTTCGAATGACTGCCTTTTTTATATTTAGGTTCTCCTATGTTAATTTCCAAGTGTACTGCTGAGGAAACTCGTGTCAAGACATGTAGAAAAGCTTCTGATTCTGCTGAAATGTCAGAGTTATCGGAAAGACAATTCTTTTCAACCAGGAAATCTCGTAGTGCACTTGTTTACAATCCACTTAAATTGATATCGGTGTAAACTGAACCTAGAGCAATCACTAATTGTTTCACTTTTGACGTCACGCTTACTTTCCGCTATTGGTTGGGTGAGTTCTCTTTCCGTGTCTTTGAGGATTGGCTTTAATTAGATGTTCTGGTTAAGTGGCCCAAGCATTTATGTGACCTGTCTGTTGTACACCTAAAATGGCTTCTTAGATGCGAAAAATCTATTATACAGAACATTTGTTCTCAAAATTTGGGGCTCTGGCATACTTTGAAGGCAAATTCTATGCGCTCTTTAAATAAAGTAGAGTCTAAGGTAATTTTTGCGTTTCATTTTGCATCACAGCCGCAAACCTATGACAGGTTAACTTGTGCTGGCCCGAGAGTTGTACAAAGATGTGCACGGATGTTAGTTATTGACCTCAAAGCACAAAAATAGAATCAATCCTTACTGAAAGAAAGAAACGCTTTCTAAATGTGCTGATTTCCTATAAATTTTTACTGTTCTAATAATCTTCGGGGTATTTTATATTGTTGCTTCTTTTGCCGCTGTTAACACAAAAATATATCGTATAATATTCTTAAAACTTCTTTTGTCTCACCCACTGTGTTCAAGCCAAAGTATTTGAATACCAGGCCATAAAGCCCTCTTATGCTGGTGCTACAGTTGGGTTGTCTATTTTGGGATCAAATCACGTCCCGCCACTTGTCTTATAAAGAAACAGCCTCTCACGAATATGAACATGACTGCATTGCTTCCTGGTTAAAAGCATCAAAATAGGAGACATGTTTTCTATGCACTTAACCGTGAAATGTACATAGAATAGTACCGGAACATAATAACACGCGCAGACCAGTACGTTACACTGCAGTACAGTAGAGTGCATTTTGCACCTACCTAGATAATAAATGTGTAGTATGCGCTGTGTCAGAGACGGGGAGTGAAAAAAGCAGACTCCGTGATCAGGTACAAAGGCCCTAGGATACCGATCCAGTCCCGTATTTGGTGTTATTTATTGGTCCGATCGCCTTAAACAATGAACATACAGGAAAGTAGGCAGTCAGTCACGCCGTTCTTCTCCCCTCTTATCCTCGCCTCGATTAGGCAAAATAGGGCGCCTTATACAGCCTTTCACTTGGCACGGAGTAGAAACGGATAGTTATGTACAGAAATTTAGTAATGCGAGCATTATATAAGTACTGCAACTTGGCAGGTGAGATAGACATTTAACTTGTCAGGTAACTCTAGTCGTGGCCCATGACTCTCCCCAGCCGTTTGGGCAGTTCGCACTGTACGACAGAATGACTAACTTTCAGGATATTACAGTAGAGAGATCGTTAGCAAGGAATAGTAATTAAATCCCGAAAAAACTGAATATGCATCTATATGCTTATATATAATCGTAACATATAGCTAAAAAAGGATTTTTGAATTTCCTACCTTTTTACAAATAGACATATCAATATGTCTTAAACAGGCAAATTTATGAGATTTAAGGGCCCATGGATCTGTATTTCATTAATTTTTATGGGTAAATGTGCATAAATGGTATGATTTTAACCAGGAAACAATGCACCACTCTAAATTAGAACTTACTGTCGCCGAAGACGAACTATCACTAGGATTGACGTCTTTCGAAAGTACCAGCGTCGCTACATCGACACACTGATATCTATGATCGCTTCCGTCTTCGATCCGTGCTCTGTCCTTGGTTCTAATACCGCTACAACGGGTATGGAAGCTCTGATCATTGCGCTAGTCACCTTTTCCAAGAAAATCTCCAAATTAAGACCAATTCCCAACATATAAGACCGCATAAGCAACCATCAAAAATTATCTCTGAAGATACAAACGGGTTTGTCGCTCACATTTTGCATACCAGCCTGTAGGGGTTTCTTATTCCAACCAGATCAAAAACAATCACGATCTAGCCAACATAGCCCTCCTCTCTTCCGTACCGGACCTTAAGTTTGTCTTTGGTTACCCAAAGCTTGAAACCTTGACCAAGCCTACCGCAATGGATAAAAATCGAAATTTAATTACAGTTTCTTGGTCAATCACACATTGGCGTATGAAATCATACGTCCAGTGTTCTATTCATTCAATCTTTCAAATGATCTCAAAAAATTTATCGTTACAGTGAACTTTTCTCACAGTTAATGAGCGAACGTTTGGCTCAAAACATCCAACCATACATCACCTCCGATTTACAACCGTCTACGGATGCCTTTAGTTTTTACAACGACCGCTTTCCCACCATTACTTCTATAGTTTTTTGCTAAGGAACTCTACCGGTCACCTTTATCGCCCCTTACTCACAGGGGTCGATCAACTCCAAAACTTCCACGTACCGCTTCTTGTAGGGTACGAAACAGAAGCCTGATCAGATATCCTCACCAGGACAGCTAACCACACTCTTGTTTTACATTTCAAATAAAATCTCCGGTAGAACTTTACAGTTCAAAGTATTGAGCCTAAATCTCTGCCTCATCTCGGGGGACTAACCGCATTAAATTAGCTACAAGAATGTGAGTGAAATACTGCGTGCATTACGGGGAAACAAATTTACGCTAATTGATGTTATGTTTATCCTGTAAATTGCCGCCTCCTATCGAAATTTCCAAGAATTTGAACACTTCCTCCGCCGCCGTCGAGGAATTCTCCTCGACAGTACAGTATTTTTAAACCATTCGCTGTTTATGGAAGCATTCAGCGCCCCTGAGCAACCGAAACCAGTTTTCGATACTACCTGTAATTCTACAGACTTTGGACTCTGTTCTTTTATAATTAACTGATCTACCGAGATAATATTCTCCACACTACTTCTTTGGTGGTTTTCTTTGGTTTTTTCTTAATCGGTCTTCCCAAAAGCATTTTATTCTACCGCCGAGGTTAATTTGGAAAGAACCTACTCATCTATTGCCTCGGATCTCTATTTTTCTACTACCAGCTGGTTCCAGATGAATCCTAATGAAATAGGTCGTGTCAAGGTATATAATGGTCCAATCAGGAGTTAATTCTAGCGAATTATCGCTGAAAGGCCCCAAGTGGACCGAATTTTTGCAAAATTTCTTACTTGATTCAAGTAATAGAATCAAGTAATAGGACAAAATTTCGATCCAGTTGGGGGCTATACAGCGAAAAATGACACAACTCGATCAAATTAATACAGCTTACGCAGAATTATATTTGGAGAGGCCCCACCTCTTGAAGTTAGGGAAAAACGGAACTCCACTCATCTCATATCCATGATTCACTGGATGTTGCAGGCTACATGAGCTGCTTTAGAGAAATTTTTTCTCGGCTTTGATTACCTCACTAAGACATTATCACTCTCTTTTACAAATGTACTGTATGGCATTGTTGTTCAACACGTCTTATTCTACCGTAACAGAAGCCCGGCATGGTTTCCTGGTCAGTTTACCGGCATAAAAAGTTTTAATTTTTCGTTAACAAGGATGGCTTTATCCGCGGAGCACACGAGTCTAGAGTGAAATCTTTTTTCACTTCTCCCTAATTACACAACCATACCACCCCAAATATTATGCCCTCTAAATCGCCTGCGTAATAATTTTAATGACTCAAAAGTTCGATGCCCTGCATCGATGCCCTGCCACTCCGACCACTGTCGGACTTAAGTACCGATCGTCCTCTCAACTGGGGGTCGAGTTGATTGACCCTGGAATTAGAATAAATTCAAAGGGGGTCCCATAATGACTAACCTACATTACACATAAAATTAAAGGGGTGTTACACTGTTACAGCCTTCAAATCTGGCGGGAGCGTGGCTCAACCGCCAAACAATAATCAAATACTTGATTTGCGCTCTTCTAATTTGAAGACCTGCCCCCTTGCTTAGCGAGTAATTCTTGAAACCCCGGTTCGCATCATATCGTCAGCGCACCCTTTTTGATTGACTGGAAATTGACTCAAACAAATGCTGAGTCTGATACCTGAGTATAAGTCACGCTTTTTTACGCTGTTTACCGCCAACCTAACGCCGTTGCACCATCGTTAACTTCTTCGTCCTTGGTACAACTGAGGAAGGAGTCTATGTTCCTTGAGATAGTCCAAGAACACATCAGTCACAGTGCCATCATCATCATCAAAATAACTCGTTGATTGCCATTCTGCTTCGTGTCGCGCTGCTCCTTCCGTAAGTGTCAAGAACTGGTATCCACGCCCACGCCTTCTGTGCTTCAGAATTTGGTCCACCTTGAACTCAACATCTCCTGACTCGGTCATTAAGGGTGGTGGTCGCGGTTACTGTTCAGTAGCGATGTCATCTGGCTGATTCGAGTGAAGCTTCGTGTGTTTCACATGGAAAACAGTGTGTATCTTAACTAAGGTTGGCAGCTGAAGTTCAACGACATTCTTTCCGATCAGGCGCAGAATCTTGAACGGTCCAAATCTTCGCGCTGAGAGCTTCTTGGACTTCTGATAACGTGCGATGATATCCCTGAGTAGTATTCTGCCCAACCAAGCTTCATCACCGACAGAGTAAGCGACTCCCTTAAACTTCCCGGAACCGTAGGCTGATTGTCGTGCCTTAGCTATTTTGTGGGAATACTTTGCATCTTCCAATCTGGAAGAAAGTCTTCTCGTGAACTCTTCCAGTGATTATAACGACGATGTTTGCATAGGCGTCAACAGATCGATTGGTACCTTTGTTTTCCAGCCCAAATCAATCTCGAATGTTGATGAACCTAGATCATCGGTGACAGTAGAATTGTAGGAAAACTCAGCCGCTGGTAGCAGAAAGTCTCAGTCTTTCTGATTGAGGGAACAATAGCAGCGGATTTAGCTTTCTACCATGCAATTCATCAATCCAGAAAGACCATCCGTCTGTGGATGATGGCTTGTCGACATCTTTGTCTTGATTCCGCAAAGCTTCATCAAATGCTTCCACAACTTAGATGTGAACTTTGGATCTCTGTTACTGACAATGTCATCCAATAGTCCATGTAACTTGAAGTTATTGTCGAAGAAGTTATTGGAAACTTCGACTGCAGTGTCGACCTCTCTAGATGGGATGAAGTGCACGCGTCTAGAGAGCCGGTCAGCATATGTGGTAATAGCGTCGAATACACGTGCGGTCTTGGGAATGCTGACGATGAAGTCGGTGGAGATGGAACCCCGACGACGTTCTGGAACCTCCAGTGGTTCTGTTGTTGTTGATTACTTTTGGTTTCCGTCCTTACTCTGCTGGCAAACACGACAACCAGCGCAGTACTTCTTAACGTCCATTCTCTTTGATATCCAATGAAAACCTTCAAGTCTGGCCATTTTATGTGCAAAACCAAAATATCCGGACACCTTTGCTTCGTTAGCAAGGTGTAAAATATCTCCAACGCCTGATCGAGGGACGGAAACAAGGCCTTCGTAGCGTAACTAAACTTCCTCAATAGTGAACATGTCCAGAGCAAGTGCAGTCGAGTCTTCCGGTAATTGTCCCTGCGAGGCCCTGTACACCGGTCTGAAGAACGGATCGGAATCGTAATGGTTGCTGAAATTGAGGTCCAGTGCGAGACGTGACGCTGAAATGTTGCTTGTTTCAAAAGCTCCCGATATGATATTTGGCGCGAGAGACAGCGTATCGCCGAGTACATGAACCCGACCGGAAACCAGGGTTATTTTTTTGATGCCAAACTGAGCCAAAAGATACAACCAACGCGCTTCCTTCCTGCTGAGGTTCTGCTTCTCCATGAAAGCCTCGAGAACCTGGTTGTCCGTGAAAACATCGAAGCTGGACTCTTCCAAACAACATCTAAATCGTTTCAAATTGTAGACGAGACCAATTAGCTCTCTCTCGTTAGCAGTACAGTTCTTTTCGGCGATTGAAAGCTTCCGAGAATAATATGACACAGCGCGTTCTGACCCGTCATCGTCAAGTTGGGTCAGTGTACCGCCAACAGCCTCCTGTGAGGCATCCACGTGACAACGAAACGTTTTCTTCCAGTTCGGAGGAACGAGAGTTGGGGCTGTAGTCAGGGCTTCGCGTAAAGAGTGAAATGCTTCTGTGCACTTATCGTTCCACCGATGTATTCCGGAAACTTTGAAGGAAAGCGCAGTGAGGGGCGTGGCGATCTTGGAAAAATCCTTGATAAAGCGCCGAAATAATTTTAGTAGACCTATGAAACTTCGGAGTTTGGTAATCGTACGGGGACAGAGCCACGTCTGGAGGACACTAGCCTTTTCGGGGTTGAACTTGAGGCCACTACGGTCAACAATTAAGCCCAAAAATTAAGTCTCTTCGTCCACGAATGAACACCTTCTTGGGAGCAACGTACAACTTCTTCTTCTGAAAACTTGATAGGACAATCTCCAAGTGCTTCATATGATCTTCTTTCTAATTGCTGAATATGAGAAGATCGTCCATATAGATGACCAGTAATATGTCAATGCAGTCGTAAATTATCCTATTAATAAGTGATTGGAAGATTGCTGGAGCGTTACATAACCCCATAGGCATGACAAGGAACTCGAAATGACCGAACTTGGTCTTGAATGCCGTTTTCTCGATATCTTCCGGATGTACGCGAATTTGGTGAAATCCAACTTTGAGGTCCATCTTAGAGAAGTATTTCGCATCACCGAGTCGATAGCACATTTCTTCTGGACGCGGAAGAGGTGCATTATTCCGTTTTTTTGATGCGGTTAAGAGCTCTGTGCAGTTTTTTGGCCGTGTCGAACAAAAAAGAGAGGGGCGCCATAAGGGGATTTGCTGCAGCGTATCTTGCCGCTGTGGAGGTTATCGATGATGTATGCTTTTGCTGTCAACAGCTCGGCAGGAGACAACTGGTAAAGGGGTTTGTGAGGAGGGCTAGCATCCGGATCTGTTTCAATAGCGTGGTCGAGGTCGCGCTTTGGTGGTAGGCCAGCAGGAAGAGCATCTGCGAAGACTGAATCATACTTCTTCAACAATTCCTTGACTTTAGGGTCTTTTTCACCACCCATACGTTTTGAGGGATTCGGGCTTGAGGTGATTGAATTCGCGAACTTAAAAACTTCAAAGCTTTCCCGATGATCTTTCTTACGAACGAACAATCGGAGCTTCTTTACTCCTGTATTAGTGATCTGCACGTGCGACACTTGTGCGCCACCATCTGGATCGAGTATCGGCAGTGGATTCTTGTCAACTTGAACTATATGTTATTCGTAGTCCACCTGAGGGGTCACGTATATGCCAAGGCATGCCCAATAGGACGTCGTAACGACTATCAACAACTGCCCGGTTGCTTGTATATGAATGCGCGCCGATACTAGTTGTTGCGCTCCGGACAATCTTGGTTGCCATTTCGCTAGTCTCCTTCTTCGAATGTGAGATCTTGATAGCCGCGTCGACAATTTCGAGGCCGTTGCGATTTCGACGAGCAAAATCCTTAGAGATGTTGGAGTTGCAACCGTCATCCTGTAGTATTCTTGATTTCTGCCCATTCACTGTACTCGGAAGAACAAGAATTTCTTCGACTGGTATAGAATCTCCAATCGTGAGGGAGGTATTATTTGATTCTCCCAGATACGGGATCACGGGCTCGTGCACTACACGTTTTCTTGGTCCTTCAATAGTGCCTTTATTGAATTCTGAAGGACCATCTATTTTTCCGAACCAGAGGATGCACTCTCATCACTACACTATTCTGAATCTGGCTTTTCCTTAGCTAACTTGGCTTCTTTGTTGTTCACTTTGGCCTTATTCTTCTTCTTGTCACACCTCCACGGCCTACAACCTACCTTGCGGCACTTGAAACGGCAGTTGTTGTAGAAGTCGTCTTGCTTCTGCTTGTCCCATTTGAACTCCCACCCTCAGCATTGCCAACTTCCATGGGTGTATGAGCATCATCTATGGATCCACCTTCAGCACCGGTAAGAACGCCATCAACTCGAAGAGCGACTCTTGCCGCATCCTCAAAGTTCTGTACATTCGCCTTCAGCACTTCAACACGAACTTTCTTCTTCAAGCCTGAAACGAAGCGATCCCACTTCTCAGCATCGTTCATTTCCGGAGTTGTAAGTACGGTATTACGAAAATCGGTAAGGTACTTGGAAACACTTGTGGTGTGTTTGAAGTTGCGAAGCTCGTCTCGAGCGCGACGGATGTGATCACTTGGAATGAACTCTTTTCTTACCTTCTGCCTGAATTCCATCCATGTTTCCGGAAGATTTTTCGACTGAACAAGCGTGAACCACCGCGTAGATGCAGGACCGATGAAGAACGTAGAGGCAAACGTGATCTTCTGGCCTTCACTAATGTCTAGATCGGGATTGAGAACTTAAGTCAAATTCAAGTACTGCTCAATCTTGTACAACCACGTACTCACGGCAAGATAGTCCCGCTTACCGTTGTAAGCCTTCGGTTTGTTCGGTTTGATCGGAGCCATCTTGATGAAAAAACACTTATGTAACTTGCAAGTATGGGGCCTTGAAGAGCGATGCTACCAGTTTGTAGGAAAAACACATCGACCACTAAGCCACAACCGCTGGCATGTCAAGTGGTGCACTGAGTGAACACATAGCCCATCTCAACACCCCCCCTCATTCAGGAGACTACAGAGTGCTATAAGGACTCAGACATCTTATACCTCATTCCTTTCACCTAGAAGACAGTAATCAATGCCGAAAACACACAAAATAAATTTTCACCAGTGCGACAACTTGCGAGGCTCGAACCCGCGATGCTACCAGCTTAATGACTCAAAAGTTCGATGCCCTGCATCGATGCCCTGCCACTCCGACCACTGTCGGACTTAAGTACCGATCGCCCTCTCAACTGGGGGTCGAGTTGATTGACCCTTGAATTAGAATAAATTCAAAGGGGGTCCCATAATGACTAACCTACATTACACATAAAATTAAAGGGGTGTTACACTGTTACAGCCTTCAAATCTGGCGGGAGCGTGGCTCAACCGCCAAACAATAATCAAATACTTGATTTGCGCTCTTCTAATTTGAAGACCTGCCCCCTTGCTTAGCGAGTAATTCTTGAAACCCCGGTTCGCATCATATCGTCAGCGCACCCTTTTTGATTGACTGGAAATTGACTCAAACAAATGCTGAGTCTGATACCTGAGTATTAGTCGCGCTTTGTCATGAGGTGTTCCGCCAACCTAACGCCGTTTCAATAACTGTAACTAAAAAATTGTAGCACACCCAATTGCATGCATCGCCCATAGTTGCAGAATATAGAGAATTTCCATGTAACGGATGCTGAATTTATTTCATTTGACGTGAGGTTGTGCCAGCAAATCGATAGGATTCATGAAAACATATTTCAACCTGTAGATTTAGTTTACCCTCTAGACATTGGGGACCATTCATATCTTGCTCAGAACTTTACAGTCCTTTTGGCTCAGTAAAATTTATCGGTTTTGTCCATGCACTGGAATATGAATTATTCAAGATTTTTGCCAAATAACTATGCTATTTGGCATTGCAGTATTGTAGGTACCATTCTGATATTGAAGGTGCTTTTTATTCTCCACTAATTGCTGTTTAGAGAGTTGTGGAGGGAACAGGAATTTCCCGTAGGTTTCCGCTCGATGGTACTCAGTTCAACAGTTTCAAGTCACTCACTAGACTATCGACATATGTACCGCCAATCTGGGAGACCGGCTTCAGCCTTAATCTTTCGTCCTGTTTTTTCCTCGATTGTTGGATCATCCTTCAATCCTTCGGCACAATTCAGGCATTACAACATAGGAATGAGTCTAGCTTTAACCTTCCAATGATTTTCGAGACTCTAACGCCAATCATCTGCAGTTCTCTGCGTGAAATCGCAGCATGTCATTCTGCCTTTAAACATCGGAAGGAGGTACTGTAACGCAAGTGACTTCAAAAGGAACAGATCAGGAACGCCCGGTGTTTTTCTATTTTGCTTCCTACCCCTCAACAATTGCCTAATTACTTCTTACAAGGGCATCTGCGGTGTGCCAAGGCATATAAAAATACGCTTTCCTCAACATCTGCACCTCTCGGGACCAAGTCATGGTATTGAATCCATCCATAAATTCCAAACATGGAGCCGATCTCAATTGCGGCTACAAGTCCAAGAAAGGTTATATTGTTCGCATGACCATAATCGCGTTGCTCAAGGCGAATTTCATCAACAATTTAAATCAAACGACAAAGTCTACCCTGGCCTTTGTTCACCCTAGATAACTAGAAAAGGGTAAATATAGTTCCAAATATATCCCTTTAAATTCCTTTCGACCCCGACGAGTTTTTCAAATTCCCTTGTGATCTACTTCCGCTATCAAAAATTAAATTTTCAGAAAATTTCTTTACTTGTTCGATTTTTAAATTTTTCTACTCATTTAAGCTGTCGGTACATATTCATTCGATAAGATCTTGATGGATTTCAGAGCTGTTTTGCAATTATTGTCAAACGAAAAGAACTATTCGCTCATATCACCCTTTGTTTATTACTTGTTAGGATGCTACACAGAGCTCTAGCTTGCAATTCTACGGTGTTGCAAGTATTTAATAACCCAGGATTGCTTGAGATCAGCCGAATTCAAACTACAGATTATGAACGAGCTGAGTATACAGAAAATCCTGCGCCGCATAAGACTTTTAAGAGTCAGATTCGCCTGAGCTGGCAAATCTGACTCTAAAAATCTTTAATTTTAAGGAGAGCTTATTCTTGTCCCTTATCGGTGACATCTATGCCCCCAGTAACATCTTGATCGTTTCAAGTAAATGCTATTCAAGCTGAAGCACCTAAAATTAATCAAAAGCCTCTTTTGCTGCAAAAATTATGGTATCACAAACATCAATCACATCAACTTATGTTAAAGGCGCCCAAGAGGGGAACTATATCCAGTAAATGTTGAAGTGTATAAAATTCTCAGGGTTGATATCGCAAGATATCTTCGAGATTTTTTAAGTTATACATCGTTTTTGTCGTCCGTATGGCTTGCTCCATAGCCCTAGAACAAAAATTCAGACTTCCTTATTCATTGTTTCAATGGATCCGCTCGAAATTTCTACTTCTAAAGTTGCACAGAAGCAATGTCCTATCATAAAATTGCTCACATTACGTTAGCGAAAAAAATAGTGAAGATCGACAGCTCTAAGTCAGAGTAATGTTAGATACTCTTCGCCTTCTTAACTTCATGAAAACAATTTATTATGCGATAAATCGCTGTTGATTACAAACCTTTTCCTGTATATTAATGACTTGGTCCCGCGGTTGTCAAATAGATGCTCAAAATTTTATTACCTTTGCAAGGCTGTCACAGAGTTCCGATCATGGTCCCATATCCCCATCCGAACTAATATATCTCAAGTTTACCCGCACAATAAATTTGAGACAACTCTGCACGAATCCATCCAGATATTTGGCCAATTTGAACTGTTCCCGTATTATGGAATTGGAATCTTCGAAAACATGAAGAGAACAATTGTGGAGGGAGAAGTAAACGGGACTCTCTTTCCACGCCATGGACAAATTAATAGTTGAGATTTTCTCCACCTGTGCAAATCACAACTCACTGGAACAACCACTGCATATATCGAATAAATCATGGGCAGCTGAACCATTTATTGAAACATATAGCTCCCCCCCCGTAGTGATGGTTGTAAAGATATGGCCGAGAACTTGGATCCAAATCACTGACGCGCCCAAGCCTATTTCCTGCCTTCGCAAAGAATCCCTTGCATTGGGTAGTTTACTCACTCACATTCTTGTTGATTCAGTTAGAAAAGAAGATTATTTAGGATCAAAAGAGAACGATATCTGGGAGGAATCTGAAGAGGGACATAATGATACTCAATTCAAGGCCGAACTCAAAATTATACAAATTTGACGCAATTTGGCGAACAAAGAAGAAGAAACGAGCGTAGATATTGATAATTCCACCCCCTTCTCCATCAGTAACTGAGCCAGTAGAGAAAGCATATAGCACACTCGTTACGAATTAAATCGACGCTATGAAGAAATATGATGGCTATTTTATACTATCTCCTTTACAAGATAAAGTACAGCCACAGAATGCTTTCCCATTACCGAATAGTCAAAACACGTAATAATAGTCGGCGTGCTCATCGAGTAATTCACGAAAGAACTCCAAAAGTCACTTAAATTGTGATTTGCCGTTTAATTATGTTTCCTTGACTCTTTCACCTGTAACGAAGAACTTAATTGTATACTTATGGCCCTTGTGATGCAATAGAGAAATTTTCCCATTTTGAAGCGGCTTCAGCTTCACCGATGCTTCGTAAAACTCTTTTTTATGTATATCTCCACCGCAAGAAACTGAAAAATTATCCAATGCATATAAATATCGATTTGTTTCGCACATTACTAAACTCAAGCACCTATCAAAATAGATGTTATGGATAAAGAATCACAGACTACTTGAACTGTTTCAAACCGATTCATCCTCAGTACAGTATGTATTCAATATAGAAATTGGAAGACGGGCATTCTATTCACATGGACCGATGGTTCATCCAGGCGACGAGATCCTTCAGCAATCATTTTTTTGCTCCGTCTAAAATTACTTCACAAATGTATTTGACCAAAATTTAATTTCCACGAATTAATCGCCAATGATTCGATCTGGCTCCCGTGAAACTATTCAATTTAATATCCATCTAATTTACTAAAGAAGCAATCACGGAAAATCTCCGAAAAGTAATGGAAATTTTAATTTATTGTTGTTCTTGCCAAAGTATTTAAAATGCACCCACATGAATCTTTGTCGCATTTAATGCCGAGGAATTGCGCTTTCAGGAGAAAATGCTTCTTGGTGTTAGTTTTGTAGCCATAAACCCCTTCACATCTTTGATAAAAGAGATCCCGTCCCAGCGCAGCCTTCTTTATCAAATGTCTGCACGGAACACGTATGGCAAAATAAAATCGAAGTTCAGTAATCCATATACACGAGGTTACCAGAAATGATACTTTAAGATCAAGATGCGGCTTTCGGTGTTAATTTCATCTACTTCGAAAGGGTCGCTGACATTCAGGTAAATCTTGCAGATGTAGACGATCACTCTAGTCTCGGTATCAGTGAGCGCTACTAAAAACCAAATCAATCTACTTTCCGCCAAATCAAGGCAGAAAACCCAGTCAGACTGAAAAATTGCCATTTCGAGTGCCGATTAAGCAATAAATGATACGCTAGATCCGGTAGGATTAATCTTATCATTCTCAGTATTTGAATAATTTCTACAGGTCTGGAAAACGTCAGAGCCACATTGGAGTCAAATAGCCCTCCGAGAGATATCTTTCCTCGCTAAAAATTCTCTTGAATAAATAAAACACCGTATGGCCTCTTTGTGTCTCAAGTGCTCCCTTGAACCCGCGGTGCCTTTTACTTGCGAATGACCGTGTGAGGGAGAATATGAGTTCCTGGTTTGGAGGTAGAGTGTAACTGGAGACAGAATAGGAGAGCGGCTTGGACCCTTCCCTGTTGCTACATTCGACCCCGAAAAAACTTGTCTATATAAGGGACCAACTATCAGTATCGCCTACGGAATTCACCTTCAAATACGTTATACCATACTTCAGCCCCGATATCTTACACAAATCTTCCCTTCTGATTTGGCTTCAGGCTGCAAAAAATTCAATTCTCCCACAAAATATACCACATTGGAAGTCTAACTAGTTAGCTTACTGAGGATAGAGCTTGCGAGCCTAGATGTGGGAAGCGAAGAATTAATATACCATTGTATTTCTTGAGCGAGTAAATTTAAAAGTAGTCCCCCGCGAAGATATACTCCCGGACGCAAACGTTCTTTATGGTTGCTTCATGATTTACTCAAGTCAAATATTTGCGTAAATTTCAAGTAAGAAGCCATTTATGGGATATGAGGAAAGTGAAAAAAGTAAACAGACTCTAGTGAGCTCTTCTTCTACCTTGCAGCTACAATTAGTGCGTCTGTCGTGTAGCCTAGCGAAAAAGTTCCAATTTGATCTCCATACACCTAAAATCATTCATTCTAATCTAATACACACTTAAATTCTTTCAAATGACGTTTAAAAAAGCACGGCTGGTTCTGAATTCGCATTAGATCAACATAAATGCCTCAAACTCCTGTGCCCACTATTTGACAACGGATGCTTTTGGCACAAAACTATCGAAAAATTGCATTGATCCAGAATAATACTTCTCCCATTATAATTGGGTCCTGACTGTACTGAGTTATGCATATTTGACAATTTTACACGCAATATAAATTATACATCCTGAAAGTAGCAAATTTCACCAGCTTGGAGAAAAACAAATCAAAGGTTCTAAATGAAATATAAAGAATCACTTTCAGCATAATATGAATTTTTTCATTAGAAAAGAATATACAATCTTCTATATTGATCAAAAATATACTCCTGCAAACTTGAGCGCCTATGCATGAGTAATTCTTTTCACAATTTAGTTCAATTTGCATGCGGCTCGCTTGGATTCAATACCTGTCTGTCTCTTCTAGTTTTCCCAGATATCACACGTACCTAAAGTCATTTAAGCGGAAAAGCAAAGAATTTTCACAACAAATAAATAATGCTCTGAAGTGCGCCTCTTATAACTGCTTCCGTCTAAAATCCCGTAAAATCGACCATGATTTCATTCGTATCATCGAACTATCTGAGTGTTCCTTCGCGGAAACCGTGATGTCTCCTTGCATCTCGGTCAATACTCCTTGTTAAGAGAAAATTCGGATTTATACGTCCCTCTCTCATTCAATTACTACAAAAATTGATGAATCACCGGCTTCGCAATATCTGGTGAAGTCATAGCTTTTAATGATAGTGTTTACATATATATTTGGCCTCCAAGAGAACTTGGGCTTGTTCTGAACCACATTTTCCCTTACAGTTATAGCTCTTAAAACATTCGCTCTCCTTCAATTCTTTCTGGTGCTTATAATTCCGGCTGCATTTCACATTTCCTACCTGCATTGGAATAGGTCCTGAAACATTTTTAATTTTGTGGAATGAGTCCCACCAGTGAGGGAAACTTCCCCCGTAAAATGTTCCATCAACGTTAAGATCAATTATAGGCGCAACCTCGACCTTGGATGGGTTTACTCTATTTAACTTGAGCAGAATACGCAGTCCGAAAGCCTCAAAAAAACGCACTGATTTACAGTATTCACTGATACCGATAATTTTTATAGCCAGATTCCGGAACTCCTAGAGATTACTCTGAAACAATTGTTTTCAGGCTAGCCTTGGTAAGGTTGTCACGATATCTTTTGGAATTTCCCTGCAAACTAAAACCTCAGGTTCAACTGCGAGTTTGAATTCATCCTACATCACAGAAATATATTTCTTATGAACCAGCGAATACTACCAGTCCACAGCATTCTTAAGCTGTTAAAAGCCTTCTTGTTTTGAATGAATTCGTTCTAAAAACAAAATCGACCTTACACCTCTCGAAGAAATAGAAAATAAAAGTTTGAACCTGCAAGTTATTCTTGTCTTAGATGGGGGCTTCCTTGTACATGGAGAAATTTTTAACCAATATCTTTAATCACACTTACGTACACACCTGTGCTATTTATCAATCTGTTCGGGATATCTATAACATTCTACTGAGTAGACTTCGAGCATTTTCAGTACCCCATTGGAAACCTTCGAAAACACTCAGTTATCGTATTGCCATAGAGCACTATTCCTGAACGTGTACCCCTTAGTCTGAGTACAATCCGTGACCTAGTCGGTGCAACTAGCTAGCTGCCAACTAGTAAAATTTCATAAAATTATTGTAGCCTAATAATTTGGCGGAAATTCAAATGGCCAGAAGTAATGCTTTACCAAGGAAACTTAGTGAAGCAGACCGTCCATTCCATGCATTTCTCAGGTACCGGTCATTTTATTTACCTGTATCCCCAGCCCACAGGTAAAACAATTTTTCAGCAGCTCGTGGGAAATATCTATACAAGTCTGAATAAAGCACCCAACTCGCTCCCTCAGATCAAGTAAAATATTTGCCGCTCCTCCTTCTCCCCCTCACAAGAACTCTACTGTACATCGCAATTCAACTGAAAAGTATAGCAGTAAGGTTATGGTTACGATCGCAAATATCAGCAAAAACTTCAAAATTTCAATTGCGCACATAAAAACAAAAAATACCCCTTTATGATGAAGAGCATATTAGAACTAAAACTTAACCATAACGAAACAGAAATTTGGTCTGAAAGGGCAATGAAATCAGTGAATTAAGCAGTAAGGAACCCATTGCACTGCTAAAGGAGTAGAGATGCGGTGCCACCGCATCTCTACTCCTTACAGTGTAAAATATTTTCATGAATACGGTTTCATACAGACTATGGAGTATCCCTGAATTCCTTCAAGATCCAGGTGACCGCCCCTTTTACAGATAGTACTGAAGTTCCACCAGGAAAGTTCACAACTAGTTCGAACGCAGAAGAAAGTGGAGTTATGACAGACGAACTCCATATTATAGAAATCATTGTCAAAAAATTAAAATAGTAGGCCAAAAAGCAAGTAGTCTGTCGCAATGAACTACTGAATTTCTTCAAAGTGATTCTAGTTCTCCGCAACACTACTTTGAATTAAGGAACTATAATAAGGACATTAATCGCTTCTATAGTGCAACAGAGGCTTTTTTCTAGTCAGTGCTTTTTGAAGACCAAAATACCTGTAATAGAAGCTTGGATAGGGTCTCCAGACAAACTCAAACTGGTTATCAGCTTCTGCATAGATTTTTTCAATGATAATAACAATTTTGGGCCCAGAACGTTCGTTCTTAGCATAAAAAAGGGTTTTTACAGAGAAAACAGTACCTTTTGGAAGCTCTTTGGGGGATTTTCAAAGCGTTGCCCGCAAAAGTAATTTTAATTTAATTACTTTTCACTAACGTTTAAATTTTTCAATGAAAAATTCTATGACGCAGGTTAAGTACTGGAATGTGTATGTCTCAATCCAAAAAAGATTACCCGCGTCAAAAAAATCAACTAAAATTGTACACGGAGAATCCCACCTGTTCGTAGTCGATATGCTAGCAACATATGATGCTAAGCTCATCTTTGCCAAGGGAGTGAACCTATGGTCGTATCGTGCAAAGGAATTTACATTTTTGCGAACTACAGTTTTGACAGGCACGTTTTTTGATCGAATACTGCATCCTTTGTTGGTAAAAGTATCATGACAGGGGCGCCTGTGGCACGCAGTGGTGCTAATCTCATCACATGATATTATCTTCATGTCGAGACGCATATCTACAGTGGGCGAAATCACAAAGCAACACCTCAACTTCTTTATAGACGTACACCCAACTTGCATTCACTATAGCTGAAGTATTCTATCCACTGTAGTTTTATACGAGGAATATGAATATGAAGTCAGATCTACAATTAAATGAACTCGTTTAAATTTATCTATACAACAATATTTTGGAGCAGGTTTCATATGCGAAACCAAGAAGCAACAGAGTATTTCTTTATTGCATCGAGCTTCAGCCTAGTACTTCGTCGGCTTCCTTTTGCCCTCAAATACAGCCAGCAACCTCTTCAGAAGGCTCTGATAAAGTTTAAACAAGTAGTCAGACTCAATCTCAGCCCAAACCATCCTGATCTACACCCCCAACTCCTTGATATCATTAAATTCCCGGTTCCGTTTGTAAACTCTCCTCGCCATCAAATCCCACACATTTTCAATTATGTTAAGGTCCGGGGAGCACGCCGGCCATGAAAAAGTGCGAATTAATTTCGCCCGGAGCCAATCGCGGGTCTTGACGGCCTTGTATATGGGGCATTTGTATTGCTGAAAACCCCAAGTCTGCATCTCACCGAACACATCTGCAGCGAAGGGAATCAGATCCTTTTCCAAAACTCGACAATACTCCTCCGCATTCAGCTTCCCTTTCGAAACAATCATCTCTGATACACCATAGTACTAAATAGCCCCCCAAATCATCAAGCCCCCCCCTCTTCTGGTGAGTTGAAAAATGTTTCTTGTCACTCCTCAAATCGTGCCAATAATACTTGAATCCTTCCGTACCATCTAAGTTGAACTTCTTCTCGTCCGAAAAAATGCACTTGATAAAGAAAGGGTGGCCACGGGCGATATTGTTTCGCGCAAATTGGACCCGAAGTTCCATGTGCGATGGGGTGAGTTTCGGTCGTTGAATCATCTTCTTTTACACAAGAAAATCAACCCCGCGAAGAATTTTCTGTACGCGACGCACCGAAACAGTGATGTTGAGTAGCCCTTTGAGCTCTCATGCACTCTTCTCTCCCTTAGATGCTTCTCAGATTAGTCTTCGGAGGAGCTGTACTGAAATGTTTCCCCTCCGACCTTTTGAAATATGACCTCTTCCGCCCTCCTCCAGAATTAAGAAACGGAAAACAGTTGTGTGGTTGTGTTCGACGACATCAGCGATCTCTCTAAGCGACATTCCCCCATGATGGAGGGCCATAATTTGCCCTTTTTCGAACTGGCTGAGATTCCCTTTGGTTGGCACGGTTTTTACTATTGAACCGCAGTTATTTTAACGGGACGGGCTCTGCGTCACACCTAGTTATTGTACTTGTCTTTGTAAGGTGCAATATTTGAGTTTACCCTTTTCATTTCCCGCCAGAAATTGTTTGGGTTGTATCTGTTGCTTTTTGTTTTCGTGATAGGGGTAAATCGTTGGGAGAAGAGATACTCAGAACCAACTACCCCGAGAAGGAGGTGTTGCAAGCGACAAAAGTGCTACCGTTTTATAGTTGAACGAACAAAAAGGAGTGTATACGGAAGGGAATTGAGAGGGCTACAAGCAAGTATGGAAGGGGAAGGGTCTACCACTGATGCTCTGGGACCAGCTTAGGGAAAATGTTTCTTGGGTCTGAAGTTGACTCTCAACTCCCTACTACTCGGAGCTTGACTTGAAGTTGTCTGCCAACTTGCTTGACCTCCACCAGAGAAAGCAGTTTACTCAGCCTATATAGACTTTTTGGCTAACCCTAAAGTCTCACAGAAACATACTAAGAACCATAAAATGCACCAAATGGAAGTGAACGAGACTAACAGCAGATACTATCAGGATAAATATCTAGATTCTTTCCTTAATATCTTACTTCTCTATATCAGAGCCAAACAGTTCCCCAAAAATATCCATCCCACCCAGGAAGTCCACACAAATATCGGCGAACGGCCTAGAACTCTCCATTGCCTCCTGCAAAATATCTAGATCACTGAGGACACCCCATCCGGTTCCAGATTCGGGACCACCTGGTCTATATTTTCTGGCTCCTTCCCCACTAATCCAGCACTTTCCATGTTTCCCTCCCCTTCATCCTCCTCATCCTCCTCTTCACTCCTCTCTTCATCTTCGTCAGAAGAGTAAGAGATCACAATTACTCCCTCAGTCCCCCCTTCATTCTCCATGGGAGCCCTCCCACCGTTATACACTAGTGGCTCCCACGGATCCACGCAGTCCTCCTCTTCTTCCTCCTCTTCCTTCTCTGCATCTTCTGCCTGCTCGAAGTAGTTACGGCGGACCCACACCCGAACGGGTTCCCGCTCTAACCTTCTACAGTAATCATCGTAGTCGTTTGGACCATTAGCCATCAGGGCCAGAGCGTTGAGTGGACGACAGCCTCGGGATGACTTGGAGATGGTGAGGGAAGGGCGGAGGTTGGTCATGTTAAGGGCCAAAAGAAGGGGTGAGCTGATGGGGTAGTTGATGGCGGGGGGGTTGCTTCAACGACGTCGATTTCGAACTTTAAATACTGCGACGTCTTCGAAAAGTAAGGCGACCTTGGACATGTACAGTAACGGCACCTATTAATGACACAGGGTCTTAACATAAAAAATAAACCCATGATTTTGCGACACTCATTCAAATTAAAAATATCTTGCAAATTCAGAAACTGTAAAAATATCTTCCAAATTTCGATACTGTATACAATTTTGGTCCTCTTCTAGATTTTTTTCGTGTGCGAATTTGCGAACATCAGTTTCGTATCTGAAAATTGCGCCAAAAAAATGTTTTATAGATAACTCTAAAGGAGTTCACGTAGTTGTGGATTTCACTTCATATTCCGATTTCTCGTGTAAAAATACAGTGGATAGCATACTTCAGCTATCGTGAATGCAAGTCGGGGTGTACATATGTAAAGAATTTGAGGTGTTTCTTTTGTTATTTCGCGCACTGTAGATGTAGATGTAACAGGATGTGAGCGTCCCCCACTTCCACTATCAGCGACAACGTATTTTTTCATCCTTCAATTTGCTCAATAGGAAATTTATCCATGAACTGAAGCCAACCAAACGGGAAACTAAAGAGTTCGATGCCTTCGCCAGATAATTTTTTCCTTGAAAGCGGTTAAATAGTGTCTTTTTCTGATTGACATACTGAAGAGGCTAAAATAGACGCTTTTCCGCAGAAATAGGCACCAGCTGCAGTGGATTGGCTACGGGAAACGGTATTTTCACCAGAGAGTGGCTATTTTCTACCGCAAATTTATTCTCATCCAAAACCAAAGTTAAGCGCGGCTAATGTTTTACTAAAAATAATTTTCTCTGTGTACTTCTTTGTGGTAACACATGTACTATACCTCCATCAGTTATGAAGATTTATGACAAAGAGATGTTAGTAATTTAAACTGTAGTTATGGTATAAACTTCTTCTTTCTTTCCGATAACCATTCACTTTAGTGTCAACTCGCCACATTCAATCTTTTCAGTACCTGTAGTTTTATTTTTTAGCAGTAAATTGTGCTGATATGTGCAAAACGAAAAATTTTAAGCACTTCTCACTGTGGTTTCAAAAAAATTTGTTTCGTGAACACTTGCAGTCCCTTAAAATATGTTAAAATCACTAATTTCTGTAATTAATAGTATTTGTAGTATGCGCTGTGTCAGCAAGGGGGAGCGAAAAAGGGAAGGTACAGTGGACGTTTACAATAGTCCCCTGGTATGCCGTTGCTGTGGTTTTGCCCCGCAGATGAGCGGGGGCGAGAGCCAAATCTCTGCCAATTGGTTTTTTGTTATACTGAACACAATAATGGTAGGGAGGGAGGCACACAAGCTTTGATGTCTTCGTTTTTTGTTGATTATGATGGTGATTTTGGGCGGGATGCAACACCAACACTCCTCTCATAAATTAGATTACCCTGCTGTAGGTTCGCAGGTCGGAAATAGACTGTAGACTAACTGCCAAAATACAGTACAGTTGTGTAGCATAACTTACAGCATAAGATAGAGTAAAATAATCTAACTTTTATCAATTCGAATCGTCTACCGCAGAGTTCTTTATCAGCACTATGCGTACGTGATAAATTGGAGCTGCTGTAGGTTGACTTTGTCTGTTGATGAAATCTGTTTGGAATTCTAATAGTCGAAGTCTCGTATTTGATCATGTTAATAGGCCTAGCCACTGAAAAGGTCGCTCTTGAGCGCTGGAATCCCCAAAGACTCCCTTCCTCCACACGCCACGATCGGGTAGTGAGGACTGCCTTACATAGCTGTTTGATATTCATAAAATGGTAGATAGTAGTAAACGATGGAAACTATGTCACCAGGCGTACAACACAGTAGTAATGCCACTTGGCAATCTGGGGTACGATTCATTGCATCTGCCAAGTCACTGTAGTCGTGGCTCATGATTGGCCATGGCCATTCGTGCAGTATCCACTGTACAACAGTATGGCAAAGAGTTTTTCCCTCATATTGTATGAGGACAGACCTATTGAGGATAGACAATACGTACACAGTCTTTACTCTTCTTTACTTCATGATTTATAAAGCACATTCTGTAAATTTTCAAGCTGACAGTGTAAGTAATGATATTTTGAGTGTCGCTGCCGAAGTTTGCGCAGCCGAAGTCTATTGAGAGATGTGAATGTCGAGGAAAGCGGCACGATTCGCATTGATACGTCTAGTGGGTGTCATGTTCATAATGTTTCAGTTCTTACTGCATTGGAATGAAGGGAGGCTCTTCGCCGTGAGAAAATACGTAGCGAAACTGCAAAAAAGAACGTGATGCCTATCGAGAACCAATTGCTGATCGTAAGCGCTTGATTGCCTTGGCCCCTGAGCGCGTCATCCGTCGCAAAGTAATGGAGAGAACTCTCCAAGCTCGCGGCCGAAGACTGTTGGCCCTCGTTAGTCTTTAGCGCCTTGTACACTGAAGAGGATCAATGCCCGAGGGATATTCACCAGTAATGAGATTGATTTTTAAAAATTTTTGGGCCATGCTCCTTTTAGATGTACCAGGTTAAGCGGAAGTGCTCGCATAGCCTCCGGACCTTTAGTTCTGATAGAACATATCTATTAACTCGACAGACTGGACCGCTTCCTCCCTCCTATCCACTCGCGGACCACACCGCTCATTCCTAGCCGCTTTTTACCGGAAAGTTCATTCCAATTCGAATCAATACAGTCCTTAAAGACCTAGTTACTACTACCTTGAATACAATCATCATGCGTAACAACGCTCCATCCCCCACCCTCCACCCGGAAACCTTCGCCACTTCGTTCCTAAAACTGGCCATGGGCTTCCGCTCCTGCATCAGCCCACTCGACCTCGACGACGACGCCGCCATCTGTCGCTTCGCGGCGTCCATGAAGAAAGACGCCGGCTTCCCGGCCGTCGAAACTATGATGAGACAAGAGTTCGCTCTTCTCACCAAGCTCTCGACTACCTTCTTCCCGGACCTCGCCATCCCGCCGGCCCCCCGCAGATAATGGCGACGCCCCTACGCCTCAGACTTCTGGAAACGCCCCCATCCCAACCTATGCCGCTGTCGCTGCACGCCCTGCACCTCCACACCCCCGCGCGCTCCCTGCCCGCTCTACGCCTTCAGGACCCTCCCCCAACCGACACCACCGAAGAACCCGACTGCCCGATGCCTTTGACTCGACGCGCCCGCTCTACGATCGCCTCCACTGCACGCAGGCTCTGTGCTCCAGAACCCTGCCAATTCGTGTACGTTCAGGCCGCCGAGCAAACCGGCCGCATCCGCAACCCCTCCCACATCCGCCATGCTCTCCGCGAGGGAGGACTGCGCGCACCAATCGCCGTACTCCAATCGAGCACCCCTTCTGTCTTCTTCCTTGTTGCACCTGAGCGAGCCGTCCCCCTCATCCCTACGCCTACCGACGCTTTCGTCAACAGGCCACCTCCGAAGACCTCATTGTCCCGACACTCACATTCACGGCACTTCGCCACCCCCGTGACGCCTGCGCATCCGCTGCTGATATCGCTGCCCTTCATCAAATCATCATGGCGGAAATCAACCGCCTATCTTCGGAGGAATGCACATGGCGCCTGCGCCACGACTTCCTTGCCACGCTCCGCCCCATCGCTGACTCCCTCATCCGGACCCAGCGCGAACCTGCTGCACATCTCAACTCCGACAACAATCCCCACCCCTCCGATCAATCCCTCGCCGCCGTACTCCCAGTGCAGCACCTCTCACCCCAGACGCCTACATCCCCCGCGCCCCACGCCCTGCAGCGGCAGGACGCTTCGCTCCCCTCCCCCCCCTCCCCCACATCCCCTCGACGACCTCGACGCCACCGGCACTCTCCCCACGAGCCCACTTCGCACACCTCCCCCTGTCGCTGCTGACATGGCAACGACGCAATGAGTACAACCGGCATGAACCCCCAATCGTGCCCTCTACCCGATATCATCTTCCCGATGCGGGTTCCAACGCTGAAATACCTACCCAACTGTCTCCGTGCGACTTCCACCGTCTCTACCACGACCTCTTTGCCCGCTACAACTCCGCCCGCACACAGCACACCAAGTTGGCCGCCCTCGCCCCATACTCGCCACCCCCAAACTCGTTCTTCGTCGCAACGGCAAACACGAGACTCGAACGCGCACGTCCCTAGCGTTTATCGCCTCCCTCCGACACCGTATCAACCTCGCGCGGCAAGGCCAATGGCACGACCTTTATACGCGCTGCCTCGATGCGTTCCCCCCCGTTCGGAGCACTCCTAACCGGCCCCACGCTACTCCCGTCCAGCGTTGTCAGCGCTATTTCCGCGAAGGCAATGTTTCCAGGGCCACTGCTGCCCTCCTTGAGACTGCCCCTCCCGTCACCCCTTCCCCAACTACCCTCCCTACCCTACAACGCCTACACCCCTCCCCACTTACACCACCCACCCCTTCTCCCCCGGTTGAGCTACCCCGACCTGCACCCCTCGCTGAATCCACAATCCGCCGCGCTCTTCAAGGCCTTAATCGCCACTCCGCTCCTGGCCCTGATGGTCTACGTCCTTCTATTCTTCGCATCCTCGCCCACGCTCCGGCCGGCGCGGAACCGCTTGCCAGTGCTCTCTCCTCGTTTACCGGTTTTGTCAACAAGCTGGCCAACGGCGATATGCCGGCCTCCTTCCAGCCCTTCTTCTCCGGTGCATCGCTTATTGCACTCCCCAAGGACAGCCTAGACCCTCACCGCCTTCGGCCAATTGCTATCGGGGTGTTATACCGGCGATTTGTTGCACGTCTCCTCGCCGCTCGCCTGAGCACTGACCCGCCTTTCTTGTCCCACCTCCGTCCTCTCTAATATGCAGTCGGCTCCAAGAACGGCATTGAAGCCATTATCCACGCCCTTCGCACATCGGTATCCGCACATCGCGGACAGGACTTACTCCTCCTGAAGATCGACCTCACCAACGCCTTTAACAGCGTCGAACGGCATTGCTTCCTTCAGCAAGTTTCCGTTCTCGCCCCGGACGCCGCCCGATTCGTGCACTTCACCTATGGTAGCCCCTCCCACCTGTACTTTGGCCCCTACACACTACTATCCAAGACAGGGACCCACCAAGGCGACCCGCTAGCCATGCACCTCTACTCACTCGGCATCCACCCATTTCTCCAAAGGCTGCAGCGATCTTTTCCCAACACTGTCACCCACGCGTGGTACGCTGACGACGGGAACATCATTCTCCCGTCACCCGACGCGCCTCGACTCCTCCAAATGATAGCAAATGAAGGACGTCCATACGGCATCCACATCAACATGCAAAAGACCGAAGCATGGTGGTTCGGCCAGAGCTCCTACCCAAACCTTCCTTGCAAGATTGTCACGGCTCCCGCAATCAACACCCTCGGCTCACCCATTGGTACCGATCCGGGCTGCCTGTCCCTCGTCGAGGACCGCCTAACTACAGCTCGCGCTATCTGGACTGCTCTCCCTACCCTCCGTGACCCACAGACTGCCTTCCATCTCCTACGCCATTGCGCCAGCGCATGCCGCCTGATTTATACTCTTCGAACTACCCCGCCGCACTTAACCCTTTCTACGTCAGCCATGTTTGACCGTGAACTGCGAGGGGCATTTCAAGAGATCCATCGAGAGCTGACGGACGGCTCCTGGCTCTGTGCTACTTTGCCCTTTTCACTAGGTGGACTTGGGCTCACCCCTCACCTCACCCATCCGCTCCGCCACCTACCTCAGCTCTCTCCTAAGCACCTACCACCTCTCCCTCGACCTGTTGCCGCCCATCGACCACCATCTCCTACCCAACGAGATACGACGAACCCACCAATCCATCCCCCACAATATCATTCCTGCCGATCTTCGGCTCCAACCTCTCCTTGCCCGCCTCCCCACGACCGGTCAAATCCAAGGCGTCCAGACTACCCTCACATCCGCCATCCATCATGAACGCCACAAAACATATCTCTCCTCTCCTCCACAATACGAAAGTGCAGCTCACAGACTCGCCCGGAACCTCATCTGTCGAACACGGTCCGCCAACTCACCCTTTCTCACCCTCCCGGACTCCCGCGACTCCACCCGCATCGAACCCCAAATCTGGACATACATGATCCTGCTTCGACTTGGTCAGCCCGTCTTCAACGGCCGGGACCACTGCCCCCGGTGCGCACTCTCCCAAGCTCGTCCCCCGCCCCTCCTCGACCCACTTTGGCAGACATGCTATCCACTGCCCAGCAATGGAGGGATTCCTCCGACGCCACAACCACCTTCGCGACAAACTGTACACCCTCCTCCGACATCCTTCTGTAATGCTACGCCCGAAGCTCGAATATACCTTCCCCTGCGAAGCCCACCTCCAATACTCGGAACGCCGCCGAATGGACATCCTCATTGACGACATCGAATTCTCCTCACGTCCCTGCGCACTAGACGTCTTCATTGCAAGCCCCTACACCGCACGGGCTATCTCCCACTCTCGTAAGACCTCCGGAGGGGCTACCGTGCCCATTGAAGCTTCGAAAACTGCGCATTACGCTGCCCTCCGTGGGACGATACAAGCCCAATTCTATCCTCTTGGATTCGATACTCACGGAGCCATCAGCAAACCTGCCCGTGAGGCCCTAGCCAAAGTCGCCTCTTTTTTCGCTCTCCGCCGCGGGAAACCCCCATCTGATGAATACCACCGATTGGTCACCACCCTCGCTTCTCTCGTTCTACAGCTGACGGCCCATGCCGTATCTCGCCGTGCTTTGTCTCTCACATCACCTGATGCTTGAGTGACCCAGCTCTGTTTAGTGACCCTTGAATAAAAGCGTATGTTTGTGTGTTTGTTTAAAGAAATAGATGCATCTCAACCTCAAACTGTATCTAGAGGGAAGTGACACAAGAGGTACATGAGGACCGATAGTGGAAGTCGTCTGTGGGTTAGGACCAGACTATTTTTGCATTAGTCTGGTCAGTGAGGATTGAGGAAATGCGGGGGGGCATTTGGGGATATTTTATTGATCAGAGATATCTGGTTATATTTGTCATTTCTTGAAATGAGGCCACATGTTCCATTAAGGATTGAATGAAGTGGATGTTTGGAGCGGCTATTTACTGGGGCAGGGGTGGGCTGGTCTCAGCATTGGAGACGGAGTGAGGCAAATGCCCCTACAGTAAGGCATAAAGCCTTGGCCGCACTGAGGAAATAGCGTTTGGCTACTGGAGGGAAAGTTTGGGTATTTTACTCTTCGAAGGTATTCGATCTCTCCTCAAGTTTTCCAGACTACCACAATCGACTCAAAAGGGCAAGCCAACACTGTAATGGGGGGAAAACTATGCTCTATTGCCCTCACGGCCACGTTCCTTGCCACGTCATTTAGCACTGCGCAGGCATCCGGGTGCCAACCTTCAAGAATGGATGGAGATTGGCACTAGAGCCAATTTTCCGCTTCGCAAGTTAGTCTACTCTACTGAGCCAGCCCTTTAGGCGCACGAGTGACACTACCCATTATCCTAAACACGTTTAGCATACACCGGGGATAGCCGAACCGCACAGTTCAAGTATTGAAGAACCAAATCGATGAGGTCAACTGTATGGGGTACTGTACAGTACAGTACGCAAAGTAATGTACTCCATCATGTCATGTTAACAGCGCCAGCGTCACTTTTCTGGACGTATTGACTGTAGCGCCCTTTTCGTGGTGTTACAGGGCAACTTATCCTCATCCGGCGGCGACACTGAACCAGACAGCCAACTTACCCATTGTACCAGTTGGGCGTTGACGGCAGAATAACGACGGGCAGAGCAGAAACGAGAATCGTGTAGCGTGGTCGTCGAGGACACGTGCACAGCGCGCAGGGAGTGCGTCAAGTTTGCCAAAAGCGAGCGTGACAAAATGCTAATAGAAAGGGGGAAAAGTTTGGGCAGTTTCATATTTCGAAAGTAGAGTCATTTCAAAAGAGATGCCAGTTGTTCTCTATGGTATTAAGCGTAGTCAATGTAAGCGTATACACGACGTGATCAGCAGCGCGCGCAGATCACCCTAGACGACGGGCTGGAGAGCGGTGGAAAGTGTAATATGGCTGGTTGATATGACTTTCAACATAGGAGCAGAAATGCAGTTGCTCCGCCAGGTTCCCTGTTGGCAACATCAATCTTTGTCAGAAGCGACGAAACCACTGTACTTTGTCGCTATTGCGAGGTACCCAGACACACGGGGAAACAGCCAAACCCTTCAAACGATACGATACCCAAGTATCCCTACTGCACACATTACTGAAATCCGCGGAGAAAGTCGCATGTAGGCCGATCTCACATGCAGCCAGTTCCACATCCCGAAGACTCCCTCAATCCTTCCTGTCAACACTGTAGTAACTGTTTGATTAATTGATTTCATCCAATGGATGGTCGCAACGCACTCTATCCGATCTTGTCGAGCCAAAAGAAAAATCAGCAGCTCTGTCACTTGACCTGGCCTCGGCAGTGTGGCATGCCAATGACCGTCAACACACAAGACTTTCTCTGTTTCAAAGCTGCCTTTGATTATGAACTTGGTGCCCAATAAGCGACGCCGACCGTTAGGAGCCAGTTCTTCTAGCCCGACAATGATGAGCCTGAAAATCTAAATTGTGTGTCAACATACTAATCGCAAATTTGTCATAATTCTACTTTACCGTCTCTTACACATTCCGTGTGTACAGCCTGGGATAGTAGATCTGTTCTTTCAATATTATGATCATTTGTAAGCAAGAATATCTAGCCTTTTTGCAGAGGGTGAACTTTGAATCATGAGCGGTCTGTCTTGCTTGCTCTTGTTCTCTATTGAATGATATCATGGGTGGTATACCATAACAGAATCTTATCTCCTTGACTACATATATATAGCCACACACGATCATGCTTTTATCCAAGGAATCCTTCGTCGCTCTTCCGCTTCTAACGGCTGCATCGTCACCTCTCAACTGCGCTACATCTGTCAAAGTCACTTACTCGCAATGTTGCATTCATTCAAAAAAGGAGTGGCTAAGCAAACCGCCCCCGTCCGTGGAATCAATCCCGGAGGGGAATTCCTCGACTACAAAAAACGCCTCGTCAACATTAAGAAAAACCTACAATACATCGACCGTCGCATGGAGGATGCAGTGAAGTATTGGAATATGCATGTAGTTCAGCAACGCAACCTCTCCGAACGCTTCTCCAACGGCTACCCCATTAGCGGTGATGAGACGGATTTGATCGCAAAGGAATTCCAAAGGGGTTCAACCGCTGTCTACGACTACTTTCTACGCAGTGTTGAGTCAGGGGAAGAGCCGTACAAGAATATGCATGCTCAAGTCAAGGCTTACATTAAGGAGATTGTGGATGTTGAAAAGCAGTACCGCGAGTTGATTTACATCAAGTCAGAGGCGGAGCGCTATCAAGCAAAAGTAGACAATTTGGACCGTCGCGGAAAAAGGAATGATTTGAAAAGAACGCGCAACTTGCATAAGATGGATCAAGAAAAGGAAAAGTTAGCCTCAAAGGCAAAAATAGTCTTGGCGGCTCAAAAAGAAGCCTATGCCAAAGCTCCTACAATCTATAAGGCAGCCTTGTGCTCGTATTGGTCCGCACATGAGCGACATACGGAGGTGATGATGGAAAATATGGTAGAGACCTCAATCTTTGCTAGGAACGCGGAGGAGGAGCTGGGTAACTTAGATATTTCGCAAATGTTCTTGGTTGCTGCGGATGAGGAAGAGTTAACTACAGATGAAAATGCTGGATCAAACGAGACGAATTCTGCAGAGGATTCTGCGATGTACAGGTGTAGATTCGGGAAGGTCCCATCGGTAATGCCGAAATCACCCGGCCGTAGCTCTACATCAGAGGGTGATCTAGAATTCGGGGAGGAGATGGAGATGCAAAAGGATTTTAGGAAAGTGATTGCTGTTTAGAGAATACGTTACAGTTTCATCATGCCGTCGTCAAATTCTTGATTTGCGATATCTATCCAGCTGCACATTTCTGTTTCTGTATCTTACAAGTGGGACTTTTGCTTGACATTCCCTGGGCGTTTCAAGTAAAGAGTGACGCTCATTTAGCCCGTATTACTGCTTGGCTACATTTCTGTATCCAGCGTCGACAACGTTCAGATAAGGAACCTAGCCTGTTGAGGTTATGCAGAACTTTGGTGACCAAGTACGGTGCTTGACCTTGCACAAACCTATTACAAACCCAGATTCCTCAGCTTGTACAATCTGAAACCTATGAGTTGCACGGTTCATACAAACCAACAGCGCAACAAGAAGCTTGGATTTTTCGGTAACACGTTTGGTAGAAAGCATTATTCCTTCCCCAGCCATATTACAGAAGTCGCAAAACATTGTCGTAACCTCAACAGTAAACCCATTGTCCCGGGTCAGAATAAACCAACGTTTGGTATCTGGGAGTTGTAGCTTTGTGGAGAAATGACGACGTTGTGTACATCGGTGGCCAAGATCTCTCTCCAGTGTTTCCCTCGAAAATTGAAGAACCTGTGCGCAGTGAATCGCCACTTTCAAACTGTGTCCGTGCAGTACAATGACTGATCACACTATTCAACAAAGAGCGAACTGGTTGTGCCACGTCAGCCACGTCAGCCACGTCACACACGTGCAGTGGAGTGCTGGACGGAACGGACGTAGCTGTGGACGACCACAGGCGTCTATTGAGGCGCTTTTAGATGCGACGACGGATCGCACCATCGGAAGTGTGGAACCGGCGCGCTATGCAGGGGGTGAATTCGTCTAGCTGCTGCGTAGTGGCAGCGGCAGGTGCACACAACGAGTCAAAGGCGATAGGGCGGATATCGAAGCCAGGATTGCGGACTGGGCCGTTGGAGGGGAGCATCAGGCGACGTGGGAGCTGACGTTCCTGGTCCCTGAGTTAATCGCATTGGGCGAGGCCGGCGGCCCCACCTGCGGCCTGGGTGGCCTTCGTAGTGGCGGTGCCTTTGAATGTGGATAGCACCGCCATATCGAGGGTGGTGAGGCGGGGCGGATCAGAGGTGGGGAGGGTATGAGGGTGGACCAAAATTTCCACGGGCATGAGTTCCGTGCCAGGGGCGAGGAGTGGTCAAAATGGCAGACCATCCACCAGCTAGGATGACATGGTATACCAGGCCATTGTGTAAGGGGTTGTGACGGTGGACGCGGGCGAAGCCGGATGGGCAAAGGACGGCGGCATGGTCACCGAGGCCGTCCATCTACTGGGTGCCCTGTTGGAAGTGGAGCGGTAAAAGAGTCCGAGAAAAAAGAAAGGCCTAAGTGTCGGCGGAACAAGACGGCGCCGTGGGCGTTGGAGACGACGGTGGCCGTTGAGGGGTGGGCGGAGAGGAACGCAGCTGCGGGGGTGTGCCGGAAGCCGAGGCCGGGGATGCGACACGGAATATCGGGGGCGCTGCGGTGCTAAGGTTTAGGGTCGACAGGGCAAGGGTTGTCGTTCCATTGTACCCTATCCCTCGCCTCTTGCTGATCCCCGTTGAGCAGGCTTTGCGTTTTGGTAGCTAGAGCAGCAAGACGCTCCGGTTCGAAGGAGTCAAGACTGAGCGGCAGAGAGTGGCCATGGACGTTAGTGAAGAGGGTTGCTCGAGGCGACCCGGGTTGCCCGAGCAAGGAGGATCAGCAATCTTGAAGGCCTGTGTCAATAAGCAGGCGGGTGCAGACACCGGAAGCGAGCGGAGGGGGTCGCGGACGTTGCGGAGGAGAGGAAAGTTGCGGCTGCTGGCCGCGATCTTGGACCAGAGGAAAGCATATATGAACTCGTTGTTACCAATGTGGGCGCCGGGTGGTTCGAAGCCGTTGTATATATATATATATAAAGGTGTATAGGGGCAGCACAATCTGTTCTTCCGGGTGTTGACATAGAGGCCAATGGAAGGTCCATCGCGGGCGCCAAGGCGGAAGGCAGAGCGGAGACCGTCGGGGTATGGAGATCGGGGGAGGTATCGGGAGGCGAGGGGGCGGATATTTGGAGGTGGAGTTGACGAGGAGGTGGGGAAGGAGGCGGGGGATGCCCGATTTCGGGATGGAATAGGAGGGGGACGTGCGGAAGTTTGAGGGGGTGGAGGGGGGGCAGGATGGCGAGTGGTGGCGTGGGGAAGGGTTGAGGTTTGTTAGACTTGACAGGGAATCGGAACTTCGGATCGGTTGGCAGGTTTATTCAGCAATTGTCCATGCAGTCCACGCTTTCGCCCACCCCCGTCCCTACTCCTCCGCCGCTACTTGTCCTTTCCTAGCATGCAAATCATACCACACCGCCCTCTCTTTCCCATCCACCATCTCCGTCCGCACCAGCGGCAATCTCGCCGTCAATTCATCACCCCCAACCCACTCTTTCCCCCTCTCGTCATCCACCGCGTCCTCGCCCCACGGCCCCGAATACCCTTTCAGATTCTCCTCCACCCCAACCTCCAATCTCAACTGGTTCACTGCCTTGAACCCATCATATCCCAACCCTTCTAACCCTCGAATTCTCTTCTCATGCACATTCTCCACACTCAGGTACTTTGGCCTGTCATTCATCTCCATTTCTCCAACGCTTTCAACACACGCCTTATCCATCCCTTCTATATCAATCTTCAAATACACAGGCGTTCCATACTCCTCCACCAATTCTCTACAAGTCCTGGTCTCCAACTCAACACTCTTACAAAAAGTGTGATCTCCCTCCTCCGCTGCCTTTCCCCATCCATCCCGACATCCCAGCCGTTCCAAAAAGCTGCTAAACTTGCTATTTTCATTGATCCAGAATTTCATTTTCCCCTCCCTCCCCTCCCCCCCATCCCTTAATCCAACACTGATCAGCTTCAACCGCCCCTCCTCAATCTCCCGTGCAAACTTTTCCCGTGACGCTGCAACAAGCTCCGGATTCGCTTCGACTGCTACAACTCTTGAATTCGGATCCCGCAAGTAAAACTCCGTGTCTTGTCCAGTGTTGTGACCCACATCGAAGATGCAACTTGCCGCCTGATCGCAAAACTTGCTTTCCAACATTTCACCAGTCGTGCCTTGTGATTCATGATTGCGAGGCGTGGTAAGCGTGGACGACATGATTGTGTTTTGGGTGGCGGTGTTTTTGCTTGACAGGGAGTGGATGTTCAGGGTGAACAGAAGCATCAGAAATGGAAGAATCACCAGCAGGATTGGCTTGAGGGAGGTTCGAATGACAGGTCTGTGACGGGAAAGAGTTTTCAGTGTCAGGGAGTCCATCTTGGTGCGACAATCGGCACACGGACAAACGTAGGAGAAAAGGTGAGTGAGAAAGGGGTTTGGAAATGGCAAAGTGTCAGGCTGCAGCAGGGGGAGGGGCTGCGTGGTGGGAAGGGGGCATTTGATGGAACGGTTAATTTCAAGGATGTCGCAAATTACACGCAAGGGAAATGTGATGCTCTTCTTCTTGACAGAGATGGATGTAGTTGCTGAAAGGGATATGGCACGCAGAGGCTTGGACTTTGCCGGGGATATTATACGAAGATAGGATGATGGGTTGACAATCGGATCAAGGGGGTGGAGGAAAATGCATACTCACTCCAGCTTTACAAAATGGCCACCGAGAAACTGGACGGCTGGCACGTGTTGAGCCGTGAACTGTCATACGTAATGCATCTGCAATACAATTGGCCTGGCCAAGTATTGCTCATCAAGGGTTGGTAAACAAATGGATGTGGTTGATAATTTAGTTATTATTGTTGTACAGTGCAGTACAATAGGTAATAATGTAGTACTGTACGTGCGTACAGAACTGGAATCATGTCATAACCCAGTCGTGAGATTCAAAGATTCATAAACATACTGTAAGAAAAGCAAAAAAACCCATTAATTTATGAAGGTATTCTACTGTAAACTAATCTCGAAACAATGCTTTGTATCGAATGGCTCTAAACCCTCCCCAAAAACAACTCTTGCTTATTCCCGGACTTCGGCATGTATTTTATGATACCGTAAAACGCCTTTGGCAGATTACAGCAATACTGAACATCACGTAATACAGTACAGTGAAAAGTCACATGGTGTGGTTTCCCATTACAGTACAGTAATACAGTACAGTACAGTACAGTTTTGCAGCCTTCCCATTCCAACTTGAGATCTTGAGGTCTGTTTTTTCCTACCTCAGTAGGCTTTTCAATGAAATTGCATGTGCTGTGTATGCGTTGCATGTATCATTGGCAAGGCAAAATTTGACCTCGTAGGGGATCGCGGAAAAAGTTTGGGTTCTCTATTGCTTAGCAGCACTGAAAGCCGTGTCCAGAGAGACAGGACGCATATCTACGCACCAGGAACGACCACGAGGGAGCGCTCCAGCAACACTGACGTATGGCCAACCGTAAGACACGCTGCATTGGCCGAAACGGCTAGCGCAGCGCGTCTTTGAATGAGGACGCATCGTATTCGTCCAATGGTCTCCAGCGCTCTTTCAGCCACTAGCCTGGCCACGTTATTTCAAACCTAGGATGCGTCAGGGTGCCATCCGCAGAGTGAGGGTATGGGCACCGGGGCAGGTCGGGCTTGGGTTATGGTGGTGATCAAGTCTTGGTACCTTCTAACCTTCTAAACCCTTATGCCTTCGCTGTATTCAAGGGCATCAAGGCCTTGAAGCCACAAACTCGCCTGTTAGAGGGAGCAAGCGGACTCACAAATGTGACGTAAATGAAACCCGTTCCTATGCCCCGTCCCATTCCCATGGTGATCCAGCTTCGTCTGGTGTTGACTGTTTGCATAGGGCCCCATGTGTCAGTGTAGACAAGTCTCTGCAAAGTCAAACGTGAGGATTGCATCCTGGCAGACATGCCACTCACTTTGCCGCGCCTGTATAAGCAATTCAGGGGGTATACATACTGCCCGTAGTGCCGACGTCGTCCATTGCTGAGGGCTCCGCCATGTTCGACGGTGGGATGGACTGCTGCGTCCGCACACTGGCAGGCGGGGGGGCTGGATTCCGAGGTCTTCTGATAGGGATAAATGATCGGGGAAGAGATCCTCAGGACCAATTAACCCTGCAAGGAGGCGTCGCAAGCGACAAAAGTGCTGCTGTGATATACTTGAGAGAACAGAAAGAGGTGGGTAAGGACGAAAGTTCAGAGGGCTATAAGGGGTATATGGGGAGAATGGCCTATCACCTACGATCTGTAACCAGCGTAAAAGAAAGGACTCTTGGACCTGAAGTTGACTGACAACTTCCTATCTGTTTGGGATTGGACTTGAAGTTTGCTCCCAACTTTCTTGACCCCCCTCCCCACTAGGAAGCAGTTTAGTCAACTTATATAGACTTTTAGGTTAAACTTAAGTATCAAAAAACATACAAAGTACCATAAAGTACATTACAAAAATCATGCGGTTGATAGAAACTATCCAACTTAATACTTTTACCCTAAATAAAAAGATATACTCCTCAGAATCACCATCTTAGAGGTCAGAATCAAACAGACCCTTCAAAATGTCCATGTTAACCATACAGTCCACACATATTCCTCCGAGCGGTCCGCAGCTTCCTGTGGCCTCTTGTGAATATAAATACAACTAAATATATCTTCATCTACTTCCACGAACGGTACAAATCGGTCCTCCCTTCTGGACTCTCGTCCTGACTCAATGTTCTGGATATTCTAATCCAATTCCACCAATTCCAAATCTTCTTCGGGAACCAATTCTTCTCCTGATTTCTCGGCCACGGACTGATCTTCAAACCATCCCTTGCCCTACTCTTCCTTCTCCTCTCTCTCATAAACCAGCTCAGGGGCTATGTATTACTCGAAGGAGTACCCGCTCTTCTCCTAGATTTCCTTAGCGTTATGTTACTTACCTCCCTCGCTTCTTCATCTTTAAACAGATGGCGGACGACCTCGATAATCTCCTTTTTGGTCCGCTACCGGGCGAGTTCATCGGCATCAGTTGGCTTGTATGCGGCGAGTCGGAGGCCATTTATAGGACGGGAAAGTCGTTTTTGGAAATAGGGGAGAGAGGCGAGGTGACATCATATTTATTGTAAAGGGGTGAACGGGATTGGGGATTTTGATAAAACGGGTTAAAGGCTTATACTTTGTTGTTGCCGATCCGAAGATGAAGTTTTCTCCGCACTGAATGGACTTTAATAATGCCATAAACGATAGGTTTCCTGACCTTGTGGCTGATAAAATAAGCGAACATCGAATTTTCATGCATTCAGGGCAATAATAAAAAATTCACGTGATAAAATATCCGAACTGAATTTGAAGGACGAAACGGATCACGAGTTAAAAGACTTCTTTTTGAAAAGGGAGGACCAAATCTTCAAACATAAAATGGAAAAATGGAGTTGTACAGTGAATTTGGATCCATAGAGGAGAGGGCGTTTTAGGATTTCGTTCTTGAAAGAAAATAGGTGGGAAGAGTTGTTTTGAAAAAACGAAATCAGAGATGAAAAGACAGGAGTTTGTGGAGAGGGCCGCTTTCCTGCTGAAAGGACCGGTCTTCTAACAACATCCTCCGTGAAATCCAGCTTTCAGTGAAATCAATGGATGCGAAGCGGCCATCCTTTGGGATCGGATTCACTTACGCTAAAAAAACATCTCTTCAACCGCCATCTTCGTCTCCATTTCGACCGCCAACAGATTGTGCAGTGTTGTTCTGCCCACTACCATCAGGAGCTTCACAACGCATAACGACGCTCTGGTCACCCACCGGAGTTGGTCCCTATCCTTTCTCCAGCCAACGATTCTCTAATTTCGTACCTTTTGCTCACGTACCACATTCATCATAAAAGAAAATAATCGACGCAATCCGTGCAGCGATGAAGGAGAGCATTTACCACGGGGATCAAAGAAAGCAGGCATTCCGCGTTTTTACAGCCCTCCCGGATTCCAAAGAATAAGACTACTTCTGTCCGTTCCCAGGCCTCAAGATCAGTATTGAGACCCGTAAATTCGCTCTGTGCCTCCAATAATTCTTCCGAGTCCTGCTATTCCCGTGGGACGTGCCGTGAATCATCAAATTTTTGAACGCAAGTGGCGCTCATGCTTAATACTGCGAGCATGCATGCTTGAGTGTCCGCAAAATGTGAGTTTGGACGTTGCAGGACAGAAGTGTTCTGCCACGCAGTGGTGTACCCGAGAAGAAACTGTCCCGAAACCTTTGAATGTGTCGGGGATCATATCCAGCACTGGAGGCATGGTGTGTGTTATTAAGAAACTGGTCCTTTCCGCATATTCTTGTTCGTCTTATCCCGAGATCCATTATTGACCTCTTCTTTTTCAAAACTATTGAATAGAGGGGGAGGGGGGGAGGAGGCGGATGTGGAGGGACCAAAAGGTGAGGGGGATTAAGTGGACCCATGGCAGCTACTGGTGTACAACCATGGGGAGCTGTTGTGGAGGAAGAAAGGAAAAGAGAGAGGGCAATGGCTTTATAGGAATCCTCTGCTGCGGATTAGGCGGAGGTCGAGGGTCTTGAGGTGGGGTTGGAGGATCTTGGTATTTCCAAGGAATCTATCTATCATTTTGGGCCGTTTAACGGAATTTGTAGGGACTACATTGAGGGTATGGAATTTTAGAGGAATTTTTTGGCTCTGATCTCGAGGACTAATATTTTCATAAGGAAATTTGGATATTTAACCTGATAGTATCTACTGTTAGTCTTTCTCGTCCAAACGATTCCCTTTAATGCATTTCATGGTCCTCAGTGTTTTTTTTGAGACTTCAGGGTTAGCCTTAAAGTATATAAAGGCTGAGTAAAATGCTCCCGATATGAGAGGGTAAGAAATTTGGGAGTAAAATTAAAGGGCAAACCAAAATAGCCTAGAAGTTGAGAGTCAACTTCTGCCCTAAGAAACATTTCTTCAACACTAGTCGCTGCGTATAGGTGGTAGTCTCTTCTCCTTCTGTACTTCACTGTAGCCTCTCCATTCTCCGTCCTTTTCACCTCTTCTTGTTACCATAACCACACTTCGATAGCACTATCGTCGCTCAAAACACACCTGCAGTACAACAGGCCACTGATGCACGCCCCCGAGGGGGGTAGTCTATTTATTGGTAGAATTTCGAGAACTTTTATTGACAATAATTGTTATTAATAACTTGAAAATGGCTGTCGCTACTGCTTAGCTTCTTTCAGCTGCACTCTGTAAGCCTTAAGGCCACTAGCCTTGGCATTTGCCCCTCTGAGGCAGGGCCCATCTCAATAAGAGACTCTTGATTTGTTTCATGTCACGCCTGCCCATTGGGCCAAAAGTTGTGTATATTTATCATTCTCTTCACGCTATCAAGGCCTTACAGTATCGGTATATGCTTAAATTAACTTAAGGTTAACTGTGATAACCGTAAATTGTAGTAACTTGTATATAGTCATATAGTATTTGTACATACCTTTAGAGTCTTGTGATGCTACGCAAAAAAGGCACCCCAGTGCAGGCTCTGGATTTGGTCCCCACTTTTCGTTTTCGACGAAGCCCTCTGTCAGTAACGATCGTGGCTATTACTGTTTCTATTTAGCACGGGTGTCACTTTGCCTAACCTTGGTTATACTATTCTTCGAGGCTTCGCGCAGCCGTTGGCGCTACTTTGTCTCATCATCTACATTCAAGTGGAGCTACCATACGGAGTACCTGTATCGTATTTTTGGCGCTTACGTGGTTCAGCGTCTACATACAAGCGGAACCACCCACCTTTGTCGACACCGTCGCTTGAGCAGGAGATACCCTTATCCCAGCTCGTGATTCGCAGCCGTCACACCCCCAGAAGACATTGGAACACGGTCCGACTTTACAACCCGGGGGGGAATACTGCCAAGCCTCAGTCGCCAAGGGTCTTCACCGCTCTCCCAACTGTTACCCTGCTACGGACAAGGTGACCGTCTTCAGTGACGAGACACTCGTGCATCGTCTTTGACGACACTGAAGCTACTGGATCGCAAGGTCCTTAGACAGAAAGTTGGTCTCGAACGCCAGGTGGTGCTGTGTGTTTTTCCGTATTGCTCAAGGCATGTCCCGGACATAGACTGACTCAGTTGCGTAAAACCTATTGCATTACACATCCGTCTTTGGATAATTGACTCTGAAAATATCATCCTCTGGAGATATATCCCGACCAGTGGGCACAGAACCTGACGACGTGTCCGTCAAGTCGTCTTCCTCGCGCAAGACCTGCAGAAAGCGGTCCGTCACCCGGTCTTAGAACCACAGGGCAGGTCTATCGAAAGAGTACAAACATACGGGCGATGAGAACAAATGGAAGCACGTAATTTTTCGACGTCGCGTTCGTCAAACCCCTGACGGCCTCCCAAAGGAGGGTTCACAATTTTAATCCGCTCAACCCCTTCAATGTGACCGTCTCCGCGAAGCGAAGAAGATATGAATCTTTTATAAAAGCTTCAGTGAGGAGTAGTCTCGTGCCTGTACATATATCCACTCTCAAGGTTGGCACCCAGTAGCCTATAGGGTGCTAGCCGATGTCTCGCGGAACGTGGCCGTTAAGGCGATGGAGACCTGTAGCAAGATCCGAGCGGTGCATACCCAAAGGCACGCTGCCACGTACGTAATTTAAAACTCAGCAGGCCTTCTCCGAGGCCTTGAGCCGGCTTTAGAGGGAAATTTATAGGTACTACTGGTCACCCTCTACGATACTCTGGACCACATACGATCATATATCTCAAATATTAAGGCATAACGCATTCACTTCATGCAGGAGGTGATACCAGAGTTTGTCTAGACTCGGGGTAGTGACGCTTGGGGCAGGCGAGTTGGGGGTGAAAAGGGCCACCTGGCTGTAGCACTAGAACCATAACGAAAATGCTCTTGGATCGATGAGAATCTCAAAAACCGGTATGGGCGCACAGCATGTCCATTGATTGACGCCATAGATGCACAAAGAGGACCAGAAAGCTTGTAATGTATAATCAGGTGAAGTATCGATTCATTATTGTGGCTTCGACTGGCAATCTCGGACACCCCGTAAAAATAGGCCTGGTCTTGTAGACCTTTCTATCATAGAAATTATAGAGAGGACTCTAATACAAATCGGATTGTTATACTCATATGAAGATAAATTTTCGCACATGGGGACAAGGTTAGGGCCAATTTTTTTAATATAAAAATATTTTATCTGTAATTTATTGTGCTAAAATATACCCATTCCCCTTATCCACCATCCAAAGGGGGCGCCAGCGTAGTCTCGAACTTCACTCGTTCTTGCACTGTTTTCCACATTACCGGGTGCCCATGAGTACGCCCCACATAGGTGATATCCGGACAATGGAACTACTCTGGAACAAACCTCTCACCGAAAGACAGGTTCTGCAGATACGAGAATCCGTCTCTGTAATTTTCCTCCATCGCTAATGTTTCCCTGGCTTCGACCACTCTATCAAATGAACCTTGAAATTCCATTACAATGCATTTACAATTTCCCCATAGAAGGAATTGATTTTTTGCGTTTCATTATGTATTAGAAAGATTACTCTGACAATATAGCCCTTTCGGTGGCTTTTCATCAGGAGTAAAATAAAAATTGCACCATAATATTACGCCTGAGGCAACCGTTCAAATACATGCTTATTTACACAATACATATTGAATGGTTATCAGCCAGCCCATATCTTATAGTAAAAGAAGCCACTGTGCTCCCTTCTAACGGAAGTGACGCTCTATCAAAACAAAATTTTCGGTAATTTTATCGCTGATCAGGATACAAATTCCTTCTTACTTATTTCTTACTTCTTATTCACAATAAAAGTCGACTGATATGTCAATTTTCAACATGTATTCTTTCAATACCTGCAAATGGATGCTCCATACATATTTGTGTAGATTGGAAGCTAATAAGCATCTAATTACTGTAATTATATATTCCTAGAGGGAAGTACTTACCGGCTCAAATTTTTTCATCGCTAGAGTTATTGTTAATAACAGAATGATAAAGAAATGTGCTATCGAGGATAGTCAATAGTATAATCCCCTACCAGTGAAAAGAGCACCTCCGGAAGATCCAACGACACCATGGAAACAAGGACAGCTCGAATAATAAATGAGAATTATATACTAAAGTAAACTTCAGAGGAACGTGATCCACTGTGATCAAAAGTAAATGATATAATTGCAAATAGGTAAATGAATGGTGAGCCCTAGGCTTCAACAAATACCAGCTCATTTTTTTCGACCCAAATAATACTACACAATAATGATACGCACTCTGACACCTTTTTCAAAAAATAAAATCCCAGAAGAACCTCTTACAGCCCAATAATTCACACCTTATCCACAAATAAAACAGCTACGCGTTCAAATACTCGCCACGTTTGCCACTGAGCGTGATTCAGGACTTTGGGATTACAGAGATGCTGATTGTTGAGACACAGATACAATACAGGTGATAATTTGACATAATAAGGCATTTATGGATCCTTTATTGTAGCCTTAAAAGAAAAAATAAAATTTAAAATAGGAAAAAAAATGTAATGACTTTAATAAATTTATAAGCAGGTTTGCTTGGCCGTATTGAAAATGATATGTAAACTCCACGTAGGGTTAGATCGAACTGGAAACGAAGGCAATTTGAACTAATAATCTTTAACTAAAGAGCGCTGATTATGGTTTCCAATGAATACTACACCGAGTTAATCTGATTAATGTTACTAAAAATAATTGCGGTGCCCCAATTTTCGGCCCCAATTTTCGGCCCCATGTTTGTCATATAATTTTTTTTGTAACTTTAATTAAGTTCGATACAGAATTTAATGTTACCTCGTATTCTCAATCAATGTTAGTCAAATATTGATTACGAATACCTTCAAATTTTAATTAAAATCATGTGGTGTGCTCATTTACGAAGAGGATTATCAGATGGCCACCGCGTCCTGATTAATAGCGTCAAAGTAAACTTTCTACTTCGCCAAAATGTTCTGAAGATAGGTAAACAGCCGACGATTGTCCCAAATGCCGTTTGCATGATTCGCTTACCCACATCGAATCATAATCTTGTGCGTAAATTTCATACCTTCGCTATCACGCTGTTGAATAACTTCAGCTTTTTGGATGGGGTTCTGAACGACTCTGGATCCACAACGTCTCGCAGTGTCATGAGCTTGTGGGGTTCCCCCTCCCGATTCCAAGCAAATTTTATCCTCTAAATAAAAAATGAGACCGCAGGCTTACAAAGATGTGTTGAATTCGCGGGAAATAATCGACTCTCTGTATTGATGTCGTCAGGTGCGGAATAGAAGGGCTTTGTCACAGTGTGACCTCATCAATTGCCCATGGAGAGGACCTGGTGCCTATTTTTTGGCAGTTTTTTTTGATTTGCCGCTCTTCATGAATCCACTCAACCATAACCCGTTTACCGATCCACGCTTTCGGACCTGTTTTGTAAGAAACAACGGGTTTATTGTCGGGTACGTTGCGAATAGGATAATTCAACTCATCGTTCTGCAGAATCATAAATGGATTAGCCAACAATGCGGAGGGTCCCCCAGTTGTCCTGACCATCACTACAATCCCCTCCCCCAACTCACGACGTCAGGGTACCTCACTATTGTGTCCCCGCAGAACCCTAAAGTCCTACTGTTGTCTTTGTTGATCAACAAGTGAGTTTTGCCATTGTTTTCAACATTGGACTCATCCGGAGAGAACCTGAAGTGAGTTCGCGAGCCACATTTCCCACAAAAAGCGCCACTTACCGTGCGATTTCTTCTTGAAAAGCGGGAGAGAGTTTCATTTTCCACCCTGCGTTCGGCTTAATACGTTAATCGTTCCATGAATATCTGAATCCACCTTGCCGTGATGAGCTCCTGCATTCCTTCTTCAACCGTAAAAGCCTTCCCATAAATGATTTTTGTCGACTTCACTGCCCTATAGTATCCATACGCTGAATTGTTGGAGGTATAAATCACCCACGGAGCCAGATGGCGGAGCGTTTTCGCGCTGAATTTGACTCCAGCTTTTCGCAATCGCCCAAACTCATCGATAAAATGCCACGACCCACACATATTTCTTCCGACCTCGACCTGCCCGATACTTCAGCAATGCGCGATGAACCCTCACTCTCGTTGCAGACCGCACAGAAGAAATATTTGAGGATCATCGTTTCCAAAGGAGGGCAACCGAAGCCATCTACGTTTCCCCATTCTTCCATAGTCTCCCGGCCCGCGTGTATTGAGCACTATAATACCCAGAAAATTATTTCGGAAACGTTTTGATTGCTTTGGACGCAGTTTTTGCCTCAACACCCTCGACTGGACTTCGAAATCATCCACTTCCGTATGCGAACCCTTTCCGCGATCGTCAGAACGCTGTTCTTAGTTCTTTGCGAAATCAGGGCGGCCGGCCTCGTGTCTCCTGTGGGTTGGACAGATTTGGTCTCCGCGGTGGGAGATGGTGCGTCAGCCGCGGACGATGCGACAGATGCGGCTAGAGCTGCCAAAGACATGCTGGTCTGGGTAACTGTTGATGTGTCGGCCGGATTTCTTGGCTCAGACTGGGTCGTTCTCCCTGCAGTAGCTCGTGCCAATGCACGCACGATTAGTGATGCTTGTGAACCCATCTTAGAACGAAGACAAAGGATAGTGGCTCGTGGGGTCGCGTGAGAGGAAAGAGTATGGTGACAATTGGAGGTGTGGTGCCGTTTGAGTGTGCGGAGATCTGTGTAGTTTGGGAAGCAATGATAAAGTTGGGTGCAAGCGGCGACGGCGAATCGAGAATTCAAGAAAATACTCATAAATTTATACGGTACTTATAATTCTCTGTGCGGAATGAATAACTCTAATTTGTGCTTGGCCATAATTTAGTTTTAATAACGTTAATTCTTCTGGTTTCATATTCCCGTGCACAGTTTTTAATTTTTATAATATCAATTTAGTTATTACACTATTTAATCATTAACATTAGTACAATTAACAGGGTGCACAGTACTATTTTGAATCAATCTGAATTCTTAATACTCCCAAGTGGCTCACTTATCTCGCTTTCAGGGGAGGTGATATCAATCAAAGGCTCATATTCATATGAAAAAAATCCTGTTTCTCCACGGCTTTCGTCAATCTCCTTTCTATCACCGAGCCCCCCCTAGAAATTCTTTGATTGCTCTGGAAAAGTTTCACCAAATCTTTTCTTCCCACCATCAGCGTAATATCTTCAATTTATTTCTTCTTCATTTTATTTTGATCAAAGTTTGATTAATATTCGAGCTCCTCCAATTTTCTCAGCTCAAAGTGGCGATTTTGCTCACTAAAGTTTAATTTTTCTTCTCAAAGCATATTGTGCTCAGTTTTTCGTGATGTACATAATTTGTTATTTCTTAAATGAAAGTTTGAAGGACTTCAAACTTTCGCGACAATCGCATTAACCAACCATATTTACTTTATTACGTATCTTGACGCTTCAGAACGGCAATTGACGTTCTACAAACACATATTCTGAGAGTAATACCTACATGAGAATTATAGTTCTCATAATTAGGCATTCCCAATTAAAACATCATAAGCTGATTTTCAAAGCTCTTTGCATTCACCAGTTTCCTTGATTTTCAACCACCTGAGTGATACATACTAGGTCTTATGAGGTAAAAAAACTCAACCGCTCACTTTAATCTACTTTTTTCAGTGTTCTCCGTTGCTATCTCACCAGTATCTGGCTCAAAGATACTTTATCATGGAACATTAAAACCGAATTACTTTAACTGCGATGGTTGCATTATTCCACGACTGCGCAAGATTATTTTCGGAATGGTTTTGGTGTATAGTACTCTCCGTCATGTTCCAAAGATCAATATAGAGTATGGGTGCAGGTAAAATTACCTCATCAATTTCCGAGAAATATGTCCACAAAATCAGTTAAATTATGTCAACAAAGCAGTAAAATAGCGAAAATATACCCCAGGTATTACATCGAGACAATTTACAGCATCTATGGTCCAGTCTCGCTGTTACCGTGGCGCACTACACAAAATATGCTTCTGGAGTACCAATAGTAGAATGGGTTATCAAAATATAGTAATGTACCTTTTCTTCTTTTCTCGCTGTTATCCTGAGGGAGATCCCTAAATATTTTAAAATTTCGGCTTAAAATTTGCAAGAAGTACTTGTTCAATAAGCAAAAAAATGCGATTTCCTCGTGGTCGCCTTGATGGATTCCATTGAAAATTTGCTCTCGGTGTAGGTTACAGGCTGTAAACGCAAAAAATAAACAGCAGCGTAATATAACATTGTAATCACATCAATTTCTTTACTAGAAGTAAATTTCCAATAAAAATGCGATAGATAGATTTATTTAAGCCGGTGAAATGTGAACCATTTCCAAATCATATATTAGATTAATTTAAAAGAGTTAAAATTTATTTTGAAAGAATGTACAGTCTTTCCGCGTTAAAATCATATCGATAGTGGACTTCTTCCGTATGCGCCATAGGCGGGAAACTCGCTTATGCGGGAACCCGCCATTAGCGGCTTCTCCCAACACAATGACACAAAAGACAGCTTTACTGGGGAGTACTATTGACTAATCATTTGAAGAAAGACTGGATACGTGTCTGCTTTCGAGACTCTCTCTGTCGCTTTCGCAACTCATTCTGAATAACCCTCAAGTGCTTCATCATATTCTTGTCTTCAGGAAACCTATCCGGCAACCAACTTAACGGCTGATATAGACTTTTCCTGTTCCTTCAGAGAAGGCAGAACAGAACGTTCATCCTCACAACTCTGAGTAGTGTCCATTGACTGACCCCCCTCAAACCCATCATAAACTCCCTCAACAATTTGGGAGACAATAGCCGTTTCGGATACAACGTCAAATACATCATCCTCTTCAGATGGATTTAAAAACTCCGATATGGCCATTCGGTTGTTCTCAGGCACCATGGCGAAAATAGCAGACTCAATGGAGCTAGTACCAAAATTGGTAACCAAAGCAATTACATCCATTGCAGGAGCTTGCACTCAACAGTCCTGTGTGCTTCCAACAATTTGCTATTGTTGATACGGGGACGCAGTTCCATATAGTCCTTAACCACATCATTGCGGTCAATTGGTGCAGTTTGTACATATTTTTAGGCTCGATGTCGATTAAATCCAATACCCGCTCCATTTGCAACTTACGAAACCCCACCTTCATAGCTGCAATAATTCCAGAATCACAAGGCTGTAGTTTAGAAGTGGTATTCGACGGTAAAAATGTAACCTAAACAAAAGTCAGCTGGGACAGTGTGCCAATCGTCCCATGTGCGGAGCAGTTGTCAACAAGTAACAAAACCCTTCGTTTCACATTACGCTCAAAAAATTTGTTGAAGCGCTACAGCCACCCAAAAAAACAAGTCCGCAGTCATTCATGCCTTTTTGTTGAAATCGTAGTCAAATCCCAACTCCTCCCCAGATCTCTTGTTGAAACATCGCGGTCGTTTTGCATATCCGATAGTCATAATCGGGTACTTCATGGAGCCATCTGCGTTGCAAAAAGCAAGGCAAGTCATTCTGGTCTTTTCCTTCTTCCGCCCAGGCAGCTGCTTTCCAGATATCGTCTTGTCGGGAGGCATGTTGTAAAACAAGCGGAATTCATCTGCGTTCAAAATATCAGCAGTTTCATAGCGCGAGAGCAATATCCTTAACGATTTAATTCCAGTACCAACCGCAGCATCATCGGCATATCCCGCCTCCCCTACAGTACAGCGGTACTTTAAATTCCATCTTGCTTGGAATCTCGACATCCATCCGGTTCCATATTTAAAATGAAATAGTTTCTCCGCAGGTGAAGCAGTGTTTGCTAGTTCCTGAAGCTTTTGCGCCTTTGTTCGAAACATACTTCCAGGGATACAAATACGCCGACTGTACTGGTCACAAATCCCTCCAAATAGTGCTTTCTCAAGCACATGGTTAGCTCCTGTTCGATCACGTTTATGCACCCCGACCGTTTTTGTCACCCGTTTGTTTGGAAAAGCTTTCAATATTCTGGAGATCTTAGATTGGTTCGGGGTTTTAGTCATCGAAAATTGTTTCTGTGCCCGTGTTGCTAGCGATTTTTGGTCTGTGCTCTCTCCATCGACAGCGCGACGAATGTATTCTTCGTAGATATGATGGCTACGATATGATGTAGTTGCTGTTCAGATAGCATAATGGAAGGTTGGTTAGAGTTAGGTAAAGGAGTGGACTTGGTGGTGTCGTGTGGGGGGGACGCCAATTCGTATTTTGTTGGGATCTCGCACAGTGATACACGCAATGCGTTTATCACTGTATTTCCCTCCAACTGCTGTTAACAACTGCGCTGTAGTTTACCTTTCTTTGAACGGCCAAGGCGTGCCGATACGGTTAGTTGGTGAAGCCGCACAGGATTTACCGTTTTTTTCACCTTTTGTAACGGGAAGTAGGGGTGCTGCAGTGCATCTACGTGAAAGGGGGGATACTTCAATATGCATCCACATGCATGGCATGGCCCGCATACTTTAATAAATAAATAATGTCTTGCCTTTGTTGATATGCGTTGATATGCGGGAATTGATGCATATTTCATATATAGCCCAATTTCGCCAATTTGAGTGTTGGTGGATCGATTCTGCATGCGCTGTATGCGGTAAATGCTTTTAAGCGGTATGATTTTAACGCGGAAAGACTGTATATGATTTTCCTGGTAAAGGTGATTAAAAAATCACATTTAAAATGCTGTTTAATACAGAAAGATGTTTCCTTCCTTGAAAAAGAAATATTGGCCTTTTTTCCGAACTCTTTTCATCGATTGCTGATTATCAACGACAACTAATATGTAATAAACGTGTGATAAAAGATGATCTACTATTTCTGCCTGTCTTCATTTCCTGACATGAACATTTAAAGTGCAAAATTAACGGACAGTTCAGATAGAGTGGAATGGAAGATAAAATTCAACTGCCAATCGCAATATTCTTCGAAAAATTCATCTTTATAATTATATTCATCTTCACATGTCCTATTATCACCGGAAAATTCTTCATTTATAGACGAAGCAGAGATTGATAATATTTTTTGTAAGTGTATCTCATTCACTGGCAGGTATTGAATAACTTTCTTCAGCTCCATTTCTATTCTCGAGTGGCAGATATTTTTCTATTGAGCCTAACCATTAAATATTCTTCTATTTTAACCAAAATTACTTCTCCCTACTATCTTGTATCCATATAAAGGACTTTTGGTACTTCACAAAGCTATTACACTGGGTATTCCAGTTGTTTTTGATTAATTAAGAAGGAATGGAGAAAGCTCGACCTATCTAAGAAAAACCCATATTTTTTGCGACAAATCAAGTTTTTTCGGTTTCTAAACTTCATCTTGATAAGGTTATATCAATAAAGAATAATATTTCTTGTTCTAACTTTCCCATTTACCAGTTTTTCCATAAATTACTGTAATCTCCACAGGGGATAATCAGTTGAAATTTTAAACCTCAGCTTCTTGCTTTAGACGTTATAGGCTGACATACAGATATTTTGATTAATTAATCTTGGGATAAAACTCTTCGAAAATAGCTCTGAATTTTGAATCTTCAACGACGATAATTTATCTCCAGGTGATGGCAATATACTCTTCACACCTCCTCACGAATTTCTTTGGACTCATAATGTCCATGTGACCATCTGGTGAAACTTTTCTGAAACCTTTCCGATGGAATGTTTTAATTTTTGTAGAGCCAATTTTGCTATCTCCTTATTTGAAATATGTATCAATTAGTTTACGCGTAATTATCATTTAGGTTCTTAAATTAATCTTTGCACTTCCTAAACAGCATTATTGTCAAAACATTTTGTAGTTAAGCCTTCTCTTGCGTATATTCTCCTTCTTAACTTCTATTCTAGGTAGAATATTGCTGAATTGTCCATCATAAAGGGTAAAAAAGGACGATTGGTGTGGTGCTAGTGGTTCCATTGGGAACTTATTCGGCGTTCTCTGCTTTTGAAACTTTAGATTATAATGTTCAGAAGGTTCAAATTACTGTTTGAGGGATATGAACTATCTACAAAAGTGGGCAAAACTGGTACGAGGCATTTTTAATTTGAGGTAGTGGCCATTAATGACCCTGTATGCAAGATAAATTAGCAAAGTAATAAAATCAATTATTATTGGACTGTTCTGCTATGTTAAAATGATTTAAAGGATATTGTCTTGCAAACCACAGATTCTCTTTTGATACTTATAATTGCATAAATGAATTATAATGCTATCGTAGTTTGTTGGTGGCGAATTCATTATTAAATAAATTTTCTCCTTTATTTACTACGTGAATCATTTCCTTAAGGAATTTAATTGGTAATTATTCATCAAATACCTGCTGACTGCTTATTCACTTTACCTAACTTCAGTTCTCACTATTTTAAAATATTCTATGACCGGGAATAAAACATGTTTAATTACTATAGAAATTTACCGCAATAGCCATTGCTCCTTGGGAATTAATATATTATCTAGGTGCTTTGATTCTGTAGAGTAGTCCCCAGTCTCCTCTCTTTCTCTTTGTGGCATTACTGACAAAAATACTCTTGACTTATTAGCTCTTCTAGGTCTTGTTTTACGTTGCGCATCTATTAACGCTCGAAAGCGCTTTTGCAACTCCGTACATATGAATGTCTTGGCCATCCATAGATTTTTCCATACATTATCCTGTAAAGTTGGCAATTAATCATCCACAAATACTGATGCAAGCCTCCCTTGGAAGAACTACGAGCCGTGATGCCGTGCTGTTGTGCGAACTAAATATGCGACGGTTGATTCCGTCATCTTTTCTCCTTATTTCATATAAATCATGTCAATTTAATCCTCAAGGATCATTTTATCGTTGGCGTACGTTCTGAGGAGATTGTTTAATGCTTTAGGATACAAAAAAATATTTTTCATCTTTTTCGTCAAATGGTTTAATTTATGACTTTTTTATTGCAATTTTACTCCATTGCAGTTCTTTCCATTAAATACTTTAATAACCATACAAAGAGACGTTTACTGAATTCGGGGTGACCAAACAAGTTATGAAAGTCCATTAAGATTTTTAATACCAGAATGGGTTCCGTTCCAGTGAATGTATTATCGAGCATCTGACCGGGCAACGACTTTTGATACGCCGACTATTTATCAGATACCCCAATCAAACATTACCACGAACGATCCTTGAACCAACCGCAACTTTTAGTTCACCATTCTAGATAAAATAATTCAGCGCGATGATGCGCTCTACTTTCCCCTTTATCTATGTTCCCGCCTCTCTTTGGTTCCGTTTGATTCATTAGATTGTAAAGGGCTTTCTGGTTCACTTGAAGGCCCTTGGTCGATCCTTGTGTCTTTCTCAGAAAAACATCGCGGGTCAATGCTGATTGCGCTCCCATTTCGTGGTGTACTACAAACCTCCACTTTTTATTCCCTTGCATTGCTTTCTGCTCAGAAAGAAGGTGCTTCAAAACAACAAAGAATTGAAGATGATCAAAACATAGGTCCAGGGTGGCAATAGGGAATGTACTACTGGAATTCTAGCGGTAACCATAAAGTCCGCAAAATCTGAGTTAGTTTCTTCTTCCGAGAGAGGTCAAGCAAGTTTGAAGAAAAATTCGAGTGTAAATTCATGTAGTAACCAAGTTAGTATTCAACTGAAAATTTTATAGGTGTTTTGGTTGGAGTGAACCACTGAGTAAACTTTAGAGGGCCTTTCTCTCTTAGCTATACTCCTGAACACATATTCCATCGTACTTTCTCTGAAACTAAAGGGTTAGGTCAGAGCTAGTACACTGGTGGGAGTTGGTCGCGAACGTACTTCAAATGGTCGATGTCCTGTCCCTTCTGTCCCGGTACTGGTAACGAGGCTACCCTCTATATATTCATTTTGAACCCAGGTTGTGGGCTGGCAGAGCGCACAAGTAGCTGTTCTAGAAATTTTCTATACCACGTCGACAGTTGAATTGTGATGTGCGCAAATTCGCACACGAAAAAAATCTAGATGAGGACCATGATTGTATACAGTATCGGAATTGGGAAGATATTTTTACAGTTTTTGAATTTGCAAGATATTTTTAATTTGGATGAGTGTGGCAAATTCATCGGTTGATTTTTTCATTTTAGGACACGCTGTCATAGTAGATGTCAGTACAGTTCCAGGTTTTGGGTGATACTACAAGTAGCTCTGAAAGGTCTATATAATGGCCACATCAATTCCCACCCCTGGTCGATGGGTGGCTGGCATGGGTATGGCACCTAGATATTTACCTTGAGGAAATATCTTCTAATAGTCTCTCTGGTTCACACGATTACCGTAAATACATTTTATGGTTATTAGTATGTTTGTTTGAGACTTTTGGGGTAGCCAAAAGTCTATACAAGCCGAGTAAACTGCTTCCTTTAGTGGAGGTGAAGCAAGTTGGCAGACAATTTTAAGCCAAGTCCCAAGTAGTAGGAAGTTGAGAGTCAACTTCAGACCCAAGAAAACTTTTTCTTACGCTTGTCGCAGAGCGTCGGTGGTAGACCCTGCCCCTTTTATACTTGCTTGTAGCCCATTTAACTGTCTTCCCTATCCACTCCTTTTTGGTTTGTTCAACTATACCACGGTAGCACTTTTGTCGCTCGCAACACCTCCTTCTCAGGGTAATTGGTTCTGAGGATCTCTTCCCCCGCCGATTTGCCCCTATCAAATTGAATGGCTCTAAATAAATGCAAAGAACAACGGATGTAATGTGTCGCTTGTCGTCAAACGCACGGTGTAGATACTTTCTGTCACATTCTCCTCCCTTATTCACACAAATGGAATATGACAGCAGTTTAGATGCCGCGACGACCATATTCGGGGGTATTTCGAGCTATACGGGAAAATTTTTGGGTAGTTTTTAACGCATGGGAGATGTGGTCGGTTATCCACGCGGCTAATGCGTTATGCGGGAGCTATATGTTTCATCCACGGTGATATACTCATATCACCTATCTCTGTGTCAATCGGAGTTGTGGATACTTTCTTGTTCTTTGCCCAAACCATAGCACACTCATAATCTGGTATTCTCATAAAATAAAGTATACTAATTATAACAGCCATATGATCTGGGGTGCTAGTTGGTCATAGATGTGGAGATCTGCTTTGCTCTTAGACAGGTGAATTTTCTGGAGGAAAGTCACGGTCATGAGATGTCGGCTCCAGATGGAAACCGAGGGAAGTCCCGGACTGGAATGTACAGTGGAAGGATACTCTTGATTGTAGGATGGAACACCTTTAGTTCAACAGGTACACCGTTTTACCTTTCATGCCATTACTTTTGCGAAATTACCGGAGGCTCAACGCCAGATTTCTTGTTATCACACTCGGAAGGTGTCATTCTTTTGAGTTCGCCACCATCAATTAGGTCTTAGGATCGGTTGCCAGCCGCCCCCTGTCCCAATAGTCTGGTATTAGGGCCATTCTCTTTCACCGATACGGCACCTTAATGTCACATCCAGCGCCTCTTGCTTGTTGACTGGGCTACCAGCTATTTTTTTGTTGGTGAGAATGCTCCGTTATTCGCACTGTAGATCTTGCAACATAGTTTGAAAGGAATTTCGTAGGACTCCCGACCTTTGCACCACACACAGTAAACCAACCCCATTTACTCCTCTTTACCCAGCTCTCTCGAGCATACTGGGATGTTTGCCGATCTTTTTCTTCGAAATCTGGACGAACTTAAACCCTCCCCGTCATTTATCTTTAATCTAGTTTAAATTCAAATTTTGTTTAGTGATTAGATCGCGTTTGTATTTCATCACATTCGTGGTATATTCCGTGGATCGGAAAGTTGACAATTATTCACGAACCGTTCCGCGAGTCGGTTCAATCAGTAAGGAACCGTGATTTATCTATTTTCATAAATAAAGTACCACGTCCTAGCCTGTACTCAGACGAATACCTACGGATTAATTGTGATTTCTTCCAGTTTTTTATTATTCGTATGCCTCCAAATAACCCCCGAGGAATCAAAGAAATTACTGTGGCGCCACCGCCACTCCAGGCGACCACAAGAGGGGGTGACTTCTGGGGTACTTAAACATCACCTAGTAGCTACCGGGAGGGGTGACAAGAGAGTCAACCAACTGATCGAACCTCCCGCGGGACCTTGTGCCCTTTCACCGTGCCTCGCCCAAAAACGACTACTCCCCACCGCGTGCTTGCTGCAGCGCGGACAACTATCCCTTCCACGCCGTCTCTTCCCTCTCTATCCGTCCCGCGCTCACCACATTAATATCTTTTGTCTATTACTTGCCAAAAAATGTGTCTCCTCGCATCACTGGTCGATTTGGTTTTTTAATGTTTGAAAGGTGCGGTTCGGCTATCCCCCGGTGCATGCAACACGTATTCAGGATAATGGGTAATGTCACTCGTGTGCCTAAATGGCTGGCTCACATCCTGTCAGCAGGCATGATGCATTGGACATCACTGCTGCTGCCGCATGCCTCTGGGTCACTGGTCTGAATAGATCGAATATATCGTCCAAGAGTAAAACACCCAAACCTCCCCCCTGGTTTGGACGGCAGTTTGTATAGAACCGAGGTTCTCTATGTATGTGCAGTACTTTATGATCAGCTAGATCTTGCCAAACATTGTAAGTTGATGAGTGTGAGCTTTGAGATGTCTGAAAGGCGCAGAATTCGCACCAATGCTGGACAGATGCTTCAGCGCACTATTCTCCATTGCCCATTCCTCTATATGCCTCTTGCCCTCCAACATTCGACGGATATCTGTGGTCCCTTTGGACTCACGAGTTCCTGTAACCCTTCGCCTTTCCTACTGCGATTCGAGCTGTCCAGTCAGCACTCTGCATGCGCGGAATCCATTGGACGGTCTAAACGATTCCGTGCGATAACGGTTGCATTCGCGCTGATTACACTTTCTCCACATGACATTAGTTTCCAAAAATAAATGACCCGAAATTTTCCCACCTTTCTCCGGCCTGTGTTGTGTACCTTCCTTTGAACCTGTTTCTGTAATTGATTGCGTCGCAAGGACCAATTTTGGATGCAAGCCGCTGTGGCACAGATATGTGCTTAATTTTACACCTATGCCTGTACTACAGGCATAGGTATATGAAGTGACAAAGATTGAGAAAAAGATTTCAGTCTGCATCTGCTTGTGATTTACAAATAATTTTGCTTTCCCAATAACGAAATATGCCTTGTCGATGCATATGCAAAATTAGGTTGTTAATTATTGCTGAAATTTTTCAAAAAAAAAGTTCAAAGTTCAAGAGGACTCCAACCCTTTGCACCACCCGCCGTAAATCAACCTCAACCCCACTTGGTTTTCAAGAATAGTCTACCTTGCCAGCATAACGTAGACCAACTGATCATCAACAAGCTCCCTGGTCCATCTGTACGCCAGGGCTTCAGGATATCCACAAAAATTCGGCTGCTTTTTAAAGTCTCGCTCACAGGTTGATTCAATAGTTGAGCTATGTCCCTCGCAAAGCCATGAATCATTGCAAGTATTCACCTACTGCAAAATAGCTTCTATCCACCGGATTCCACGTCATGTGCATTTCCTCAATCCTCCTAATTATGCACATGTATGTATTAACTTTGCTGCAGTAGGAATGCTTCTTTGTCATTTCATCCAATGGCATTATCGAGACGCACCCCACTCAATCTCGTGGGACAATAAGAATTTTTGCAGCCCTGTCTGAACTGCAGCTCTGTCTCAAGCCGTTGTAATCACTTTGCGGACTTTTCAAGTAAACGCTTGTTCTCTGGTTGGAACTGCTTCAGAATATATACACCGTACAGGGACAACCAACCCCAATAGAAAGCCAGTATTTCACAAAGGTGGAAATCAGCCTGGGGATTTAGCCGCTGTATGTCAATTTGTTGATCACCAAGTGATAAAGACCCTAATATACTATCTCTTACATTCTAGCTCTATGCATGCAGTCATTGAGATCCATCCAGTAACTCTAGAAATCTTCCGTCATGTTTCTACTCGTATGTAAGCATGAATAGGTTGACTTGTTCCATTCGGTTTACTTTGCGTTCTGAATCGTTTCTTGTCCTTGCCCTTTGTAGCGTGATATCTTTGGCGGTATACCCCACGTAATACTTGATATCACCTTGCCTATAAATAAGCAGCAAGACTGTACTCGATTGTTCCCTCGGGAGCTCTCAACAGTCCATAACCGAATTCCTCACCACAGCCTCTCAACTGCACTACATCTGTCAAAACCTTTTCAAATCGCAATGTTGCACTCATTCAAGAAGGGCGTCGCAAAGCAAACCGCTCCTATCCGTGGAATTAATCCCGGAGGAGAGTTTCTCGACTACAAAAATCGCCTCTTCACCATCAAGAAAAACCTCCAATACATCGACAATCGCATGGAAGACGCAATGAAATACTGGAATATGCACATCATTCAGCAGCGCAATCTTTCCGAGCGCTTTTCAGACGGCTACCCCATTAGCGGCGATGAAACTGATGAAATCACGAGGGAATTTCAAAAGGGTTCAACCGCCGTCTACGACTATTTTCTGCGAAGCGTCGAGTCAGAGGAAGAGCCGTACAAAAATATGCATGCTCAGGTCAAGGCTTACATAAAGGAGATTGTGGATGTGGAAAAGCAGTACCGCGAATTGCTTTACATCAAGTCTGAGGCGGAGCGCTATCAAGCTAAAGTGGATAGTTTCGACCGTCGGGGAAAGAAGAATGACTTGAAACGCACCCGTAATCTACAAAAGATGGATCATGAGAAGCAAAAGTTGGCCTCAAAGACAAAGATGGTTTTAGCGGCTCAAAAAGAAGCCTACGCAAAAGCACCCACTATCTACAAGGCAGCCTTGTGTTCGTACTGGTCCGCACATGAACGACATACACAGGTGATGACGGCAAATATGACAAAGACTTCAGACTTTGTGAGAAATACCGAGGAGGAGTTGGCAAACTTGGATATTTCGCAGATGTTATTGGCGCCTGCGGAGGAAGTTGCAGAGGGAACTGAAGAGGAAATTGGAGGACCCAGTGGGGAGAGTTCTTTGGAGGTACCTGTGGCGCGTGGGCGTGGGTTTGGGAAGGTGCCATCAGTTCTGCCGAAATCACCCGGCCGTAGCTCCATCTCCGAGGATGACATTGGTTTGGAGGTGGACGTGGAGATTCAAGAGGATTTCAGGGAAGCGATCGCTGCTTAGAGGTCCCGGCACGATTGCAATCCGTTGTTACACTTGTCTGTCTTGATATTTTCCTAACTGGACATTTGCATTTTTCTGTCTAGCACGAAGGGGCGCATGCTCGACACCTGATTGTTTAAAGTAAAGTGTGAGACTCATTGCGCCGTTGCCATTGGCAGCGTCGATGGGTTTTGTTTGCTAAAGTACACTGGATGCAGACTTGTGTGTACATGGTTGAGAAGCTTTTGGGCCAATCGCGAAATTAGCATGCACGACGGGAGGGGGGCTTTAATCGTAATGCCAGTCCCGTATAGTGCAAGATAAAGGAGAATACATTGAGCGACCTGACACAATGCCGAATTGGGGCCATTTGCAGCCACTCTCCCCTGATGCAGGGCGTATTAGTCGGCTTGGTGTTGACAACAAGTACTGTACAAGCTCCAAGATGCGATACGGAGAAATAGTCGGACTGCATGAACAAACGCTACGAAACTGTCAAATCTACAGCATAGCAAGCGATAAATGACAAAAGTCAGAACAGAGCCACTACTCAGGGCCGCTGCTCAGCTCCGCCCCGACAAGGGATGGTGCCCAGGCCAAGCCTGCTCTACCAACAAACATGACCGCCGCCAGCCAGTTGCCGATATTCACAAACTGTTTACAAGATACGTGACAAACGTTTCTTTTACTCTACCGGCTCTGCGAGTATGGGAATGGCAACTGGGCACCGCGCGATCGGTGTATCACGACGCAGACGGACACGGATTCCTGACGGGGCCCGTCCGCCGGGGGGAGGACTGCAAGCGTGTTTGGGGATGATATGTCAAAGTAGGACTAGAGATGAATGGGAGGTGTGATTTGAGGTGGTGGAACGGGTGTTGTTGCGGGTGGATTGAGGATTGCGGGGGTGTGTGTGGGTTGTTTCGGGCATGCGTGGTGGGGTGAGATTGTGGTATTGTGGTACGGTGGGAGGGTGGTGGGTGGGTGACTGGTGTGAGGGAAGGGGCGGGGTGGTGGTGGTTGGGATGGGACTGAAGTTTGACACGGTGGTGGGTGGTGAAGCGACAGGGCCGAGGGGAAGAACGTAAAAAAAAGGATGCAAGACAGAGTGGGGTGGGCCGGTTGCAGTGTGGATGACGTAGTTGCAAGGGACGCATTGAATTGAGGTGATGGATTATGGTGGTGTATTGAATTGAATTGGCCAAAGGGTGTGTATTCGCATGCGAGGATTGTAGAGGGAGACGGAATGTGGGTGCAAAGTGTGCGGGGCGTGAGACGGGGCCAGATGGCTTGAGGCTTTGGTTGGAATTGGTTGAATTGGGATGAATTTGCGGGATGGTGGAGATGAACGGGCCGTGTTTGGGGGGGGGGGTTGTTTTGTGGGGCCAGGCGAGTTGTGATGGGACATGTCCGATTGGGTGGGTGGGGTGTTGCTGGGAGCGTGCGGGTGGGTGTTTGTATCGGGGCGATATATATTTGGGATGGAGATTGTGTGCAAGTGGGTGATGGATTGCATTTTGTGTATTTAAGGAGAGTGGGTAGCGCGGGGGTTGGGTGTGACAGGGGGAGTATTAGGGATTGTAAAGTGGGGTTTGTGGCAAGATGAGCACTTTGACGCATAATGTGAAGAAGCGGTTATCGCTTGCGACGACACGGTCGAAGAAGCTTGAGGGGGGTATGCCTGCTGATTATATTGCGGCCAAGACGAGAATGGTGCGTGAACGCAAGGGATTGGAGGAGGGGTTGAAGTATGTTGATATGTGCTGGGGACGTTGGGAGGAGTTGAGTCGGTTTCAGAAAGAGTTTGTGGAGTTGGTGGAGAGTGAGGCTAGTATTGATGGTGCGTTGCATGTGGAGGGTGGGCGTGACGTGACGATGGTTCGTGGGATGCAGCAGGAGTTTTTGGGGATGGGACATGGGGAGGTGGTGACCAAGATGAGAATGAATGTGGGGCATGTGATCACGGAGATGGAGAGTATTGCGGGCAGTTTAAGAAAGTGGAGGGTGATTTTAATGAGACGTTGAGGTACGAAAGGAAGGTGGACAAGTTGGCTGGAAAGGAGAAGAAGGGGGAGAAGGTGGCGGCGAATAAGGGCAAGTTGGAGGCGGCGCGGAATACATATGAGACGAGTCTGGAAGGGGTGATGAAGAGGATGAAGGAGGTGGATGGGATGTATGAAGGGATGTTGCAGAGTTTGCAGACTGCGTTTTGGGTGACGCAGGACAAAGGATTGCAGATGATGACGGAAAAGACGGAGGGTGCGAGGGGGAGGGCGCAGAGGATTGCGGGCGAGGTGGTTAAGATGAGCCCTGCGAGTGGGCAGGCTGCGGTGGTTGAGGACGTCGAGGTTAAAGAGGAGACTGAGACTGAGACGGAGACGGAGATGGAGACAGCAGCAGAGGAGGCGCAGGCGAAAGACAGTTGATGCAATCGGTGATGAGGGACACTGGCTCCGATGAAATATTGTATTGGAGGTTGTGGGTTGGTGCAAGACTCTTGTAGAATCTACAAATCATTGGTCATTCCGTTTGTGAGATACCCAATGAGTGTGGACGTGTCAGAATTGGGCAGATACTGTAGTGGAACTTCAACTTTTGGCTGCCCCTCTGCCACCCTCATCTCTAAACCATCCTGAAATTGCCTCCATCCCCTCAACATCAACATCTTCATCATCATCCGTTATCTCCCGCCCCCGCTTACAACCGCCTTCCACCAACCACATTTCATCTACTTCTCTCCTCCGCCCCCACCCCCCCCCCCCTTCCCGCATCATACCCGGATAAATTCACTATATATATCCATTCTTCATCCCTCTCTACCCTCCCCACCCTCACCCCAAACAAACCCAAACACACCATGCCTGGCATCAAACACGCCACCAAAAAACGCTTTGCCAAAGCCTCCACCCTCAAAAGCACCATCTCCAAGGGCATCAGCGCCGAATATGTCGCCTACCGATCCAAGCTCGACAAGATTCTCACCGCCCTCAAATCCCTTACCAAACAAATCCAAGCCTCCGCCACCGTCTGGGTCTCAGTAGCAAAGCATCAAACCAACTTTGCCAACGCACTCCTCGCCGCCCTTCCCGCCGACGGTCCGGTCCACAACCACGCCCGCGAGGTCGAAAACAACCTCCGTCAACTCCAAGGCCTCATGCTCGAAGATGACTCCGTCACCACCCCGCACCGCAAAATCACCGCCATCCTGGACGCATACGTTATGGATATCCAAAAGGTACAAAAGGAATACAGCGCAGTGGAAACTTCCTACACCGAAGTCACACGCTACCAGAAAAAAGTCGACAAGTTGACCAAAAAGGGTCCCAAGAAACAGCAAGTCCTTCAACGCAACCTTGACAAACTCACCACCGCCAGAACACAGCATGACAAAACCCTCCACGACACCCTCCAAAACATGAAGCAGGTCTACCAAAAGCACGAGGCCATGTTCCAGTGTGCACACCACGCCTTTTGGATAGCACAGGAGAAATACTCTCGCATTCTCAACGACTCGACACGCAACATCCGTTGGGAGAGTATGGCCTTTCGCCAACATCTCGTCGCCATTGATATTCACGCCGCAGATCAAATCCCGCCCCTCCCTCGCGTCCAACTGCTCCCGCCACCCCCGGCAGAGGTTGTCGAGTATCCTACCTTAGAGTTGCATGACGTCCCAACCCCGTCTGACAATCCGCCACTCGATGATCATGTCGTCCCGGTTTCTATCGTCACTTCCACCTCCACAAAGGCTGTTACCAATGATGCCAAGCTTGAAAAGGATGCCGTTAAAGGTGCTGATTCGACCGCCAATATTCCGGACTTGCCCACGGAAAAGCCTGTCGTTCCGTCTGCCAACACCCCCCGCTGACACCCCTGCAAAATCTCTCTTGGTCGCGTCGTAGGGCTTGCTTTGGGTGACTGACAGCGTGTGTGTTGATTGTGAGAGGGGGGGTCTAGTCGCATTTTGCTTTATCTTGTTGTTGCCTTGTTTCTATCTAGTGCGTTGTAACCTGTAGCCACCATCGCGGGGACATTGTCACGCCCTCAACTGCATCGCCCTCTCGGTTTAGAATTGTAAATCTACCCCTCTTCTCGTCATGCCAATCCTACATACCCTCTCTCAAGACCCCTTGTCTATCTTCCTCTTCACGCGCTTGGGCTTGACTAAATTCTCCGTATTCGCCTTTATCACCGTAAACAAATCCATATGAAACCGCACCTGACCCGCATTTCACGTCCGCAATACAACACATCCCAACCGCTCCATTCAGTACCCGCACCAGTCAGTACCTCACACTTGTCTCACTCCATCGCACGCCGCACAACACTCAATTCCATGCACACAACGCGCAAATCAGAATGGATACGCGTGTGGTATCGCAACTTACATGTTCGCCTGCCGGCACCATGCACGCAATCTTCCGCGAGCCGTCCGAGGCGTGAACAAGGCATACCGGACCGTCGATCTGCACAATGGCGTGAGAGGCAGGGGGTTAGCGAGGGGGGGGTGATCGCGGTTGGGGGATACGTGGAGGGAGTGGCGAGCGGGTGGGGTGTCTTACTTGAAGCTTGTTTTGGCCGGTGGAAATGGGACGCTCGACACGTTTCATGGTGACCCAGACGGATCCAGATGTTTTGCTGGTGGTGTTTGGGCGGGCGGGACGGGGGTTGTTAAGATCTAGAGTGTTTGGTGCGTGGGGGCGGGTAGACATGGGGACAGCGGAACTTACTTGGCTGTGTAGAGCTTGGACAGCTCTGACATAAACGCGTTGTGGTCGAGGTAGACCATGACAGCGTCAGTTGCAAAGCGGGAGACTTGGGAAGACGGGGGCGGCTAGTCTGACGGCGTTGCAAGGTGAGCACCTTACAGATGCCGTACTAACAAATACCGTACAAGTGTAGATTATGTAATAATTGATTTAGTCAAAAATAAAAATGGACCCCTGGCGAAAACCTATGGCAAGGTCTCCTCCCACTGAATACCGACAAATTTCACGCGCTCACCTTCCACCACGTACGCAAACACCATCCTCTTCCTCGTCGAGTTCCCCAGCCTCCCCACCGCCACGACATCCAAGCCGTCCATATCTTCGTCCTCGCCCACCGCAACCACAGCCACACCCGCATGAAACAGGACCGGGTCCCCCGCGTACGCCAGAAAGTCAGCCCCAAACTTGGCACCGCAACTCACACTGTAACCCTTTCGATGCAGCCCCGCAAACACCAACTGCCGCCGCCGCAGCTTGTCAGCCGACATTCCCGGCGGCGGCACCAATGCATCCAACCCGACACGACGCTCCTTCCCCCGTCTCTCATCCTTTCGACTCGCCATGGCTGTTACAATTAGGGCAGTCTGCCTCGCCTGCCGCCTTTGTCGTACCCCCAACAGGTGCTCCTTGTCCTCCTCTGGGGTTTCGACCTTCTGCGCCGGGGCCTTGTCTATGGTCGGCGTGTGGCGCCTTGTCCATGTGGCGGCTACCATGTCCGCCATCCCGCGCAGGGTCTTGCCTAGCCATCCGAAAAACCCGACCCGTCGTAGTTTTTTCGGTGGTTCCCCGCCCTCGGCACGCCGACCGTTCGCCACGGGTTTTGTAGCTTCGGCCGCATGTCCATTACCAGCGTCGCCACCTGCGTGTTTGACATCCCTTTTCCGTTTCACCCCTCTTTTCTCCCTTTCCTTGCGTTGTCCTTCCAATACAACCTCCACTTGCTCCTCCACGTCCTCCCTCCTCCTTTCGAAAAACCCTTCCACCCCTTCTGCCCCCCCCTGATAACACTCGGGCCTATCATCCACCAACTTGAAAAATCCCTCCCGCACCCCGAAACTCGCCTCCTCGTACGACAAGGCCAAAGGCAACGACAAGTACTGATTTTGTGACGTATGTTTCGGTAAACTACCCACAAAATCGCCCTGAATCCTATACCGAGAACGGGTAGTGAACACATCATCCGAATCATATATCATCGCACAAGGTGTCGCCCGCCCCGTCACATACACACTAATCGGCGAAACACCCGTCTCACTGTGGTCCAGCATCTTTCGCTCGTTCGCATTGCCCTGTGAGTTACTTTGCTGAACCATGTTTGCGTGCCTCGTCGATGACCTGATGAAGCGGAGCCGAAGTTGTCACAGCCGTGCGATCAAACGCTGTTTTTATGTCAACTTTACAAGCGGTTCTGCTGCACACCGTGCAATACTGCAATTGTTGTTCTGATTCAAATTAGCGGTTAGTGCAATCCGAAATTTGTATTACAGTAATACTGCACTACTGTACTGTATGCCAATTAACAAAGTCGGTCGCCCTGACCGAGGTACAGTAAGGAACAGTCTCAAGTATTAAATATTATTTTTATATTTAACTCAGAATTGCTGTCTGCACCTCTGCATCTACCTTGATATAATAATAATAATAATAGTAATAATAATAATAATAATAGTAATAATAATAATAGTAATAATAATAATAGTAATAATAATAATAGTAATAATAATAATAATAATAATAATAATAATAAATTTTACTCATAATGTTTCTGGAGTGTATCCCTCAGGGATACACTTACTGACCGACTATTGAGTTAACAACTTGCTGGATGGTGAACATCGGTCACGTGCAGTGGGGCACTGGAAATGATGGCCATGGCCACCGAGGACCACAGAACACAGCTGATGCGCTGATAGATTCACGAGCGGACAGTGGCGTCAGAGGTGTGATATCTGGTCGCTATCCCGGGAATGAACGTTTCCAGAAACAGTGCAGCGGTTGGGGACGCCGCTCCAAGGGAGTCGAAAGCGAGCGGTTGGAATGTGAAATTCAGCTGGCGTGACGGGTTGCCAGATGGTGGTACAAGGCGCCTGGAGAGCTTACGCTCAAGGTCCTGGACCTTGTTGCGGTAAGCTTGCGTGGCGGCGCCTGCGGCGGCTTGCGTTGCTTTCGGGACAGATGCCTGTTTGAACGGCGAAGCAATAGTAACGTCACAGGTAATTGGCCTTTCCTTGGGGCCGATGGCAGAGCCCGGCGGTTGCACGAGGAGATCTGCAGGCCTAAAATCGGTTCCAGGAATTAACAGAGGTACTTCGAACTTGTAGTCCAGACCCGCAGCGCGGAAGACATGATATGCGAGGACGTTACGGATGGAGTTATGGCGGTGTAGGCGGCCAAACCCCGAGGGGCAACATTGGTAGGTGAAGCTACTGTCTTGCAATGTCACAACCTGCAGGCGGGTGAACCGTTGGAGTTCAGACACGAGGTGCTTGACCTGTGCATGTAACCCGTTGAGGTCTTGTTTCGGTTCACGGAGCAGGGAACGGACATCACTTTCTAGAGTACTCTAGCACTTTGCCGCTCTTCACGTGGCCACAGTCTCTGACGGAATTCGCTCGGACCCAGAGCTTGCCCCTTCAGTCCCCAAATCAATCAGGGCCATCGTCAACGTTCCGCGTCTAACGAACCCCTAACGCCCGTCACAAATAAGTAACGAGCAGCCTCTACCTTCTCAAGAAGCCACCCCTATCACATTCAACCCCGAAGTCGACTATACGCAGGCGTACACTGGGCGCGCGGGTGAGACCATTTAGAGCTCGGAAACAGCGAACAACTTGGCCCTTTTGGAACTGGGCCCTGTTCTATCAGCCTCTACAACAAACAAACCACCGGTCAACACCTCATGCCTACCGAACCCCTCACGCTCATCATCTGTCGATGATAGGAAGCCCTTATCTTCTTCGGAAGCCGCCCCCATCAAATTCAACCCCGAAGTCGCCTATGGGCAGCCGTAAACTAGGCGCGCGGGCGAGGCTATTACGAGCATGGAGACGACCACCGGTTCGCCTCTGCAGGGTCCGTATGGAACTGAGCGCCTGTGGGTGCCGGTCAGCTGGATGGATTGGTCGGACTCTAATTCTGTGGAAGGCGACGACGTTAATACCGGCGTCGCCGACCCATTAGGGGCAGATTCGATTGAGGACGAGGATCAGTGAGTGTTGGACTTACGCGCACAGTGTAACTGTGTGGCGTGACTTCGAGATCGGTAACGTGGTGGCGGCAATCATATTCGACCTGCTACCTCATGTGAAAGCGTCCAAGGCAGCCAAGCGTGGTTTGAACCGCTCCGTGAGGGACCTTTTGCTCGCAATATTTGATTGCTTAAGGTCGGATTCTCACTCGGCTCCGTCTGTTCCCCGAAGAAACAGGCCTATAGTGAACGACCCCGTAGTACCGAACACCCCGTGCCCGCTACCTAGTGGCGGGAAGCTTTACTATTCCACCTTGGTGGAAGCCGCCTATTACCAAACAACACCCAAAGGCGTCTATGGGCGGACGTCATAGCGCGAGAGTGGGATTATTAAGGCCACGGAGAAGGACACTAACCTGCCTGTGATGGGAACCTACGGCACGGAGCATTTGTGGGTGCCTGCTCGCTGGACGGACTGGTCTGATCTCAACTCTTCGGACGTCGACGACGTCGGCGATTTCGCTGCCGATCTGGAGGGGTTAGAAGCTGGTGGGGAGGATGAGTAAGGGGCGGGCATATCTCGTGGTATGCTCCAGGTAAATTTGCTAGCAAATAGGACTTTCCATCACCGGTAACCCCCTAAGATATTCCGGGCCCCAGCCGACACATCTTTCAAACATTAATGCACCCAGCATTCCCCCCCCTGGGTTACTCCGGATTTGCATTTTGTGCAGGACACAATTCGTTGTCAGCAGGGCATGCCCCTCCTATTAAGAGCGATTTTGTGTCCGCGCAAAGAAGGTTTTAATCCAAATAGGCTGCTGCTCCAAGATAGGCAAAGCATACTGACTAATCAAACGCTGAAAGAAACTTATGGCCACGGGTCAGAAATCCCCTCTTTTTGGTCTGGTGGACACATAGCAGAAATCTGGACTTACTCGAGACGAACATACCATCGCCTGTACCGCATTGCGGCATCCTGCGCACTTAACATGTCTTCCCTGCTTCGCCTAGCACTCATCGTCTCCACCGGTTGGCATCAGAGACAAATCACGAGCCCGCGTTTTCGAAACCGAATCTCCGCAGCAGCGCGTCGTCGACGCGATCGCCGCATCCCACGCTGCGCGCTTCAAAAATCGCAAACTTTTGTGTTCATGACCTTTTATCTCTCTGCAAATGATCAACCATTATAACGCTTAATGGCTTTGACCTCCAAACTTTCCAATACATCCTGCAGAGGTTTACTCCGCACTACAGGCAATACACTCCCTACTCCCGATCGGGGATGTTAGTGAGGCTGACTCGCCCCGCCCGACCGCCACGCTCGCTCACGGCCCTCCAATGCTTGGGACTTGTCCTCTCTTGAGGAAGAACGAAAGGTTCAACTATGGTTCTTTGCATGCTTTTTGGTATTACTAGCTCTGCATGCATGCTTTTTCTACGCTTTGGGCGACGTCTGCTTTTACGAGCGCTGAGAAATGATGAAAAAGCTGCGGTGCGTATGCCATCGGAGGAAGAAGTACAAGCCTTTCAAGCAGCGTCTGCCTCCAAATACTCCACAATGAGAGATGCATACGCGGTGGCCGACGGCCCGAAGCTGTATTTGGAGCAGTCTGGAGACTGCATCATACAGAACATGTTTTATAGTGGACTTAAGCACGACAATTTCGTACAAAACGTCTTCTTTTTCGCGCTGAACGGGTGCATAATCGCATGTGCTTCAAACGCACCCGGGTCAATGCATGAATCAACCATTGTGGAGTGGGTAACTGTTTACAATAAACTTGAACAAGCATAGGAAACTTTCAAGGGAAGATGTGTTGTAGACTCCGCGTCCTGTAAAGGGCAGTATCCCCCTCTTCCTAGCCGGGCGTTTGGAGCGTGGGCTCAAGCGAGCGTGGCGCAACGAAGCGAGCAACGGATTCGCGACGAGTGAATGCGGGGTGGAGAGGAGCTTTGCCTGGGCGATGGTCACGATATGAAGCGCCAGCAGAAGTTCGTACAGGAGGAGAGGGGCAATGGAAAAGATGTCGGGCGACATTTGTGAATGTACATAATCAACCACGCTTGTGGTCTCACGAGAGCAGGAATTCTATTTTGCGCGCGCGCAAAATAGCCGATTTTGGCGCGAAAACAAGACAAATGAAATTTGGGTAATCCGGAGTCACCCAATGGCCCTCTCATAAAAATCTTTAAAAACTATGTTCGGTCCAAAAGGTTACAGTATTTGAATAGTTCTTGACCATATGTGCAGGGAATGAGTCAAATTGAGGGAAAGTGGGGGTTTTAGAGTACTGCACTTATTCTGAGCGAAGAATGTTACTGTACACGAGTTTGTATGAAAGAAACCCGATTTCTGTCGGGCCACTTGGGCTTTTGGCAGTACAGGCAGATGACAGACAGGGAGGCGTAGTATAACAGGTAGGCCGAGGTGCCTTTGGACCATTACGGGCCATTTTCTGTCGGGATCCCGGAGGGAGGAGGCGGGATGTACATCAAGGAAGGTCGCAGCGAGACTAGCCCGAAAGGTTTGGCGCCAGAAGCAGAGCAGGATGTCTTCCGCCTTACACGGGAAAAGGATAGGACTGGCCTCCCAGTCCGCTTAAAACCAGTGGAGATGGGCCCGCGCGTTTTGCTGTACGCTCTTTATTGTCACCATTTCCAACGACTGCCACCTGGAAGAGATCACTCAGTCAGCCATCTCGCTCTTATCCTCCGACTATCCGAAGCTGTCTTCATCGTTTACAGCTGCGACTTTTCGAGCGTTGATCTTCGCCGGACCCCGGTGAAGGGCTACAGTCTGCGATCACACCTGAACTCATGCTTTCGAAGTCTGACAGTTTGTTCTTGTCTGCAGTAGAACCAGACCGAACACAGCTCCTCTCCGTGCGCATATCCTCCGCTTCTGTTTTCTCTTCGCTTCCTCACCCCCACTGCAGTACGTACATGTCCTCCTCTGCGCGGAGGGTCGTTCTCGCTCTCCGTCTCGGCATCGAGCTATTCCCTGAATCCACTTGCGGCGCAGTTGCTCCCGGCGCTCTGCCGACGTCGCCCCTGTCTTAGATCAAAGCGGCCAACACGCTTTGACCTTTAAATACGAAGACTGCATGACTCGTCGACACATACCCCCCGAAAATATATATTCAGAAATAAATAATTTAAATGATTCCCAGAAAATAAAGTAATTCTCTTGGGAAGGTGCCAAGAATTACTTATTCAGAAGTCCAAATAAGGGAATCATTTTTCTGAGCTTCCCTTGAATAATTTAAAATAAACACAATTGCAGCGGGCAGGGAGCGAACTTCTTTTAGCACTTCCGCTAGCTAAAAACGGCAGCTCATCTGTTATCGTCTTTTATAGCAGACTTCTGCTGTCTACAGCAGACTGGGTGCCCCTCCAGTAAGGTTATCGTAGATTAAGCGCGTGTAGAACTTCAATACAATGAGCGGCGGAAGGGGTCTTTACGGAAAGAAACTAGTATATATAATTTTCACTCGGGATGCACCAGGAAGTTCGGCATGGACATGAAAATGTGGAGTCAAGAGAGTGCCGAAGGTAAATGGATATACCAACCTGTGCACGCACATAAAGAGACCTCACCCAGAGTAGAGGCAAATAATCAGCAATGATGGCACCGGTCAAGATATTCAGAAACTGGATCACTACTTTTATTCAAAGAAAACGCAAACTATTCATGCGCGGATTGAAATTGTTGTTCGTGGACAACAACCGTTCTCTACTGTCGAGAAAAATGCCATGAAAAGGTATATCAAGCATGATTCAATCTCAATCGATACGCTCATGAGTACATTGAAAAAGTAACAAAGGGCGGTGAACGGAAGATTGCTACTATCTTCCCAGACATGTTTGAGCTTGTTTTTGACGGTTGGAAATTTATGGATACTCACTACGTTGCTGTATTTGCTACATTTCCCCGGTAGGGGAAGGGAGGATGTAATAGGGTGTTGCTGTTTTTTCCCCAACGGGTTAGGAGGAATTACTCTGTCCAAAAGAGCACCATGAGTACTTCTCATATATTCTAGAGCTTAAATATAAGAATTGGAGCAATTTTGCAGCTCTTATAGGAGATAATCGCACAACCAACAAATCAATAGCAACTAGAGTAGATTTTCATATTATTGGCTGTGCTAGTCACCGTTTTAGCTTGGCAATGCAGTTGTATTTGGATGCCTACTCACAGGTTATTAATTATGTTAAATATTTAATGAGAAAACTAAATAACTTGGTTGCTGCCGCGAAGCTACCGAATATAAAACCGCCCCGAGCTAAAAGCTGTAGTGGTGTTAGGTGGAGCTCGACATATGAGATGCTCAAGCGATATCAGTTGCTGCATGAGTTTATTCCGCAGTTGCAGATAGATGACATTGATGAGTTGACTCCAAACGCGAATAAAAACAGGAATATTAACACGTTGGTTCAAAATATGAAGGAATTGGATTCTGTTACAAAAGAGTTGCAACGGGATGATATAAATGTTTTCCATTTAGGGGGTTATTCGATGAAGTTATTGAGGAGTACCCTATACCGGATATGAGACTGAACAAGGATGCTTCTATAGATCACGATCAAAATTTTGAATGTGGGATTGTTAAGATTATTAGTCGGGCTACTGCAAACCTGTCACCAGAACAGTCCAGTGCCGTGTTCTGGTTAAAGCTTGGTAATGCTCCAACTGCTGACGCAGAGAGAGAATAGGAGGAGTTTTCACTTGCAAAGCGCGGCTCTCTAATGGCACTGAAACCGAGCGGTACTTGGACCTATCTTTTTTGGTCCCTACTTCTAATATGGTTGAACTATTGTTTTCTAAGGCCTGATTTGCACCGAACCATCACCGCCGTGGTATTAGTCCCTCGATATTTGTGGCGCAAATTATATTGTATTTTAATTCCAATCTTTGGGGGTTGCAAGGCGTTAAAGATATAGTCACACAGGGTGAATAATTCACGGAGCAAAATTTATTCGAAACATATATGGAATAAATAGTTCTTCGTCTTCATGAGTCAGAAAAAATCCAGTGAACTCGGGGGTGGACAAAATTTTTTAAATTTTTTTCGGAGGGTATGCGTCGACATCACGTCCTCCGCAACTTTCTCGCCAGGTTTTTTAAGTAATTCAGGATCATGTTCCTTTTCTATCATCTGTTTCTGTACCAGATTACCAATTCGTCCGCGCATTCGGGCCCCCTCGCGTTACGAATGGACATCTACATTCCCGCTACCTATGGGTTTCACAGTACTGATATCGCCATCGACTTTACTGTTTCACACCCCTCCTGTCGCCGCCACATCTCGCTAAGTACTGCTACCACAAGCGCTGCCTGGACACTCGCAGAGCACGAGGAAATTCGTCATTTTGACAATTACTGCGACCAAAACAATATCCTTCTCTCCCCTATCAGTATTGGAATCTCGGGAGCCTCGGGCGGCACCGATCAGAGTTTTTCCGCTGCCTTGCTTCCTTCGCTGCCTCCCGTCGCGGTTACTCCCCTCAAAAGGGGCTTCGCGACTTCGTTACCCGTTTTGCTTTTAGTCTCCAAGTGATGCAGGTGCAACAGGTTTCCACCCGGCGGCTGGATTCGTATTCAACTTCTGAATATCCTCCGAAAGCTTTTGTGCACTACTGTATAACTGGTAAAGATCTGCAACCACCTTTAGTGTAGATTTGGTCTTTCATGGATATGCAGCAAAGAAAATGGGGTCAAGGTCTCCGAGGGCGACGAGGTCGCGATGTCCGGGGATACAGTCTACGAACGCATGACAGAGCAAACAAGTTTGATCAAAGAAGGAATATCAGTCTGCAGGGCACGGGAAATGTAGGAGGTCTGCAGTCCGGGGGGAAGGAATATGGGGCGATGCGCCCCCGAGCACCGGCGGCGTTAATGATGCTGACTGCGGCACTTCGATGGAGGAGGGAGCCGACTTTGCAGAATTCATACCGGCCAGTTGGATAGTATAGTACTATTACCCCTGCAGTTTCTTATCCTGCTCCAAAACTCTCATTAGCACAAAACATTGCCTCTGTTTATTATCTTAAATACCGACTAATACGTGTTTAGATGCTCTGCTGATGTCTTCTGAACTGCAGACTGAGCCGCGCACGACGTCGCTCACAGGAGTGCTCTAATATACGCCTGCGCCTCTCAGTGGTGTCATCAGCAATATTCATCAGCCTTTTCATCAACCTGAAAACTTCTGACAGTCAAGCTCTTGCAACGGATACCACTTCACATGTAAGTTTGTTAAATGAAGACCGAACTTAAAGAAGGGGTCTTAAAGTGATTCTGCCCAACGCCTCTTTTGAGAAATGCAGACCACTTGCACCAATTATTTGATGCGCTTTGGAACATAGGCTAACACATTTTTCAATCATTAAAGCACAACAAGTTTTTTCGTTTTGAAAAAGCAAAGCTCACTGGCCGCAGAGTCGGCCGAAATTAATTTCAACAATTATGCGGGCCCCGCTAACTTTGCTGTTATATCGCTAGTCTTTCAGGAATAGTATCCCGAGCTGCGGCTTCTTCTTAGGATGTATGAAACGAACTATCTCTAGGGACCCTTTTTATCCCTTTTCGATTAGAGCACACCAAGAAATTGGATAAATTCCGGAGTATAACCCCCAATCAGGCCAACTTCTCTCTTCCTGCGACTTATTTAGCTTTTTTTCATGCCAAGTGAGCCTCCTTCGAAAATTTTCGAAGTCTGATGCCGAACCCGGGTAGTGGGTGCTGGACCCAATACAAAGCCCGTTCGGTAAGACTTAAACTTCAACTTTTAGGCCATAAAATTTATGTTTACCGCTAAAATAACGTTTTAGCTCTTCAAGACTGCCGTTGGTCCAAAAAAGACTGCTGAAAGGCTACGTCAGTACAGTAAAGAGACTCCGGGAATTTTTCAAATTTCCTGCTGGTCTTCCTTAAGCCTGTTCATACTATACATCTTCCCTACTTCTGCAACAAATTAATCGTTTGTGAAATCTTAAATTGAAATCAAAAACTTTGCAATTAATATTTCAAATGTAGGGACTTTCATATTGAAGACCTTAGGTAAAATTTTCCATTGACCTCCTTGCTTTAGAACAGTTAGTAACATAAAAAATGTCCTTATTTGTAACAATAGATTTGAGCCCTCTCCCAACGTTATAGGTCTGCGTAATAAACTTTTGGCAGTGATTCCACAGATTTCCGAACTCATTTGGCGTAAGGTTTATCATATCACCTATGACATCAACTCCGCCCTCGTCGTAGAATATGTCATTCTAGGACAAGGGTATTCCGCATCAAAATTGGACTCATCTAGGTCCAATACGGAGTTGTACTGACTAATTTCATTTTCTCGCGAAATTGCTCCGTTAGCTAGAAGGCGAAAGGAAGCCGCAGCGTTGTCATGGGTAACGAATTTGTAGCTTGATTACAGTTTAGGTAACATAATTGTAGTGTCAGGAAATTGCATTTACGACATGGTTGAGAAGGGTTATGCTGGCGATTTTGGTGCCCATTTGGCGTAGTAGTTGATGGGATTGGTTGCGGTGAGGCTCTGTAGTGGCGAGGGGTGGTTCCGGAGAACTGTAGTGGTGGCAAGTGTGGTGGGGGAGACGCGTGGCCTTGATAATTGGTGATGGTTAGGCGTATTATTGGCTAGTACTGATGGTACAGAGGCTTAGTGATGCCGAGGTGTGTTTGTGGTGAGGCTTGGTGATGACGAAGCTTGGTGGTGTCAAGGCGTTGCAGTAGCGAAGCGTAATGATGACGAGGTCTGCTGGTGGCTAGGATTCGTGGCTATGAGGTCTGTTGGTGGTGAGGCTTGGTTGTGGCAAGTTGTCGGGGTGGCGAGGCGTGACTGTGCAGGCGGTGTTGATGTAACTGCTATATAGGCTGGTCTAGGTGATAGAGTGGTGAACGCAATTTATATTTCACAGTGGTACTGCGCGCTATCTATGTTAGCGTTTTGGATTTGGTGATCGCTTATGTTCCGGTGGTTATACGAAATTACTGTATGCATTCGTTTTTAGCCGATTGCCTTCTAAAAAAAGACACTATATTCAAACTTCCTGTATTCTAGAAGTGTTACGAGGTACATGCTTTCTTTCCAACGCATGAAGAAAATACTTATTTCTCAAAAAACTTGTAATGTATTTGCGCATTTTGTATGTTTTTGCATATTTTCCGCCTAAGCTCTACAATTGTATTGGCTCTTTCTTGTGTACCCAATTATACGATTGATTTATCTAGTACAGTACACTTTCGGTCTCAAACGCAGTTACTGAGTTCTTGCTCAAAGATCCTTTACTTGCGCAAATACTCGATTTTTAGGTAACGGGTTGACCTTCCTGCACAAAACGCATAGTTAACCCGTACAGTAGGTCTCTTGTTGAAAGACTGAGACTTACATTAAAGACCCGACAATTACGCAATACTAAAGTCTTTGCAGAGGCTTAACTGACACGTACTCTTGTAGTACTGTATTTCTTTCATAAAAAGTCGATTATTTCATAGTGGACCCGGTCAGCACAGAAAAGATTAGGGTACATAAAATTAATTTACACGTTACGAATAATTGCAATCGTACCCTAACTAATGCATCGCTGGAAGCAGATTCTCTCTGTGCAATCTTCCTGGTACAACGACGATCCGCACATTCCATTTCCCCCTCCCCTCCGACCATCTCAGCGCCGTTAACACTACCCCACCCCCCACACATCCCCGTCGCCTGTACACCAGTAACCTCGATCCGCGACTGATATTTCCGGTTCCGCGCTTTAAGCAACTCGGATTGCACATTCGGCGGCGGCGGAGTAGGTTCTGAACATTTAGTTGAATTGAATTTAAGTGATGAATTACTGGGCGGAGCAATAAATTCGACGCGTTGAATGCTTCAACTCAATTTAATAATACGTTCAGGTATGTTATAATTTCTTTAGAACTGATCTTTTTATGGAAAGGAAAAGCAATAGAGAATTGCTGAAAGAAATTTCGAACCCAGAAATAAAAAACCATAAATTGAGGAAAAAGAGGTAACTTTAAGCACATTCGAGCTTATCTATAACACTTTTGTAACGAAAACATTAATCATAGCCCTTTTTTCTCTGGTTTAGATCATTTGACTTCTATGACTAAATTTTGTCGAGACTGATTCGATTTATTTCAGTTTTTAGAAAATAGTGGTGCAAGGCAAAAGTTTAGTAGAAACAGCCTTTAATTTGGGCTTAATATTGGTCGAATGTCCGGATAGTCCAACGTTCACTTACTCAGAAGGGATATAGACTCGTAAATGATTCGTAAGAGTTTAAATTAGGAAATTAATCTTGAGGATTAAATGGATGAAAACTTAAACGATACATTTGGTCGGGTAGAAATATCCTCGTGAAGGCTTTTTCTGTGAGTTGAGAATTTCGAAAGGGATAAAAAATGTCAGGAAATCCGAAACAAATGCTTTTGAATCTAACGTTTATTGCGACTGAACATCTACTGGTGGCTTTCACAATAGCTTAAGTTGATGATTTCGCTTGCTCTTAAATTAGGGGAAAAACCCCGAGGATTTGTTTATTGATAACATGGAAAATAATTTGCCTAGATTTTCGTTGATTTATATATTTAGTGCCGTATGATACATCTCAACATGCTATTTCAAACAAACTATTTTTATTTTGGACAACTGACATATTTTCAATATCATTACTATATTTTAAATTTTTTAGTGTATGATGATATCAGTTTTTCAGACCATGTATACCTTAACTACTATTATATGGGATAAAATAACAAAACCTTGGCACAATACCGTTTACTTGCTCACATCAATGTACTAACCCCCGACAACGACTGCATTACTTTGTAGGTATATCATTTTATCACTGGAAAAACTTCTTAGCCACCTTAAAATAATGAATTGCCAATATCCTTTTTATTATTTGCAGGGTTAATTATTTTAGTTCTAGAACCACGGCATTGAAAAGAAAGATATACAAATATTGTAGATTTTGTTTTGGCGATAGTAGAATCAATTAAATACACATATTTTGGTTAATTTATTTGACATTACTAGCTACGTCTATGTTAAAAGTGTTGGCGCTGTTGAAAATATTTTAGAAATACATTATTTGTACTAGTTGATCGACCTAATCAGCATAAACGACTTTTCAGTGCTCAAATTTTAAAACTGTATTATTTTTACGTTCAGATTAGCAACTTCTACAATATGTACATGTTATGATCATAACAGGCACTATGAATCTATGAAGACATGAAAAATCTGTATCATTTGTTGTATGTTATAATTAACTGGCTGCTAATGTCGGAATCAACTATTGTGAAGAACTGTGCTATACATTTAGTTCTTTCCGCTTAGAGCAAAAGAACTAGGCGGGAATGAAAATGGAAAATATCAAATTACCGTACCATCCTCTTGCTGTTTATTGGCCAGGGTAAAGTTATTGTCTTGCGTATTTGATGAAATAGATTTACCAGTCCATGTTTGCAGGAAGCATCCAGGGGTAAAAGAATGGACGAGTTAAGAACGGGCAGATCCGTGCTTCCGTGTACCATCTTATCCCGACTTACGCTCCATGGACGCGAAAATTGACCAGTGCGTACAAATTGGGGCCCTAGTTGCCTCTCTGCTGCCCAACAGTAGCGAATAAAGCTAACAAAAGACTGCCCGGCCCTCGGCCTGGAAAGCAAGCCAAACTCGAGCGCAACTTCGACGAGGCCGTGACCATGCCACACCGGAAGTAATTCAGGGACTTCCAGCTGTAGGTCCCCTAAATGTTTCGCTGCCGCTTTTGCATGCCCTGCACAGTGTTCGAGAAGGTGGTTTCCGCCGTCCTCGACCACGACGACTACTTCAAGCAAAAGACGAGAAGCGTTGGTAAGACCGGCATTTCCGTGCGAGTCAAGGTGAACACAGCGCTGCGTATTCTCGCCTATGGTCTCCTGCCGGACGCCGCCGACGAATTGGCAATATCGGAGACCACAGCGCGCGTGACAGTGAAGCGGCTTCGTGCTCCGGTGGTTGAGACGCTGGATCTAATCTACTTGCGCGGACCGACCAACGACGACATAGAGCGAATGTTGAAGCAGGCGGACCGGCGTGGCACCTCCGCTCTGCTTGCCAGCATCGAATGCTGCAAAATCAGAGTGGAAAAACTGCCCAACAGCTTGGTATGGGCAGTAAAAGAGTAAGGAGAAGAAGAACACGGTGAAGCTGGAGGCAATCGCTGACCGCTCACTGTGGATCCGGCATGATTTATTCTGCATGACTAGATGATTGAACGAAATCAATGTCGTAGAGGCATCAAAGTTTTTGAATAATATCGCGCAGGGACTTCCCGCCGCCGTGGTAGTTCCGCAACGCTGGCCTCAGGCGATACAAATCGTACTGGTTTATGGACAGGATATAACCGAAGGCGCCCATGTTTAATTTTTCGGTGTAGCAGCTGGCGAGGAGGAAGGAGAATCTTTTCGCAAAGGCACAGGAGGTCGTGCGATAGGACATCGAGCACACGTTCGGCGTGCAACAGGTGAACTGGAAGATCATCGCACGCCCTTCCAACTTCATGGCGGTCGACACGATTTAGACGATCATGATGTTCATGATCATACTGCACAACATGGGTGTCGAAGAACGCTTGTAACTGGACATTCTGGAGGAGGTGGAAGAATTATATGCGGACGAAATGAGCGTTGGCGGGGGCTTCACCCCAATGTGGGCAGGGTTTTTGCTTGTTTCGTGCAGGGAGGTCGCTTCCGCTTCCGCCGGGTCGATTGTCGTAGTCTGCGAGGCTTGGAAATTCAGGGGGACGAAGCGAACCACGAAATGACGAAGCAACCGCTCATCAACCATATGTGGGACAAGTACAGAGAGTAGTAGACAAATGAACTGAAAGTAAAAGTACTAAATGGGTTTTGGGTTCTTAGGGTTTCATTTATTTAACCCAATATTATCGATAGCTTCACCAACACGGGAGAAGGGAGGTTTTACATCGCGCTCATTGGCTCGTGCTCACAGGGGCATCATCGGGGACGGCGAGGTTCGAGGTGTCCTTCGTATCCTTGGCGGCCAGTTCCCTCTTCATAGCGATCAGGAACTCCTTCTGCTTCATTTCAAAGTACTGTAGAGCGCGAGACGACGTTGTGCCAGCCGGGCCATTCGTAAACAGCAGTAACTGGATGCGCTTCATGATCTCGGCGAGCTGCATCTCCTGCAGTTTGACCCCCTACTCCGCGAGCTTGAGCTTCTTTGCTCGCGCATGGCGCATGGCAAGCTTCTCCTTCGATTTGCGCCTGCCGTCCGGGCGTGCCTTGTTCGGCTTTTCCGCGGTCTTTTCCTCGGTCTTGCACTCGGAAGATGTGGCCAGCTTCTCTTCTTTTTCGTCGACGCCAGGCAAGTCATCCGACATCTTCTATGTCGGCGGTCATACAGCCTGATACTTCGGCGATTCAAGCAGCAGAAGTCAGCACAAAAAAACCGGAACGGCTTGCCGACTACCTCGCGCGGGTCGACACAGTGCGCTTGTTGAACAAAGCCGTGGCAAGCCAAACCTCGTCGTCCTCGGTGTGACCGCTATTCTTCATGTTCTTCACAGTCTTGAAGCAAAACGAGAAGCGCATGCGACCCATAGGATCGCCTTCACGCAGGTCTGCACAGAAGTCATCGGCCGCTCCACCAATTCGCCAGGCTTCACCATTTTGTAGACTTCCCAAATGCGGGCGTAGTAGGTCCCCTCCACCTGGTCCGACCACACAATCGCGTCTGTGCTGACGTAGATGTAGGCATGGACGAAAGCGATGTCCTCCTCCGTGAAATAGTTGCTGCCACGGCGCGGGGCGGAGTTAACGATCTCAATGTCGGAAGACAGTGCATGACATGGATTTCATGAAGTCATTGGCTGTGTGGTGCATGGAGTGGCGGTTGCAGTGAACGTATTGGTGGTCGCTACAGCGTGATTAGAAAGAGAGAAGAAATGATATCTCCCGCGTTCGTGCTCCCTTCGCGCCTACTGTTTTCCAGCCAGGTAACTGTTGCCTTTCAATATTTGGTGTGACATATGGGGACGCATAATCTAGAGAAAGTATTGTTTAATTTTTTCCGTAATTTTGCCTCTTCACATCAAATTTTGATCGCTTTCTGGCGCAAAACAAAGAAAGTGATCAAAATGTTTAGTTTTGCTATTTTATCAAATTCCTCCGGCTGGTGCCAATGCTCTTAGAGGGTACTGTGCGTATGTGAGGGTCTTCGAATAGTGCCGTATTGAGTAGTGTTTCCCTCGATATAGTTCCACCGTTTGAGGGGTGGCAAAAATGTTTGGGGTACGCCAGCTTCTAATAAATGAAGTACTGTACAGTACTGTACTGTACTGTTGCCAATTTCTTTTGGCACGGGCACTGGTACCACCTTTCGTCTCGACAGACCTCAGCACAGGTAAGATAGCGCTATTGCCTCACTCAAAGGCACCACCTGCGGTCTCTCTCTGGACCTCGGTACAGGGTCGGATACCTGTTTCGTTGCCTCTTCTTACATTGTAGGCAATACCTAGGCCTTGAGCCGGTAGTCCTTCAGCTCTCTTACACTTGAATTCACGCAGAAAAGGTTCCCCACTCGGGGTTAATACTATCACGAGTTCTTTTGCTTATTCACTAGAGTCTGGAAGAGCTGGCTGAACCCCCATAACACACATAAGCACATAAACACTTTACTTCGCTTGATCGAGCTAGATCACCACTTACCTATGAGGCCCAATTGCTTGCCTTCTCTCCTTTCACCATCTTCATCCCCTACTAGCACTATTTGTACCCATAGTCTTCCCCCACATTCGCGTTCCTACTCTCCGTCATGACCTATGGAGTCCAACGTCATTATTAATTGGTCCCATTTCCTTACGTATTTCTCCTGCTACTAATTGGTCTGAAGGTCTCAAGTTCGATTAGATGCTGAAACATTGCTATACTCGGAAACTTTTGCCTTGCTGTGCCCGAGGAAGAAGACTTCCCCATGATAGCTGTCCACGTGTTACGCGATCCGGTTCGCCAGGTTACAGCACAGAATTTCTGTATAAGACTAAAAGTAGCTATTGCACGAGTAAATCTAGGAACCTCAGTAGCTGTATCGAGAAACATTTGGGGAAGGGAACTGTATGTACGGAGTTTTGGTGTCGGTCGTTGTGTTTTGAGTTTACTTGCGCGCATCCGACGCCTCGCCTACATATACAGGCAAGCGCCGAAAATGCATGTCGTCGAAGGACGTCCGGAGGTTCCTACAAAACAAATAAAGTTCAGAACTGTACTCTAAAATATAAAAATAACTCGTATAGTACACTATTTTACTGTACTGTACCTTAAAAAATAATTAAAACAGTCCAGAATCCAACATTTGTCCCCATCACCACCCCGCCTCCAAGACGGACCACGGGGCCGCATACTGTACTGTACGTTTCAGTATTTCAAATAAAAGCCCAGATATCCCTTCCAACCCAAGCCCCGACACCACCACTCCGGCTTCCCCGGCCTTGCTCTTGACTTTTGTGCCTGTGTGCCCTCTTCGGCTTGTACGCCTCGTCGGCCTGTGCGGTTGCCCGGCTTGTGCGCCTCCACGGCTTGTACGCTTCCCCAGCTTGTACGCGTCCTCGGCTTGTGCGCATTGTCGCTGGCTCGCTCTGTATGCCTGTGCGCCTTGTGTTTCCTGCACCCTCTGGGCTTGTGCACCTTATACCTCTTGTAAGCTTGTACACCTGTTTGGCTGGTTCGCCATCTTTTCTCGAGCGCCATGTTGGCCCGTGCTTCTCCTCGCCATCTTATTCCCTTCATCTTGCGGTGGCACAAAGACGTTGAAGCGGAAGCTGAAAAGTACGGAGGTGCAGTTTCAGACTGCCTGAATACTCGCGGAAGCTGATCTTTAGTTGTGCACCTACACCGCAATGGAGAGGACGAAGCAGTTGGCTAGGTTTAGTACGGGAGGAAAAGCGCCTCGGAAGGAGATCTCTACCAAGGCCGCGAGGATGTCAACAGAAGCGGACGCCGAAGCCCAGTCCAAACTACCTCGGCAGACAAGGGCCCTTCTTGGAAGGTCGGATATTATTAAGGTCAAATACATGCCGTCAAAAGAGCCTGAACTCGTTGTTTTCACCTCCAGGTCTCCGAGCATGACGGGGGTTCGCACTTGCGACTTTCCATTCTTATTTGGAAAGCATATAATGGACAAAGTTTCCGTCCTGCCTACCAGAGAGCTCACAAAGGAGGTCGTCTGCCAATTAGGCTTGACAGAATCCCTTTATAACTCCCGTACGCAGAAGAAGGTGTAGGAAAAAGACTGAATCGTCAAGTCTATAGTATGGGACGAGGAGGAAGCGATGTACAAGGGAGAAGATGAGGCCACCAGGGAATTCCGTACTATCCTTCTGTACACCATTTACTTTGAGGGTGGAGGCAGTTCCTTCATACGCGATATCGACGAAGAGGTTTTATCCACGCTGGGTTCGGACAAACGTTGGGAGGCGACCTTTGAAATCCACGAATGGTGCCAGAAACACCCCGGCCGGAAGCTTCTTCTTTCTTTCACTCGCTCTCGGGAACTTCGCGATGATAAAACCAATTACCGAACTTTCCCGCTCCTTAAGACCCCGTTCGTTGACCAGACGGAAGGGTGCATTGGCACCTCCATCGCAAATGGGTTGCGAGAATTATGAATGAGGGCGACGTTAAGCGTTGGTTTGACTACTTCCGGTCAAATATGGCTCGATGCCATGCGAATCACTTGAGAGAAGGCCGTATATGAGATCTACGGGAGGCCCAAAAGCACCCACTCCCAGGGAGATTGTGCTCCAAAAAACGCTGCCGATGTACCCTTCCGTTAAATCTGCGTTGGCTCTGGACTCCGCCGTCTATATCGTCTCTATAGAAGGTTCCGACGGCGTCAGGCACTGCATTGCGATGAATAATCAGACGGGTCACCTCCTCGATCCTATTGAAACGTTCGTTCTCGAGCTCTTCGAGAAGTCCTTGGTTGAGTGCGTGAGCGGGGGCTCAACCTTCATCACGATACTGGAATTTCGAAAGCTATCACTTAGAAGTGGACAGGCATCGAAGCGTCCTCGCCGCGGTGGCAGGACTAAATCGGAAATCCGTAAAATTCGCAGCGCGCAGTCGGAGGTGCAGGGGAAATCGAGTAGCTCCAAAAAGTAAAGTTCTACGGTGATTCAACGGGTTACACCACTCAATTTGCTTCTTTGGTAATTCGCTTCTTCTAGTTTTCTTTTCTATTCTTTTTCTTTCATTTTTTTTGTGTAGGCATGCGTTTGAAACCAACGAATCAATTGTATTACTCAAACGATCAAAATATATATTGTTAAAAAAACAGGGGAACAGTTCTACTAATTGGAACATTTGCGACCTCTATGATGGGCGAGAGTAGAGGGCACTAATTTTGCAGGCTTCTGGGGTAGAACAAAAAGGAACCAGACGCCTGTCGTGGATAGCACGTCGGGAGTGACGTCCACCATACGAGGTCCTCCAATACCTCGGGTGATCCCCTTTCCATATCTGACACGGCCCGAGGTATCTTCATTTGAAAGCTTGTCATTTAACTGTTGTCGGCAAGGCCGCCCCATGTGCGACAAGGACCCAGTCGCCTATGTTGAACCCTACAGGTTTTGCGAATGCCTTGTTTCTTAATACACGCTCTTGTTAATCCATTCTTCGTGCCCAGAGTGCCACGTTTGCGAGCAACTCCAATCGTCGATGGCTCTCCAAGGCGTTGGAAATTAGAGAGGTATCCCATCCGATGATTCCATGTGCGGCACAACTCCATACATGAACTCGAACAGGGATGCTCCGGAGGCGAGACGACGACGACGCTATCCATACAAAACGTCAGGAAAGCTCTCCTCCCAATCCATTCCCTGACCTAGAACCATTTTCTTGACGGCAGACTTGATGGTGCGTACCATCCTCTCGGCCCTACCGTTCGGCATGGGGGCGTAGGGCAGAATAGTGCTCAAAGAGATTCAGCATTCCCCCAAAAAGGGGATGAGAGAAGCAGCGGTGAAGCACCCAGCATTGTCGGATACAATGGTCTTAGGGGGACCAAAGTGGAACCAAATTTCTTTCTCTATGAACTGAGTAACAGTACTGGCCGACGAATATTCTGTGGCCAAAGCGGTTGGCCAACCCGTTAAATGTTCTACCGAAATGAGCAAAAACTTCTTCCCGCCCTTCGACTTCGGGAACGGCCCGGCGAAATCGATCAAGCAAGTCTCGAACATGTTTGAGAGCCATAATTTCAGGCTTGCACGATAAGGTGGAATCTGTTTGGTTTTCTGACATCCCTCACAACTTTTTACGTAGTTTTTGATGTCTTTTTGCATATACGGTCAACAGTAGTGGTCAGAGATGAACTTCTTCGTTCTTTCGGTGTCCCAGTGTCCAATAGTGTCGTGGAAGCTGTGGAGTATCGACGCCCTATCTTCAAAGAAGGGAACAGTCTTGAGTCCTATTTTCGTGCGTCGTAGTAGCTTCCCCTCCCAAACCATAAAACGCTTCGCCTTACGCTTGATTGCGCGCCTCTTGTTTTCGTCTTTTTCTTCGACCTTGCACTCCTGCAAATGGCGAGCAACCTCAATAAGATGGGATAAAAATGAAAGTCCCTCCACGGCAGCGACTGAACCAATTGTTGAAACCAAGTATCCTTTGTCGACCCCGGTGGGTGGTGTGGAACCAGTAGGGACGGCTCACGACAGGTAGTCCGCGTCGACATTATTTGTGCCCGGCCTATACTATACTTCGAACTCGTAATCAGCAAGAAATTCAATCCACCGCGCCAACCTTGCATGTATGTCGTTCTTTTAAAAAGCATAGCGGAGGTCCTGATGATCAGTAACCAACTTGAATGGATTCTTCGATACCAGATATACTAGAAACTTCCGCAAGGCGAAGATTACCGCTAGAGCTTCCCTTTCACATGCGTAATAGTTCTTCTCAGTCGAATTCATAGTGCGGCTAGCATACTGCACGCGATTTATCTTCTGGTTTTCATTTTTCTTGGCGAGGACTGCCCCTACCGCGACGCTTGAAGCTCCAGTTTCGACTATAAATGGGGAATCGAAATCTGGAAATGCCAGAAGCGGTGGAGTGGTGAGCTTCCCTTTCAAGGTCTCGAATGCCTACATCATTTCCTCTGTGCAGTTGAATTTCTTATTGCCAGACGTATAGGCATGTAATGCGGCTGAAATCTCGGCGAAGCTAGGAATAAAACGGCGGTAATAACCGGCAAGGTTGAGGAAACCGCGCAACTTAGTCGCATCCTTCGGAACTGGTGATTCCTTGATGGCCTTAATTTTCTCTTCGTCGACGTGAACTTCTTATCTGTCAACTTTGTATCCCAGCAACTTCAAAGCTGGTTTCCCGAAGTCATACTTAGTGATCTTGAGCTTCAGACTCGCCTTTCCGATGTCATCGAAGATTATATTCAAGGGATCAATGTGTTCCTCAACGGAGTTAGAAAAGAAAATAAAATCGTCCAGATAAACGCGGGCAAAGGGAATGTCCCGTAAAACGTATCCATCATACGCTGAAACGCTGACGGCGCATTCATGAGACCAAAGGGTATAACCTTAAAATTGAACGTCCCGTAACGGCAAATAAAGGTAGTCATCTCCTTACAATCCTCGCTCATGCGAACCTACCAGTATCCTGCGAACAAGTCGAGGGTAGTGAATGCCGATCTATCCTTTAGGTAATCGAATATTTCTTCTATCTTGGGCAGAGGCCAACGATCAGCCTTCATCTTACGGTTCAAAGTGCCGTAGTCCACACAGAATCTGGGCTCTCCGTCCTTCTTGGAGGCGACCAATACAGGAAAGGACCATGCCGAATACGCTGGGGTAATAATTCTTGCTTCTAGCATCTTATCAACTTCTTGTCGGACCGTATTGTTGTGACCCGGAGCCAGGCGACGAGCTCTGTGGCAAACGAGATTTTGGCCTTTTAGCTCAAACTTGTGTTTCAATGGAACTGCGGCGGGACTGAGCTCTTCAATATTCCAAGCGACTATGCCATTGCTTCGGAGGGAATCGTTTATTCGCGCTTGGTCTTCTTCTCGAAGGTGCGCTAGACGAGTCCTCAGAGCACCACGAACTTCGTCTTCTTCTTCATCTGTGGTGCCTTCTCCGTCGGGATGCTGCTCATCGTCTTGTTCCACGACGTCTCCGCGGATGAACAAAGCATTTTCTTCTTCGGATGAATCCGATGGCTCTAGCCCAGCGTTCGAATCGGATGTGAAATCTTCGTGGGAGTATCGATATCTTCGCCTTCAACGAGCCTCTTCTCGGTCGCTTTTGCGTCAAGTTCGAGCAGTAGCAGAACTTCTTCGGACCCGATGTACAGGCGCATAGATGCAAGTGCAGGAAGTCCAATGATAATGTCAAATGGAGACTTCTCGACAACAAGGTAGTCCAGCTTGACCACTTGCTCTCCGAAAGTAGTAGGAAAATGCAGCAACGAGCCGCGTAGGTGTTCCGAGAATGCCAGTTGTTTGCACTAGATCGCTATTATCGTAAATTAAAATCAAAAAAAATTTAAGAATTTTGCAGTTTGCATTAGTTCGTCCCCAAAAAATGATTTTGGAAATCGCAACCGCATACCGTTCAAAATTCCATTCTTCAAGTGCATTTTACTCCTAGTTTGTAGTTTGCTTGTCACTTTGGACTATCTGGAGTGGAAATCTCTACCCAGGAAGTCGCCAGTACACTATATCCGCAAACTTACTTTTTCACGCATCGCGGTCCATCCTTTCACCGAGGCGGAAGGTTAGATGAAAGATGTTCACCAGCACGTGCGTTACTCTCATTTCCATCCACTTTCCAACCGCTCCGGTCCCCCACACACCTCTACTCTGCCCCACACACGTTCTTATTCACCATCTAAATACAATCCCTCCTCTTTTTGAGCCGACTTTCTCCAACTCCTTCCTCCTTCCCCTTTTCCCTCCTTCTACACACACCAACCCGTCCCCGACGTCTCCATGGCGAAACTGGCGACCCTTTCTCCACTTTCTCCTGGCCCCCCACCTCCTTCAACCCCTTCAAAACACCTCATATCCCCTCAAACCGACCTACCTGTACTTCTAACACCTCCACTAGACTCCTCAGCTCCACGTTCTCCCTCCACAGCTTCCCCACCTCCCGCCCCATGCATTCCACTATCGCATCAATACGCTCTTCCGCCATCACTCCAGCAAACTTAGAACCCCTCCGAACACTGGACACCGCATCCAAGGGCACCCCAACTTCCGACGCACTCAGCACTACCCCTCCCATCTCAAACACAACCTCCGAAATGCAGTCATCCATTCTCTCTTTCAATACACATCCAAGCTCCCTCACCCGCTCCTTGAACTCCTCACAAAACTTCCTTTCCGGCCTCCCTCCTCCATCTCCCCCACTTCCTTCTCCATAACAAACCTCCTCCCTCATTTCCGCACCCCAACAAATCTCCCCTCCATCCTCCCCGTCCTCCCGCTCCGGCGTCTCCGGCACCTCCGTCTTATCCAACAAAGCATTCAGATCCTCGTCGGCTACGTACCCACTCGAAAATGCTAAAGCCTGCAAAATCTTCGAAAAGCGCCACTTCAAGACCAGGGTTACCTCACTAGAGCTTACCGGTGTTCGCAACCTCCCACAAAGCACTCTCGTTCGACCATTCTATCCTCACATCCACCTCCCCCGGCGTTTTCTTTCCCTTTTTTCCACTCTGTTTATCGCGTAGCGCACCAAAGATCGCTCATCATCTTAGAACTTTGCATCTACAATTTTGATGCCCTTCACACCATTCAAGGCTCACCCATACACAACCGCACACATTCAGTATCTATGATGTGCAGCCCTCCCCCAGTCCTCCCAACCTTGCTCTCTACATTACTTTTAGAGCTTTTAGTACCCACTCAATAGTATATCCAGCTCCCTGTTATTCATAAATCCCTTCGTCTCATTAACAACAAAACAACATAACTTTCTATGCTTTAACAAAACTGTCAAACTTTCAACTTCATAAACATTTCCTACATTCCAAATATGGTTCAACCTATTCCTGTACTAACCTAAATTTCCTCTATTGTGCTGATGCTTCACCCCATTTCCACTCGCAGGCCACTCACTCGGAAGTGCATTCACCAAGTAAACCCACGACATTTCCGACCCCTCTATGTACTGCCCCGGCCTCGTCAGTTCCTTCGGCACTCTTTCCCGTTTATCATTTTCGAAACCTCGCATCCGTCCACCGTGCTCCTCCTCGTCCGCAACGAATCCACTATCTTCTCCCTCATCGTCCCGTTCATCTTCGCTGGACGACAGAACATTAAGTTCCTTGAAGAAGCGCTTCAAATCCTCTTTGCTCATCTTCTTTAACATAGCCACCACTGAGCCTGTATTTTCCCTGCCGGTGTGTCCACAGTCTTCCCCTTCTTACTTTTCTTCGTTGAAGGCTGTTCGTACTCGTCGTCATCACTGAGCTCAACAGCCTTTCTCTTTCTATTTTTTTTATTCTTCTCCACAAACTTCTCACTCTCATTATCCGCCCCCGGCTCAATACCTTTCTTGTTGCGTGTGCTGCGCCTAGGAAGTAGGGGTTCCCGTTGGGTTTCACACCCCCCAACACCAGGTGCAGCTACCTCAACAGCTTGTACTAACTCACTAACATCACTATCTGCCGGGTTGGAACTTAGACTGAGCTTCAAACGCTCTTCAATCCTCCTTTGTGCGAGTTTTATCCTCTTTGATACCATCCCCGGTCACAATCGTTCCGCTCCACTGAGTTCCATCTTTGGAGTTTGCATGCAAAGGCACTTAGTTAATGACACTTCGTTCTTTTCCCTGTGCAAGGCCGTATGTAACACTTGCTCCACACTCGGACCCTTTCTTCTTCCTACTCTCCGGCAAAAAACGAAACACACCTATCTAATATTGAAAAAAAGTACTTTCGCATGTACTGAAAACGACCCATCTTCCCCGAAGAACTAATTCTCACCCCAATGTGCAGCTGCAATCAACGCATTGCAAAACGAAACTCATCGTCGTTGAGTGTTAGCAAGAGATTACTCGACACATGCGCCAACGTCAGCACTGGTACCTTCTTGCGCACCTCCTCAAAGAACCCCAGCAGCCCTTCGCAATGAACGAATTTCAATCCAAGAGCAGCATAGCGAGTCAAGTTGAACGCCAATTGGCACTTTGCTCGTCCCTGACGTCCGTCAGTGGTGCCATTTGACTTCATCGATGAGTCGATGAAGTGAAATGGCAGTGTACTGTACTGCTGACGGCCGCAGTGGCAGCGATGGCACTCAAATTTAAAGGAATTTTAAACGTACCCATACACGTGTCTATGTACTGAAGCCCGCCACGGTGCATTGTGCCGTCCGTCAGTGGTGTGCGGGGACTTCATCGCCACCCTGGCTTGAAAACACCTGCATCGTTGAAATGGAGCCCACCGAAGCGTCGAATGTCATATACGATGTGATTGAGAAGGTGGAATTTAAGGTTTCCAACATTAGAGGTATGGTGGGGATCGCGTACATCGACAGCTGTGTGCTTGAAGGAACGTATTTGGTTGCTGAGTTTGGAAAGACGAGAAGTACTCCAGTTGTTGATTTGGAGAAGTGGGGATCCTTTAGAAGAGAGATGAGCTCGTCTGCTTTTCGTTGGCCAAGCTTGGAGGCAATAGAGAAGATTTAGAGAACCATTTTCTCTAGATGGGAGCTGTTGAGAAGGGGGATGGACGGAGGAGGGGGAGAAGGGGCGGAAGAGGAGGCGAAAGCGAGAAGAATGGAGGCCGTGGCGATGTGAAGGGCGTCTTGGGTGTGAAGGGAGAGTGAATGCTGGTCGTGGTGGTAGGAATCATGGTCAGCAAGAGGGAAGTTGTCGGAAGGGCGATGTGAGAGAGGAGGGAGTGGGGGAGTTGTGACATGGATTTGTGGCGCGTTGAGAGAGGAGGGAAGTTGGGTTGTTTACCGCCATGGGAGAGGAAACGCTGGTTGGTGGAGAGGAGATGAAAGCGCCTTCTCTGATGGCGCTGGACGACGGAGATGGGTAGGACGAGAAAAGATCAACCATTGAAGCAGCAGAAAGGCATGGTTGAGGGAGGAGAGATGGTGGGGAAGAAGGTGGTGGAGACCGTAGCGGGAGGGAAAATATGTCACACGCGGAGCAAGTGACAGGGGAGGATGGTGTAGACGAATACGTAACGCACGCGAGTCCATCTAGAAATTTCCATGTAGACTGCGAAAAGAGAAAGATGTATGCTAATTAAATCTCCAAATAATCTAGCACGAACTGCAGATATGTGCTAGTTTGTACTTCCATGCAACCTAGTTCTAATGAATGAATGGAAATCGGAAATTTAATTGTCTAAGTTTGGATAAATTCGCCGGGTTTTTGGTTATTTCTGTTCGTCCTTTTTTGACCACCAAATTAGCATTCCCAGAGCGCCGACGCGACGCAAGAAGAAATTTCTCCGGTAGCAACTGTTATCTTCCTTGACGTAAAATTTGGCGATGGATATAATCGTTGAGAGAAGACGGCAGACATCACGTTAGGTACTGGCCCAGAGTCTAGAAATGCCCAAACTTCAGTGCCATAAATCTTAAGTTCTACGACTCGTAGTAGGCGTGATTCTGGGTTAGATACGACCGCGATGCGGGGTACTGACTGCTTCCCGAGGAAACAGCGCATTATCATGGTAGATCCATCGGCATCCCCACGAAGTAGCTCGCCAAATGTCAGACCGCAGTTGGCATTTACAAGTTACGACACGACTTCGTATTTTCAAACGTACACTTGGATCTTGTTCGTGTTGTTTTTCGCGTAGTTGTTCTTCTTCGGCTTCCTCCTGCGGTTAAAATTATGGAATTCTTCTACTAGATGGACTGAGGGAATAGCTCGGGCTTGCTGCGGATTATTCAGGAGACGGGATATGAGAATCCCTTCGTAGCTTCCTTGGCGAGGCTGTTTCGGTAAGGCCTCGCCCTTGGCCGTTCTTTTTGTTGCATTAAGGACTTCTTGGATACCATAATTGGTGTCTGAATCGCCCTCATAGACTACATTAACCTAGAATGATTTTCCGTCTTCCTCCTTCTCATTTTTATCGTGAGCCCCCGAAAATCTGTCCTTAGCGGCGGACCAGAAAGTGACATCCAAATGATAAGTCTATCCGCATTACGAGAAAGGCGTATTGTGGTGGGGGTTCTTCTCGCAGCTCATGGAATTGAGACCTAGTTCGTTGCAATAAAAGCATGGACGAACTTTGGTGCCCCTCTGTTGTGCTGGCGAAGGTCCTGCACCGTTACCTCCCTTCTTGCTTTTTTCAAAAAATGACAGTCTAGAAATATCCTCAGCTAGAGCCTCCATCATGTTATCGATGTTCCTGGAACGGGAGTCTGGACAAAGTAACAGTTTCGCCGGCCTGACGTTTGAAACTCGGTTTAAAGGGCCAATAAACGTGAGGAGATTCGAGTGAAAGTCTTTTAGAGCCTTCCTGGTGCTTGAGTAGTCTTTAGACCCACGGAAATATAAGAAATACTGTGGCTCCTCGTCACGACAGGCGGCGGTGTGTAAAAGTCCAAATCGTGCAATATTGTCGAAACAGACTTTCTCGTAAAGGCAATCCATCTCCTTGAGGGAGCCAGAAATGTATTCATTATCAAGTCCAACTTCTAAGGCTTGTCGGATAACATCTTGGGGATCTTCTTCCTTGACAAAATGGTGGAAGAATTTTCTCTTGACGGAGGAGAAGTCTTTTGCCTCATCTACGAGTTCGCCATTCGATTTGAATGTCTCGTAGTAAAACCCAAAAGCAGGACCTTCTAGATGTGCAAGAGAGTATCGAGAGTAAGGGCTTTCTCCGGATCCGGTCTGGAGGCCATAACGACGTTTTCATAGAAAAAAAAGAACTTGCGGACATCACTAGTGCCGTTGAACACTGCCGCACTGGCGCCGGGAGTTTCAGCCCTGCGCAAGAGTACCATGTTGCTTTCGGTCGTCTTGTGAGTTTACTTGCGCGCATCCGACGCTTCGCCTCCATATACTGTACTGTACAGGCAAGCGCCGAAAATACACGTGGCCAAAGGGCGTCCGGTGGTTCCTAGAAAACAAATAAATTTCAGAACTGTACTCTACAATTTAAAAATTACTATTACAGTACAGTATTGTATAATTATTTTTAAGTACAGCACAGTATTGTACTGTACTGTACTTAAAAAATAATTAAAACAATCCAAAATCCAATAATTGTCCTCATCATGGGTTGGCACTATTCCAAGGGTACACTGAATTACTTTGGTGGAATGATTGGAAAATTATGGGTGAATATGATAAGGGGACTTCGACTTGGCTGTGATCCATAACTGGAAGCAAGTCACGCTGTCACGTCTGCATCTCGGTTGCATTTGCATCCCCCGGACTGTAAGCCACTCGAGATATGGCCACGTTGGCAGCTGACCGTTGCTCAAGGACTTGATGTGCGATCAGAACCCGTCGAACAGTTCTATATAACCGACAACTTGGAAACCTTTGGCACAACTTCTGGTCCCTCAAGTCGTCGCTTGTTCTCATCCCTCGAACCAGCTCCGGACGAACCACCGTTTAGGCAGACCTTCACAAACCTAACACAACATTCTCCCGCAATTTCGCAGGCCGACTCTTCCCCTTCTGCACAATCCGACGCTTCCAGGCTCCTTACGCTGGAAAACAAAGTTACCGGTATCGAAGGCAAGCTCTCCGAAATCGTCAGTCTCCTCACGCCTGGGTCTGGATCTGGTGCTCCCGCCGCTGCCGCCGCTTCCGCCGCCGCTTCCGCCGCTGCTGCCTCCGGGCCGTCTGGTGCCGCAGAGCCTTCGCCAAATATTCCTGACAAGCCCTCAGCCGCCGCTGAGGCCTTCAAAGTGGGGCAACTGCAGTTTACACTGCCACTAACTACCGCTGAACACGTCGGGGAAGCCTTCGCCGCCCGAAGAGCTTACTCCGCGAACGGTAACCTCAACAAGTTCGAGAAGCCGTCTACTGTCGCTCCGTTTCCCGCGAAACGATTTATACCGGAACTGGAGGGACTTTTCGGAAGAATCAAGTCTGCCGACCAGAGGGACGGGTGGGAAGCTGAGGTCCTTTGGAATATCGGGAACAACTGCGAGAACGCCCTTGCCTGTGCCCATGAAGTTACGGAAGCCCTGGTTGCAAAAGACATCGAAGCTGCCACTGAAGCCTTCTCCGTGCTGCATCATTTCCTCTCCGCTTCTTAAAATCGTGTCCTCGAACGTGTCGCCTTCTTCGCTGACTCCCTCGAATCTGGAAAATTCGAAGCAATCCTGCTTCAGAAGTATTTGCGCGAGGACGACTTCCCGTATTCGTCCAAGCTCTACCGCTCGACGAAGCAAAAATTTGCCGAGCTTCGCTCGCAAGCCTACGCCAAGGAATTAATTAAGCAGCAAGCTGCTCCGAGAGGTCGTCGTCAAAAAAACCGAGGAGCTCAGAGGAGCCCCCCGCCGCTGACAAGCCGAATCGCAAGTAAAGCGACCGGCGTCGCGGTCTTTTCTCTGTGGTATGACTCACGTCCTATGGCGCGACACTCAGCGCGCAGCTCCTTTCTGGTCCAAAAACCTTCATTCTTCCAACTTCCTTTTACATGCGCTTCGTTTCGGAGTGTACGAAACCCCCCTCACTACTTCCCTTTCCCGCACGAAATTCATTCTCACTCAAATTCCGGTTGACCCCTCCGACCGGGAATTCTTCGACACCGCAATCAAAGATGTTCTACACCGTCGTACTTACGAGGAGGTACCGGTCGCCACCGCTCTCACCCTTCACGAGCAAGGCTACCCAATTTCGAACGCCTTCGTGACAGTGTCGGGCGAAAAGCAACGGCTGGTCGTGAACTTATCGCGACAGTCCACCCTGTTCCGGGGCGCCCCCGTCAAGATGGAAACTCTAGAAGCATTTGCTCTATAACTCAACAAGAACGACTGGATGTTCTCGTTCGACATCGCAAAAGGATATCATCACTTTCGGCTGCACCCGGATATCCGCAATTGGTTTTTGTTCAATGTGGATAATCGATATTTTCGATGTCATCGCTTTACCTTTCGGTTGGAAGCTCTCTCCAGCCTACTTTATCAAGTTCATGCGTCCTATAGTGCAGTACGCTCGGCAGCATCTAAGACTGCGAATCCACCCGTACATGGACGACTTCCTAGTCGCAGTAAGGCGTCAGTCACGACCCCGAAAAGCCCGCCTGCAAATCGATCGCCTTCTACGGACGTGTGGACTTCTGCGCAAGGAAGAAAAGGGGAATTGGGAGAGCTCGCAACGCATAGAGCACCTAGGGTTCGTCCTGGACTCAACTCGGACGGTTTTTGGGGTCTCGGCACGTCGTATGGTAAAACTGCGGGGCATCTCGCAGCAGCTACTACGCCAGGCCCGACGGTACCGCCGGCTAGTCGACGTCCACTATTACGCCACTTCGCCGGAGTGGCCATTTTATGCTCCCTCGCAATGCCGCTCGCCCGATCTACACTCGTTCTCTGTACGATTCGCTCAAGAACACGACCAACTCTGGCAAGCTCGGGCGACTACTACACGCCGCGATCCGGGATCTCAAGCACTGGCGGGATCTGAGCATTCACAAGCCAGAGAGGCCCATGTCAGCCCCATCCCCTACACTAGCGTTACACTCCGACGCCTCCACGTCAATAGGCCAAGGGGGGACACTGGGTTCGGACCTCCGTCCAGTGGTCCAGGGAGATTGGAAAGCACGGGGCCTATGGGATCCCCTTCTCCGGGCCAAGGCAATCACCATTCTCGAGCTCTGGGCACTAACGGACAACATCCGGTCTTTCGCCCAGATGCTGGCCTCCTGCACGCACCTTCGAATCTGGGAGGACAACCAAGCCGTGGTGTCCATTCTGAACATAACGACTACCAAATCTCGGCCGTTGACGCAAGAACTCCGAGTGTTACACCGTTTGTTGACTCGTTTAGGAATCTCGATCGAGTCACGCTACTTACCATCGGCGGTCAATCGCTTCACGGACCACCTTTCGAGATTGCACAGGTTGGACGACTGGAGAATCAATACGGCCACCATTCGGCGGCTCCTCAAGAACTTACCGCCCACAGTGGACCGCTTCGCGGACAATCAGAACAAGGTATGCCCTCGTTTCAACAGCGAGTTTGCGTGTCCTGGCTCCCTAGTAATAGACGCTTTGAAATAAGATTGGCGCTCGGACATCAACTTCTGGAACCCGCCGCTCAAACTGATACCGCTAGTGGTTGCGAAAATATGTCAGGAACGAGCCCGGGGAATACTGGTCACCCCGCATTGGCCCGCACAGCAATGGTACACGCAATTGCGCCGTTCCGCTCGACCGCACAATTTCGACGCAGACGACCTCTACCTGCCCCCGATCTGGGCTCCGGAAGTCATGCCTTCACCTCCGTGGAAAATCTCCGTCGGGAAAATCTAGCAGAAGAAGCAGCCACTCTCCCGTTAGCTGTTACGCTGCAACAGTCTGTTCTTTCTACGGCTGGGTATGGTGGAACGGATGGGGGGAGGGTAATCGCGCAATTGACGAATAGTGCTAGGGCGCCAAACACTTGGTGTTCGAATGAGATCTTATGGAAAAAATGGATTTTTTTTTGTTCTAAGGATGGTATTGATCCACTATCAGGGAACGAAAGTGCTATTCTACGCTATCTGGGATGGTTATACAACGAGGGTAACATTAGCGCGGCCTCGAATCGTAACTATCTATCGGCCGTCAAAACAGCTCACTCACGGGTTTGTCGCTCCCTGGTGCTTACACCTCTTATCCAGCTAGCAATTGATGCCTAGCAACAGAGTGACCGTGATCGCAAGTTGGCCACGGATCCTGCAGGTACAATGGAACGACGAGCGTTTCACAGCTCGGTGGCTCGCATGATATTCGCTGCTGCAATCCTTGCTGCAGATTCGGACTTGGAATTTCTTCGTAACGCTTCCGCTGTCTTGATCAGCTACGTGTTCTTCGAACGAGGAGAGGCATGTGTTTCATTACAACTACGCAACGTTACGGCTGCTCGGGATGCAATCAACATTGCCATCGCACTCCGGAAGAACCAGCAACGCGTGGCTCACACCCTCTCCTACACACCTAATTCCAACTTCGACTCAAGTATCATTGATTTGGTGCAACGATATGGTGCAATTCACCGCAACAATCGCTCGGATAGCAAATACGATTGGGCCCTACTGAGAACGCGCTTGTCCACTAGCGCACGGACGATGACATTATGGCTCAAGTTCTGTCTCACACGAATTCAAGTTTCTCCGCCTCCACAAGTCGCATGGACCTCTCATTCGCTCAGGATGGGCACTGCTTCGGAATGTACGGCCATTAGAGTTAAAGAATATCGTATATTGATTTGGGGTGACTGGTCGGCTGGACAGACGTTTCGCCAGTCGTATTTAGATGCACGGGTGTTTCAATGTGATGATTCGTACTTTTTCTTCGGTCACTTGCTGTGACCTCACTCTCGTGATCACGTAACTCTGGTAAATTTGGTTTTCTCTATTGTTTTAAGTGGGTGGAATGATTGGAAAATCATGGGTGAATATGATAAGGGGGCTTTGACTTGGCTGTGATCCATAACTGGAAGCAAGTCACGCTGTCGCGTCTGCACCTCGGTTGCATTTGCATCCCCCGGACTGTAAGCCACTCGAGATATGGCCACGTTGGCAGCTGACCGTTGCTCAAGGACTTGATGTGCGATCAGAACCCGTCGAACAGTTCTATATAACCGACAACTTGGAAACCTTTGGCACAACTTCTGGTCCTTCAAGTCGTCGCTTGTTCTCCCGCCTCCCTCCCTCCACTCATCCTTCATGGCCCAATCACAAGCGGTCTTTTGTTCTTGATTTATGATGATTTTATGTTATGGTATGTTATGGATATTGTTGATTCAAGTGTCACGCAAACGCAGCAACAGTTGGAAGTTTTGATTTAGTTCTGGTCAGAGGATCAACGCGCATAGTGGTCACGGGCATATGACCGCGCTACTCTCCTTACAACTCTTGCGACGCGAACACACCAAATCTAAAGAGTTTACCCAAGCGTACGCATGATGGAACGAATGAAACCGGACAAGGATCTCAGCGTCTGGGGAGACACTACGATCACCTCATCCAATTCCACCATTCCAATACTCCCGGTCATTTACCTCGGTCCTGGCAGCTCACCTGCCCTTTCGCTGAAACATCCTCTCCCCTTCGTGTGCCTCCCCAGGCCTGCCATTGCTGGCAGCGTACGTCCACTCAAGACAAGTAAGGTTGGCACCAAACGGAAGCTCTCACACTACACCCCTTTGGGGTACCATCCCCGGAAGAAGCTCCCCGCCCCCATAGCCGCATTACAGCAACATCCAGAGATTTGAGTGATCAAGCATTTTTAACCCTGCCTTCACCAGTTCTGTCTCGAGCAAACGTCCAACACAAAGGTTCAAATCAGTCCCGACTACTGAAGCAAGTAATAGTTATCCCTCATTGCTGTAATGCGTACTTATTTAGTTATCCCTGTTGCTGTTAGCTATTTGCTTTGATAAAGTGTTATGTGTTTCTCTATGGTTTTAATTCACCACAGACATATGCAGGTGCAACATGCACAGTCTTGAGTACCCCCACTGTAAAAAACCTAAAAACAATTAGGTTTGAATAGGGTGGCTAAACTCTGCATGTTGTGGGGCGCGACATAATACAGACGCCGCACACGTGGACCAAATCGCATAACTAAGCAGCTGATAAAGCCGAGTCTTTACTCCTCCCGCCGAGCATGCGCTGCGGGTTGCGACAGCGGCCGCGTATTCGTCGATTACCTTGGACGTCGTCGCAGACGGCGATCCAAGTGAGTCGAAGGCTAGCGGCACAAACTTCCATCCCAGTTTTGATCGTCCTGGGAGGGCTTCACCGGGGATGGCTGCTACTTTGCTGGCAAGCTCCCTATTATTCCAAGGGTCACTCTGTAAATAAAAAATATAAATACATACACTGTAATGTCGGAACGTCAGGGTCACAACTTATGATAAACGCAATAACAAACCTGTCATACTGTAAATAAAACTAAGTTACGGAAACTTGAATAGCACCCGGATAACATTTGTAAATTTGAACAATCCGAGGATTTTTCGGTGTAAAGTGCGCTGTATTAAGCTTACAGTGAATCTGAACAAGATTACCTCAACGACGGGCCAATCTGAGTTACTCGTCCGATGCATAAAACTCAAACTCAAACGGTATGATACCGCGAATCGTTTACGTTTCAATAGAAGCCTCCTCAAAAACCTCTGCATGCTGAGCTGTCATTCCATTCGCCCAAACGACAGATCCCCTCATAAAGCCGTACGCAAACCATTTCTCCTCCTCGGCAATCGAAACCCTGCAAACCAAATAGCGATCCACCTCGCTCAAACCCGCAACTCACTCCCCCATCATTTCCCCTCCCATGAGCCACGCTCCCATTCCCCAACCCTCACAGAATCCCCACCTAAATCTCGCCCACCACTCCAACTCTTCCGACTCCACCACCGGCGCGGACCGCGCATCTCGCGGCAGACGACGACGCAATCGCAGGCCTCCAGGCAGCGCACGTCCGAATGACAGAAGCAGCGTTCGTAGGCCGCCTGCAGGGGCCGTAGGTGCATCAAATGCAACGAGGTCAACGGTTGGTGCCAATCCGGGGGGCCATCATACGGCCGTGGACATGAGGGGAACTGATTCGACGGTTCATCGCAGCTTTCAGGATTGGAGGGCTGGTGGTGGGGAACGGGGAGTGCGAGGGACGGAGGGACGGAGGGGAGGGAACGGGAGGGGGAGGGGAAGGGGGAGGGGACGGAGGGGGGAAAGTGGTGGGGGCAGGGGGGGGATTGTTGTGGGTGTTGAATTGAGTGATAGGTTGGTTACACAGGTCGCGCAGGGGAAGGTGGAATGTGTGGTTTGCTTGGAGCGTGTGAAGAGGGGCGCCCCGATTTGGAGTTGTCGCACGTGTTTTGTGATTACTCATTTGCATTGTGCTCGGAAATGGGGCAGGGCTGGCGGTGACGGAGATGCGGTTATGGTATGTCCTAGTTGTCGCTCCGAGCAAGGGAGAGTCGCTGATCTGGAGTATCGTTGTTTTTGTGGGAAGACCGTGAATCCGGTGTTAGAACCGGGGGTGCTGCCGGGCTCGTGTGGAGATCCGTGTCTGAAAAAGAGAGGAGCGGAGGGCTCTGCGTGCCCGCACAAGTGTAACGCTCTGTGTCACCCAGGCCCGTGTGCCCCGTGTGAGGTTAGGCTGGAGGGCGAGACGTGTGTGTGTGGGAAACAAGTTATGTTTAGGAAGTGCGGCGATCCGATACCGGTTGAGGGTGTGCGATGTGATAGGATTTGTGGAAGGATTAAGGAATGCGGCCATGTGTGCCGTGTTGTGTGTCATGACCATGACGCGGAGGGGGAGGTTGCGGAGTGTGATGAAATTGTGCAGGCGACTTGCTTTTGCGGAAAAACTACAGAAAAGCTCCCTTGTTCAGTTGCGAGAGGAGGTCTCGCTTGCGGGCAAGTATGCGGGAAGCCCTTGGGGTGTGGCGAACATGCGTGCCAAAGGCTTTGTCATGATGGGGAGTGTGGAGAATGTCCTACGGCAGTTGGGGCAGTGACCAAGTGTGCCTGCGGAAAGGTTGAATTAAGCAAGGAGGTGCGCATGCAGAGGACGTCATGTTTGGATCCATTGCCAACTTGCGGGAATGTTTGTGGCAAGGACATGGGTTGCCTGAAGGGGCATGCGTGTGAAAAGTTGTGTGCTCATGGAGGGCCCTGTGGAAAGTGTGAGGAACGAGTGCTGGTGGATTGTCGCTGTGCATCGACTGCGATAGAGGTCTCTTGCGGGGATAGTAAGGATGAGTTGAGGAAAAAATTGGTGTGCGACCGGAAATGTAACGAGTGGTTGCTTTGTCGGCGCCATCGTTGTCAAAACATATGCTGTCTATACAAGAAGCGAAAGGTATTACCGAAGCAAAATGTGCTGCCTGGTGATGGGATATGGCTCGACTCGTCGTCCGAGGCTTCAATGGCAAGCATGACAAACGCCGATAGAAGAAGGATAGGACATCAATGCACTGAACTGTGCGGGAGGGATTTGGCGTGTGGACTACACCAATGCGACTTAGCTTGCGGTCACTCCGGTGATTGCCCACCCTGCGGTATACTCTCGAGGGAGCCGTTGTTCTGCGCCTGCGGAGCAACGTCGATACCACCTCCAGTGCGTTGCGGGACGCATCCACCCACATGCGGAGGGCCATGTACAAAGGTAAGGGAATGCGGGCATCAGTGCCCTTATGAGTGCCATCCAGGGGAATGTCCTCCATGCCCGGAAGTCACGCAGTTTGAATGCGTTGGGGGCCATGGTGAGAAGCGCTATGTTCCTTGCCATATTGGCTCAAAGGGGATCAAGTGCCACCGAGCATGTGGGAAACCGTTACTTTGTGGAATTCACACCTGTCGAAAGCCATGCCACGGTGATTTCCCCAGACAGTGTGAGCCTTCTAGTGCGGACGGCTGCGGACAGCCTTGTGGTCTCCCTAGAAGGACCTGTGAACATACCTGTACTATGAGATGTCATCCTGGTAGGATTTGTCCAGATGTGCCTTGCAAGCATCCAGTGATTGTTACATGCCCTTGTGGACGAAAACAAGAGGAGGGTGTCTGTCTAAGGGGTGGAGTTGGCGGCTCCCAAGAATCTGGGGATACCATCCGGCTCGCTTGCGATGATGAGTGCGCGGCACAGTCAAGATTAAGGGCGTTTGCATCGGCAGTTGGCCGCGATGGATCAGCCGATGCGACTGGCGCTGTCAACGGGGAGAACAGCGATATTACGAAGTATAGCGAATTCCTCATGCAGTTTGCGGAGCGGGAGCCAGAGATCTTGGCCTACTTCGAGAGCAAATTTGCGATGATTGTCCAGGGAAGAGAGCGAAAGGCAGTAATTGAAAACATGCCACAACTGCACAGGCTGGTTGTGCACACCTTGGCGGAGGTTTACATGCTGGATTCAGAGTCGTCCGGGAGAGCACAAAGTAGAACTCTAGTTGTGCGCCATCGCGGAGCGGGGGTGAAACCGGTCTTCCCTAACCCGCTACTTTCGGAGGCGCTGGTTCTCCGCGAGAGGGAAAAGAAAAGAGCACGTCAGCTGGAATCTGGTCGGACGCTCCTGATTCACGTCGTTAGTACCACGCGGCATGCTACTGCTGGTTTGGAGGGAAGGGTGGATTCCGCGCTGCGGTCTCACGCGGGGTCTTACCGCATCCTCGGACAGGCGAAAATGTCATCGCATCTGACAGGCGTTGCTGTTGAATTCAGTACCTCAGAACGGGCCCATCTAGCACGCAACACACTAATGACAAAGTCTGGCGTGACTGTAGAAACTCCATTATCTAGTGGCAAAATATTTGGACACAATGGACGGTCGAATTTAGGCAGCGCGCCCCTCTCGGAGATATCTGATTGTACTTCTTGGAATGATGGTGATCAGTATAAGGATCATGGCTTGCGTAACGGGCTTCCGCCGCCACCCCCAACTGTAAACACTATCGAGGAACGAATCGTTCCCGACTCGTGGGACGACTAGAGGGCACACCGGGAAACGCTGTACAATTTACAAGCAGTGTACATCAGCGGTAAACACCTGTTACTCGAAAGAGCTAGGCGGTAGCATGATTCCCATCGGCATTGGTGCCCTCTTTTTCAGCTGCGTCGGCGGCACCTTTCTTGACGTCATCGGCACTATCTTTCTTGACAGCATTGGCAACATCTTTCTTGGCGTCATCGGCAGCATCCTTGACCGCAACAGCAACATCCTTCTTGACTTCATCGGAGGCATCCTTCTTGGAGTCACCAGCAGCATCCTTCTTGGCGTCGTCGGCAACATCTTTCTTATCGGCATTGCTGCCGTCCGTTTCGGTGTTATCTTTTCCGTCAGCGTTAACCTTGCGCCTTTTCGCGGGCGGGCCCTCCTTAATGGCGTCGCGAATCTCACTAGTTTCAGCGATATCGCTGGCAGTCTTACCTCCTACGGCTGTTATTGAGGGGTCCGCATCATGTGCAAGCAAGGCCCTAACACACGCGATGTGTCCCTTTAGCGCCGCCTGATACAAGGGGGTGCGGAGATCCTCCGTCACGGCATCCACCTCGGCGCCGAGCTCTAACAGGGTCTTAAGAGCTTCTTCGTGTCCCACGAAGGCGGCTTTAGCACCCAAAAAAAAACAAGGAAGGGAAGTAAATATAGTCAGCATCAACAGCAGGTCAACATTGTCAAGCAAAAAGTCACTCTCAAGACCTCGAACAACTTACCATAATGCAATGCAGTCGAGCCAAACATCTTGGTCGTCAAGGATACGTCACCTCCAGCCTCGACCAGCACTCGACACACGTCAGCATGGCCGTTCTCTGCTGCGAAATGCAACGGTGTGTAGTGAAAGACATCCAAATCATTAACATCGCCCTTCCACTCGCCATTTATCATCTCCTTGACCTTCTCCAAATCCCCCTCCGCCGCAGCCTTATGCAAGGGCTTATCACCCAAAGTTCCATTCGCCATTAAGGACTTGACGAGCCCCTTCGGTAAATCCGGCATGGCAGTATCACCAGTCAACTCCATACCCTCCGTGTCCCCCTCGCCTTCAGCACCCTCATCATTATCATCGCGGTCCTCATCTTTCTCCTCAGCCTTAGCGGCCAACATATCGGCGTCGACATCATAATCGGCGTCGTCGGCGTCGTCATCGTCGTCGACGGCCGGTTTCTCATCGGGCTTGGAATCCTTGACCGGCGCTGCAGGGTCAGCCTTGACGGGATTGTCTTTGCCAGCTTCGACGGACGGTTTGTCTGCAGAGGTGGGTTTCTCCGGCACCGGAACTTGATCGGCGTTGTCCGGGCTGCCATTGGTGGTCTTGGGAGGTTGTGCGGTGGTATCAGACGCGACCGGTTTGGCGGCGTCGGCGACGTTGTCGCCGCTGGAGGTGTCGGGCTGGTTGGGTTTGTCAAGCTGGGCAGGCATGTTGGAGGCGGGGGTTGTTGTGGGTGCAGTTGCGGCGGGAGGGTTTTCGTTGGCGGGTTTGGTGTCGGTGGGGATGATGGATGGCATAAGGCGGTGGAGGGGGGTTTGTTTGCGGCGTTGGATTTGGAAGTGCGGAGGCGGAAAGTATTTGTGGTGGAAAGGTTGTTTTGACGTGATATCGGAGTGGATACGAAACGAAGCGTGGGACGGACGGGGCCGGTGGGGTGGATTTAGGATTTAAAGGAGGGATTGTTGTTTCCCAACTGCACAAATTAGGGCCAAATGAGGGGGTTTACAGGTTTTCGCGGGAAATGCATGCAGCCACGTATTGATCCAGTGCCCAAGAAAGAACAAGCGGCGCGCTTACTTGGTGGTTGTACTCGTATAAAGCTTAAAGCTGAGGCTGTAATTTAAATATTCAAATTACAGCTACAGCTGTAGCTGTAAGCATATAAGTAATTACACTATGCTGTAACTGAAATATTCAACTACTGTGCAAACACTGCGAGTTTTATTAATTTAAATAATATTTATGAGATAACATCACGGATAAAATTACGCCATTAGTTTTGATGGCCCAAAGCTGTCATCCAACTTGTAGGTGTACAGTACTGTAATTACAAGATAGTATACCTCTTGGAGACGCAGGAGGCAGTCTTTTCGTGCTTCGATGGCGCTACCGGGAGCGAGGGAACGGGCGTACTGTTCCCCGTGCCCGGGTCTGAAGACTAGTATCGACGCCCGCGAATTCTCGCCATGGCTTCAATACCACTCTCAAGTTTCGCTTTTCGCTCCGTACACACCGTGCCCGAGGAGAAACTGTCCGGAAACACTTGACAGCCTCGGGGATCATCTGCTGCACTGTGTTCACGGATGCCACAGAATTCGAAGACATGACCGCCAAGTTCACTTGCTTGCCCAGGACTTGCAGAAAGCTGCTCGTCACCCCGCCATCGAGCCCAGGGATGGCCTTCATCGTACAAGGCCGGACATCAGGGCAGTGGGAAGCACTGGAGGCACGGATTTCTTCGATGTCACTTTTGCCAACCCACTCGCGTCATCCAAGAGGAGAGTGGGCACCTTTAGCCGGCTCACATCCCTCAACGCGGCAAAGGTTTCAAAGTATGGACGATATGAATCTTGTATCGCAACCCCCACCCGAAGAAGGCTCATTCCTATCCCTATATCCACTCTCGGGGGCTTGCACCCTGACGCCTATGCAGTGCTAACCAACATGGCGCGGAACGTGGCTGTTAGGGCAATAGAGAAATACGGGACGGCTCGAGCGGTTTTAATCCAGAGGCATGCGGCAGCGGCAGTGATGTCCAACGCATCATGCCTGCTGTCAGGCTTCGAGCCAGCCAATTTAGGCACAAGAGTGACATTACCCATTATCCTGGACACGTCTTGCATACAACGGGGGATAGCAGAACCGCACAAAATTAAAGAACAAAATCGATTCCTATTATACACTTTGAAGATTATCTTACAATGGGTCGAAGAATTAGGGTGCTATACTGATTAGCGATGCAGGACGGCTATTTTCCCAAGATTACCGAAGGTGGGACAGGTTTGTGTATTAGAGAGTCTACAAATGAGGCCAAGTCATGAGGTACGACCTCACAGGCCTGGTGTCCTTCACTTTGAGAATACTCGGATTCACTGTGGTTTCAAGATGTCAGCGATTCTGCTCAAACCCCTCACGACCCGAAGCCTCTGGTCGTTGGAAGACTATGTCAACGACAGAGGCCTCGCGATAAATCGCCGCTCAATACGTATATGACTGATCGCGTGAATTGGCCGTTTATTAATTCCACCACATTCGTGGACCGCCAAATTTTAATCCATTTTGTAACCTCGGCCAAATCTCGTTAAATGGCACGTCAAAATGGAATTAACAATCATCATTTTAGTGCATTTGACAACAAATTGTTTAGGAATGACTACGCTAGTGTACGCAAAACAAACAAATGTACTCTATGAGTACAATTGATTGCTCGAAAGTACCAAGATTTTTTGATTGAAATGACACCTTGGTGTGATGAATCCCTGAAGGCTAACATCCCCTAACAAAAGAAGTAGTTTTATCCCCATTCACAACAACTGCTGTGGCCTAATGGGCCTCAAATATAGAATGGAAAAATAAATCGCGAGTCCGACTAACGGCCTTCCACAGGAGGGCAAAAACTCCCATCAGGAAGGTCGACATTTCTGCGACAGCTGCTCTCCCACTTGCTTAGTGTGCCCACTTGAACATGAGCAGAGAAGTTAAGTCAATTATAACTCATAAAGGGGAATAACTCTATAGATACTTCTGTTAATTCTGCAAGTCGAACGAAGCGAATCAGAAATGTAGGGCGCTCTTGTCAAGGTATCATTTTTTAATTTTGCTCAGTCACCCTACAAAGAATGGAAGCATAGACAACTAAACATCACTAAACATCACTACAAATTAGTACAGAACATCATCTGATTATGACAGAAGTGGACATCGCGCAAGTGGTTTTGAACGCAGTTACGTCCTGTCTCTGAATGGCATATCTTTAGTTCCCGGCATTCAAACCAGTGAAATTTGTACTTCTTGTCAGATTTGCAATTTTTGCATCTTCTTTGAAATTCCGCTTTCTTTGGGGCCTCATTGCCTCCTTTTTCCCTTTTCACTATAGGTAACAAGCTTATTCCGTTACCACAGGCAAATTAGGGAATAGAATGCTCTGGAACTTCAATATCAGATTTGCGGATGCCGATAGCATCAAAAGAATTGCCAATGAGTTGCTCTGCAATTTTTGCATAAAAATCTTTTTGGGAGATGCTATTTCTCCCAGTCATCAAACCCTTCTATAGCAGCCATGATTGAACGAGGCAAATTGCCAGCAAATATTTATTAACCCTTAACGGCCATTCATTGACTTCGAATTTCTTCTGCAATCCAAGATCATCTTGACTGTATCTGTAATTCCTTTCAATCTGGGAACAAGTTTCATAGTATGTGCTGACAACCACTGGCACTGGAATTTCCAATTCCGTCATTTCATTTCTAGCAGATTTCCAAGGAGATCTTGTGATAGGCTCTGATGGAAGTGTTGTACCGGAAGTACTGAAGAAATATCTTCTGTCTCTATCTATTTGCATAAAGGCTATCACAGAATGTGGGCTTTCCGTACTCGAACTTACCATGCAAGTATGATCTCCACGCCTAAAAGTTCCAGCCCTGACAAAAATTAGACAGGAAACTACCTTATCGCATTCTTGTTGACACCTGTAAACCTCATTCAGTATTCGAAAAGGTCAATTGATGTAGCCACAGAAGCAAATGCAGAGTCTGTACAAGTGAGTTGATTTGAATGAGAACAATGCTCCGTAAGGCGAAGAACAATAGCAGTACCGTGGGGGAAATTTGGCTAGTAGGGCCGATTACTGCTGTCAGATGCTGACAAAACAATCTGCAAATTCAATAAAATTCTACTGACACCACAGGAAGTAGTCTTGATTTCACATCCGTTTTCAGGGTTACGGAACATAGCAACATAGTGCAGGAGTCTTTCTGACGTCCAGTTTCCCTCCATTCCGTACCAGCGCGATATGCTTCCATCCACGCAAATTCTCTCTGATGGTGACACACTTGAACTCCTATGCCTTTTTGTGGCCTCCACAAATCCATCGACCAATGATCATCTTCTTTCATTGATTGCTGTTTCCGTATAGCGACTGAACGTAATACCTGAGACCAGTGCTTCGAAACGTTTCCTCGAAATTATTTTTTCCAAACATCGCGAATGCAATTTATTTGGATGTAGACTGTGTACTCCAAACTGACCTTCTGCTTGTGAACTCGAATCTGCATAGCAATATGAGAATTCCAAAAAAAACTCTTTAATTTCACCAGCTGTTGCATGCATGTGCCCACCATTAGCGAGTTTCCGTTTCGTAAGTTCCGTAATTGCGTAAAGGTGTTCGAGAGGAAACATGCAAAGGAAAAAACGTACGGGGTCTTTTCATAGTCGATATATCATCTTGAATGTACGCGTCACCTGCTGGACCAATTACCCTCCATGGCTGATGTGACGTTGATCAATTCAACAGTAATAATACCTCCTGATTGGTTCAAATTTTTTCCTGCACTTCTTTGCATACCCCTTCTACTCTAGCCATCCTAATGGCTTCTTGTCGAGGTTCTTCTTCTGAAGGTTGAGGATTCGGTAGCTCTATTATTGCAGCAGATGTCTCTTTTTCATTGGATGATGCTGGGCCACCTTCAGATGCTTCTCCTGGCTTGATGTTGAAAAGTTTTAAACTGATACGCTTTGTCCGGTCCTGAGTGGACCGGTCTGCGGTAACCGTAGTCTGACGTCTTCCAGTAGCTGTTTCAATTTCGATGCTGACCACATCTTAGTTGACGCGCTTGCTTTTACAAAGAGAACCGAATAGTCGCGTACACTCAGCCACTGATGTAACAAGGGTTGCCCGAGTGTTGACGAGGTTTCCGGGCTGTTGACGGGGGTCATTTCAATTTGTCTTTTTTTCGTTAAATTTTGCGAGTTGACAAACTTTTTGTGTGATCGGTTGAACTTTTGAGTTGTAAACTCCGAATTTTTGCACGGTTGACTACTAAGGGTGCTACTAGAAATAGAGAAAAAGCTAATATTGTCATTCTGTAATTTTTTACATAACTTTTTGCTGTTAGAACTTTGGTATCATATGAGTACAATTGTCCTCTGGACACTAATGAATATCCCATTCCTCCGGAACCAGAACTTGGCTCGATCAGTTCCTTAGAAAGCCCCAGACTGTTGCCAGTCACTGCTGTTTTTGCATACCACTGAATATGTTCTCCAGAAATGAACTTCAAACCCGGCTTTACAGAACGCAGGAAACCTTTCTAACTTCGGTACTCTGCTACAGAAGACCTGTTTCTAAGACAAAGAGGTAACTTAATCCAGCAGATGCTCAAAAACATGAAGTTTAAGGTGATATTTCGCAAGAATTTCGTGAAAATTTCATGAAATATGGTGAGAAAACCGGTCAGTAAAGCTTTCTACCCGCTTATAAGAAAGCTGATTTCTCCATACGTGTCAATGGTGATACGGCTCGAAAATTATTCTTTGAGAGCTGCATCGATTTTATATCTTTTAAGAATATGGTGAATTTCGTACTCAGCGAATACGTCAGTAACGAAAGGTACTTCTAAGATAAAAGTGAATTACAGACGCTCCGTCTTAGTCTCCTCCTGGAGATAAGGTGCATCAATGGTATCTCTTTCCACCTTCAAAAGGTGGTGCTGCATGTCAATGAACTCGTGCATAAGTGCCTGAAAGGATTTCGTTCCGATGCCCTCGTTTCAGTCTTGAACGAAGCAATACTGAACCCGTATCAACTCGAATTGCCAACCACCACGCAAGAATACAATCACAGCAACCTTAACTGAATCATCACCAAATATGAGGTGTTCCTTTGCAAATGACTCTTCATGGTCTAAACTTATGGCAGAATCACCTTAATAATCTTGCCGAAAAACCTATCACGTAAATAATCTAGGAGATCGAAACGTGCGAACTTGGCTTCATGAGCCAGCTTTTGCAAGGAACTGGGATTAGCAGAATAGTTCTCAGTTCACATTTTCGCATAATTTATCAAGGGCGAATAAAATAGGAGGAATGCAGATAAGGTAAAGAAAGAATAAGCAGATGCTTACCTCAGGAACGAAAGGTAAGAGCTTGAAGCTATTGAAGTACTCCCTCGTGTTATAAAAGACGATAATAAAAGATGTTTCGAAGACTTCACCCAATTTTTGGATACTTACGATACCTTCGAAGCATCTAATAAAAGCTGTTCATCCATATATAATGGCGCTGCGTTTTTTTCCAGTAGTGCCCATAATCTCTGTCCTTCATCAAGAATTATTCTAGGAAGAGATGTTCCTTGCCGTTGATTCGTTCCTTACTCTTCCTCCAGCTCTTGGCAACAAGAAATTTAAATTTACTTGAACGATAAACATTTGTAAAAGGCCACAAACCGCTTGGTATCATAGGTTTTATTTGCGCGCATATTTTTTTTTAAAGCGCTTAACCATACGTTGACTGCTATAGTGATCTTTAAATCAAAAATTTTTTCTTAAACCAATTTTAATTTTCCAGGCGCCTCTTATTTCTCTCTAGATTGCTTTACTAGCCCCTACAAACCTTTACTAACCCCCTTGAACTAATATTAGCTATGGAAATCGTCGAAGGTGATATCCGTGTTCATCTCGGGATGATTGTAATCGATAGATGGTTTCTCTTACCATGTACAGTCACAAAACGATTCATAAATTGGACAAATAATATTTTTGAAACTGGATTGATTGATTATAGAGATCAGAGGTATATCCCGATGACGAAGTCAGCTCTGAATCATCTTTATTTCCCTTCTTAAAATATACCACGAATGCATTTGAAAAACAATCTCTCCACTCGATTTGGTGCCCAAATCTTCCACCCAATATCAAGGAAAATTTTCATCTTAATCTTCTACTCGCGTATAGAAGAAACGACTCCATATATGCGAGAAAATATGGAAGATATCCCCAAGCGCTGTGATCCCAATCAAATATTTAAGCATGCTGTGGTTTGTTTCGAGTCGCCTTTGGGAAAGGAGAGGCTCGCTCCTACGAACAATTTTCTTGGACATCGTTAAAGAGGTATATATCCAGTGCTCAAAATCAAAAACGACTAAACAAGTCTCAGCGCGGCCGGGTTTTCTCCGAAGGAGCACATTTTCCTTAGTATACTCAAATGCTTAAAAAAATTATACAACGGTTTATCTGATAAGATTCTCAAAGGAAAATGTTACTCCTCCGGATAGAAATTAATCAATAGCGCAGAAATATTGGACATGTAGTTCAGACACACAGGCAGGAAAGCAGAATCAAGCCTCAGCGCTGGCGAAATGTATCACAATTTGCTTCGAACGACATTGTACATGATCATGACTCCCACCCCAAATTCAACAAAAACCTCGCTCTTACTTGTATAATGGAGGTAATAAACAATACACAAGACACACTGAGAGTTTTAACTACCTGAAATATTGTTTGGGAAAGTCTCCTAGCTTACTAATCCCTCTTATCTGCATCGAAGCCGTCCAGCTGTGCAAAAGCAGCTGAAATTGCGATTTTTGCGCTGAAAAATTTGCGCAATACATTCCATCTTGCGCTTTGAACGTAACGTCTGACATTCAATAGTCCTGAATTGTGATGATGCGCAAGAACAAAGATAAGTATAGTATTGGCGTGGCTCGAGAAGATCATCTCCAATTGCATCGGAAAGTGACGACGCACCATTACCATATAGAAATTAGACCGAGAAAAAAGCTAATCTTTGTATTCGAAACAACCTTCGATCCTGCATGACCATATAGCAACGTGCAGATCAATCCGTATCTTGCTCCTGATATACTCGCCTATGCACTTGGGAAATGGGTCCCAGAATTGTTGAGCAGCTTTAAGTTGCCAAGGGAAGAGCACATTCTCGCTGTTGAATCACTCTACCTGCTAAGATTAATGCTCCAAAGGAATATAGATGACTTATATTATGAAGGATTAGATAAATAGGACTTTGAAACTAGGTATATTCAAAGCTTTTTTCCGAGAACTATACTTTAAAGCAAACATTCTTCCTGCAGGATTATTGTTTTGCTGAAGTCAACCATCGATGGATAAAAATTCAAAACGAGATAAGTCTTCGAAGGACACAGTGATAACTTGCGGAAATTTCTTGCCTACTACTCATCAAAAATTCAACCCGAATCTATGTTCTTACACCTGTTCTTGGCAGTATCCTCTGTTTGGAAGAGAAATCTTTCGACATCCCTCAAGCATACTTGAAATGGACTGAGCCACTACCACAGGATATATTCTTCGGCAAATCTGCTCTCGATTTCAAACCAGAACATAAAAATTGCCTAAATCTTCCCCACCTGCTCTCTAGCCTATCCTATGCTGTAGATCTGTTGCACAGCAGAATAGGAAAGCCCCATCACAAAAAAAATCGGCATGGCCACGCTTCGCATACATCCCACACTGTACTACATCTGTACTGATTATATCCTGACTGGACTTAGAGGGGCATCGGTTGAGAACATGATTCGCTGTGGAAATGAGAATATAAGAAAGTTATCCTAACGAAGGATTGGTTAGTTAAAAATAAACTCCGCAGAAATTCTCAATGCAGAACTCATTTTCATCATCATTGGTATAAAGAAGGAAGATTAATTGCATATTATGTCAAGCTTTTATCTATGAAAGCTCGAAAAAAATTCTACTGGAGGCCTTATTCTCTCACTATAGGTCAATTCCCCTGCACATTTCCATGTGACATGAATTATAGACCTTCCTATCTCCACTATATTTCTAAGATAGCACGTATCACAGAAACAATTTTATGTCAAAAAGCGCCCGATTTATATCCGTCCACTTAACAAAGCCTTTAAGTATGCCACTGACAATCAACTCTGTCTTTTTATCTACACAAATTAAGTTCGAATCCCTCTGCGTCACTGGTTCTCCATATTTGTGATTCCCGAACAATCTAGATATTTCTTTCCAACTCGGACACATCTTTTTTCGGAGTTGTTTCTAATGAAGTCATTCCTCTCTCTTTCAAGCCTTTCAAAGTGTGAATAGTTAGTATACCTGAGATTTGTATGAAATTTCAACCCTTTCGATATGTTTGACGTCGCTGTATCTCTCGCCCTGAAGTATGGACGCTTTCTCTCCCGCAAAATTCCAATATGATTGCTAACACACAGACAGTCCATTTTATACGTCATTTCAAAAGGATAGAGGCCATATGCGAAAATAACGGTGCTTTAAATTGCATTAGCAAATTGACGTTTGCGGTACAAGGTAATCTCTCATATTAGCTTTTTCTGAGTTCGTTTTAACTCCACTGACGGCTTGGCTAAGCTATTTTGTCAAAAAATCCAGTAAATATCTCTCTCTCTGTATTTTCATGTTCAAACTGAGCAATGTATATTTTGAGACCATAAAATAATGATATTTTACCTTAGAAGTAGTTGAAGCGGAAGCTCAGCCCCTCAACTTTTGGAATATGGCGACCCTTCCGCAACTTCAAAAATCAAGCAGTGATGCTAAATAAAAACCTTTCAATGCTGTCGAACATAAGTCCTTCCGTAGCGTGAAAGGCTACCCAAAGATTTATTGAGGGAAGTATGGACTTGAATTGAGTTATCACTAATAGATAAATACCAAATTTCTACCTTGTAACGACGTTTTTCAACTTCTTCCGTTTTATTTCCTTTATTAATTCTCCCTGTTTGTTTCATTCCACATGTTCACCTTCCTTTGTGACGTGGTATTTCACAGGTCTTACAGCTTTACCCAAATTTGCTGCATCTACTGTACAGTAGATTGAAACCACTGCTAAGCTCATACCAAGGGCCACTAGGCACTTTTTTGTCATTGCGATTTTCCTTAAACTTTTTTATAAAACGTTTGACCCCATTGGTACACTTCGAATAGTTACGGATTAGTTGCACATTGCGATATTTTATCAACCCTTTAACCCCCGCAATCGTCCTCGCTATTCCATGCTACTTGGACCAATGTACGTCTTACATCTTGTCAGAGTGTGTTATTTGTACCGACTACAAGTTGCTGGAGCGCTACTTACAATGAATTCAGCGATGTCTTACGGGAAACCCGTTACATATGCTGTCATTCAATTATATTTACCTTCGACAATTAGCTCTCCGTATTTACATATGAGTCCTGTTCTGGAGCAGCCGGCTTAATCTAGCCAGCATCAACCCAAGTTTCAACCACAAATCAACCTAGATCGGCATGACCCCTCACATTACCTTGAAGTGCTTTTTAGAATAACTTACTCTTTTTTCATCAGCTAATGCTAGGGATGAGACGTGCAAACACCTTTCCTAGTTAAAAAACCCCATCTTACCCATAAATTTTTCAATCTCTTTAGCTTTGAATTATAGAATCAAGTCTGGAGTCTCATTCCTGGTATCAACGATAGACACCACCGCGACAACTCCAGGGTTTCTGTTGAAGAACTTCATTATTTTCAATAGGGCACATTTTTCGGACTTCCTATTTCCCTTGATTTGATCACAAGTACTTCGCGATGAGAAAAGACAAGGCCGTAACACTTTCTAATCCATTGGAGCTGCAATTGAAATATTATCCGACGCAAATTCTATGTCATTAAAACGCTGCGGATTACGGGAACTTATAAGTATTTCAAAAAGTAGGAAAATCTTCCCAAAACTGAACAAGACGCGAACTACTTTCCTTTCCAAGCTATTACTACCTTCTTCCTCCCCATTTCGGTGCAAAACGTAGTCCCGTTCATACACATTATGGTGCGAATTTATTGAGTTCAAGTCCCAAATTATTCACCCGCTATACATTTTATCCTTGAAAAACACTTACCTCCCTTAATCTTGAATAATATTTTTCCTTGCCCGAAAACATTTCGACAATATTAAAATTTGTACAAGGCCTCTCCAGGTACCATAAAATCTCAAAATAGACCGCTTATTTCCTTCTCCCACATCTGCCGTTACTTGAATTCCTTTCGAAATCAAAATATCTTGAATTGCTAACAAATAACTGATATATTATATAAGCAGTAACCCAAAACATCTTTCCTGCGCTCTTCTTCCATAAAAATAGCACACCTCCCTAACTTATCGCGTGCTCAATCTACGGTTACTAGGCCGATCCTCGGAGCTCAATTGGATCCGCCGTACACAAACAAGGAACAAGAAAGGATCCCTTTATGCCACTATAATAATTTGGGACCAACATATCGCCACAAAAATGGGAGAGAAAAGAAAATGACAAAGAAAACATCTCATCTATTTCGAATCTCGTTGTTGAACAGGAAACGTTTTCGCTTTGTTTGGCCCGGTATTTCTGTTTTCCTCACAATTTTTTCAAATTGAATGGCCCAAGACACTGCGCACCAACGTGCACCAACGAAATCAGCATCAATCAATTATTTTTCTAGCAAAATGTTCATTAATTTATAATTCAGTATGAATAATGTATAGTTAAAGAGCTCAAAACGACACGTACGCTAAACTGTAACCTCCCACCCGCATCTCATATCTCGGGCTCTGGCTGGATGTGCTGTTATATCACTGAAAATAGTAATTTTCACGCCTATTTCTTCGGAATAGGACCGGAAGAGATATGAGATAATAATAAGTTACACGCCTCGGTCGTAGGAATAGGAACAGAAAAGAGATCAAATAAGTGTATCAACTTTATAAAATTATTCTATTGCATCACTGAGGCATTTTCCAACGCCCTCCTCGATAAAACATTTCATTGGTAGATTTGGGCCCTATAAATTCCGCTTCGATTGCTGCCTTCAATATGCCTGGAGCTTGATCCGAGTTTTACTAAAAATATTAACAACCATTCATAAATATATTCAGTTATATGAAAGTAACACGGTAATTATCCTTTGAATTACTTAATAAAAAAACTGAAATAGTATTCTACCCACCAAATGTCAAAAAACGAAAAATATAGTAATTCGGGGCTTAACCTAATTTGCACGAGTTTGAAGGTTCAGACGGGAACGACTTAGTTATAGGAGGAGCACCTGTGGGACGCACTGGGGCCTGTCAGTAACATTTTCCGCAATGGTCGAAGTCTGGTACTCAAACGTACGGGCTTTCGATTGTCAAATCCTCGCAATTGTTATCAAATTAAATGTAAATTGCTGAAAGCTCCAAAGTGCATAGAAATCAACAGCATTGTGACCATTATTACTTCTTTGCCAACAAAGTGAAAAGACAACACTGCCGACTAAAATTATTTTCAATTCTATCACGAAAAAAGGAAACCTTTCGGTTGTAGTATTCCTGTGGCACTGCTAATACTCCCTAAATACCGATTGTTATGAATTGATACCTCTTCAATGCTCTTCAAAAAATGATGTATCTTATCAGCAATAAATACTCACACGTTATTGAACTTTTCCGCCAAATTTTTCTTGTATTTTTAAATGATCTCTTATATTTTTAACTCGACCGCGTTCTAATTGTCCATCATATGTATTATTATAAATAAGCTACCAATATAAGAGAGTGTCCATTGCCCCGATCAAGATATACAGTATCGATGTAAGAATAATTCTATTTTATAGCCGTGAATTTTATGATCTGCACATTAGTAGCTTTTTCCCCAGAGACTCCCGACTGAGCTCAGAATAATAGTCTTGCGTTTATCGCACCAGAACTAGTTAAAATTTCAGAATCATATGTGACCCTGGTGCGCCCGTCCTTTGGATTAAAATTACTTCAAATTTATTACGAAACCATCCTACGCATAATTGAAAAGCAAACTTGTTAAATTTGTAACAGGTCTTTCGAAGGAAATTAACTCCACTTAAAAAAACCTGGAATAGATCTGAAACTTTCCTTGGTGTTTTACGGTGGCCACTATAATAAAAAAGCAAATATTTACGTGAATTTATATTTGCAGCCCCCCGTATATTATAAAGGGAAGCTGAAATATTTCGATATTGTTCTAAACTGATTCAAATTAGGAAGGAAAGAAATTGATCATTTTTATATCATCTAACCATCCGTTTTTAGAAATAGTGTCGAAAATTGTCTTAAAGTACTCTTAATCATCTTCCGAATAGCCTCTGGTTGGAGTGAATCCGTGCTGTACCACTGACTTTGCATACAAATCGTGGGTGAAACCAGAACCTGAATATTACTACATGCTTCAGTCGGATAATTTATTACAACAGCGAAATATTTACTAAATTCCGCGCTTTGATTTTCAGTTTGTTCCAAAAGCAGCGAAATTATGAGAAATTACAGTTATCGGGCTTGCTTCAAGACTATTTTCGCCTATTTGATATGTTCCTCGCACCCTGTATGTAATATTTTAAATTTTCGTAGGCGCTTGAATCACTGTAAAATAGGTATTATTTCGGATCATATCAACCGCGTTCACTAACATTTCATTGCACGCGATTTTGTCTCATGTTTATATTAAATGTTTGATTTTCTATTTTGCGAAGCCTTTAATATAAAATTAGTAATCAATAACATTTTATGGCCAAATGTTCGCGCTGTATGGAAGTTTTCTAGCATGGACAAGTATGTTTATTGTTGCCTCTTTTTTTAATTTACCTCTTTCTCTGATTACAGCATTGAAAACTTGAAGCAATTATTCGTATTCTTCTGATCCCCATCTTATGTTCAAAACATGGCTGAATCGGTACCTGTACATTCATACGCAAAGTACGTTGCAGTAGCCTATACTAAACTGAGACAGGCAGTCAGACTACAACCTGAAATAATTTTTTCATTTCATTCTTTTAAGTGAGTGCCCATTACACATACAACCGATAGTCTCCCTCTTCTGTACAGTATGTAAATATCACTTTTTTAGGCTCAACAAACAAAGGAAAGTAGAAAAGAAAGGATGATGGGGGCTTTTAAATTACGGACCATGAAAGTCAAGCTGCTTTGCCGGGTATTTTTATTTATACCTATAATTGAGCCACCGGTAACTTAATCTGCCGTACCAATCAGCATATCAAGCAGGAAAAAAGGCAATTTCTTCTCTGATTACATAGCCGACGGACGAATTGTGCCGATAGGTTTGTATTCGCAATGAAACAGTTCATATTTACATTACAATACGAATTCTCATTTTATATTACTGTGCATCCTTAAAAATATTATAATGAGAGTTCTTTCTTACTTTCATATTATTATTAGACAACAAAACGTTAATAAATTTCAATTGCCGATGGGAAGAATCTTCGCGAATTCGCGCTTTCGGGAGGCTATCTGAACGTAAACCACATAAACGGCGTAATATTCTCCCTTATTCTTTCAAGACTCTCCAGATGATAAATATAGCTTCATTAATTCGTTCCAAATGCCTTCACGCTATGATTTGGCGCAAAGCATAGTTTATTAATTGCCTTTTTCATCTTAATATTTTCAAGATTCCTTCTTCATTCCTTCTTTATTCATCTGTATTGTTCTCTGTAACTTTTTAGAGTTTTTCTCCACTCTCTTGAATATTTTAGTAAAAAATATTCTTCCGTGATATTTTCGTTTCTACGACATTTAACTTTCTCAGATGTCTGATTTATTGTTTATTACTTTATGGTATATTTTAGATCATTTCAGATCACATGTATTCAGAGCCCTCTCTTTACTTAGCTTTAGGAAAAGGATCCCTCAGAAATTGCAGGCAGTAGACATGGTCGCGGCATGAATTAAATCGTAAGCTATTACCTCAAATATTACTATGGGCAAATAATTCTGAGTCATATGGTAATTTTTCTAAATCTGCTGGTGCATGTATTAGTGATGACTAAAAGTATGCTAAAAATGTGCAACATAAATTGAGTTGCATAAAGTGAACGGTTTAGCGTCCTTGGAAACCCTAGACAGTTTTTAATATTTACGACATGTTTGAACGACATTAAAATATCAGTGATAAGTGTACGTAAAATTTAATTAATTAATTTTCAATGGATCTGGGCTAAGTTTTGAAATGTAATATTTTGTATAATAAAATGTTAGGGGGGGCATTGAATAGGCAAGAAAAGGTGATTGATATTTTTCTAGTTCAATTACGATGCTCGTCAAATGAAATTGAAATCAATCCATGAAATACTACCGGTAATGCTACTTGTAGAATAAAGGTATATTCTACACTGATCGGAATTTCTATCCAATATGGCCCCAAATATAGAAGAGCTGATACCTCAATGGCATTTTGATTTTAGATTTGATGCCAAAAAAAATAACCTCCTCCGCAGAGCTTTATCTCTTCACAAGGAATGGAACGAAACTATGATAAAACGCATCATCTCTGAAAATATCTCCTGTTATAGGTTCTGTGCTTTTTTCACAGTCGCGGTGTGTTTTCTCAAGAATATTGAAGCTTTTCGGCAAATAACGACCTTTACCTCCATATTCGTGACATCTTTTTTCCATGATACTGTAGTCCGATAACACGGAAGGAACCCCAATTTTTCGCAGAGAAAGCCAAATGTTCAATACTGTAACAATTAATATGTAAATTCGAGGAAAATAGACCAAAAATAAGGTTACTACTGGAGCGGTTTACATTCTAAGCTCAACACTAGCCGCAGCTAAGGCTCAGTAACAACTAATGTTAGAATTATATTTAAAATAGTGAATATTTTAATCAGTACTGTGTCGCAGATTCCTAGTATTCATTATTGATAGTTCTATAGTCATTTGAACCTCAGTCCAGTTGTTGAGGATGAGAGCACAAGGGTTTGTAGCAGCTCAGTCAATATTCTTCCCAAAACATTCGATAAGAGCAAGGAATAAAAAGATACAAGTGGTCCTAGGTGAATTCATTATGTTTATACACAGTACTCCATCAACTGATGGAAAGTAGTTTTGGATAAAATGTATCAAAAAGACAAAGATAAAGTTTTTTTCCAAAGCAGCATAATTGGGTGGTTATGCTCCATCGGAACTACTATTATTGAAAAGTGCACGACAGGATACAAAACTTACTTGAGGGTAATCATTCCCTCATACATATTACTGGCGTGCAACATTCAAAGCTTTTGTCCAAACAAAAACTCATCAGTCCAAGTAGTTAATTTTTGTGATACAGTAGCGAAGTAATTTGTGACAGAGAAAAAGGAGCCCTGTCGCGCCTCCGAATCCATGGTGGCTAGAATTAATTGACTTCTTCGACCCTGTAACAGACCATCTTGCACTCATGCTGCATTTGAATCCCTTCTCCTGCCCAGAAAACCTCAGATCTTTTTCTAAATGTATTTTTGGGAATAAATAGCTCAAACTAGACCTTTCTATATAAAAAATTATACCTGAAGTGGGAAAGCCAATTTTTTGGAATTATAAATACAAAAAACAAAATCAAAGTGGAATAACATTTAAAACCAAATCGATATTATGAACTGCTTTCTAATACGTGGAAGTAGTAAAAGGTAGCAGCCAGCAGAACAAGCAGCAGATTGAAGACCGAAAAAAGAGCCATGAGATCCGAGTTCAATGATGAAATAGCCCCGCACAACTTTTTTCCAGCTCAATGTCCAAAGAACACAGTTAGAGTGCATTAAATATCCATCAAAAGTATTTCAAAAAAAATTAACCTGCAGATGAAGCTGTAAACCTGAATTACGACTTTTTGCGGTGGAAGACAGCCTTATAAACGATATGATTTAGTTCTTTAATTTTTGAAAAGTGTATTCGACTATCCCCCGGTGTATGCTAGACATGTTCAGGATAATGGGTAATGTGAGTCATGTGCCTAAAAAACTGTCTCGAAGCCTCATAAATGCCTCGTTATCAAATTTACATATTAAATTCACACATTATCTATCAATGAAAATACCGATTTACCATGAAAAAGAAAGGATTGAATGTATTATATCAAGGCAAGAGACTGAAGAAAAAGTACCAACTATCAATTTTGAGCACCAGAAAATCTTGGTATGAAGCCGCAGTACACGATCGACGAATATTTTTATATTTTCTCTTCGATGCTGACCTCCGAACATTAAGATGGACCTACATTAGAGTAAATTCTGCAGAAGGCAGTGCGCCTGGAACACAAGAAATACATAATCGGAACCAACTAATAATATTACGCCACAGAATGAATATTTTTCGAAGACAGCTTCCTAATACTTTTTTGTGAAAATATGTACTTTTAAAATGATTTCAAAGCGGTGAAAGATATATTTCATCGATTTAATGAAGCTGAGACATCTTTTGTAGTAAGATCAAATGAGCGACGAGTTGTATATTATTCTGGGGGATGGCAGCAAAGTACATGTACTTTTTGTTATAGAAGTGCCTATATCTATGCTGTGCATAAAATACCAATATATTCCAAAATTTACCATAAATATTCTTTTGGCGAATTAATGATGATCTTTTGAGTATGAATTCAGTGGAGTTTAACATAGAAACCGGAACTGGAACATTTTCAATCCAATTATAAGTAACGTCTCGTGAAAATGTTTGTATTGGGATTGTTATTGGGATCTACAGTAATATCTAATACTACTTTTGGTGGATCAAATTTTTGCAAAAGGTTTTACTTTTGAATATAATTGTAAACTTAAATGTATTTACTCGCAATCAACCCAGCATTTCTACATCTTTTCGATGAAATAATGCATATTTGCTGATTTCAATTCACTGTTTTCTCCAGACGTGAAATTTTGAAACCATGTATAAATGGAATGTAACAAATTCTGAATTCAGTCAGTAAAAACTGAATTCAGTATTGAAAGCCATTTAGAAAAAAAGTGGTTAACAATTCATTTCTATCACATTTTATCTTCAATTATTATTGAAATATACTTATAGAAAGGAAAAGTTTTCCTTGATTTTTCCTTGTGCTCACATGGCTCAATTTCGTCTTTCTTCAAAATTTTAAAGTATGACAGAGCGACACAATTTTGTAGGTTCACAGAAAATAGAGCATTAATAATATTTGGTATATTGAGAATTTTGTCTGCTCACCCCAAAAAAATTGAGTTCATCGTTAACGCCTTAGTTTAAATATAAGTTCCAGAGTTTTCTCTTTACTTCATATCTTGAAAGAAAATGAATCTCTGGATTACTTCGAAATATTTGTACTGTGCAGTTAAATAAACTGCTAGTAATGAATCATGTGTATGCAGTATCTGTAGGACAGTAGCTGCCTTGCTTGCTATGTAACAGCAGGTAAATATTTTGTGACGACTGAAATAGAGATACTTTATACTTTTTTCCATCCTTTTATGCTATACATTTGGCATTCAACGATTGTTTGTTGCATTATTCATGACGCTTTTTTTATCCCTTATAGTTCCATGCAATAATTTTACTACTACAATTGTACTCTCAAGAAATCTCTATTTCATTTTTTCTTGTTTTGTGGCCTTATAATAGGCCAAAAAAACTAATGATACAATTAGTTTTCAGTACAGACAAGCGAAAATTTTCTAATTATAGGTGCAGATTTGTCCGCATTTTTGCACGTGTCTATTTTTCTAATCTTGCACTGAAAATTACACTATTTAAATTTAATATCCATCCATTCATAAATCAAAATTTTATCTCGATTACCTGCTAAGATGTTGCGGGTTATGTGAAAATTATTTTCATGAGAATGGATGAAACAGAAGTACCAATCCAAAAACCACAAATTCCAACAGGCAATGATTTCATACATAACTGTAAGGTAAAGCATTCAATATGAAGTTGTACTTAATTTATGGAATATGAAAATATTATAAATTTGTCAAGGAGTATACTGTATGGCATTCACGGATTTTATTAATGTTTAAATCAAAATTTTGAGACTTTTCGCAAGAAAAGAGTGAGCCATCGATGATGTAAGGTTTTTTTTAGCCATTCCAATAAATTATAGTGCATTTTCGTATAATTACAGAGTGATACACCTCTTCCTGGAAAGTTAACGTTTGAGTTCCAAGTTAGACCAGCGAGAAAACGAAGTGATACGACTTTGGAATATTTTGGACCAAAATATTGAAAATTAATTTCCAGTTGTTGTAAACTAATGATAAAATATGTTCTAAGTATGCTTTAGAATTTTTAATTGTGTGATATTTTCAGAAATTCATTGTTTATCGAAAATTTTATCAAACATTTCACTTCATAAAGCCATGATGCCTTCTTTGAAGGCTAAATATGGTTATTCTTGGTTCAGATCACCGGATACATGTAATGCATAGATCTAAAAATTCATATTTCGGGAAAATTTCAGATTTAATAATACAGAACATCGTGAAAATCCCTGCAGTGCCATATTCAAACCAAAAATTTAAAAAACTCTTAAATTAATCGGGCGAAATCTTGATCAAATACACTCGATCAAAAAGTGGCGGAACAAATTTTGAACGATTACACTAGCTGAATCTGGATAAATACTCCACACATAATTGTAGTGAATAGCAGATTTTTGCAAACCATCCTTGACATGATATATAGCTACGGTTTCGAGTAGAACAAATCTCAGTAGGCTAAAAAAGGGATTAGATATTATTTCCTCGCTTAAGGTACACAATTTACCTCTCGAGTTCGAAATTTCTATAGGACCTGGAGAAGCTTCAGAGGCTTCCTCAGAAACACGAAAAAACTAAACATAAAGAGAAGAAAGTGACCTCGCCTAAACTTCTGCTGAGGAAGAAGAAAAGCTGTAAATTAAGGAATCGAAACGATTTGTCCAGTCCTGAATTCAGAATATTGAGTTAACGTTTTTCAATAGGCAAATTTGTCTCGTGTTCAGATTACATTCCTCGGACTCCAATTACATCCTAAATGAGCTGGAGAGGAAACCCATTTTTCTTTCATTTCTTATCCGAACGCTGTGAACATAATCAACCTGTGTTTTTTTGAAAAATTGTTCCCTTTCGACGCAATTGATACATTCCAGGGTTATCATAGTGAGTTTTTCAGTATTCAGAAGCCTAATCGGCGGGATGGAAGTAATGTGAGGGTATCACGGTTTCAGATGTTTCCTTCGCCCCCTCTTGAAAATATATATGCTCAATTGGAAGGTTAGAGATAGCTAAAATTGAAATCTGTATAAAGGAATGAGAGTATATTTAGACAATTTGGGGTGTTCTATTCCCATTGCTAGTGAATTTCTACGCTCTAACTGAACTTTGAAGCAAATAAATTATCCCATTAATATTGAAAGGAACCAGATCGACACTGTTTATAGCCACTTCAGGGGTTCTTTTGAGCATGACGGCGGATATGACCTCCTAAAACGGTCAGGTTATTCGACAGTTTAATGATGTGATTTTACATTTTCTAATTGTCTCATGTAATGGTAGTTTACACTGATGAGTGTTATCGGTTATACAGAACTATTTACCCGTACTAGTTGCTTTATAGTGCAAACATGACTTTACTCTATTCATTTTTGTACTCTTTTCTGACGCAATCAGACTCCGAGTAGGCACAAGAATATATGTTCACATTACGTCTGTCTCTACCTTCGCTAAGTAAATTTTAGTATCTCCCAGGTCTATAAGTAACCTATCAGTTTACTCCACACGCCATCTCCTTTTGTTTCTACCACTCCTTCGTATTCAATAAGTGAGGCCTCCTTTCAATATTCCTACAAGCCTCTCTCGAGAAGTATCAAACCACGTCATTTTTTCCCTTTTTTTATTTCTGGTGATCTTTTAAGGTTAGCAGGCATATACGCACTGTTTTAAATAATTTTCAAGATCCTACATATACCGACCTTAAAAGATCCGAGAATTTTAGTGAGTAATATCTGATGAATTATTATCTCTTAACTTATCCTATTGGTGAGCTTCTAGATTATTTTTCCCCGAAAAGTTTGAGATCGATGAAGGATCGATCGAAAGCAAAAAATCATTTGTGATAACATTGAATATGTTCAAATTACTTACAAAGAATGCCTACATTATTAAACTCCTTAGTAGTAGTTTTTAGAGTGCGAAAGTCTGCGTGTGAATAAGTTCTAGAAAATAGAAAATTATTGTATTAGTTCAAGCGCATAAATTTTAAACCGGTGCTGTACCTGGAAGTAAATATGTAAAGATAAAGTTTTCAAATCGTGGTGAGGTTTCTAGAACAAAGCGCAGCTTTTTATCGAATAAAACCCAATATTTATCAATACAAACAAGTCTTTCAATAAAGCTAGCTGAAGGCTTTTAATACTTTCGTGGAAATGAAATCAATACTACTCGCCTATGTTGTCTAAACTTTAACTAAAGTTATCATGTGGTAAAATTGTCCATGGCCTGAGTTGAACATCTATTTATGAGTTCTCCAAAAGTATAATTATATTGAAATCAGGGTTAACTTCATGAAAATTTTGGATTAGAAACTAAACATTCTAACAACTTCTTAGTTATATACTGCTTCAAAAATTCTTTGAAAATTCCACAGTTGTTAATTGGATACGCATCGTCATTGGTATAAGAAATTGCGATTATTCGTTATTGAACAATAGCCTATCATGTGATATCGCAGGCAACGCTTCAGTGATGTTCTGAAATTTATTTCTTATTTTGACCTTCATTCTTATTAGGCAAAAATACTTCCGAATCATCTCAAAATTATCATGCTTCATCGAAAAGCCGGTTTTACTTCAAATTTTCTTATGCCTATTGTAAAGCAGTCTATTGAACTTAGCCTCTTTTTCACGGTGGTAGGGACCTTTCTTTTAATATTTTTTTATACCTTTGCAAGTCTAATAGTTCCTTCCGACAGCTATTGTGCGCATTAGCGGACAATAACAAATTTTTGAGACATTCCAGCTGGTTTAGGCAAAAATAACTCTTCTTTTTCACTCTAATGAGCTTATCATTATTTATAAAAGTATTTTTTTGGACTAGTACTCCTCTTTTGCCATTTTTACTACAATAAACAGGCTGTAGCTTATTTTTCTAATTTTACATATATTTAAATATTTCAAATATATACAGAATTTTAATTGAACGGTCATTTTAACCTTTTATACGCGAATATTTACATTTAATTCTTCATACGATTTATAATTGTATGGCCTATTGTTTTTCCAAGAGTACAGATGCGCTGAATAGATAGATTATGTGTAGTGAAAAGTTAGCGAGGCTACATATTTTCATACCCCTTGAGTCAAAAATATAATATCAGAGTATTGCTACTCATTTGAGTATTTTCACTACGATTTTCTATTGGAATTGCCATAAATTATACTACGAGTATATACAATTTAACTCATCTTTTCCTGATTTTACCGCCCCTATAACAGCTTCTCTGTATAACATGCTTTACTTAAAAATCATTGTTCTATTTAAAAGATTTAGTGAGAGTGATATTTGTCTCTATTTGGAGTTTGACTTCACATATTTATGCATGAGGAGGTACGACTCGCATTTTTTGCGGGCCTTTAAATTAAAGTAAGCATCTTCGAATTTCTTGAATAATATTTCATTAACTCCATTTTCTCTGAAAGTACATTTGCAATAAATTTTTCATTGTCACGGCAACTGCAAACAAATCATATTGGATGAGTTTTGGATAAAATACCTTTTTTCATATTTGAAGTTAAATTACTTCTGGACTTCTTCGTAGAAAACCCGATCCTAGCGGAGACTTTTCCACCTAGGAATTAACTAAGTAATATCTGTTTTGTTAATTTCTGATTTTTTTGTTTTTTCTGCAATATATGAATAACATGTAGCAATAGATGTATTAACTCTTTAGTTTACGTTGGAAATTATTCTTTGATATAATCAGATAACGAATTTGATTCCGTAGCAGTTAATTGAATGAAGTTACGTGACAAAAATATGTACTTGATATGACAACTATTACAATTAACCCAATTTTCCAGTGTAAATGCCCATTTTCTCACATGACACCATCAAATACATTTTTCATACCCATAGCTATGGCTAAATAATCCTAAATGTCTACCATTAACTTCCTCAGTGAAAAATATTTTCCACCTTCGAATTCATCTCTGTCTCTTCCGTCTAACCTTCATTTTATCTTTTATATTCATTCGCAATATCTGCATCTCCATCTCCGTACTCAGAGCGGATACATAAGCCAGGAATTTAGTAAACATTAGCGGATACAGTCTACTTTTAGCAAATTTTCTAAGGATTTTGCATTAATAAAGGACAAAAAGTGCCGATATTTTTCTGATATACGCAATAATATTCCCAAACATTTCCCAATCGAGACTCCAGGCGCAATAAATCGGTACTGTGTTTGTTTAATCTGGTTTATCTGGTTTATCAAAAACATAATTGTCGACAATAGAAGGATTAATTTAGGGCATCAATGATTTATTGCGTGATTTGTCCAAGGCTCAAAAATATTTCATCAGATATAAGATATAAACCTTCAGATCGCTAAATAAATAAGTAAAGCAGATTCTGGAGGATTTTATAGAGAATTTTTTTGGGTACTATATAAAAATAGGAACAGGGGAGGTCTAAGAAGCGAGTAGAAAAGGAACAGTCGTCCAATTTTCTTTAGATATTTGATTATAAGTAATTGGAGCGATCGACTGAATACAACTTTCGATTTCTAGAAGGTCTTTGGTATGGCGGGGTTCTATATTGGGAAGTAATTAGTTGACTTGGCAAAAATAACGTAAAAACAATGTACTGAATATGGAATCTTGGACAAAACGAATTGGCAAAAATAACGAATAAACGATGTACTGAATATATAATCTTGTAAACTATTCTATTAAAAATTTCGTGAAGTCTTTATCAAGAAAATCAAGAGCAGTGGTACTTTTATCTCGAATATGTAACATCTGTAGAGCTCAACTTTAAGTAGTTCTCAGTGTTGTAGAAAGCATTTGACTAATTAATCGTTTCAACATGGCATGAACATTTTTTGCAAAACAATCGTGAAATTACGAAATATACGCTAAAAACTACGTGTAGATATTAACGAAAAGATACAAAAACTTAAAGATACACCCAATCTTACTAAACGCATTGATTCGCTGTAAAACAGATATTATCCAAGTCTGAATACAGACTGCTTGAAAGGGCTGTCTTTGCTCCCCACCTGTATGGCCTCGAATATTCGTTTTATTTAAACAAAATATTTAATTTATTCCATTAATGCCTAAATATTATGTTGGTTGATGTCCTTTTTTGTATCTTTGAGCGCTATTTCCACTATTTAATTCAACCAAAAATTTTCACTATTGTCATGATAAATTATCTATTAATAAGCAAGAATGTGAAAATTTTGGTTTTTAGTATTTAGATATGAATGCCCTAGACCTTTAATAAATGTCTTTATACATTTAACATTGTCATAGTAACCTTTTATTCTGATAAACCTCAGGCACGGAAATTTTTTCTGTGAATAGATTTATTTATTATTATCAGGTAGCATTAAAGTTATGGAGCCTGATTGAAACAGGAGAAATTGATCGCGTGCTTTTTGTTGTAAGTCGCGACAACTACAACAACTTCAAGTAAAAAATTTCTACTTTATTTCTTTTTGCATATATTTTGCATGCAAACGGGTTGTAAAACTCTGAAAAGGTTGTGTGAGGGTTGAAAATGCTCTTAAACTCCTCACAATGTATATGTAAACAGTCAGAAAACATACATACCACCTAAAAGCTAATTTCCGGTGTATCTACATTAATATTCAGAGTCGCCTAATCCTGAGCCATTAACTCAATACAGTGATGACAACCCCACTTAAATGACGTATTATCCTATTCTTGAACACAAAATCGTAGTCCCATGCACCCTGCGACTAATTTCTCTCCTCTGCATTTGTAATTTTTGTATTTGCAAGGAATCAACTGTATGCCTAATATACAGAAGCTATCTATCTTCCTGTTAAGATCGGATTCGGCAGACAGTTAGTTGAAGCCACAAAGGCCGAGCGCTGTCCAACTACCTCTTAGATATTACCTGTTTCGGACCCACAGTAATTCTTGAATACCAAATATCGGCGTTGGGTGTAAACACCTATGGAGAACCCGTTGCGCTGTCGTTCGAACTTTAATTGCCCTCCTCTTTAAGCGTAGGCTAGCTAAAAATAATTCAGAAAATTTACAGAAGTACTTACCGCCAATTGGAAGCACTGTTTTGCGTAATACTACATCGCGCCTTATGAAAATTAAGATTGCAAATGTGAAACTCTAGCTAAATTCAATGGAAATGAGTTCTACATTCTTAACAGAGATGAAATGTCTGCAATAAAACTGCACATGTGGCGTATCCTCTGTTATTAAATGAGGAAACGAGGTGCAGTAATGAAAAATGGAATACTTTTTTGTCAGTGGACTCATTGTATTCTGAGATTGACGATGATATTCCTTGATCATCAGATGATCTTTAACAGCCACCTAATTTGAAGACTACGTCTTATTTTGAAGAATTGTCTCAATTCTACTTTCATGTTTTACACAATATAGGTGTTTTACATCTCATATAGTACCTGTAGTAAAAATCAGCGAGTTTTTCAGTTTTAATATAATCCAATATTTAGGATGTCTCTTTTGAAATGGGAGCCAGAAAACTGATAAATTTTCTACAAAGCGTTTAGTAATAACAGCTAATGATATAATGGCAGTAAAGGAGATAACTCTGAATGAAAGTAAGAGTTATTATAAAATTTACGAAATCGATTTTTTGCGATTATGACTAAAATAGGTCAAAACTCTATTGCAGCTGATAAACTTTTACTTAATAGTATAAAAAAGACCGTGAAATGTGATCTGTTGGTGAATTCTTTTGCAACTCAAAAAAAGGAGTTTATCCATGTCTACATTCATTTTGTTGGCTCGAAAACATTAAATTCGCAACTTGAAGTTATGTGATGTACCAAAAAAATGCTTTAATCAAACACTTAACTGAAATTGAATACCCTTGTTTCGAGACGGAGACCACAGCTCAACCAAACACCAGCCTTATCCTCATTAACGGCCTACACATTTGTACATATGACCTCCCCTGCTACATTTCTCATCCCGCCAACGTCTGCTTTTGCTTTCTATACATTTTCATGCTGGTACATGCAGGTCTCTAAGCGTCATTTCTATAGTAAGTCCCTTCTGTCTTTCATGAAGTTATAAAATGCATCACAAGGGCCGACAAAGCACTGCAGATTTTGAGGATGTGTATTTGCAGTTGAATAGAAAATTTAAAAAGGAAGCCTTGCATAAGAGCGTGAGCGCTTAGAATTTGGGGGGTAAAGTACACAGAAAGGAACCGGAGGTTCTTCTGTAATGAAGGGAGACGCAAAATCAACTGGAAGTTGAAACGTTTAAGATAATTATGGGCACTTAAATTCACTTCAAGAATAGCCATCAGGGACTAGTTTTCGAGGGCGCGAAAAGGCTCTGTTCCAGTGGGAGGCAGATTGACCAAATCCGACAGCAAGCTATAAAACCCCCTCTCTCTAGCTCTAAAATCCGGAACTTTGCACCGAAATTCGGGATTAACCGCAGGAATTTTATTTAAATGGGGGCCTCTCTCCGGAAAAATTGATATCAATCGAAGCTCACCTCCATTTCATTGCTCGTAAATCTTTACACCTCGTTGCGGATCGTCTGAACTAGCATCTATCTGCGCGCTAGTGTCTGAATATTGTCATCTTTCGTAATAAATATCTTTTCGCGTACACAACTGCGCGTTACGGGCATGTAACATATGTTTATTACGTATCGACACAATAATATTCTTTAATAGACACTCTTGAATTTCATTGTGGTAAAGTTGTTTCTTTTACAGCAAATGTTCCATTTGTAAAATATTCGGATCTAGATGCATATTTCACTAAATCATTTACCTCATACATAGTACTTGCTTTAAAAGCACTGGAATTTAATGACATTCTTGAAGCATAAACGCCCCAAGGGTAGGAACAATATATCTGATGTATTGTTAAATTGTATAAGTGTTCACGAAATATCTAATAGTAGACACCAAAAGGCGCGCTCACTCAAGAGTCACAACTGTAACTATTTCTTACTTTTTATCGGTTGAGTTAGCCAAGTACCTTTATCAATCACGGTAATTATTTTTTCGTAAAGTCGAACAATGAAAAGCAACCCACATCAGTTAGCACATTAATATTAAACGAGAGGAAGAAATAAGATCTAAGATTCGATTGCCGTAGCTATCGCTTGTGCAATACCAGTGCGTCAGCAGACTATAATGAATAAGAAGAAATAAGATATAAGATTCGAGTGCCGTAAGTATCGCGAGTGCACTTCCAATGCGCCAACGGACTATACTGAATACGGTAACAAGGAAAAAACCCTATAGACACCGATTCTTGTCTATTTCTCGACCTTTTGTATATTGTCTTTAGGACAGCGTACCAGAGCCTCATTTTCTTGTCAGAAATTCCCAAGGACTGATCCTGTCGTTTACCTGCGTTAGCCATCGGGGTGCTGAAAATAATGATCTTTATCAGCGCAGAACGGAAGGGCATTATTCCGCAATATTATCGCTTACCACTTCGTGCAGCAGCCGTGACATAATTACGGTTCTTCAGCGAACTGGGGCATGTCCTAGAAAGAAGTATTTGCCGTCGTGTAAGCTATATTCCTTTGCAAAAAGGTCTCCATTTACACTGTCCATGCCAATCTTTTATACCTCGGCTATCATTACGGCCGTAACTCCTAAATCTCCCCAAGAAGTCTAGTGCGTTGGCCTCTAAAACTCATATTCTTTCGATACATCGTCTAGTATCTACCGGAGGAACGAGACATTTGGGCAGTTTTGCTGACGACATGGGTGGTCAAGCTCCGTGACACCGTAGCACGAAATTTTTTCGTATGGGCAGAATCAAGTCAATCCTACTAGCTCCATTCAATCAGGGGCTCAAACCAAAGCTAAACTGGTTTAGCAGGGGAAAATCGTTTCTGCCCAGCGGAAGTCCAAGAAAACGCCACTGAGGTCTATTCATAAGGACGAGAGCACCTTTTCCGATAGAAAGGATCGACTTCAGATTCTGTGAGACGACAAACTCCTCATGGTCCGAGTGCTGGTGGCTGCACATACCGGATACGACAGCCATCGGAGCTCTAAAGTAGTCCATGCTACAGTTCGAGCCCGTTTCTTATGGAAGAACACCACTCAGGACGTGGAGACATTAGTTCGATCCTGCATACACCGTCTCACTACAGAAGCCGAAGATATTTTATCATACCCCCTAGGGCGTGAACTGTATGCTGTCGACCTAAAAAGCACCTGTACTTCAACTTTTTCTATATATCACAGGCTGAAGACGGTTTAGAATGTGTACTTATCTTTAAAGACGACCACGGCGGTTACTTCTAGTTATTACCGACAAAAATGTATACAGACGGAGAGGCGACCGATGGACTGAACCGATGGTTCTCTACTTTCCTAATCGTCGCCGATTGGGTATCCGATCAGGGAAGCCATTTCAAGAATGAAATACTTCTTGAAATGAACCATTCAGTATATCACTTCTCCGTTGCATACTTTCCGTGGTCTAACGGAACTGTGGAAGTCGTCTACAGGGAGCTAGTTCGGGATAACTTAGCTCTATTCTTGGAGTACCAGCTTCCAGAGAGTTAGTGGCCTTCTATCCTTCCTGTTGAGCAGGCTGTACTCAGCAATACAGTACTTTGCCAACTCAGTGACCGATGCCCACTCACGGCATTCACAGGAATACCTCAAGACACACCCCTAACCAAAAGCATAGAAGTAGCTAATCACCATCCACAGCATACAGTAAGTATAAGCTAGGCAATGTGATGTGCGCAAAATTCGCACACGAAAAAAAATCTAGAAGAGCACCAAATTCGGATATTTGCAAGATATTTTTACAGTTTCTGAGTTTGCAAAAGATATTTTTAATTTGGATGAGTGTGGCAAATTCATGGGTTGATTTTTTATTTTAAGACACGGTGTCATTAGTATAAGTCATTACTGTACACGTCCAAGGTCGTCATACTTTTCGAAGACGTCGCAGTATTTAAAGTTCGAAATCGACGTCGTTGAGGCAACCCCCCCCCGCCATCAACTACTCCATCGGCTCCTCCCTTCTTTTGACCCTTAACATGACCAACCTCCACCCTTCCCTCACCATCACCAATTCATCCCGAGGCCTTCGTCCACTCGACGCTTTGGCCCTGATGGCAAATGGTCCAACTGACTAAGATGATTACTGTAGAAGGTTGGACCGGGAACGCGTTCGGGAGTGGGTCTGCCGTAACTGCTTCGAGCAGGCAGAAAAGGCAGAGGAGGAGGACGATGAAGAGGAGGACTGGGTGGACCCGTGGGAGCCACTAGTGTATAACGGTGGGGGGGCTCCCGTGGAGAACGAAGGGGAGACTGAGGAAGTAATTGTGATCTCTGACTCTTCTGACGAAGGTGAAGAGAGGCGTGAAGAGGAGGATGAGGAGGATGAGGGGGAGGGAGACATGTAATGTGCTGGATTAGTGGGGAAGGGGCCGGAAAATATGGACCAGGTGGTCCCGACCCTTGAACCGGATGGGGGCATCCTCAGTGGTCTAGATATTTCGCAGGAGGCAATGGAGAATTCTAAGTTGTTCGCGGGTATTTTTGGGGACTGCTTGGGTGGAATGGATATTTTGGGGGGACTTTTTGGCTCTGATGTAGAAGTATCATATACTAAGGAAGAAATCTAGATATTTATCCTGGTAGTATCTGTTGTTAGTCTTTCTCGTTCACACGATTCCAATTGATGCATTGTATGGTTCTTAGTATTTTTCTTTGAGACTTCAGGTTTAGCCAAAAAGTCTATATAAGCTGAGTAAACTGCTTCCTCTTGTGGAGGTCAAGCAATTTGGCAGACAACTTCAAGTCAAGTCCCGAGTAGTAGGAAGTTTAGAGTCAACTCCAGACCCAAGAAATATTATTCCTACGCTGGTCGCAGAGCATCAGTGGTAGACCCTGCCCCTTCTATACTTGCTTGTAGCCCTCTCAACTGTCTTCCTTATCAGCTCCCTTTTTTTCGTTCAGCTATACCACGGTAGCACTTTTGTCGCTTGCAACACCTTCTTCTTGGGGTATTTGGTTCTGAGTATCTCTTCTCCTGACGATTTACCCCAATCACAATGCGTGGCCATCGACCGTCTCCGAGGATCCCTCGAAGGTATGCAAATGGATGTGTAGTGCAATAGCACTTTACTTTGTAACTTGGTTTCTATAACTATTTTAGCACTCGTTTTTCGAGCCCCAAATGGAAGGTGGCACGTGCCCCATTTTGTCTTAAAACTTTACAGTGCACTGTAAAGTAAGCGCCCCTATTGGGCATGGCACGGGGCCACTAACTGACCGTGATACTTATTTATGGAACTGGCTAATGGAGTGACACGTGTCCTAACTAGTAAGCTCGGCTAACAAGCTAATTTCTAACTTAGTACAGAATTTATCCTTGTCAGTTCGTGCCAACGCTTGTAAAGGTACCGAAGGTACCAACGACTTTACCAGTTTTTTGTTTCTGGCTCTAGTTGTTGCTCCTGCAACACGCGCCCCTTTTAGCTTAGGCTCCTGCGCTTGCAGCTATAGTAGCTACTATCTCCTTCGTCCCCTGCCCGCGAGCTTGGCCTTTTACCCTGTTTATTGTTTCAGATTTGTACCTTTTTGGTGAGTATTTTCCCCATAGGGAGGACGTGTATACCTTGTCTCCCTGTTGGGAGGACGAGTATCCCACTTTCCTGTTGCGCCGAGGACGATTATCGGTGGCTGTTACCTTTTGTTTGTCTCCACAGATAAGGCACACCCTCTTTTGTCTGCTGACATACTTTCTTCCCCTTGCTTCCGATAAGCCTCCACCACCATGAGTTCTGATATCTCTCGAGCTACTACCCTGCAGAGGAATTGAAGAGAAAGCAGCATCGAACTCCGAGTATTCATTACTTTACGCAACAGTGAGCGTTACCTTTCTAGGTCCAGTGAGTTCTGTGCATTGAAATATAGGAGGTAGCCGCCAAGTGTGAGGAGAAGAGACAACAAGCCGTTGCCTCAAACAACTGTAAGACTACCTTCCAGCCTATAGACTATACGGAAGGTTACTTCGTCTTGCGGGGCCTCCGCCAGCCCGAGCATTGTCCGAATCAATGCTTTGAACGACACGGACCGTTCCATGTCGCCCAATTTTTTTTGAACATATCTTCTTCTTTCAAAACCTGGTAACCGGGAAGACTGAAGAAACTCACGGCCGTCGCCTCAAGTTCTTCATAAATAAGAACTACCAGTTCACGGAAGAGCTGATCTACTACCTTTCCTATCAAGAAGGTTAGCTCCTCGCTTTAGAGCGTTTCAAAAATATTTGCCGCCGCAACGTGCAGGTGGAACTTTCTAGTAAGCGCAAAGGATTTCGGGAGGAGGAGAATGATTGGATTCTTCTGAAATCCCTCAAGGAAGACGTCCCTGTCCTAGTCGAAGACTACCAAGTGACTATCCGAACACAAAGAACAAGGCAACAGCGACGCATTTTTCAACCCTGTAACACTCACAAAATACGTCGGTATGCGTGGGGCTCTGTAGACACGTAATTCTGTCGAGTACAGTACATCAGCCTGTACAAAAAATAGCTCAAATCTAATGTTTTCTAGATTTCGGGATACGAAATATCAATCGTTGACCTAACTTCTGCGTGGCCCTGCAGTACGAAAGGGAGCTCTTAAACCATTTTCCATCGTTTCATGCCGTCTAGCAAGCCACAACAAGGGAATTTGCCCATCGTTTCACTTCAGTCTCCGTTATTCCGTTTCCCCTTGGCCTCCTGCTTTCCTGCGATTCATCGCGAGCCTGTTCAATTTCGTACCGTACTTTACTGCGACTCCCAACACCTTCCTCCGCGTAAATTAAGACCCTTCATTGCCTCTAAAGTACTATAAACTTGACTTAAAGAGTCAAGGTTGGAATTATAAATACTATGGAGACTGCTTTGAAGAAAAAATTATAGCACTTCCCGAAGGAACTTGCTGCTGTTTCCGCAGACAAAAAGAACAGATGCAATTCATACAATTTTCAAGCCAAAAAGCGTAATGTACCTAGGTCTTTAGTAGGCGCTGAGCTTTACCTTTTCACTGATTAAATTTAACGTAGCTCAAATAAGAAAGCATGATGCAGAGGATTCCATTCGAACGAAAATATCTGTATCGATTTTACTGACTCGCGGAGCTTGTTCAACACAATGGTAAAATTCCCTTCGACTTTGGAAAACGATCGGCGAAAAACCCCGCCGGCACATTTACGAAGATCTGAAAATCAAAACATTTATCATAATTCTATCTCAATTCATATAAACTATGACAGTTAATTAGTGGATTCTAATATCTGATTTCTCATTGGGACATACAAACTAGAAAGAAAGGGAGATTTAAAAACATAAAGCAAACGCAAGGGCGTTTCGCCTATAAAATCACACCTTAACGCTATAACTTGCCTTACATTCTCCCCTTTTCTCCTGCTTGGAGGATTTAATTCTGCCCTGTATAGATCATAAATATTTATTGGCATATAGTTTTATGTCCGCTTTTTCTAGTCTTGTAGTATTGTAAACATTTATTATTGCAGATATTTATGCATAATATGCAGCGGTCCCTCTGATTTTATTGTAGTAGATACAAACCACCGGGTATGTTAGAGCTAGAGTACTTTACAGTGCTCGCGTTTTGTAGAATGACTGCAGTGGGATAAAGCCAAGGCCCAAGTAAGCTTTTTTATAAACATACAACCAAAACTACCAAATTAAAGGCTTTGCGTTTTTCTCAGAGTAGCCCGTAAGTGAAACTCCGCTTTTTACAGTATTCACTTCGAAATTCTCGAAACTCACCATGTAGTACATGAGAAAACTGGGACCTCCTCCACCTTTGGTACTTTAATTGGAAAATTATGGGTGAATGTGAAAAGGGGTGTTAAACTTGGCTTTTATCTTCAGATCAGTAGCCTGTATAGAGATTCAACGTCGTCAAGACAATGGGGCCCGCCTAACAGCGTTTTCAGCTTCTTCTCGAGATTCCCGAAAGCCTCCTTCATCTCTTATGCCCATTTAAATGAGCCCTTTACAGACCTAGTAGCATGCAACACTACCGAACTTTCTGCGAAATTCCTTTTAAACCCGCGACTGTATCCGGCCAGACCGAGAATACTCCTGAGCTCGGTTCCGTCCTCTGGTGCTGGAGCCTCCAAAATTTCCTTGATCTTATCTTCGTCCATTTTCACCCCAGCTTCATTGACGACGAGGCCGAGCAGCTTCGCAACTCCAAACAAGTCAAACGGTCACAACTGCATCGGTTTACTGTAAGCACTTCTAATGATGGTCACGAAGACATCTTATCGTTCTACCCCCTACACTCGCTGCCGCGGCTGCATTTGCTTACTGTAAGCAAACGAGATGATGACCACGTAGCATGCATACCGCTTGTGCAAGGAGACTTGGTTTACGATCTAAACCGTTTCAACAGTTCCATATAATCTTCAACTTAGAAAAATTTAGCGCAAATCCTGGATCCTCAATTCCTCGCTTTTTCTCTTGCCTCCCGCTCTCTATTCATCCTTCATGGCCCCATTACAAGTCATCTTTGTTTTTCGTTTCATTTTTTTATTTTATTAAGCCTCTCTTTTCTTTTACTCTCGTCGAATCTAAATTGTGCGTTCTTCGGTCGCTCAGTACATTGTGATTTGAATAATCTTTTTGCCAACTTGATATTTGGATTTCTCTTTCATCGCATATCGTACTTCGTATCGTGACTGCTCTCAAGTTCCAAGTTCGCGTGCAGGATTATCTCTTTCGCAACATGTCAACTGGGCAAGCAGTAAGCTTCCACACGATATGTATCTCTTTTGAGGGTGCTGAATTAGTGGTCAGTCGATTTATCTGTCCTCTGGACGAAAATCACCATGAGAAGGCTTTGACGTTAACTTCATGTTACAGAGACGGGCAGAACGGCTCGCGACAGGTGGAAGCACTTACGCACCTCCCAATCCACACTCTATGAGAAGGATGGACACCTCAAGGTAACTGCCACATGTCATGAACATGTATACTGACGACACCTCAATTTTTAGCTTAATTTGGCATGGGGTGTTCGCACACTGACCATCCCATGAAAATCGTCTGTTCCTAATGTTAACCTAACTAACCCTCTTAGCTCCACCATATCTGTCGAGGCGGCTACTGACGATGTATGCGAGCGAGAACGCGGTGTATGTTATACGTCTTGAATTAGCTGTTTTACGTTGAGTTAGTAGAGAGAAAGAGAGACTGCTTATTTCATTGACTCTTTAGTACTGTAAATGTGTTTGCGTAGAGGGGCCCTCCTTTACATCAAAACAGTAAAGCAAGGAAGGCCAGGATTCCAACATGGTACCACTGTAATTCCCTCCAAAAACCCTGTCCCCAAAAACATACAAGCATAATACAGTACAGTACATTACCCTAGTAAAGAATCAAACGAAGCGTGGTCTTGATGCCCCTCGCAACGATCAAACTTCAAACTTCATTCGCACATTTGAAACAAACAGTGCATCCCGACACAGTATTCTCACGGCAGCATTCCCCGCTATCCACAGCACAGGTACCTAGAATCCCAACTCGGCGGCTGATTGATTCTGGACATGAGCGACGGTGAGAATATCCCAAACCTCTACTGTTCTAATGCATCACGACAAAAGCATCAGATTCCAGGCGGTATTGGGACGTGTTTCACACAACGGTGCACGGATAAACGGTACGCAATAGGCGCGCTGGTGTTGTTGACGTAGTAATTGGGGGTGACACGCGGCCCTTGCGTGATGGTTTCCTGTTCGGGGCACTGCCGCACTTGCTGCGTGACGAGACGGTGAGAGGATGGTAACTGAGGGTGTGTTGAGGTTTGCATGCGGTTTACCTGGTTTGGGTATGTGCAATTCGTGAGAGCGGTGTTGGGCAGAATTTGTTTTTTTGAGTTTGCGGTTGGAGTGCGGGTGGTTGGGCATGATGCGGCGTCAAGTTGTTTCTGTGGTTATACGTGGGTGCAATCTGTGTGCATGGAGATGCACTGGTATGTACACTGTAGTACATATGTACGATAGACTGTTGTGATGTGTGTCATTCGGATGGTGTGGCGCAGGAATGGCGACGAACGTGCTTGGTTTGGTCTTGAGACCGGGATGTGTCGATAGCGAAAGATGGCGGTTCACAGCGGTTCACCGACACCAAACCAAGCATTACAGTAGTACAGGGTTACTCCCCATACACATGACTGTAAGGGCATGGGGCGAGTGGTATCACTCAACACGTATACAATAGTGTCCAGTACAGTACCATGAATCGCATCAACAGCAATTACAGCATAACAGGATAATACGGTACAGTGCGTGAAATAGCGGCAGCGTATAAACGAGACCAACAACAATATCCAGCACCAACCAAAAACCACCGACTTTCACTTAGGGTTACACCCCATTTTTGCACGCAGCACGAAATCAGCGCCAACTCCAAACCAAAAGAGTTCGACATGTGCCCATTTGCGCACATTTCCACACACCGCACGACAGCCGCATCATGCCTTCCACCGCCCGACGTCCAACGCCCTTCCAAACGCCTCTCTTCACCAATCAAATCCCCGCGCGAAAACCCAATATGACACTCCAGCCGTCCAACCACGTCACCGGCGATCGTCCTCGAGAGTGCCATAAAATGTATAAACCGCCATACACAGTGCACCGCCACTTCACAGCACACTGCAGCAAAAGCAGCGTCTCCCCCAAGACTCCCTCCGCCTTGCAACACCCGTCAATTCATCCCCACGCCCTGCTCTCACGAAACCCCGCCTACCTCGCGCGGTGCTTGTGCCCCTTTCTCAATTCAAAGCGCATCTACCTTACTCTTCCCCTCATTCACCGTACTTGCAATCAGGGGAACGCGAATCTACCCTATTGCTGACACTGCTTTGTGGAAACATGTAACCGAGTAGTAACCAGCAGTCTCGTTTTGTAAAAAAGATTGCACTCAGAGAGGACAAGGGGGGAGTGGTGGACGAGGGAGTGGTGGAATGGGGTGTTGTATCGTGTGTGTATGTTTTTTTTTTTGAACAGTTTGAAGGGGTTGGAGATGACGTCAAGGAGGGACGGGTAGACATGGAGTGGTTTGGTAGTTTTGCGGGGGATGAAGAAAAGGGGTGTTGTTGGGGTGCGAGAAAGTGAAACACGTAGGTTGGGTTGGGCATGCGGCATGCGGTAGTAGGTGTGAAAAGGGAAAGGGTTGTGGAGAGGAGGAGGGGGATGGGATTACGAGGGTGGTATGAGTTTTGGACTGAATGAATCGGGCGTCGTGAGGGCTTTTTGGTTGGGGTTTGGCGGGGTCCACCAGGACGTGCCGTCCAACCATGATGGACTTGTTTGGATTTATTCGAGTGATCATACGAGATATGGACCGCATAGAAAATTTTGGTTTTTCATACTGTACCACTTCATCTATGATTTGATCGTGGTATTTGACATGTGATGTGACGTGCCCCCTCCCCTCTCTCCCCCCTCCGCTTCTCTCAACCCATTTTTCATTCCTACTTTCCCTATTTCAAAAAAAAAACATTTTAAAAATAAAATAAAAATACCACACCAAAACACTTCAGCGCACCTCTCCCATTTCCATGTACCAAATACCAAACCCCCGCCACGAAAAACTCGTGTCTACAAAAAATTCTTTATTTTCCAACTGTAGTCGACTCCATTTGACACCGGCCGCCATCCCCCCCCCCTCCCGCCGCTCCAATTTCCATATTAACATCCAAACACTCAACACTCCCTCTCCCTCCATCCCCCCCTCTCGACGTCAATCTCTCCCATCCCAACCCGACCACCCTACCCCCCCCCAAATGAAAAGAACACGTCACTATCCCAATGCTCTCCAAAAGGCCCACGAGCTTCATCTCCTCGAACATCGTCTCCACGCCGCCTCCCAACGTGCCCATCGTTCCGGTTACCACACTCTCGCCGCCTCGTACCATCGCCAAACACTTGCCGTGCGTATCGAGCGTGAACGCTGGGTCGAGTTAGCCCACAAAAATCCGCACCCCCCCCGTGCTTTACTCCCCGCCCTCACACTTGCCGAACTTTTCTCCGCCGCCGGCGTCGCTGCAAAACGTGTAGGACGACTCGCCGTCTCCTTTGTTCTCATGCTATGTGCTCTTGTCATCACTGGAGCTATGGTCTCTAATTCGGCTGTTCTAACTCATGACGTCATACCACAGCCTTGGGTTGCCGAAATTGCAGAGGTTGAGTTGGGGAGAAAGCGTCGCCCCACTGTTTCCACCGCCACGCGTCGTCTCGTTACCAGAGCCCATCTTCAACGATAGGCCTCTTGCTTATCCTCTCCAATTCTCTCCTCGTGTTACTGGCCCTTGTAACTTGCTATGTCACACCTTCTAGTCTAGATCCCGCTCAGCAACGTGCATGTGGACCCCGCTGTCCCTTCGCTTGTGTCTTTGCAGTCATCCCGCCTCTTGGACCCACCAGGTAACGCTTGTCGTCTCAACAAATTCCCAACAATAAAAGCTTCGTTTTAGATTCCACCATCGCACCTCCCGCTTCTTTTTCACCAACTACTCGACCAAGCCCCTCTTCCTATTTCAAAACTACTCAACAGATTCCACCAAAAGCCCACCACCCTCTTCCAACTCCAACTCCATTCAAAAGCCAGCATCGAATGCAAGCCGCGTCGCCTCGTCGATTTCCTGCTGTCTTCTCGAGTTCTCCCCACGCATCCCGTCCCCACTCCCATTTCCAACCCTCTGCACACCACTCGCATAACCTCCACCACGCCCCGCCCCCATTTCCCCAACCCCCTTCCCCCCCCCAAACGGCCGTTGAATCGCCGCCCGCCCAACACCCGCATTCTCCACACCCTGAACATTCGGCCGCCTCATCCCACCGCCATCCCGCACTTGCCGACCCCCACTCACCGGCTCACCGGCCGGCGACACAGGCGAAGTCGAGGTTCCCTGTTGCATGACGGTGGCATTGTTGACGCTGTAACCTGCGTGTGCCCCTGGTACGGAATTGGTGACTGGAAATGAAGACATGGACACTCCGTTCTGTGCGCGCAAGGCAGTGGGCGGACCACTGGGCCTTTGCATCTTGGCCTTTTCCTCTGCAGCCAGTGCTTTGAGAAAGGCGTGCTTTCGGGCTATGGCCTGTTCTCTCTGGGCGGCGAATTGACCGCCTTTGACATCGTTGGGGTTGTGTCGCGGTGAGGGGCCGGTCCGCGTGGCGGTGGGGGTGGTGGCGGCGGTTGGTTGCGGGGAGTGGCGTTGCGCATGGCGAGTGGATTGGGCTTTGGTTTGCGGGGTGTGGGCGCCTGTTGGATTGTTGATTGGGTGTGTGGGTCTGGCCGGTTGGGCGGGTCTGTTCATATCGCGGACGTGCTGTCGGTCGTAAAGGGAGAGACCGAGACGTAAACCAAAGTTCTTGAGGGAGCGTTTGGTTGCATCGGTGACGGCCTCCTTTTCTGCTTTGAGGATGGCGTCTCCTTTGGAACGGAGGTTGTCTGCGGTGCCGCCGCCTCGGTCTTCTCGATAGGCGCCGTCGCGGAGTGTAATTCGGACGGTGGCGGATACGCATGCACTGAATCTTCCGGCGCGTTCGTCGATGTAACGGAGGTCGAGGGATATGATTTGGGAGGACCAGCCGTTGAAGCCGAAGATTTGATTGGCGTCGTGGATGACCTTCCAGCCTTCGATGTATGTGAGTTTGGAACCGCCGGGGCCGGTTCGTTGCATGGTTTCGTTGCGGGAAAGACCGACGTCGAGTTTCTGGCGGATGTTTCTTTGTTCTGATTCGGAAAAGGAGTGGTCTCCAAAGGCGCGTTTGTTGGACAAATCTAGGGGTTTCTCGTCATGGAAGGTATCCAGTGGTTCGAGTTTGACTGTTACATCTTCTTCGGCCTCGGCCTCGCCTTCGCTGTAACTGGCCATGGGGAGGGGGTCAAAAGTTTGTTGAGGGATACGGAACGGTGGATAGAGGAGGGGCGTGTGTTGATGGACGGAAAGAAGAATGCGCGGGAAGGGGCGTATTTGAAAAGTGGTTTTGAATGTCAACTGTGCGGCTTTTCAGTTTTTCGAAAAGTACACAATAGCGTGAATGGTTGAACCTAGGATGGTACTGCACATTACAGTGCAATAACTAGCTCTAGCTTACAGTATCACAGTCTTGCAATTGGGAAGGTGTAAGCATGCTTTTAGGGTGCAAGTAGGGATTGAAAATTGCCCAGGTACTGAGATATAGTGCGGCGCTGGTAAGGCACAACCGATCGATGTCCTTATCCCCCTGCCGTCTGCTACCGCACGTACGCCTGCTGGATCCGTCCTCCATGTTTGAGATGCATCGCAGAGTTTTTGTCTCTCTTTAACGCTATCAATCAAGACGGGAATTCACCTAGATACATCATCCAATTCTCCGCACACTCCGCCAACTCCCTCAATTCTACTTGTCTGTCAAGACTGCATAGGCCCACTCGATCCACGACGTGAGCGCCTGCACATCGGCCGCCTCCACAGTTGCTCCACACCAGATTCTAAGGCCTGCGGGCGCATCGCGATACGAATTGATATCGTAAGCCACGCCCTCAGCCGCCAACATGCTGCTCATCTCCTTGACCTTGTCCTTGTCCAAATCAAGCACCAAACACACCGACGTGTTCGACCTCGTGCTGGGGTCCTTGGCCAGGAAATGAGCCCACGGATTCCGATCTACAAACGCCTCCAACACACCCAAATTGTCCATCGACCTTTGAATCAGCGCATCCAATCCGCCAACACTCTCACACCACTTGAGCGCATCAATATAATCCTCCACGCACATCATAGACACGGTATTGATCACATTGCCTTCAAACAATTTCTCATCCAGCTTGCCCTTTTTTGTCATGCGAAACACCTTGGGCAACGGACGATCCGGCACAAAAGTCTCCAACCTTTCCACGGCCCTCGGCGACAACACAAGCATCCCATGCGCAGCCTCCCCTCCAAGCACCTTTTGCCACGAATACGTCAACACGTCCACTTTACTCCACGGTACCTCCATCGCAAACACTGCACTGGTTGCATCGCAAATCGACAAACCCGTCCGATCCTCCTTGATAAATGGCAACCCTTCCTCAACCCTGACCCCCGACGTCGTCCCATTAAATGTAAACACCACATCATGATCCTTGTTGACACCACTCAAGTCCGGCAAAAGCCCATACCGGTCTGCCGCAAACTCGGTAACATCGTGCAACTTCAAATGCGACACAATATCAGTCATCCACCCCTTTCCAAAACTCTCCCAATGACAAACGTCCACAGGTCTCTCCCCAAGCATAGACCACATCGCCATTTCCACAGCCCCCGTATCACTGCCCGGAACAATAGCCACTCGATAAGCCTCTGGAATCTTCAAAATCTGCTTGGTCCTCTGAATCGCCTCTGCAAGCTTCGCCTTGCCAACCTTACTCCGATGCGACCTTCCCAACGGCGCATCACACAACGCCTCTATCAAATCATAGCCCGGCCGTTTCTTACAAGGTCCAGACGAAAAGCACGGCGATTGCGGCTTTGTAATGGGCTGAACCGGTGCGATAACCATAGCGAAACGACGAGGTCGACACACGCTGTGAAAGTGGACGAGCGGGAAGAACGGCGAACTAAAGGTGGGACAAGTGGGGGCTGGGAGGGGGGGTGGAAAGGCGGACGTACCCACCGGAACGGGGGCTACAAAGGCGCGCATGAGCACGGGTTTTGGCCCTTTTGTGTGATACGAGGAAGCGGGGTGGGTTGAGAGTTGGGGGTATTGCTGCGGTACAAATGCCTGCGTGGCTTGGAGTGGTTGAGGGGGCATGCGGGAAACGGGTCGGGGCAATTCAATTCAGATTTGGAGGTTTTTTGGGCCGTGGGGATGCCGCCGCTGCCGCTGTGCCATACCCTCGGATTGGATGGTATGGTGCTGGCCTGTGCGTGTGTGGTGTATCGTGGATTTATAGATATTTTAAAGCTTTGCCGTGCCCAATGGCAACCAAGGTTGGCGGACTGTACAGTAAAGTAAATTTGGCATACCTGGTGTCACTACTGACATGATGGCAATGAAGGAGGTAAGTGGAGTATGTTTGCTGCGAGAAAAATGTAGGTTGAATCATCTTAAACAAGAATTTCCATGCAAAAGAGAGGAGCCGTCATCCACCACTACGCTTGCGGCTGCCTGGAATGCTTGGGGATAGATCGAATATATCTTCCAAAAGTAAAACGCCCAAGCCTTTTCTCCACCACTACTGCCTACACGTCCACTACCTCTCCACCAAGGTGAAGTATGAAACCTGTCGAGACAAACCGGTGGCTATCTCTGTGCTCGAAATAACCTCACCCGCGCGCCCAGTCGACGCCTTCCCATTGACACCTTCGGGAATGTATGTGATAGGGGCGGCCTCTGTAGAAGACGGAGGCTGCTCGTCACCCGATGGCGATGTACAGGAGGGTTTCTGTAGACACGGAGAGTCGGCCGTTGAGGTATGGTTGATGATGACGGCAGCTTACCGCTGCACAATTGCCGACAAAGTAGTTCGAAGCACGCGAAACTCCGTGAACGCAAGCTTTTCCCGCCTAGCGGCAGTGGAGTTGGCAATGTCCTGGAGGAGCTGGAGGCCGGAGATGTAGATCTGGTCTTAACCATCGGTTGCCAGGGGTACAGTTCGATGCTATCGTAGCGGCATGTAGTAATTCTACTTCTTCAGGGTAGCCCGTTCGAGCACGGATGTCCCGCGATTAGCAGGGTATCAGGAAGGGCGTGAGTGGTGGCTGACGAAGGCGAGCTCGATTCCTTGCGCGGAAGGAGCGAAGAGGTGGTTGTCTACGGCGAGGTCTATTTTCCATTGTTCGGCTGGGCTTTTGCGGAGGCCAACCGCCAGGGCTCGTTCTCTTGAGACAGAGGGCCATGGCAGGATTAGTGAGGTGCCAGTAGAGAGTGTGACTTGAGCGGTTGTGCCTCCTCACGGCGCCTACTGCCCTCTTGCAGATGAGGGCAAAGTGACCGGATGCGTCAATCATGTGGGGCTTCTGGGCGGAAGTTGTGGTGCACATAGGGCAGCGACGAGTGCCGTCGAATATGAGGTTACCAAGGCCGACGTCAATCATAGTGTGCAAGACCTCGGCCTCGACGTAGAGGTGGTCGCTGGATAGCGGTAGAATGTAATAGGGAGTAGGGTGCGGCAGTTGAGGCAGCGGCCCCCAGGCGGGCGAGGTGATAGGTGGAGGATACGGGTGTTAGATGTTGTAGAAGATGTAGTGTGTTGGTGTGGAGGTATGCGGTTATTTCTTCTCGGACATGCCGGGGGTGACAGTAGTTCGGCCTCAGCCATTTAATCAAGACAGATACTTTACTCCGTCTTTATACTGTCGTCTAATCGTCACCCAGATGGGTCCTGAATCAAACGAAAACGTAAATATAGCCGTTTGGGGCAGCAGAAAAGCACTCGTAAAGAGGAACAAGATGAGCGAAACGCAAAAGATGGTGACCCAGTAAAACTCCATCGGGAAATATCTTGCAGCACTGCATATCCACGGCTTGATAAGAGAGGGCTCCTTCCCTCTTGATGTACGAATCTTGGTGAGGGGAGCGATTGTGAAGAAGCGCACCCTGATGAGCAACCTTGACGAAATCGAAACGGTGTCGCTTGGGTCAAGAACAGAATACCTTTCGGATTGGGTAACACAGTGCAGGCTGTATAAAACGAAGTAAGGGCAAGTAGGACACAATATTATGGCATAAATGCAAACATGATCAACAATGGTGCGAGTTTCGAGTTTCTCAAGTAATGTCTCGTCGTGCCTTTTCTCTCGCTTCACTTGATGCCTGAGAGGCTCAGATAGGTTCAGTAACCAAGCAGAAATAGCGTGTTCTCCTCTTATATTGAGTCGTCTTGTACCCTCGACGGTTTTGCGCACAGTTGAAAAGGGTAAGTCATGCATATGTGCATATGTGCATAAATTCGATTTGAACAGGCTAAGCGCAGGAATCAGTCTGATTTACGCGTAATGAATCTACTTCTGACTCCATTTGAAGCTTTTGCCCTTGTTAGTTGTTCAGTTTGTAAGGCTTGGAAGGAGCTTCAAAGTCAGTTTTTTTATATAAAAGACATTTGGTTGCACATATTTACCACGAGACTTCGGAGGGCCGAAAACCAGCGAAGTTGTAGAGGTGGGCGTTGTTTCACGAAGAGGACAGCAGACGCCTCCATTCCATCTAGAAAGATGTGGGGAGACCTGACAACATACATGTACTGGCCGCGTTCGAGGAGACCATTGGTGTCTCATGCAGTTATTCAAGTACTGTAAACGGCAGAGACCTCCAAGTGATCCACGATTTTGAGGGTATCGGAGCGTCGGGTATCGATGACAGCAACCTAAAATTGTTTGACCATTTTCGAACTGCGTTCATTGCGGGCTGCCCCTGACGACCCAGCGGCTGCTCATTTGTCAGTGTTTAATGCATACGTGCCGTACGAATTGGAATGATCGCATTATGGTCAAACTCAGAAGCTACAATTATTGGGACTGAACATTATCCTACAGTGCCTACGAAGCACAATCCCTTATGTCTGCAGCGCCGTCCGAGATGAGCTCCTAAACCGGCCTCTCATCCTCCAAAATGGATGCTGTTGACCAAACTTTCTCTCCTCAACACGGCTCAGACCGATCTTCAAACAAAACTTCACGTATTCAGCTCTTCATTGCCGGACTTGCCGGCTTTTTTCTTGGGCCGATTGGCATCATACTTGTCATTCTTATGGCCCCTGCTCCCGCATCACAGTCCTCATCTGACCGTCGCTCATCCCTAATATTTGCCTGCTTTATCGGTATGTTTACCCAGCTTTTCCTGCTGGCCACCGCTTTTGCAATATACAAACTCATTTGAAACTTTTCAAGACCTTCGAATTCGCCCTCGTTATCTTTTAGTTTCATGGACTACTGTTGCATGGCAGCTTTCAATACTCTTTTCCCAGTACGGTGTCTCGAGGGTATAGTACAAGGGCCTGCACTGAGTTTTTGAGAGCCTGAATGAATGAGGGGCCATTATTGGTGGTTGCTGTGACCTGACAGCCTTTCTGTTTTCCCGCTAAATCCCGCTAAATCCCACCCGTTCTACCGTCATTCTCGACATTCGGGAAATGCATATTCAGTATTAAATACGGACTCACTAAGTTAGAGCGTTCTTTGTGAGAAATGATTCCCTATGCAAGAGAGAGGAGGGAAGGGAAGGAAGTCTACCGCACTGTTGAGTGCTGAAAATGTCGTTTGTCATACGGTGGAAAACCAGGCCAGTCGAGGCAATTCTTTTAAAGAAGTAAATGAAACTCTTTTAGCTTTTAGAGTTGGTTTAGATGTAAACTTGCTTCATGGGCATGGCAGTCAATAGCGAACTAGTTGCGCAGACGGCAGCATGCGTTTGGTGCCGAGACAAAGGGGCATTGCATTAAATAACTGCGTAACCGAGCTTGGCCATTAGCGGGCCCTTGGCAATACCACTGCGGTATCCGCGAAGGATCTACGGCTAATGTGAGGGATGACCTCGTATAAATAACACATCCTGTGGCAAAGAACGGGGCGCTCAGAGAGGCGATGGACTGGAAAGTGAACCGAGTTATGGCGCTAGAGGCGGTGGAAACCAGAGTTCGACAGATTGGTCACTAAACACTTCCATTTTGCTGCAACATTGATGGCAGTTGAGCAGCGAGCGTTCAATTAAAGACCTGCAGGCAAGGGTGCCGTTGAATCGTGACTTGGTGGTGGTTGGCGGGGACAGCAGTGGAGTTGGCACGGTTGGCTGAAGTAGAAGCATGGGTGGGGGCGGGGCCATCGCGTTGGATCACAGCGTTGAATCAACCGGATTGCACCGCAAAGAATGCATGAAGAGGGCTGGAGTGGTAGGGCATTTCAATGTGAATGACTGACCAGGCGATTAGGCATGGGGTGATGACGGCATCCGGGGGCCAGGCACGGGCCGAGCCAACCTTAACAACGAGGAGGCGCTCGACGCCTGCAAAGAGGTTCGTGGTAATGGGAAGATTGAAGCGGTAACAGCGGAAATGCACGACGTGGGCGGGGTCGTGGCAACCGTGCAGGGTTTAGGAAGATATCCCCTCTCCACGTGAACATGCACAGGGCGAATGCGTAGAGCCGTACAGGATTGGGGTTATTGTTATCAAAAGTGAGCGGGACGAAGTGCCACTAGGTGTGAGCAGTAGGGATAGGTCGGCGTCCTCAGGGGCTCTAGAGTGACTGGCAATGGATGGGATCGTAGTTGCCTGTCCAGTGAATCTTCAGAAGATCTTGGGTATCACACAGTAGTGACGGTCAGGAATTAATGGTCATTGCATCTGGTGTAACACTCTGCCTATATGGTTCCGCTAATTGGACCAAAGATCAAAGATCCAATGATATGAAAAGATGAATGGCCAAATGCAAGCCGACATTGGCTTAAATACTCTGTCGTGGCCGCCCTGGCCGCTCTCCTCTGGTGGGCTCTGACCTTCAGTCGTCACGACTCCCTGATCGCGGAGAGCAATACGAAGAACGCCTCGAGCGGGCATTTCGTTCCCCTAACACAGGGTGAGGAAGTCGCGTTCAATGCAGACTGTCACTAAAACGGTACAAACATGGCATCGAACTAACGAACCGTGGAGCAACGTCTCGCTGAGTTGTAACAGATGCTCAAGAATGAAAGTGCCGAAGAAGTAATAAGCGCAGAAAACCTTATCTCCAGGGTAGTCGGCGTGCGATCAAAGCTGCATGCGTCTGAACTAGTCAATAATGCTGGACATGCAGCGGAAATGCGGGCGGCCACAATGTGTGTGAATGAAAACATTAACACAGATTATGCTAGATACGCTGCCTTTGAGTTCCCAGCCAACGTTCCTACTCACCCACCTTCTACGTTTAATCCGAAGGATGTGAATTGGACGCAAGAATGGGCAAGGAAGGCTGCGTGTAGCCCAAAGTACAGGTCAGAGTTTCAGGAAGCAAATATGCTCCTCAATGCAGGGGCATGGCACGAGAGGGCTATGATTGCATTTAGTTTGGCGAAGAAACTATGTGATGCGAGCGGCGTAGAAAGTACCACACTGAACCAGTTGTTTGAAGTAACGGGGCGGTCTATGGAGGCTACGTATGAGGTGCTCCGAGAGCGGTGAGACTATTTAGCTTACCAGGCAGTTGATGCAGCTACAGCAGATCATATGGAGAGGATGAATATCACTGAAAAAAAATCTAGTAATATGCCCCCTGCACCACGTAAGCATCAGAAGGCCCTCATGTCTAAAGTTATTGAAGCTGAAACGAGAATTATTGCTAGTCGAAAGGCGGGGCAAAACACAGGAAAGAACTCTGAACGCACAAGTTCTGGGGCAAAGGCAGGCCCAAGCGCAGCTAACCCGAACAATCCTAAAAGGATTGATTCTAAAAAGGATGCTAAGAGTAGTAAGAGTTTCGGAACCCCTACCGGCTACCGGGACACCACCGAAGAGTGGACAGATATGGAACCCCAATGCAACAAACGACACAGATAGAGCGGACGCCGACGAGGGGATGTGATATACCATAACTGCAGCTCACGTGCCTACACGGGCACGGATACTTGTGAGTACGAACAAGTCTCACAAGAGGGGAATGGTAAAATTACCATTATTACATTGAACAATCCCACTTGCCGTGGGAAGGCACGAGGGAAGTGGAGAATTTATGGCGGGAGGAACTAAAATACGACCAGAGTGAATGGGAATGTCTAAATATATTGTATACTCGATCCACCCGACATTCCGATACTGCCATTCCGAGAGGTACCAAGATCACCTCTGAAATGGACTTTTCAACAGAAGAAATTTACATACGACAAAATACACAAAAAAACTACTAATCAGTATGGAGAGAACTCTCACGAGTGGAGGAATCTACAGCTCCATGAATATCAACAGAATTTATCACACAAGGTTCCAGCGGAAAAATGAGGGCTTTTGCGGGCCTTCATCACCTGCCCACACATTGGCACAAAAAACGAAAAAAGATCTCTACTCTGGAGTCATTCGCTTCCCAACTTTTGAAATGGGATCAAATGCTAGCCTTCGACTTGAAGGGAGGCTAAAACTATTTCCGTATACACACATCACTGAGGAAATACATTACATTACAGTACAGTTCGGTGACCGCTATTTTCAGAACATTGCACTGCCCTTTGGGTGGCGCCTAAGCGGCTATAGGTTTTTTCGCCTAACTAATTGACTGTGGGCTTAATGAGAAAGCTGTATGGGTGGCGGATTTTGGATTATATCGACGCTATTTTGGTGTGCCCACGCTGCAGCAAGCATTAGCGAGCACGAGACTGTCGTCAGGCGATGGATTTTATCAAGATGCTACTAGATCGTTACGGACTGCGGCTCCACCTGGAGAAAGTATTCCTTGGCAGTGGTACATGCCAATTAGACCATCTGAGGCTTGCAATAGATACGGAGCGTATGAAGTTCTACTGGGAGAGGAAGGAAAAGTGATGTGAGTGGGAAGGATGTCTTCGTCATGATGATGGCTTTTGCAAAGATTAGAGGCCAATGGGATTTTTCGGCTCGTGTCTTTGGACGGAAAGGGCCATCATTCGAGGCAATGATAAATAAATTCGTTCGCATGGTAAGCGAATTCATGTTTGAGGCAGCAGTTGTTGCTGTTGGTGCGCAGTACCATATGGAAAAAATGCGGAACGAAAAGACGATTCTCAAAAATTACATATACGCGAGATATGCAACCAATGTGATGTGACGTTTCAATACGCATGTAGGCCGAGCGGTTTTATGCAGGAGGGAAAAGTTTATTTCAGCGGAAAGAATAAACTTTATGGATACAAGGCAGAGGTGTCATTCTTGCCGAATGGGCTTGCGCTTGGTTGTTCGCAACACTATCCAGGTTCTACAGCTGATATAACTATATTTCAAGACAACCGCTTGTTTCAAGCCGAAAATTTGGAAAAGAAGAGACGAGAGCAAGATAGGGAAGACAGTGGGGAGTTTTCGGAAGAGTAGTGTTGTTCATGGGTGATTTTAGCGGACAAAAGGTATCAGGGGATTGCAGAATTTGTGCGAGGAGTGCTGCCAGAAAAAAGCTGCAGAATGGATTTCTAACAAGGACTGAGCAATATCGCAACGATTGCATTTCTTCGGATCGGGTTTTGGTCAAGAATAATTTCGGACGATTGTGCGGTACTTTGGATTGTAATTTCATCGAAGTGGAGGTGGGGGGAATCTAGTTACGACAGTTATTTTAAGGTTTGCGTCGCTTTGAAGAACCTGCACGTTCGCATGCATCCTTTGATGATTAACTATCTTGATGTTTATTGCAGCTTGCGCAACCGCCTTTTCGACATTAGGGTGTCAACAGCTGAGAAACGAAGGAAGGTGCAGGATAATTATCGCCGCAAGCGGAGAGCAAGAATGGACGTCCAGTTCCGTAGCCCATCAAGTTTGCGCATTGGGCGCCAGTCAAGTGGAGATGTGTGACGTTCTCCTTGCATGGCGTGAACTTTTGTATACAGAAATGTATGGTATGGTACAGTGCTGTAGCATTTACTTAATTAGATGAGTACTGCATTTTCATTTGATAAACGCACTATGAATCATTGACATAGCGATGTTAGTTATTTTTTTAGAATTTAATGAAATCAAGTCTCTGCAGACTCTGCTTCTGTAGTACTCGGCGGTATGATGGCATTTCAAGAGGTCTTTCTCGGGATGTTCTCATCTTTCCCATACAGACGACTATTTTGCGAAATATCCAATAACTGGCTTTGAGACATAATCTTTATTACAAGGCACAGAGTTTATAGCTGCTAGCTGGGAGGATAACACTCATAGGTCTTATGAAGCAAAGTGGGCAAAATTCCTACGATTTTGTGGCGAGGATGGGAGAGACCCTACTAACGCAACCGAATTAGATATAATAGCCTACATGGGCTGGTTGTTTGGAGAAGGAAAGGTAGGACCGGGGTCTATCGCAAACTACTCGTCAGTCATCAACTCACGATACCGCGCAGTAGGGCTACCAGCACCTGCTACTAGTGCACGACTAACCCTAGCACGAAACGGGTACATCAGAAAGTGGGAAAAGAAAGATACTCGTCTCCCGCGCGCGCCGATGCAGTTTTCACACATAAAAAACATGCTAAAATGCTGTGTTGTTGTCCTGGCAGAGCATTATGTAATATTTGCTAAGGCTTTTGCTGCAGTTGTACTGCAGTATTACATTATAGGGCGGCCTGGATTAACCGCCGCTTTTAGGGTGTCATGGATTCGAAAAATAACGCCAGAGATATTGGTATATTCAATACTCAGTTTGGTTACCGGCAGAAAGAATAAGAAGAGGGGCTCTTTGCGCCTTGAACGGAGTCGAAACTGTGGCATGCATATTTTGCATCTACTGTATTTATTGTTTAGATGGTATGAAAGGCATATATTCGTGAGGGGACCATCGTCATACCTATTCGTTATTAATGGGCAACGACTTGTCGCCCCTACTGCACAATCTCAAGAAGAATGGCTTGCAGTCTGCATAAACCACTGCGGTATTACACCACTCACGAGTCATCCTATTTGGCCCACAGTTGTAGTTATGGGGCGGCTTCATGTGCTTTTGGAATTGGCGTTCCTTTTCTCATTATCAAACTTCACGCCGACTAGTCTCTAGAATGGACGACTTTCGAATCCTTATATTGGGCTCCCGATCACTTCATTTGCGACCGATACCGTTGGTAGTTTGGGGACGTGATCCCGAAACTCGTCACCGGATGATTTGGAGTTTTTCAGGCTAATTGGATCAAAGATCCAATGATATGAAAAGATGAATGCATACACTGGCTTAAATACTCTGTCGTGGCTGCCCTGGCCGCTCTCCTCTGGTGGGCTCTGACCCCTCCCTTCGCTCCCTACATTGGCCGTTCAAAATATCATATATAAATAGGGCTGCAGTTCGAATTCTAGCGCAAATCCCGACGAACATCGAAGTGTGTGCCGAATATGGCGATAATAAATGAACCTTTCCAAGGGTTTTGAACAAATTAAAAGAACCATCCCCACTGCATTAAAGGTACATTAAAATTACCAAATTTCTCATTATTTCTCATGGAATTTTTTAAAATAATGAGCATTAAGTTATTAGGGGAAAAAAGAGGGATTTTTTTATTGAGACGTATGGATTGGCTAGAACTCATTTGGAGTTGAAAATACATATACCGATGGTCGAAGCAATTAAATTACCGTGAAGTAAGTCATCGGCAGAAAATGTATTACTTATTACCAATTCATTACATAAAAGGAACAATAAATGTCGATGTACCCCGGAGCGTGGTCTCCTAAACCTTCCAAGCGGCCAAGCACTTGGGATGGAAAAAGGGATGGGGTAAAAAATGGCCTAGACTGCGGGAAAGGAAGTGTTCCGCTGCGACGCAGGCGGAACAGAGATAACACAAAGAACTTGTGTCGTACTTTACTCTGTGGCACCCTCTTATTACATTTTCGAGGAAGGAACACCACTAGATCACCAGAGAATAAATATACAGACGGTTTGGCGGCGCTTGGAAAAAGGCCGTACCTCCGGCGCGTTGTGAATTACAATGTAAATGCCCCAGTGCATTGTTGTGGCAATAACAGCACCTCTACTATGAGAATAAAGTTACAAATGTGTTATAGGGCAGAATTTAACCAACTCTTTTTTGCAAAAAATGATAAGAAGTTTTGTACAAGGAAACAAATATCAGAACAAACTGAGAGCCCTTTTCATAGATTTTATTCTAGGAAGAATACACTTCAACAAATAAAATTCTAGCATGTGTGTGATCTCGCGGAGAATTCCCGCCAATTTCTATGCGACAATTTTCAGGCATGGAAATGTTCTCACAAATTTCTCTCTGACTGATAATTTTTACAATTTTCCATTACTTCCTACATCCCTTCACCAATGCTCCTTGATCTTGTTTCGAGACTACGGCACCTACATTCCTTAAACAACCCAGTCTATGTGCAATGTCAAACCTATCCAAACAACATAGACTATAAAGCTCAAAATCTAACAGGGTTCCACTGGGGCCGAGCTTCAGACCAGAAGAAGATTATGCCATTGCTCGGGCGTGGGTATCAGTATCGAACACTACAGCAGATCTGAAATCTGCTTTTTTTTTTGGACAGATTTGCAAACTGGATATTTGCAATAGCCTGAAGCATGTTGTGACCGTCTGAGTACTGCTCTCGATCCCGCTGGAAAAAAAGTAGGCAGGACGACACAAAAATATCTACCTACTGAAAAGGAGTACAAATCATGCTCACTTTCTGGTGAGTCCGAAGAAAAAGCCCAGGTGCAAATCATGTGGTTGTATAGACAGCAAAAAAGTATATGGATAACGGGATCGAAAAAAAACTTCCTGTGATCATGTATATCGAGGCTGTCAAGCGTCTTGGTTCTTGTACGAAGTTTTCATCTGTTGGCGGGAGCGGCACTAGAATTCCCGGATATAAGCCCAATCAGGATTCAGGACAAGACCAGGGGTGCAAATGGGGAAATATTCCGATGTAAAAACCGTCTGCAACTCGTCCCGCGGGAGGCTAAAAACAAAAAACAGACGATAAGTCTGACCATACCGCAAGCAAAATTTCTCCCTCTGTTGAGCAAATTTCTAATTCTTAACGGGTCTCTTCGTCAGCGAGAAGCAAAGCTTCCTCAATTATTTTGCAGTTTGAGATTTTGCGCCGTATGCGTCTGCCGAAGTTAGCAATAGTCGAGGGCTGAAATCCTTGAAAGAAAAAGCTGCAGGATTGTACTAAAATTCTTCTAAGAACTGTGACTCCATTGTTGTTGATAACAAAAGATTTCCATCCGTTGATATCATGGAAGAGTTTCTTGGAACAGACCAAACAGGTGCTAATTCTACATCTTTGCAGTCTTTGTCGCCGAGTAGTTCCGCCGGACAGTAAAATAATGCGCCTTCTGAGAATAACAATATACATACAGGAGATGAACATGCTCAACCTGAATGTCGGCATGTTGATGGCGCAAGTGTTCTCATTGTAGATCATGAGGAAGCTCAACGCCAACTCCAAGTTGGAGCGAGTCTGAGCGATTGATCTGCTGGGTACTGTTCCATGAGTAATTGAAAGATTCGGTTGTATCTTCTGATGTTACTGATCATGCAATGGTATAAAAAAATTATTGTATTAAGGTGAGGAATTGTTTATCGACTCTCTAGGCTCTCAACGTCTCCACTTATGCACCACAATTTTCAACTTAAAATGAATTGCGTCGTCTCCCGAGTTACTGATGTCATGACACGATGAACGACTCAGAATTACTATGGTACCAGTTCCATTGGGATACAGGTGGGATAATGTTTCACATGCATCCCAAAATTCATCCCCCGTCCCATTGCTGGCTAATGTTAGTGACTAGGTGCACCAAGGCACCTTCTTCGGCCCTCCTAGGACAGTACTCTCTATTTTTCAATCCACCTACTCTGGAAATGCTTTTATGACGGGGTTTTGCGCATATGAACACGCCTGTGAAGCTCACAAGATATTTTTCCCTTTATGCCTGCAATCGAAGATTATTCAGTTTAGTAAATGGAACAAGATTGCGTCATTTGAGCAGAAAATACTACTAGTGCTTGCTGACAATAGCAGTATTAGCTGCTCAAATAAAAGAATATTGGATGGATACAATCCATGATTCAAATAAAGAGCAAATGTTCCTAGTAAATATCAAGAAAAAGCATTTGGCGCCTCCGATATTCCCATTCTTGAGCACTTTGGACATCCATGGAACCTTAGAAAGTAATGAATTCGTTAAACTATCACTTTCAAGTCCCCCGCTTGCCAACCGACACCCCATGCGCTAGAATAAAAGTACTCGAAACGCTCAAGTACTTGCGAAATATGGCTTGCCATCAACTTTTGGAACGGCGTAATAGTTTACATCGTAATAAGTACTACAAAACCAAATATCTGTGCCAGAAAAGCACTGGAGGGACATATTTCTTTGATATCATCTTCGTAAACCCACTGGGTTCACTAAGGTGATATCAAAGGCTCTCGCACCTTGCAATAGGAGTATAAGAACCTTCAATACGCTGTGGTTTCTAAACAAAGCAACAACTACTATGCATGGAAGAAAATAATCTTTTATTGAAAGTTACCCGAGGGTTAGACTTGTCCCCGTCCCTATATCTACTCTGCAAGATTTACGCACTAGGAAGGCGACTATTAACAAAAAGAGATATGTATACGAAGATAATTCTATCGAATCGCATGAGTAGGCCAAGTTTCTCAGCGGCAACAGAGGTACCACTCTTGCTGGCGAGAAGTGGGCGATCTGCTGCACAGTTTGACCAAAATAGGGCCCAAGGCAACCATAGACATCAAGAACGATAGGATGATGTTCCATGCTACAGTACTTGCATAAGGTATGGTTATTTCATCGACGACATTAGCTTAACTTTTGCCAGTACGATCGCTTCTTCGGTTATTTACTGGAGATGTGTCCATATAGAGAACAAAAAAAAACCTATCTCTCTCAAAAATTCTATAGAATGCTCCCTCCCCTCCCTCTCTGGGCACCTACTTGCATATCAAGAACCGCAGAAGCCTGATTTATCTACACAGAAATCAAGAGAGCGCCATTTATAAAACTTACAGATTTAATATGTTTATTTTTCTCCCCATGTTACCCAAGAAGTCATGGGATAGCTTATCACAAAGCTCTCCATGCATTAAAGAATTTAACCAGATCTGATTGCTCCAGAAGCACAGATAAGTCATCCGCGTGAATAATATGATCCTAGGACTCATGAATAACATTAAAGAAGAAATCTGCGGAGGCCGAGAACTCTATGGTATGCAGATACTCATTGACGAAGTCAACTATATTTACTTTTTCATCAATTTATTTATCCAGTTATGCCTTTCTTTTCAAGTCAACTATCATGTTATGAAGAATAAACCAGACATAAATTATATATATTACCATTAATCCATGAATTCAGGATCAAGCCCTCTACGAAGAGCCCAGAGGACGCTGTACCTCGAGAACTGTGTTGCCGCTTATAGTGGAAATAAACTATTTTCTTTCTTTTGTCTCTCCGCACTTACTCCTTATACTATAAACTATCCGACTGTAGAAACGATTCGTGCTTATCAGTACGAAATTTCGGGGACATATTGTGCACTCGTGTGGCGTTCATAATATAAAATATCATATCTGACACTCATATACGCAAAATATATATAATAGTGCTTACAGCGCGCCGTTCAAGGCAAAACAGAATTGTATCTACCTGACCTCAGTTGGCTTTCAAAATTATTAATAATTGAAATTGAAGCTCACTACTTGGTGGTAAAAACGCGAAATTTTTGTTTTTATTTTGCACATGCTTTTGGAATGATGTATGCCAAATATTTTCGTCAAACAGATGCTTTGAAACTGAATTGTTTTTAAAGTTTATCGGAAGTGACGTATAGCGTCCTAAAAAACATCAACAAATCTTAATTCATCGTTATCGGTGGTTTCATGGAGCGTAGAGATGGTCGCAAACTAAACTTCGGAGCCACGGCAACTCAGTGTTTGAGAATGCACGGGAGCTCGATTATCTTGTAAAGTTTTAATATTATGATTTAGGGGGAGACTGAGAGGAACAGTACTATGTCAGTTTTGTAATGGATAATTCTGTGGATGTCTAAACGGCTGTAAAATGGCTCTATATACCCACTCAAGTACAACTGTAACGACAAGGGGAGCGATACACTTGAAAATATAAGGAAGATTCTTCTTTATACTTTCGTGGGGGTCTAAAAACTCGGCCACCGTACCGGAAGTCTGATCGTATGGTACTTTTGGTGCATGAGCGAAATAAAATGACTAATGCAGAGTCATCCTATTTCGCCCTTGCACTCTTAGCGCGTTTGATGAATTTTCGTTCGCAGATGGTAACGAGTTCTTTTTTCATCAAAAGCTGAGAAATGATTACAATGGAAGAAAAAGAAGGGAAAACTCAACTATTTTCTCAGTCGGACACTGGGAAATTCTAGTATAAGGTATTATGGAAAAATTGCAGTTGGGACCAGACTCTTAAATATTTAAATTCGTGAATAAGGCCTTATGCGAGCACTTCGCACAAAATGTAGGCCCGTACAAGGTTAGTGAGGGGGCTGCATCTGCGAGCGTTGACCACAAAATATGGTTTGATGACTTCGAATGTTGTGAGCAGCCTTCGAGAAAGCCCAGCTCTATGAAATGGCTAAGCTCACGGTACTTATTGATTCTCTCTTTTTTTCATTTACCGCGGTGAATTTCATTGCGACGAATCAAAGAAAGCACTAATCCATTTCGAAACGGATCGCCCAATGTTTTCTGGAAAGACAAGATTTACGAAAGGTGTTCCTTTGAGAAACGCTTACGGTTGAAACAGAATTTTTATCAGAGACAAGATTTACTTTAATTCAAAATAGAATAAAGAATAGATAAAGTCACCATCAGTCTGGCATATTTGAATCTATGGTAAAAAAAGCCAAAGCAGACCAAATTAATCCTCAGAGTGGCAGCAAAGGAGATTCCATATGCGAATTTCGTAAAGGAAAGGGACTATCTGCAAAAATGGGCCACAATAACACCAATATCGATCACATATTGGAGATATGTGGTAAAGTGCCTAGCTTGGACGAAAAAGTTTAGAGTAAGATTGATAATTGTTGATAAATCTCATCAACGAAGCCGAGATGCCAGCAGGGAAAAGATGTGAAGGGAAACAAGTAAGATTGAAAAAGGTCATAAGAATACAAACGTGTTTATTTAATATATTCCGGACCTTGTAAAAGCGACCAAGCGCAATGAAGTAGGTAAGAAACTCCAAAAAAACTGATCAAATTAAGTAAGAATAAAAGCCAACTTGACCCAATTCAATTCTGCTAAGAGAACCTCAACGCATCTTCATCCAGAAAATGGTAAAATGAGAAAACCTAAAAGGTTGGACAGAAGGAGAAATCAAAGCAGCATGTGGATATACCTTATTTATTTGATTCTTTCTCAAGCGCACCAATCGGCTTCAAAATAGAACTTTGCATGTTCTTTTCACCTCTTCGGGCTCATAAATGTACTAAGAATTCTCCATCTCTAGCTCAAAGGAAGGAAAGGCTACTGAAGGTCATTACTGCTAAAATGTTTGCGTCTGACGCATTAAAACTTCCGGAGACTGGGGAAATTCGTGATATAATTGCTACAAAGCTAGTAAAGTTAATCATTTTTGGCGTGTAGGACAACATAGAGGACTTTAACGGCAGAAAATTGGTCAAATTGTAGCTTCTCTGGCGGCCTTAGCATCTTAGTGATAAAAATGAGGACATAGCGTTGGCTGTGGATTTTTTTCTCTAAAAGGTGCTTCGATAGGCATGATTATGGTTATTAGTGGGCCTAGATTCGTAAAAAGAGTACTAAAGTTGGGTATTCTTTAAGCAAAGATAACATAAAGAGAGAATAGAATGTGCACCATGTTGGAGAAATAACAGGGACTGACTTGGTAAAGCCCTGGTAATGGTTACTGGTGGGATACGGCCGGGGTATTTTAGGCGGTTTCTGGGCACATTAGTCACTGTAACCTATAGTTTCGATCTAGTGTACAATAATTCCACATCTCATGTACTCATACCACATTTCGCACCCACACAATCAAATTTTGGGTTGGGAAATCGATATAATGTTTAAGACAGGCACTATTAAAGCTTCTTATTCACCCTGGTATTTCTTGGTTTTAATTGCATGCAAATGGAGAGAGGAATAAATTTAGAGGGTGTTAAAGGACCTTCAACCAAAGATTCAAATAAATCACTGAGTCACCACGCAAATAGAAGAAATATGCGACGAGCTCAAGGGCTGCAGTCTATTTTCGACCGTGGAATTTTGTCGAGGTAATTTGAAAATTAAGGTAGAAGAAGATTTGAAACAAATTGAACTAGTTTTGTTACCAGGTACGGATTGTTTTTACCTTTGCCGTTAAGTACAATAAAAGCTCACTATATTATCCAAAGAATGACGAAAGTAATTTTAGGACCCAGCTTCTTTACTTGAGCCTACATAGGCGACTTTTAATATTTTCCCACACCAAGAACAAGTATTCAGAAAACTTTCTGCGGTGCTTGATATCATTTCATCCCATCACTGATAACATAGGGTCAAGAGATAAAACGTTTATGTAAATAATCCCTCTGCTTGGTCATTTTCATCAGAGCTAGTGTAATGGGAATCAACTTTAGTAAGATGTCGGACATGAGAGATGGTCCTGCTCCGACTGTGATGTCAGAGAGGCCCAACATTTCTTTGAGCCTTTTCGACAGCTGAATGCGCTTCAGTAAGGGTTTCATCAGAATATCTTCTCCTATGAAATAATTTATTTCACCAATAGTATTAATATTTGTTTGTTGACCGAAGCTGAAGATGATTTCGAAACTTTGGAGGAGCCTATAATTCTGCACCGCTGTTAAGTTATCCAGCCTCTGAAAAGAATATCTTAGTCGGTACTTTATATTCCTCCAAGGAAGTCGATGCCGTCCTCGCGAAAGTAAAACTGCAACCTTTTCATTATATGGGCCGCAACTTCAATTGTACAGAGAAAAATCACTCTTTTTGCAAACAGGTTGACCTCCTAGTGATATTGCCACTTTCTAAGCTCCATATGCACCTCCTGTGATACAGAAAGTTCGAGCAGGTGACAGATCACCATTATTTACGATATCTTTTCGCATCGAGAATGAGAGCAAGGCCGGTTGGCAAGCCAGTTACACCATTTTGCGGAATATGTGTTCACATTGACATGAAGACACGGTAGTAGGAACAAATCCGCGGACTTCCTCTCTCAAGATTCATGTATAAGGCAACCTCGTGGACTATGTAAGGACATCAGGAAGTTCGCAGAGGTCAAGAAAAGGGATTTAGATGGACCAATATTAAATTTACAGTAAATTATGCGACACACCTTCTCCAAAATCATAATGAAAATATATGGGACAACGCGTGATCTTGTACTGCGCCCTGCTTTCTTTTATTGTTCGTTGCAAAAAATCCAGCGTACTACTCTTAAGCCTAACATTTGATACCAAAGATTTTTTCTTTCTGGTCCATACCGGAACTTTAACGATCATGTAGGCCTTTCTAGAGCCAAGAAGTCTCTCTACATTGTCATGGAAATAAATTTGTGGCCAGAGATCACAGAAAACGTCTACATTCATGTTAAAACCTGTTTTGCTCTAAAAAAAGTGTATGTACGTACGTACCGCCCAATATTGTGTGTTTTCCGAATTTTCTTCTTCTATATATTCTCTATTGAATTCTGCGTCACATTTCGGGGTCCTAGGCATTTTGCTCTTATTTAACAGGATCACCAAGCATCATAGCCTATTTTCCTGATAAAAAACTTTGCTGTCGCCAAGTTCTTAGTGAAGTATATAAAAAAGCCTTTCGAGCCATCTGCAGTTGTAGTTATTGACTATATCGGAGGATTTTCTGGAACTTTAATCAAGAAGATGATTAGATACTGTTTGAATCCACTAAAAAGTTGCAGAGCAGTCATTGATGTGTAGAAGAAGACTAGAGCGTATTTTTGTATCCATCGAGGAGGATATCATTAAAAAAACTCTAAGCGGCCAGTACAGATAGGTCGAAACTACACCGAATCTGCTGTTACAGTACCGCAAGCGCCCCATCTCCAGTATTATCTGCCCTTCGTAATCAATGAATGGGGTAGGCTCCTTTTTTCAGCCATGGATATAGCTATTCTCCTAAACTAACCTAGCAACGCGGATTTAATAATAATAGAATTGGTAGCGATCAAGTAAATTCATACCGACAGCCCCTAAGAGTCGAGCCTGGAAGTAAAAGAAGAGATTAATACTTGCAAAAAAGAGAAGTCGTATCAGTTGCCAAGGCACATGCCTTGGGATCTTAGAATTTGCCAACTTTCGAGTACCTTCGTCATTGCACAGGCTCGTTACCCACCCAATACGCTGAGGATTATCGGCGTAATTGTGTCAAGAAATATTATCTTGAACTCAGCCTACGCCGCTTTTAGTTTAATGCAAGGACAAAGAATAAGTCAACATACCGCCAGTTTATTTCTGTGGCCAATAAATTCTTCCAAAGTAGATTCACTACGCACTGGTAGAGTTGTATATTTGTTTAAAGCATTAATTACCGTTAAAATTTCATCTCTTGATATTCTGACTTATCCCTTCCAATTTATTTTGAATTTTAAAATGGTTTTTATCATTGATTGTAATGAGTCCTCAACAAACGTTTAATGCACCCGCTTTCACGGATGCAACTTCTCGGACAGAAGTAGTCTAGTATGTCCCCCGCACTCCGCGCAAATTCTCAACAATATATCTGTCATATAGTACGATTCCTCACGATCAGTTATCCGCCGGGCCACAAAATCTACCACTACGACATGGCCCAAGTTGTTTGCACCTCTATGCTGCATCACTAAAACGTGTGAGTTAGGGTTGCCCAGGCGCTCGTTAATTTACAATACCAGTTACCTTTGAGTACTCCTCTAAAGGCAATTAAACCACCCGGAGATGAAGCTTGTTACAATTAAAGTCCTGGCTATACTGCGCGAAGCCTTACCCCATTCCACCGTGGGATCGTTGAGAGAACATGATGCTTCGAGATAATTTACCCCCTCTCAAGGATTAAACGTCTCTGCAACTAACTGAAATACCAAATTAGGAAATTTCAACCGAAGATGAGGAGCAAGAAATGTTTGTAACGCAGGTAGAGTGAGAGAAGTTGACAAAATATTGCATATTCAGCTCGAGAAGATTATTTTAGAATTTTGGGAACGCATATATGAGAGCTTAGCGAAATAAGTGCGAGAATGACGGCGCATTTTGTCATAAATGAAATGAAGCGCATAATTAGCTGGCGTTAGGGATATTTTAAGAATTAAGGTGGGATTTTATGGGAATATCAGTGCTCATGCACTTTTCTGCAAAATTTATGTGTATATTGATTACGTTAACTGCATTTGTAATCCGTATTTAGTAGAATGTGTATATATGGTCACCTGCCCACCCGACTCGGGGTTTAAAAGTATTATCTGAAGGACAAGATAAAGTACTAGAAGCTGAATCTCTCAGTCGTCGGGAGGTTCTGAGACAGACCCCATCGGGCGTCGATGTTTATTGCTCTTTGAAGTAATTCTACTAGAGAAAGTACATTGAGCAATAGTTCTGGCATTATTTTTCTCTCGAATTATTTTCTGAACGATCAAAAACACCACAAACTTGCCCTAATTTTGCAACACAGAACACTTTCACTTAAACTCCTTTTTTACACACAAACCGCAGTTCTGTGAGAAGTATGATCTGCCTCCTCACCGCCGAAAATTACGTTCCTACAGCTGCATATCATTTCTAGAATTCAGTCTTATTTGTTCAACCACATTCAGCCGAAGTATACCTCAGGCCCTTTGTCCCTCGGGCGAGGTGCACGTGGGCTTTATCAACTAATTACTCACGAACTGAATCTTTTAGATATACGCACTGTAATATGGTACCGCATCTTCATTTTGATCTCAAGCTCTTGAGTCTGAACTTTCCTTCATTAACTCAAGTTGCATGCTGATGCGGAAGATGGATCCGTAAAAGGCCTCCCACCTCTGGATACCCTTTGAACTCTTCCTCCTCCGTGTCATATTTAGCACCCGAGGCTACTTCTCGGATGTATGATATCCAAAAAGGATTCATCACGTTAATCATAATGCTTGAAAACGATGAAATGATTGTGTGGTCCGTGTTGGTTCGCACTGTCGGAGATATGCTCCCCCCGCTGTTCGTTGTATGTCAGACAAAGCAAACCTACAAACTACCTCAAGTCCCATGCCCATGGGTAGAACTGTTTATGATGGTACGTATATGTGTGCCGCAATGGAAAAGGTCTACAAGACCACAAGCAAGCTTGAGAGGTAGGCCTCAGTCACCCACCGTTGGGATAAGCACAAAGTCGAATTTATTTCGTCTGGTGTTGCAGGGTATGACTGGGCTAAGGAACCCCTCACCCGTATTGCTACCATTAGATTGAACGTTTAGAAGCTCTATGGAGAGCGTTAATATCAGTTGCAGTTGACGAGGGAAGCTGAAGTTTCACGTCTAAAGGATGAGATATTTTCCCGTTCAAAGCGCAAAAACCTTTCTTTTGACAGAGAAGTTCCTGGCATTCTCTACATTGGAAAACAGATATAGGCCTTAAGTACTAAGCCTAGTCGCTTCTCTAAGCACCACAGGAGAAAACAAACGAAACTGCCGATCTTAATCGGAAAGTTCGATCCTCTGTCTATCGCAGGATGTTTCAACTGCAGTAAAACTTACTACCCCCTCAAAGACTGCCCCACTCCGCTGAATTTCGCACGTGCCGTAGAGAAAATGCTATGATATTACTCGAAAAGGAACGCATCGAACGATTTAAACACACACCTAGTTCTTTTCGAGCTTTGCTACCAACTCTAAATCACCGGCGGGAATAGAGAGAATGATAGTCCTCAGGACTTAATTTGCGACGGACCACATGATCATTCCGATCGTAAGATAGTCTAGAAAATGATACCAGAGTTCGAAGCTAACATGTCTCTAACTCTAGATCAATCTGGTCGACATGTGCAGCATCCGTAATTTGTCGCGCGCTGCAAAACGCAGAGCTTTGTCACCCAATTAAAACTTAATCTTAAGTACTTTGCAACGTTGCACATTTGGACTGTACACCAGTGATAAAAGATGAAGGGTATAACTCAAGGACAGAATTCCCCACACGGCTCTACCCCATTTCTTCGATCTGATGATGTAAAGAACGAAGATTTTGACAATGATTACATAATTGAACCGCACCTTCTCAATCACTACGGTGTCTCTGTTAATGAACAAGATTCGTTCACAACTGTAATTGACGTTGATGATGACTGCGATGTATTAGAGGCTTTTTCACAGGTGGTAAGAAAATTTCAAGGAGCATGCGTGAAGACGGGTGCACAAAGGTCTATCGTTGGGATAATCCAGTTTGAAGCCTGCTGTGATTTTGTCTGCATTCCATTCTAAATCAAGTACGCCAAAAGTAACAATCGTCAGCTTACTAGTTTGGAGAACAAAATTAAGAGGTCGTTGGCTTTATCGACATTCGTATCCCGATTTTTGACGACTTTTTCATTTCTTTCGATGTTGAAATTGTCGACGTGAACGTCCCGCTCCTCCGTGGGATCTAGTTCATGTATCAATTTTCAATTACAATTGACGTGGATGCAGAAAGCTGATGTTTGGTAATAGTCAATGGGAAGTTGACGTTGTGGGGAAGAGGGGCCACCTTTATATTTTATGGAAACAGTGAGAGATTCTGTACACGAAGAATGAGTTACGCAAAGATCGCAGCATTTTCTTCCACTTTGAGTCTCAAAACTTGTATTCGATCCTTCGCAAAGCCAAACCAAATGAATTAGGCCATGATGCACTGAAATAAATTGAAGAAATTTGAAGCAATTGTGACTTTTTCCAGCACCTCAATAATGGCCCCGGGCGTTTCCGCGTCAGTCTGCCTGACACTGATATTGTCTTCAACCGCACTATTTCTTGCAATTTGATGTCAATTGAGGTAAATAAACTGTGTCCACTGTGCCCCTGCATTCACTGAACGCAAGATAGCTGAATATCTATCTAAATTATATGACCGCATATGTGCCCTTCGAGACGTTGGCGAACCCATATGGATTCATGCGGATGCTGGAACACAATTAAGAGCACTAATTTTTAAGAATGTTTGTAGGTAGATCTGTACCAAGTGGACCATATCAGGAGTCTAAAACCATACCTTCATTAGCGTAGGCGAACGCCATCACTCCTTTCCGCGCAACACCTAACGAAAGTCAAAGGCATAAACATCTGTTATTAACAAACAATTGATCCTTGAGATGGCTGTTAAGACCCTGAATGATCCCGCAAGTCCAAATAGGTTCGTACCAACACTTCTTGTGTTCTTTATCATGACTTGTATATTTGTACGACCCACTGATATGCATAATCAAACTTCGCGCATGAAAACAATGGATAGAGTTCTATCCGAACTTGCGACAATGATCGCAGCTTTCCGCGTCAGTAAGGCCTTGAGGAGTAATGTTTACTCTTCTTCCATACAGTAAGTCAACTTTGGGAACGATTTACTTGTATATCGGGAGGACAGTAAGCAATAATAAGGTCATTATGAGATTTTGGATGTTGACAGCAAAGTGGTTCCTTTGAATATCCGTGAGAGAACCGCAATTCTTTTCATTTCACCAAGTCAAAAGATACAGCAATGGGCCTCCCTTTGCTGAGAAGAATGAAATCGGCTCTGGTGATGTCCCGGGCAACCAATGAAATGAACAGAAACCTCTCTCGAGTATCGAACAAGGCATTGAGGATTTAAAGGTAATTGATAACGAGGGACTTGATACCGCTCCAGCCGACACGACGGGAATCGATGAGTTTATAACATCTGGGATACAATTGACGAATGTTATCGGAGATGGAGACCCCCTGGGAATGGAAAAACGTTTGAAAAGGCAAGGGTTAGAGATAGAGGGGTAATTATTAGGTGAACCTTCAAATTGCTAAGGAAAGGAGTATAACACGTAATGCTAACATCTTAGGCATTTGATTTACTTTGTCAGTTAAGAACATTTGTAATGACTCTGAAACTTCCGAAGAGCGATTTATCGCTCAAGGTTAAAAGGACCCCGAAAAGAATATAGTCATGAATGATTTTCGGGGATTGGAACATCGCTCAATTCGAATTACTGCCTCTTTCTTCGCGATCACTGGAAATGGAATCGTCACGAACGATTTCATCCAGGCTTATTTGCACAGCGAGTCTCTAATGACAAGGGAAAATTACATTAAGCCGAAGGACAAAGATCGTCGCTACATTTCTGTAGCTCTGGGCCAACTTCTCAAATTAGACTGGCCGATATGTGGTTTATGTGACTCAGGTGACTACTGTTTTTTACGTTTCAGCGCTTCTTCAGGGAAGATTTGTAGTTTTCCCCTCTTGATGGAGGCACCTTCTTGTATGCCCGAACCCCTAAAGAGGACGGTTTTCGCAAGTGAATCTCGGGAATTTATGCAGACGACCGTCTTGGGTCAGGAGATGCTACATTCGAGGAAAGCACAGCAATAATCGAGGAAAATTTTGAGAACAAACTCAGGAACTGGGACCGAGTCGATTTCTTTGTACTACCGATTTGTTCATGAGGATGATTATTATATCACGTTAAGTCACGGGAACGACATAGAACAGGTGAAGTCGCTCTCTGAAACACTTCTTTTAATGATTTTCGTAGCCAACGTGCTGCGGTCGCATGGTCTACGCATTCTAGACCTGATATACTGCATCTCGTTAATGGTGCTTCCCAAGTCACTGAGTCAAACTTTGAGGCTGCGAGCATCAGATGGCTGAAGAAAGCTATTCTAAAGATTAAGAAGGAGAAATGTTCATGTAAGTATATGAAATTGAAGATTGGAGCTTTGCACATTCGAGTTTATACAGATGCAACTTTTGGTTGTAATTGGGATTTGACATCTCAACAAGGATATTTTGTGCTCCTCTGCGACCAGCAATCTCTGTTCCATGGGATCGACTTCAAAAGCTGCAAGTCGAGGATATTTGTGAGTTCAATTCTGGCCGGTGAACTGCATGATTTTTGGACGGCTTCGATACTGTATATTTGGTTAAGCATGATTTGGAATCCATATACAGGATAAATATTCCTTTTAAGGTGTTAAAATACTCAAAATATCTGTCTGGTGTAATGAGAAAGTCATAATTTCCCACTGGTAAACGTTAATAATTGATATTACGTTTATCAGAGGATCGTTCAGGCGATTTTAAATTACCGGTATTGGTTTTATTCGCGGAACAGTAAACGTTGCCGATGCTTCGACCAAGGAAGGATCTAATAAGGTATTGAATCAGTTGCTGAAGTCTTGAGTCGACCAGATTGCGGTGGACATTTTGTTTCTCAGGGGTAAAGTCGCTTCTATTTAAAGTGGGCAGAGGGTAAGAATTACGATGAGGCTTTATGAAAATCTCAGTCCTGATGCACTTGTTTTAATTCGCGAGTTATCTGTGTATCTGGATTATGTTTACTTTATGTGTGATCAGTATTTATGAGAATGAATATATAAGGGTCGCCTGCCTACCCAACTTGGAAAATTAAGGGTAAGATTTGTAATAGAAGATAAATTACTCGTAAGCTGAAGCTCACGGTTGTCGAGCGGGACTGAGCTAGACCCCATCAAGCGTCGTTAGATCTGTTTTTTAGTTAATTCTACAAGTGAAACTACCGAAATTTACGCTCTTGCTCGTTTCATTTACTCATGAAGAGAAGTAAAGACATGCGATTATGAGATTATACTTACATTACAAGGCTCAAAAATTTGAAAAATTCTCTTAATCGAATCTCTGATTTGTTCAATTCGTTCCGAATCCTTCTCGGGTTCTGCTGAAACCCATACGACTTTCATAACATAATTTATCGCCGAGTCCGGCATTTAAATTCCCGCGAAAATGAGTTCAGATACAAAACAGAGAGTGGAGCCAGTACGAGCACCGAGAAGGGAACGGGATTGGAACTTTGGGGACTGTGCGGAACCGAGCGGTTGTGGGTGCCGGAGAACGGTGACGAGTAAGCGTAACATCGAGTAGGATTGGATTTACCAAGGTTATTGCAGTACCCTTGTTTTAGGCATTCCAAGCATTGACCCAGGCTTCAGTAAAAACCCAATTTACCCATTAAGTATATCAAGTAAACCCAATTTACCCAATTTACCAGGAAAATTAAGTGTACCAACCCATTTAAGTACAGTAAACCCAAAACCAACCCAATTTACCAGTGTATTCCAGAGAACCTCCGTTCTGAGGGTATGTACAGTAAGTGGTTACCCTACTTACAGTAGTCCTAGTCTGCGAGTGCTCTTCGCAGGAGAATTAAGTATACCAACCCATTCAAGTAAACCCAATTTACCCAATTTACCCCCCCTCTCTCGGCTTACCGAGATTTCAAAAGGGGAATTTTCTTCCGTCCCCTTTGCAGGAGGATATTCCGGGCCACAACCGACCATATTTTTCAAATATTAAATTACCCCACATTTTCCCCCTTACAGAAATCTATTTTCGTTATCTCCAAATTTTCTTTAATCGCCAAAGAGTACTTGCAGTCGAATTGCCGATCTGGCCACCTAAAACCCGGTTAGCGTCGAAGAGACGGCGTCGCTATGGCAAGCAATGTATAAGGAGGTGAGGTGAGGGAGAGGGCCACCAAACCAATGCTTTGCCGGTGTTGAAGTTAATATCGAAGCCGAGGTTCGGGTCGGTCATGCGCTGATACTGGAGAAATGCGCAATACTGGAGAACGGCGAGACTCGCTGAGAACAGCGGGACCCGCGAGGAACGTCGCGATACTTGAGAATGGGCGACCGGCGCCGTTCTCCAGTATCAGCGCCTGACCGGCCCGAATCTTTGCTTCAAGATCAACGCGAAGTCACTGTGGACATCCCTCTCCTCCATAAACGAGCCTGAGCCTCCGATCTCTCACCATATTCTCCGGTTCTGTGCCTCCTCGTGTCTGGTTATGTGCTTGTTCCGCTAAACCCCACTGCACATTACCTTCCCACTTGCCAAAGTTTTGACAAGGGGTTGAGAAGGGCTCTCGAACAAGTTCACCGGAACATGTCCGACATCGTATGGCTTCAGGTCACGCTGCCTTTCCGCCATTTGGGCTCGGCCTCACCCCGTGCATCACTGTCTCCAACGTCACAGACATGCCCCTCATTCGACGATCTGTGCACACAACCCTCACGCATGTCGGCTTTCTGGCCCCTTCTTACGACACCCTAGTCATGAGTTTAGACCTCCCTGCTGAACTACGATTAGAGGCACTCTTATCACGCTCCCACCACCTCGACCACACACCCGCCCGTTCGCTCCAGGAAGAGATCACCCATCACTTCCATCTCTCCCACCTCTCCCAGCCACACTCATCGGTCTCTACCGGAATTCAGGCTCTTCATGACCTTAGCAACCTTACAGCTGATCGCCGAGCAAGGTACCCCCTTTCTGAATTCAGGAATGTCAAGACACGCATCTCGGCGTTTGTTTTACAAGGGATATACGGTGCGTGTTTTCTGTGGGAGCTCGGAAGGCTGAGAACCCGGGGACTTTATGAGGAAGGCGGTTTGTAAGAAAGAAGATAGCAGACGTCTTCATTCTATCTAGGAAGATGTGAGGAGGCCAGATAACAAACAGGAAGTGTTAGAGGAGACCACTTTTGCGGGGTGCCGTGGCATTGGTCTCGCCCTCAAGAAATCCTCCATGGCTCTGCTCGCGACAGCTCTTGCCAGCCCCGTGACAACGGAAAAGCTTCCGGATGCCATCCTCCCAGAGGGGAAATTGGAATGGAGGAGAACCTGGGCCTCTCGGGCGATACAGAAATGGAACCTTAGTACCTTCTGTGCTTGTCTGGCATGACGGTGTGAGGACCAGTGAGAGTGTTAAGTTTCGAATCCTGCAGTGGGAGGGGGCTAGTGGGTAGACGATCGTGACATCGAAGTAGTCCTTGCCACCTGTCGCCCCTGTTGCTTTGACGTCGTGCCTTGTCCTGTGGAATGTTGGCAGGTCGAGGCTCTATGTCGAGGCTCTATGGAGGGATGCCTTACCGCGCTGGCGAGGTCGCTTCCTAACAGGGCAGCTTGGTTGTCATGCCGGACAATGCGCTCTCTTCCATACCGACTATGCATATAATGATCCTCGTGAATGTCCAAAGTTTCGCGCGTGATTGTCTCGGGCACGGGGTCCCTGGTGCGAACGTAGGCACCCGGCAGAAGTACTGCAGCCAGATCGAAAACTGCTAGTTCGGGATTCGCGTTTTCAAACCTGGAAAGGGGGTGCAGTGGGTCCATCCTTTCGAGCAGTGTAGTTTCACTAATGGCCGGAGGCTGGCGTACGATTGTCACTCTGGGGTAATTGCTCCATGAGAGCCACGTGAGCAGCGTTTGTCACGGTACTCTGCGTGGGAGGATTATTGGAGCAGAGGCTGCTGGAGTCTGTCTGATGGGCGGTAACGTTCTACAGTACACCGCGGTAATACTGAATCACCGAGAACAGCGCACGTACCCCAGCACCTGACCTCCAGACGGGGCTCATGCGGTGATCCCCACTAAACTATATGAAATACCGTAAAAGGTCCCTTTTCCTCTCTTAGACGATAACCTCTGTGTTCTCGTTGACAAGGACCACATGAACCACGACAATTTCGTTGCTTCGCTTGCGGGCCGGGTTGCATCCTTCGCCAGTTATCCCCGTGATCCCGTTATGCGATCAAGTCAATATCACGCCTCGACACGCTCGCTCCCAACCTCCCACCTGTCCGTTCTCCTCGTCGCATTTTGCAACACCCTCTCCCTAACGTCATCTTTTAATTCTTCCGGCCACCACACCCCACTCTCAAGTCCTTGCAATAACTCTACCACAAATGCCGCAGCTGCCTCCCCAACACAGTGATCCAGTCGTTCATGTTCATAAGTCATCCTCACTTCCCTTCCGTCGACACCCTTCCCCACTGCCACTATCCCCGTGCGAGCTCCACTGAGTTTATCAACAGCCCGTACCACAGGAATGCTCACCCTGGCTAACGCCAACATCCCCTTGCGGTCTTGCAAAACCTCCGCAGGTATCCATCGAGCCATCGCCCGCAGCAACCAGTTCCAAAATCCCGGCGCAGTGCTAAATTTTGCGCTAACACCCCCACGACCGTCTCGAAACAGGCATGAATGTAATGACTCGACTTCAGGAAGGTTCAATAGGTATACCGCGCGTTTCCCGATCTTTCCACCAAAATCCACAAGCTCTACCTCACCGCCCGGCTTGCCGTTTCGCTTCCCCTTGTTGGCATCGTACACAACAGCTTGCTCGCTTAGTAAAAGGAAAGTACTCGCGAGAACAGTAGCACCAATACCTCCACTTCCAGCCGTGTGATAAAATAACTGGACTTGATGTGGACGGTCCGGTCGAAGACGATGGACGGCCTCCGCGGCCATGAGATTGCTGACTCCCGGATATATTCCAGTGGAAATGAGACAAGCCGAGCCTGCTTGCACCGCTTCTGCATGCAATGCCTTGCACGCAGTAGCATGAGTAGCATCATCGCAAACGTCAATGTAATGAACCCCTGCACGTATGGCTTCCGCGAGCACAAGTGTCGGATCTGGAACACGTTGAAAGGGACCAGCGGTATGAAGCACGACGTCATGTCGAGTCACGAGTTTGCGCAGGTGAGAAGGATTTTGGATGTCAGCGACGGCGGGGACGAGCCTGTGGTGCTTTGGGGAGGGGCTGATGGGTATGAGGGAGGGTGGATTTTCAGAGAGGATGGAGGAAATGTGGGCTTGAGCGTTGGGGAGGGAGCGAGACACAACGGTGGTATGGAGCGGGGTTGCAGATGTCGCCAGGAGGGAAAGAAGCGTCGAGGTTCCTACGCGACCGGTACCGCCGAGTAGAAGGATGCGAGGTGGGGGCTTACATGGGGGATTTGTTGGCAGTGTTGGCGAAGCGGTGCAAAGGGCGGCGCGGCGTCGGGGATGGTGAGGCGAATCAGAAAGGGGTGAGGCACAGGGACGGATGATGAGGCGGGAGGAAGCGATGAAGGCACACATAATGGGTTAGGAGTTTGTGCGAAAATGCTTCCTTAGCATGCTCGTCGTTTTAGGTCAGGAATTGATTACGGCTTTTTACAAGATTCCGGATCTGTTTGTCTGTAGCATATAGCAGGACAAGGTTTGCGCGTAGAAGCACGCCTGTAGTATATTTTTTTGCGAGTTGAACTCAATTGGCGTCATGTTACCCGGCAAGTTTGAGACGGCCCATGAAGACGGAGCAATCTATGTACTACATGCGTTCTGCAACTTTACGGCGATTTGATTTTGGCAAGTGATTTCCGAGCAACCCCCTCTGCCAGGTTCTCGGAAGAAAGCCCCTAGTAGGAATTGGGAGCTTATACCGCACTTTACCGTACCGTACAGTACTGTACTGCAGCTCGAGATCATCCCAGGGGTAATGAACTGCAATGTACTGTACAGTACTGTAGCGGAAAGTTGTACAGTATTGTACAACTGGGCTACTGCAGTACTACTGTTGGATGGATCTTACGCTAGTCCTGTTCTGTAAGCTGTCTGCCTAATTCCTTCTCCAATGCTTACGGAAGAAACGTGCGCTACTGTACTGCCCCGGGAAGTAGCCGCTCTATAAAATTCCCAAAATTTCCCCCTGCACTACATTAAAATTCTCCATAAATGGGGGAAAATGTGGGGTGATTTAATATTTGAAATATATGGTCGGTTGTGGCCCGGAATATCCTACAGGGTGCGCAGTAATACCTCTGAAATTCCCTAAATGGCCGGGTCAAGGCCCCCCGGCAGACAGGCCGCGTTGGACATTACGGCCGCGACAGCGTGCACTGTACAGTACGGTATACGTACAGGCGTACCTCGCCCAACTAAAAAATTACTTACGCTTACAGTAAGACATTCTTACTGTACGGCACTGTAATTAAGGGGGAAATGTGGGGTGCTTTAATATTTGAAAGATATGGTCGGTTGCGTAAATAATGTACAGTACAGAATTTTTGCTCTCCATTGCTTTAAAAGTTTTCTCGAGAGCCGCCTTTTTGTTAGTATTTATACTGGGCAAGAGCTCGCGGATGTCGCGGTTCCATGATTGCGGCAGCGAGCCGTTCGTTCTCTTTCGAGGCGCGCGGTGAGCACCTGACAAGTTTCTTCAATTTCTCACCTCATCGCCTGTCCTGGCGCATTAGTGCGCCGGACAAGGATTTCTCAACCAAGCAGCCTCTTTTCCGGCAGCTTATGCCAAGCTTCTCAATACAAACCATACCTCCGCAAGCATCATGGATCCGCCATGGTTTTCCGATTGTTCGGGCAACATGCTACCCGGATGCCGCTGTCATTAAAGCCACCAAGTTATATGGGGAGGCCTTGTGTCCCCCAGTGCTTTTTCCAGAAACCCAAAAATCGTCTCAAGGGGAACCCCGAACTCACAGTTCCGGTGCTAATTGCCGCGCTCGGAAATGTATGAGCCCAGACACTGCTTCCTGTCTGCCCGTGGAGCCAATAGATGGAGCAGGAATGCGACTTCACTGCTCTTATTACCTTGCAATAAATGTTCTTCAATGGTGAGCCTCTGAAATACCTGCTCCAAATATCCGTGCGGAACATCTACGCCCTCTTCCTCCCGGGACCTTCGACCTCCGAAGCGGTAATTATTCAACAAGATCCTCATGCGGCATGGCCATGCCTTATTGCACTGAAGCATGCCGGTTGCCTCTTCGCTCACGAGACCTCCCGTCACTGTAGACAATGCTACCACCCATTGCATACTTCCATGCATTCTCCACGGGTTGAACAACCCATGACTTCCGTTCTGACGCGACCCCACGGTATTGCGTCGCGAACCTCATCTCCTCGAGCTTCTCATGGAAATGACACTTTGTGTTCTGACACCCCTCACGGAGATTAAATCGTCCGACACAAGTGAAGTGTGTAAACCGCTGTGGGGCATGTGGCAGGTTTGCGTCGCATTGTAATCCACCAAACATTCATGGAAGTCTTGCAGGGATTCGCCTTACATCGTACTCCGCCATCGCACATCAACTGATTCATGTCTGAATTAAATGTTGCCCTCAACCGGTCAGGACATTTTCTCACGATACGGAATAAGTTTCGAGTTGCGCATCTCGCATAGCCAAGTGAGCCGTTTGATCATATAAGCGCAACAGTTTTAATGGTAAGCCCGACAGTATCTCTCGTGCAAGGCTTCTAAATCATTCAATGAGATACCCCATCCCTACTTTTTTCAGAATCCCTTCGAAAACAGCGATAGCGGCAGGCAAAATTGGGTTAGCACCTGTGGAGGTGTGTCGGAAATGTTTCCATCGAAGGTCACTGAGGCTTTGGTACAGCCGTCGCTGCAGACGGCTCAGTGGAGGTTCCGCCCGTGAGCAAAGACGGAAGAGATGTAGCCAGAAGAACAGAGTGGACGTGGAGTCTGCAACGATGTAAACTACGGCAGTCCCTGCAACCTTTTGGAGGGATGGCCGTCGCCGTTAGTAGCCGTGTTAAGGCGTTGACAATTAGCGAAGATCGAGTTGATGTTTTCGTACGTAAATGGTCTCACATGGGATGTATCTCTAGAGCGGAGGTGAGGAAAACGGTCTTTCGTTCATCTGAAGCTGGTAGCTCCAGTCTTCAGTAATATCTGCCTCGTCAGCATTAGCATAAATCCACTTGCAAGATACTGCTCAATGATTCGATATCTACGTTCCGGTACAAATTTACTGGGTACCAACCCACATATCTACCACAGTAAATTAACCCATTCAAGATACTGCTACTGTCATAACCTCACTGCTCACGACTGATCCGCGTTTCAGTAACAGTACATAGTGTAACCTAACACCGACAGGCTAATCGTCAAACGTGTTGTGCTGGCACGGCGCCAAAGCAAATATTTCGCGCCACTTGTTTCACGGCAGACACCCCACACCGATTGACGTCCAAGCCAATATCTTTCGTCCGTAAATAGACGGCCATGTCCACCTGACATTGTGGTCTGCGGCTGAGTCCATTGGTGTGCCGGTGACCTTGCTATCCTCAATTGCTCCCAGCTCGAACATTAATAAAATGGCGTTTACTGCAAAGCATTTCACCATGGGTTGACCTTGCCTTGGCAGGCTCTCTGGTTTTTCATCCGCTTCAAAGGTGACCCTAAGCGTAGATGATAAAAGTTCGGCTGTCGAAATTCCCCGTCCTGTTCATCTTCACGCATTCTCGTTCGATGTGCTTGCTCCCATAAGATTTCAAGAGCCATCCCGTATTTAAATTTGATCATCTTCAATTCATCTTGCGCACCAAACAATTGCAATGATATTCCTTGTTGTCCATCTTTTGCTGAGCGCTATCAATTCTAATTACGACAACGTTAATCTCTTATTCCACGGGTAGTGTTGACCTCCCACAAGATACAGCGGAATCGTGTGAGCCGCACAGAATGATAGAGTTGCACCAAGAAGTCGCAGCCATAGAGCATAGACGCGTCGCGGGAGATCATTTTGTGCGCAGGTTGCATTTGCTATCCAAAAGCGGAAACGCAGGATAGAATAGCAACCAGAACTAGAAAACAGCCACTAAATTACGCGCAAATATGTGATTCAGAATTGCGGTTCTCTGGAAACGAGCCACCCAGGAGAGTATTCGAGCAGCGAAGACTGCCACATAGGGCAAAACAGATTTCAAGAGAGGAAGTCTGCGGGCATCCGCCAAAGCGCGGAATATGTTGGTGCCCATCATCTGTGTGTAACAATGTCTCTGTTACACCGCTGCGCAATAGACTTGTTGGCTTTTGTTATTTCAGTTCTCTATTACATAGTGGTGTAACAGAGAAACTTCATCATCTTGAATGAATTTAGAAGCTCGGTGTAACCAGATAGCAACTTTATTTTCCTTCAATATTTTGATTTGACGAGGAGCCCCACGTCATCGTTTTATTTACGAGTACATGTACTGTTCTATATTTACCCATCTACTTTCTTGTAAGTTCTACTGAGTTCACACAAGTATAGAAGTTCTAGAGTGGAGATACAGTACTTGTTATGAAATGGGAGCTCATCTGGATTGTTGCGGGAATCCAGGCACACCCCATTGACTTTTTGCCCCCAACTTTCTGAAACCCACTGCTATCGTCTCCACTGCTCCTTTAGCAGCGCCCCGGCTGCCTACCTCTCTGTTTCACTGTGCCTGTTTTTCACTCTGAGCGCGCAAGCCACAACGAGTCAACAGGTGGTATTTTGTCAACATCATCGTCCTAAAACATCTCCCTCGTCACTTATTTTAGCAGACTCAAGAAATACTGTGCATTATTCTCCGTAATGTAAGCATATTTTGTATTTTCGCTCGTTGATTTCTATTTTTTGTACCAGTTCAAGATACGGGAGTCGAGTTCAAAAAAAGATAAAAATTTAAGCAACAGGACGGTAGATTGGCGCTCTTCTCGGCGCCAAACGCCAAGTATACGGTAAACAGCGTTATCCGTGCCTTTTTATCCGTGATAAACCTCTGGCTGGGGCCCTTATCTCAGTTTGAGCAAGCGAAAGAGGGTTAGTTGGGGCCTTTTACTCTAGGAGGATATAGCTGACTCTAATCAAACACAAAGTATTTGACATTTGTCCACCTCAACGGTGCCATGCCTTCTTTCAATCTTCTGTAAATCATGAATGCCACATGGGGTGAGCTTCATCGCCCGCCTGTGTAATCTTCGATTTTCCAATGTTCTGTAGAATTCTGTCTGGGAGGGTCAAAAAAATAGATTTCACTTTCGGTAGACCATTGATACTTTTCAAAAAGTGGAGTACATGTACTGAGCCTAAACTTGTAAATGTTGGAATCACAGACTTTGGTCGCAGCTTCATCAGTGCCGTATTTACTAACTTTAACAGCTTCGACAAACAGAATCGAGCTAGAATAAAAAAGCAGACAAGGTGCTGCTCTGCTGCGCTCTATAATTTTCTTTTTGTTTAAAATCTTCTACATTGTATTGGAATTGTTTTCCTCAGTAAAATAGAGATTTTATCCATTTCAGAAAGTTGATTGACGCAAATATTGAGAATCTGTTACAATTTTCGGGATTTATGCGGTTTAGACTGAAGGGGATCGGTGATTATTACCATACGAGGAAGAGTTTTGAGTATTGTGCCACAAAATCACTGTCCAGTACTCTCCTGACTCGACATAAACCGTCTGGTGTGTGCTAAAAATTTATACTGTATTCAGAAGAAATATAAGGATAGAGGACCAACTATGAGTACAGTATCTTAATTTGCAAGATATTCCTTAATTTGGTTGAGTTTGACAAATTAATGATTATTTTTTATTAATTTGTGCAAATCCGACAGTAATTGATGTCAGTGATCGCCAAGATTCTCGGAGATACCAAGTGCGGTTCTGAAAATCTGTTATACATAATCTTAGATGATGGCTTGGGGCGATAGAAATGACACCTAGAAAATTATCTCGAAGAAATATCTTCCATCCAGTCATTTTCGACCATAAAATTTCCTTGAATTAATTGTATGGTATTTTGAATATTTGTTTGAGGTTTTAGTGTTAGCCGGAAAGTCTATAAATACTGAGTAAACTGTTTTCTCTAGGAGAGCTCAAGCAATTTGGCAGACAAATTCAAGCGCAGACCCAAATAGTTGAGAAGTTGAAAGTCAACTTCTGGCCTGCTAAGCGTTTTTTCACGTTTTTCACTATTCATAGGTGGTACACCGTTCCTTTTTCATATTCACCTATACCTCCATGACTCTCCGTGCATATTCAACTTTTTTTGTTGCCAAGAATATACTTCAGTAGCTTTCTTGGCGCTTGAAAAACCTCCGTTGTAGGATAATTAGTTGTGAGAATCTCATCGTTCCATCACCGTCCTGTGGAGGATGGAGCAGTATCATTTTATTCAACTTTGTTGAGGTTTGGGTGTTTTACCGCTGGAAGAGACATTAGGCTTTACCGGAAAGTGCTCCAGACTTGTAGAGTTTATTTTAAGAATGCGCAGCTCACCCAAATCCAAAGTCAGTTCTTAGTTCCAATAACGGAGAAGTTGTTAAACTTAATTTCCCGCTAGTTTCATGGGAAAGCGACTACCGGGATGCTATGACCATTTCAGGAGATCCAAAGGCCTGTGAAATAATCTAGCACGCACCAACTCGCATATATTTTGATATAGCAGAAGGTCGCTTCGGCAAGCAGATTCTCCTGGACATCATGTACATTGGTGGAGATTCATTACTTCAAATAATCGAAGAGAACACTCTCTTTAGCGCCTTTCGCTTCTTATCTACCTTCTCGTCAGAGCAAATCTGTCAAATCATCATAAAATGCGGGAAATAATTTGTACTAGACTTCCAGAAAAGATACTCACCGACAGACGTTCCGCTTTCGGATCTAATTTCATCTACTTCATAGATATGGACTATTTCAAACATTTCAAAAAAGGTTTGAAGCGATCTCAAGCGTTTGAATCGGCGAATTTCATATACTGCCTTATTCGGTGATCCGCCAACACACTTTTCCAACATCAATCCACTCAGATGTCCCCTACTGTACCGTCCTAATACCTAATGACTGAAATATTTGAATTAATGAGCTTTGAGTGAAACAGGAATCGCCTACTAATCTTGATCCAGATAACTTGGTGTCTATTCCTTGGGCAACCGAACATCCTGGACTGCGTCAGGTAAAGCATGATCAGATCAAATTATTCCACGTTCAAGAAGCTTTAAACAGTGGGGGTTTGAAGATCTAGTACGTGCACACCTCAAAGAACAAGGCGGACTCATTTATTAAGAATCTGGCCGGAAATCAACTTGACTCTAGGAGCCTAGGTGTGACTGCATCCCAGGTCACCTTTTCCTCGCCAAGGTTTTGGAAGCGGCAGTGACTGAAAGTAGTTCCGTCAAGTCAATAGAAAAAGTATGGATTCCAACAGCAAGATCTTCTTGTAAAACAGTACTGTGAGAGCGGGGCTGTTCAATTGAGACCGCTTTGTTGTTGATTTAAAGAGATTTGTCGTCCTTTTTATACGTCTATTTCAGACACAGGAGTTCAGACATGTTGGAGAAATTTGTTGCCCTATACTGAGAATCGAGCTGAGCATCAAATGTATTTAGCATCTGGTAAGGGTTAGCGGTATATAAGCAAACCACACGCAGCTTTCGATCCATCAGAGCTGATATGATGATATTGCCACCTTGAAGTTGCTGCTTCCTGAAGCTACTGATGTCATCGGCGATAGGACTCTCCTTGTCATCCAGCGCAGGAGTCAAACCCTTTGAATCACAAGCAGCCCTGGCACAAATTTTCCAAGGGAGTAGTCGTACGTGACATCGAGGGTTTTGATATTCAACTTATCTGCGTCGGACATTTTGGGCAGAATAGAATAGATGCTACAGGGGCGCTTACTCGTCTGGGCACATAACCCATCAAACGAGAAGTGCGATTGGTTGTAGTATAGCTTATCCTCGATGTACCAGTTCAACTTTGATACTGTGGGAGCCTTTCATTAGGCAGAAGTAGACAAAATATACTTAGTAAAGTACTCTTGAGGTGAGGGATTTCTCCAAGTAAAGGATTACGTACTGAAAGAGAGTGGTATTGACGCAGGTGATGATTAACATTTTGATGACACGTAAAATTTCAGATATATTGTCCATTTATTACAGTGCCCCGGTGAAAACATCAGCGCCTAACGCAATCTTTCATGTACAGGCATGAAAGTTGACTGGACATCAGGCAGCTTATCTGTTACGGTAAACGAGTTTCCTGTGCCCCTCAGATAGAAACTTTACTTCAATGAGTATTGAAGTCATTGAAGTCCCTTTAAGCACCCACTGAGACTCCCTTGGCACGCCCGGCACACAAATACACTCGACGGGACTGTAAGACTACGAAAGAAGCGATGAACCTACGCCTTCCACGAGAATCCAGACTTGCCACATACACACGCGAATAGTTGCATAGGAATTCTGCCAAGACTTCAGCATTTTGTTTTCTTATAAATCGGAACGGGAAATTTTCCCATCCATTTTCGTTAGCATATAGTTACGCCGTTTCCATGTAGGGTTTGTCTAGCATAAATCTTTAATAAAACATAGAAGTATCTATAGCATAAAGAACAGTACAATATCGAGTGGTTGAAGATGCGTATACAACTTGACTACAGATTGGCCCAAGAAATGGAGTTACGGGCCCATATTTATGAAACATTCCTACTATACGGGAAAGTCAGCGCTGAGCTCTTTGATACTCACAGTTTTTTGGCGAAAGCAGCTCCGTTGGGGGAAAAGTTTGGTTTCTTTACTGCTTAGCGGCACTGACAGCTCTTAAGTAACTATTGGCTTGGAACTCAGATTTACTCCAGAACGTGGAGCGGCAGTCTAACGTCCCAAATAAGGCTATTTGTTGATGATTAGCCCGCACCCCTGATTAATTTAGGAGCCGCCCTCAATGCAAAAAAGATAGTACCAGGTAGTGACCACATTCTAACAAACGGAAGTGCAATCTGCTTCCTTGTGCTTCCCAGCAAGTTCCAAAATACCGACGGGAGATGAGTCGCTAAACTTAAGGACTTTCACTGTTCCTTGTAGACTCGACTACAGATCCGCTAAGGTACCACATACGATCTGCTGGATATTTTCTTAAACACTTGAGGCAGAAAAGCTGGTCTTTACTTCGCGTAGAAGAAAATAAGAAAATAGTTGTGGATGGAGAGGAGAAAAGCAGAACGAAAGCGGAATGTGGTGACGATAGACAAAGTGGAAATATCTCTATCTCCCTTATAGACATTTGAGCACACGTGTATGGTTGTAGCTGTAAAATTAGACTTCCATATCAGTCATACTCGTCTTTTTCTATTTGTTTGGATAAAAATTACTCGATAACGAAGTACAGCCGCCTAGTAAGCATACCATTGGCAAGAATGTTATTTACAACATGACGGGCAAAGTTTTCAGCAACTTTATGCTTAGAACGAACCTGACCAACGTTGGTTATCTCATTGATACGATAAACACGGCGAATGGTCGCAATTTACTTCATCAAACGAAGTTCACGTAGACGCTTGGACGCGTTGATTGTGTCAAAGATGCTCTTGGAGTCCGTGAAGATATAAAGGGGTATCTCCATTTTCATAGTTCTTAACATCATCTTGATGCTAAAATTATCGTCTTATCCTTGAAAGAAAACGTAGAATTCACCAGCAGGCATTGATTTTGTCACAATTTGACTCTTAGTAGACGCCTTATCTAGGACCTGGCGGTGGTTGCTGTTGTCGACAAGAAAAATGACCATGCCAAGCAAAGAAATATAGCTTAAGAATCTTAGGGTCAAAATAATTGTATCTCAGTTTCAGGTCTTTCGTTTCCTGTAGATGCTTCACTGCGTTGTTGAGAATCTTGACGTCAGATGACTTGATGTTGTCGTATTTAACTTGACATAGCTGCGAAATTTTGTAGTAAATTTCGGGTAGAGATAACTGCGAAACAAACAGTAGTTGTCCACGAACAGAACGAAATGCGTCACAGTCAATGATATTACGGTCCAGTACATAGAGCCTATTGATGTGCTGTCGTCGATAGATGGCGAGGGAGTCGTTCTCATTCTCTATCAGGAATACTAGTAAGCGCAGTTGGAGTACTTCCTTTTCTTCCGTAATGAATGCCTTCGTAGCACTCTTTTCGCTAGACTTACACTCATCATTAGTGGTATTGATAGAGATACCTGTTTGATCTCTAAGACCTTAAAGCTTGGAGTCATCAGTATTGAATAGAAAGCAAGAATCTAGCGCACAGGGCGATATCAGCAGAATATTGACAAACACTGGTTACTAAGTGTCAAAGAAACGTGAGCTTGACTCGACTAGGCCGTAATTTGGCAGACCGATATGAATAACTTTGTTCTGTGAGAGCTTAGCTTATCTGGTTGCTTCAGTGTACACACTATGTGTCAGTAGCTTCGATTTCATGAAGGCTTGTTCAACATCTCTGAGCCAAATCATACACGCAAAGAATATAAAAGCTAGAGAAAGAATGATTATTAGTGATACGCGCATCAGAACCTGTGATTCATAGGCAATAAGGTGTAGAAGTTTGTCATGGTGGCCAAGTAGTACCTATTGATATTTGTAAATATCATCCGATATGTAGGGATTCTTGATGGTTAGAAAATAGCGATTACCAAAAAGTTTGCATCTTGGGGTAGATCAGCACTATTGACAACTTTGAAACTACCTTCTACAACAATTTTCAGTATTATTTCTATGAAACGATAGTCATTCTCGTCATGTACCATTTCAACCAGATTGGCATTGATTTATTTTGGGGAGCATTGGAGGAATCTTTGACCGGGTTGAATAAGCCTTTGACCGGGAGGTATGGTCGCATGTATGGTTTGACCTTGTTGATTTGGTATAAATATTCGATACCTTCGCTGTTTAGTACAATAAATAGTCGATGGTCACGGTAGAGAAAGGTGTATGGACCATAGCAGACTTTTTCCAGTCTATACCAAGCCCTCATCTCCAGGGTTGATGTCCACAACAATCTCCTTCGTTGTCGCTGTGTTCATTGCACTCTTATCTCTGATACTAGCGACAATAGACTTATAAGAAAGACTCGTAATAGCCATGAGTCGATGCGGCTAAGTGAAGCTTGAGGCTGCTGCTTATAGGTGCCGATAGGTAGTCTAGGTTACGCATCAAAAGCGAGAATGGCAGGAGTGAATCCTTCACGGCAAACACTATGCGACACAGATAGGCTAGCCTAGTCGAATATGAGATTGAGTGGATGATCAAGAATGATTTTGTTAACAATAAGACGTAATTGTTCATGGTAACGTTCAGGAGTGAGATACCAGTGAGCTTAGACAGCAATAGGAACGGTGTACAACCAAGAACGTTAACAAGAGTAGTGAACTGAGTGGAAATGAATGCTTCAGCTTTTTCAACCCAATGGTTTTGTGAAGCGCCAAGGGAGTTGATTACCAATATAGTCATAAAATTATTCCATATCGTGTAGGGGTCTTGCTCCAGGAGAATTGTAGCACAAGGAAAGTGCGTTTGCTTGCAAACAGAATGTAGGATAAGAACTTGCCTGATAAACATGACATCTACAGCTATATCGAAGTTGAATACAAATTGCTCAAGTTAAACTGCACGATACATATTCGGTAGTTTAGTGAACAACCAAAAATCTTTGCATTGCTTCATTACTTCAACAAGCTTGCCCAGATCTGAGGCACCAGTTTCAATATGATACGCACGACGCAATGCACTGTAGACAGATCGAGCAGGAGCATGTCCAAGGTTTAAGCTATTTATGCAATAGATAGAGAAGAGGTACTCGGAATTGGCCATGTTGTGTGTCTGGTTGAGGAAATTTTCGTAGTGCAGATGTTCAAACTTCACGGTGATTGGAATCCCGATACAAACTGCTTCCAGCTCTGCGTAAGGATAAGTGACGTCCTTCTGGGTTACCACGCCCAGTCTCACCTGAGTTTGAAGTCCGAGTACCATGGGAAAATCCTTTTAGATGAGTAACGATCGGTGGTCAGCAAATATTTCTACTAGTGGAGGCTATCGTATGACAACAGTTCCAAGGCTTTGCACTTTTACCTTGTTCCCTCTCGTTCCACCAAAGGTTATAGTATTCCAAAAAGTGACACGTCCTAGAAGTTTAGGGGTAAGTGGTACTTTCAATGTCATGCAAAGCATTGATTGATACCTGTGATAGACTGGGGGGCTCCTTCATCAAGACGAAAGCCGTAGTAGGGAAAGTCAAGTTTGTAGGCAATACCAGAGGTACGTTCATTGTGGACTGGGGGATCGGGTGCAATATATGTACGTTCACGATAGCAGTCCTCGTTGCGAATGCTGTTAAATTCCTGATGTTTTATGTATGGGAGAAAAACAAAGTTTGGTAAATAATTTCAACGTTATAATCGGACTGACCGTGGGAGTACTCGTCAATTGACATGCATATCAATAGAGCCTGATTGGGATCGTCTTTGTGGCGTTCGTTTCTGTGGGGTCAAAACATTTATCAGATTCGAATTAATTAAAGTTGAACTGAACAAGATCGTGGAAGTTTCTGACATGGTAGGACCAACAAGTACACCATCTGCACGACATTACTTGTCCTGTGGCATCAACAGGGTTCTTTATTAGACTTGTACGGATAGGATGCGATGAAGTACGATAGTTGAGTCTTAAACCGCGTGCGCCTCGATAGAATCGAAGACTTCCGCGGGCATGTAGTTTTGATGATAGTCAGGGGTAGGGAAAGATTAAGATAAATAAATGATCCTTTGTTTGAAGATCTGTGCGACATTGCCCGCGTAGCACAGTTCATACTCAGCATCATCATCATTTTGTTCATTTTCCATTCGGTAGACATTAGCAGGAGAAGAGGAAGATTGCTAGTGATTTACTCACGTTAACGGATACATTGATTAAGTCTTGTGTGGAGTGCGTCAGGGTCAGTAGGAACAACAGCAGTGATCAGTAGAATGTAAAAGTCTTCGTCCTTGACAGCCACTATAATGCAGTCGCGGAATAGGATAGGTGAATATTAATCTTCGTTCAGCATAGACAGTAAGTACTTAGCACGTTGGAAGAGTAGGTCGAGAACTTGAGATTTAGGCTTGTCCGGGTACTTAACCTTCTTTGCACTGAACTTCAATGTGTTCAACTCGGGGTAAAATAAGGGTTGATTCGATATTTGAAAGATACGGTTGGTTGTGGGCCGTGATATCCTACAGGGTGGGGTGTTCCACTCGGTAGTTGTGAAAATTGAAAAACTATTTTTGCAAGTAGTAGAAAACTGTTTAATTTGTTTTGCACGTCTAATAAAGTGATGAAAATTGTTGAAAATTGTTTTACCAGGAGCGCACAATTCTTTTATTGTGAATCATAGAAAAATAATTTTATCTAATTTTCACTGGCCCATTTTTATTCTGTATTACACGTGAAGCATTTTTATGCCTGTCAGTTGTTTTTAAAATTCTATAGTTATAACTACTGGAATTATACTGTAAGCAAATTATTATTTGCATTAATGCTCACATGGGGAAATATTCTGTAATTATTACTGGGCATGAATGTGGTATATAAAAATTATTATACCACTGTAATCATCTGTGTATCTTTTCTATTCTAATCTACAGCATAAATAACCTTAGGTTGTTAGAAAATTTTATCAAGCTTCGGGCCATCGAACTATCCCTGTCGATCAACTATCAATAAATTTTGGTTTTCTTTTTATTATTGTCCTCAGTCTTATTCTGGTAATTTTATTATTCATTTATTTGGAGTTATCTATTTTGGATCTACGCATTTCATTTAATTTCTACAGTAGTGTTCATGTCTATGTTGGTCGGTTTCATAAAGCGTTCTTCCAGCTTGTGGGATGCACCATCAACAGATAGGACAGAGCGCCGAATATTTTCAGTGAAGGAGCATAAAGCTTAGTCACGTAGTACATATTGAATCACATTCGGACGTTGTAACTCGGGTACTTCGAATTTATCACACTTTTGGACAAACTTGAGCTTGACAGTGGAGAGTATAGGTCCTTAATAATGTACGGAGTATTGATCATCCTTGTGCCTGTTTATTTTGAGTAATTCCCTCTTGGCGGTGTTCGAAGTTTCGGAAGATTCATTGCTATGACCAGCTCGCACCGACAAAGAGCTGGACTCTGGCAGTGGGCTAGTGGTAAGGTTAAGTGGTATCAGTAGGTGGTTCTGAATAGACTATTCAGTGCCTCTTCCGTTGGCAAAATTTTGATCCTGCAAGTGGTCTCGTGGTATAAGACGTTGAGTTGTTCTTCTATGAATAAGGCTAGCCATAGTGATCTCTCTCGGTACCTGATGCTTGGGTGATGCCATAGTGATCTCTCTCGGTAACTGATGCCTGGGTGATTTCCATTGATTTTTTCCTCCGAGGTCCTCTCAATGAAGGCTTTGAGTTCACTGTCATGTAAGGACGGATCGCTCATCGTGAAGTGTGGCAGTGTTTATCCGAGTGATGGAGTGGTATCCAGGTAATGTAGAGATGTCACAGCCGAGGCACAACTAAGTTTGAATGTGAAAGAAAAATAGGCACGCTCGCTAGCTGAGTAACCACCCGTAGTAGTAAGAGGTCAGAATGAATCGCACGCTCGCGAGTTGAACATTTTTTGAGGAAATAAATGGAAAAGTGACGGCTCGCAATTGTTTCTGGGAAGGGAAGTACAGAGAAAGAAGTCGAAGTGAAAGAATGAAAGAGGAGACGGCGACGGGACAAAATTAGGGAGTCCTAGACCTGTAAGCCTTATCCTTAGACTGATCCTCAGGGTAGCGCCACTGATCGTGAAGCCTTATTTCTAGGCAGTACTCAATATGCTAAGCCTTCCAGCAGAATTTAGCTCGCCGTTCGAGTCGCTTGGATTCGTTCGTCTATTAGTGAATGAGGCAGAAAAGACCCGCTTTGCTTCGGGTAGAAAAAATGAGAAAATAGATAGATGATGATGGAGGGGAGAGAAGCAGGGCGAAAAGCTGCAAGCAGAGACCATATACATAGTGGAAATATCTCGATCAAGCTCATAGCTATGTGAGCACACGTGTTTTTCTGTAGCTTTAATAAATAGGAAATCATATCAGTCACAACTTCTACTATAGGAAATCATATCAGTCACAACTTCTACTATAGAGCCCGGAGTGGTACCCGTGAAAGCAACCGCAGAGGATGTCAAACTCTCATTAAAAATGAATCATGCACTGGAAAAGCAAGCTGCACCACTATTGCAGCAGAACCAAAAACGCTCTGGCAAGCATGTCAGTTACGCAAGTCCTTCAGGGGAAAGGTTAGGGTACTTTACTCTTGGAAGATATATTCGATATATCCTAAAGTTCTCCTGACAACCAGCAAAGCTGAAATTGCACGGAATCGCGCAGAGTTCTATCTCCGCCAGGCAGCTTGGGCCATGTGCGATAAAGAGCAGCCACGCACTTGTGAACTAGGTGTTTCACTCACGTTATTCTTCTCGGCAATAACACTCTCGGTTTTAAGCCAGTATTACTTGGGTGTCCCCTCCTATTCAACATGAGTTTGTAAGAGATATATGCCTATTTCCTCTCTGTAAACGGTCTATTATTTCTCAAATCAGTACAGCGTAGTTTCGTGAGAATTCACTTTAGTTTCGGCAACTCAGTCAGGCCACGTATTGTCGCAATCTCTTTAGACTAAGTTGTTGAGCATGCAGATTAAAATAAATAAATCTTTTACTGAAAAGATACACAGGAAGATCACCATACTGCTGTTCAGTCGCGGGTTCTGTGTCAAGACTTCTTTAATTCTCTTCTTGCTTGTTTTCTACTTCTCACTCTCCTCCTGGAGGGAGTGAGCGCAGCTTAAATTCTGATACGCGGCGGGTTGCAACAGCGTTGCTCACAGAGCTCCCTGTATAGTAACACTGCGAGGCTAAACTTTTCAAATTGCAGTACACTATTACGCCCGTATGGCGCTAGATTGCAATCTGCATAACATTAGTGGCGCGCATGGCGCAAAAGAGATTGAAAAAATGTTATTACTGATTTAAATGTTGTCGGCAACGGATGCAAGTACAAATAGTTATCGCACACTGCCCAGAACCTCTGGTACTACATAACATCCGCTCCTTGTTTCTCTTATGCTTCGCCACACAGCGCCATGGTAATCATGTATGCAAATGGTTGTATCGGAGAGAGACGGAGGCCGTTCGCGCGAAGGCATAAAAATATGCGAAGGCATAAAAAGAGCATGATGGATGGAGCAACTGTGGTTCCTCCAGGAAGGCTACGCGCTTCTGTCGCAAGCTGCTGCCCATCAACCCCGGCATTCGAAAAGAAACAAAGTTGGAAATAAGGGCCCAATATCGGGCTCAGGCGGGAGGCATATCTGAGAGAGCGGGCTTATGGGGGAACGATCATGAAGAGGTTTAGTTTTTGAGGGTAGCGAAACAGGAAAGCAGTGAAGTAAGTTAATTAATGCGGCGCGACCGGACGGCTTGTATATAAAGCGACAGTAAAGAGTGGGCAATAACTGTCGTGTGCTTTGGCGATGGGAAAAGAGGGAAGATTGAAACTTGAGGGCAGGAAGGTGGTACGCCACCGACAGTAACCCCGCTAATTTATCCGAGCATTGTAACTACGCCTGCTTACTGGCGTCGCCTCGTCATATTCCCCATGGTTCGGGTTGGGGTGGATCGCTGTTTAGGGAGTGCCCCTCCTAATCGCATTCGGGACCAAGGGGTCCGGATCAGGTGACGGGGGAAAGCAGCTGTTAACGGTAGTCATGAATTATTGCAAAGAGAATCCCTGTGTTGCTGTTACGACGTCTGGTCCTGGGGCTCTAGCTTCGTTTGCATATGTTTGGAAATTTTTCGTGGTTTGGTCTATCGATCCTCTAGCTAGCGCCAAGAATCTCGATTGCTCAATTGCATGCATTTTCAGGGTATCATATATAATATGCAATTTTCAGGGTGCAACTCGCGTGTGTTAAGATTTATTTGCATTAAGTATTCATTTCAACAGCTTAAAACAAATAATGCTCATCATTCAAAACTTTGATATAGTTACCGTCGTAACCCGGACAGGAATTAAATCCATTGGCGTAGGAGAAATAAGGCGTTCGATCGTGTTGCAGTCTTCAACAATCTGTTTGGATCGTTAGACTGCTGTCGAACATTCTATCTTGTTGGATGCCTCTCGATAGATCATTGCAGATCCTGTTGATTATGTTTTCATAGAGGAATCCGTGGAAACTCTTCGCGCTTGGATAGGTATAAAAACTCATGGCCTTCAGTTATCATATTTTATTCAAATATTCAAATATTAAAAACCTTGATTTCTTTTGGTCCAAAACCAATTATCCATTCCATCATTAATTTCCCTCAAAGTAACATAACAGAACATAATTTGTTCTGGTTCATTCCTATATCCTGTAGGTGATGTCGATCTAACATTATATGCCATAAGTCACCTAAGTCACAGAGGCCATACAATGGACGTATTAATTTCAGAGATTCACCAGGGATTAGTTCAAATTTGGAAGCAGCAGTCTTCAGGTAGATGCCTCTATGATGCGATTCTGCTTCTTGTGGGTATGTTTAAAGAATATCAGAAGAACATACGTCGAACCCTAATATAGCAGCTAGATATTGTAAGAGACGATCTGATGGTGGCCTTAATGTGTTACTAGTAACTAGTATGCACTTTTATATCCTTCCATTTTTCTCGGAGCCCATTCATTACACATCTTGCCTTACACTTACTTCCTCTTCTAAAGTGGACTAAATGGCTAATACAAAACGTCCAGGGCTCATGTTTGCATCGAGACTTACTATTTTAGTACGACTTTTAATGTACCTTTGTGGAAGAGATTACGGATTTCCGCCAGCTTGGTATCATGCATTTGCTCACTCACCGCGCACTTATCTTTAGACTGTATCACCTCTGTGACCCATATTTTCTCCTCCTTCGGAGTTATGAAAGTTGACATGCTCCTTTCTAGATCCACTGTGAAGGAATGGGAGAGAGATTCCGGGGATTGGTACGGTTTCACTTGCGCTAAATTAAACGGAATTGCTGCACCAATTTAGGCATCACGAACAATCACAAGTTTCTTGGAGTCATCACTCGACACTACAGTGAAGCCCCCCAGACACTCCCCCACTCTGTTGCTCACGACATTTTCCCTCCACTCGAGAACTCAGTCGCCAGGAGAATACGTTTGGGCACTCTCAGGGTGCACAGAATGGTGTAGAGCCGCTTTAAATTTTAAAGAGCCATATGCTTTTCCATTTCGAAGTGCGCTTCCTCAGAACACTTCGGGCGTTAATCTATAGATCGATAATAGCTTAAAGGATCAGATCTTGTCGAGACACAAGGAAACTCATCAGATACCTGAGCGGATGGGACTAAACCTTCTGACCCAAGAGTATCATTCATCGCTTTAGCCGCACAACCCAGGGCTTTTTATATGCTTGATTTATGCCTAGAAAATATGATTTTGTGGTAATTATTACGAAATGGGTCGTTGTGACATTCCCAGAGGCCTAGGCTTGAATAGGCTTCAACGCCTATTCGGTCCACCTGAACATCAGATATTCGAACAAGACGTATGAACCTTTCTCCGAAGTTTAAACCTTGCTCAGTCAAGATCCGAATGGTTCCACCCGTTTAAATCAATGTCTACCATCTTATGAAAGCTTCCTATATTGCATCAGTGCTGGTACTCTTCAAGAAGTAGGCAGCGCTGTTGTGAGTCGCATTATAAACAATATGTAGAATACCTGAGTCAGTGCCGATGTACATGATGTCGCTCAGGACTCTCTCATTAAACCTTAGATGCTCACTACCCACGGTCACTTGGAAGAGAAAAGGTATCGGTTTGATACTCTGGCATGGGCCACAGCGCTTTGATATCTCTTGCAGTATTAGAAGCGTTTCCTTGGCCGTATGTTCAGTTCTCGCCCTCTTGGTGATGATAAATATCTTCAATATGCTCTTGTGGAAGAAATTTCGGTGTTAATTCACCAACTGGGACCTGGTAAAGTGTACATTCATTGAAAATCGCATTTCGGGTATATAATGATTGCTGCGAGAGCGTATAATAGTATAGAACCAATTATCCACGAAGACCTCCTGACTATTCTTTGTTTTTCACCCCCGCCTTTTTGCTAGGCGATTGGAGGTGATACACGGTGTACATTGAGAGGGGTAAATCGCTGGGAGAAGAGATACTCAGAACCAACTACCCCGAGAAGGAGGTGTTGCAAGCGACAAAAGTGCTACCGTGGTATAGTTGAACGAACAAAAAGGAGTGTATATGGAAGAGAGTCGAGAGGGCTACAAGCATGTATGGAAGGTGCAGGGTCTACCGCCTATGCTCAGTGACTAGCGTAAAATAAATGCTTCTTGTGTCTGGAGTTGACTCACAACTTCCTAACTATTTGGGACTTGACTTGAAGTTGTCTGCCAACTTGCTTGATCTCCACACGAGGAAGCAGTTTACTCAGCTTATATAGACTTTTTGGCTTTCCCGAAAGTCTCACAGAAACATACTAAGAACCATAAAATGCACGAAATGGAATCGTGTGAACGAGAAAGACTAACAGCAGATACTATCAGGATAAATATCTAGATTCTTTCCTTAATATCTTACTCCTCTAAATCAGAGCCAAACAGTTCCCCCAAAATATCCATCCCACCCAGGCAGTCCACACAAATATCTGCGAACGGCTTAGAATTCTCCATTGCCTCCTGCGAAATATCTAGATCACTGAGGACTCCCCTATCCGGTTCCAGAGTCGGGACCACCTGGTCCATATTTTCTGGCCCCTTCCCCACTAATTCAGCACTCTCCATTTCTTCCTTCCCCTCATCCTCCTCATCACTCCTCTCTTCATCTTCGTCAGAAGAGTCAGAGATCACAATTACTCCCTCAGTCTCCCCTTCATTCTCCATGGGAGCCCCCCCACTGTTATAAACTAGTGGCTCCCACGGATCAACGCAGTCCGCCTCTTCTTCCTCCTCTTCCTTTTCTGCATCTTCTGCGTGCTCGAAGCAGTTACGGCGGACTCACTTTCGAACGCGTTCTAGGTCCAACCTTCTACAGTAATCATCGTAGTCAGTTGGACCATTTGCCATCAGGGCCAAAGCGTTGAGTGGACGACGGTCTCGGGATGACTTGGTGATGGTGAGGGAAGGGCGGAGGTTGGTCATGTTCAGGGCCAGAAGAAGGGGTGGGCTGATGGGGTAGTTGATTGCGGGGTGTTTCCTCAACCACGTCGATTTCGAACTTTAAATACTGGGTTGTCTTCGAAAAGTATCACGACCTTGGATATGTACAGTGACGGCACCTATTAATGACACAGGGTCTTAAAATAAAAACCAACCCATGATTTTGCGACACTCATCCAAATTAAAAATATTTTCAAATTCAGAAACTGTAAAAATATCTTCCAAATGCCGATACTGTCTGCAATTTTGGTCCTCTTCTAGATTTTTTTTCGTGTGCGAATTTGTGCACATCATACATCCTTAATTTTCCATACGATTTATATATACAGGCGGAGTCACGATATAATGCCTAGATGAATAGTGCTAACCTTTATATTGTGCCACCATCAACCCGGTGGCACAAAAATGGCGCGTATTTGAAACAAACGAAACACTCGGCCATAAACGTGATAAACCCCCGCCAAAACAAGCAAACCCATTACAGATTCCTTCCTAGCACCCACACCAGGGCTTCCAAACGTTCCCCCGATGAGACGAACGCTTCTCCATCTGACCAAGCTCGATTTGCTCTGAACGATATATTTCCCAATTCGGTATAGTGCCACCATCTTGGTATTGTACGAGGGTAGCACTAAATAGTAGTACCCACTGTAAGTGATAGGATATCAGCCTGTACGACACCTAGGCTGCCTTTCTCACCGCACATCCGTCTGTGGTCAGCCGGACCTATAATAAGATGTGGTCAGTGATGCTACGCCGCCACCTGGGAGTTCACGTGTTTGACGACACTGTGCCGCTGCAATGCGCGGAGTGCAACAGGCCCAAGGACAACCGAGGTGACCATGCCGTGGATTTTTTGCAAAAAGGGCCTGGGATGGACTAACCGGCACAGTGCCGTGGTGAAGGTATTTGGCCGACAACTGTTCAAAGCAGCAGGAGTCGGCGTCCAATATGAGGTGAAATACTTACTTCCCAGACTGAATGCACGGCCTGCCGACATTCTAGTATACCCGAGATCGGAAGAGATCAACACCTTGCCGCCCCTCCCGGTGGGGTACGAAGTCACAGTAACATCGCCATTCCAAGAGGGGTTCATGTCCATTGGAGCGCGTGAGGCGCGCGCCGTTACCAATGCAGCGGAAAGACGGAAAAATAGGGAGCTTGCCAGCAAAGTAGCAGCCATCCCCGGTGAAGCCCTCCCAGGACGATCAAAACTGGGATGGAAGTTTGTGCCGCTAGCCTTCGACTCACTTGGATCGCCGTCTGCGACGACGTCGAAGGTAATCGACGAATACGCGGCCGCTGTCGCGACCCGCAGCGCATGCTCGGCGGGAGGAGTAAAGACTCGGCTTTATCAGCTGCTTAGTTATGCGATTTGGTCCACGTGTGCGGCGTCTGTATTATGTCGCGCCCCACAACATGCAGAGTTTAGCCACCCTATTCAAACCTAATTGTTTTAGGTTTGTTACAGTGGGGTATTCAAGACTATGCATGTTGCACCTGCGTATGTCTGTGGTAAAGTAATTCACACCTAGGCTGACTTAGATAGCCGGGCCTCCCGGAGGCGTGTTTAACTCAACGAATGTCTTGCCGAGGGACTTAAAAACGGTGCATGCAAATCTGAAGCTCGAATATGAATGCCAAACAAGTTGAAAATACGATTCAATTTCTTTCAACATTTGATTAAGTGCGGCGCACCGGTGTCATACAAAATACTTTTTTTCGTTGTGATCTACCACTTTGCATATCCTGCCTGAGGCCCGCAGCACACATATCGCTCATCTCGACTATATCTCGACTATATCCTTGTCCCTTTGTCAAAGTATTTTAGCTCGGCGACCTGGGCTATTACCTAAAACTCAGCGTCGCTGCATCGAAAACCTGGGGATTCTGTGGGATCGCGTTCATTCTGTTGACGTAAATTTCGTGTTCACTATCATCGAGAATCTTAAATTGGTCAGAAAGTTCTTCTTTAAAGTCTTGTTCTTTTGTATTACCAGGAATTAAAAGAATTTTAAGTACTTACAATTCTGTGACCACTAATTACCAACCATCACTAATCTGAAAGGACTCCCCCGGGGTCCTTTGAAAACTCCAAACGTTATTGTTATTATTTGCTTAAATAAGAAATAGCTCTATGACAAAAGGCCCTGTCCGACTGTCATAATCCTTTCCTGTTGACAAGAAAGGATTTGACATCAAGTCTTGTTTGCAAACGAAAGTCGTGGCTTAAGGCATACTGCTGAGCGAGAGGCAGTCGAACTGACCATTTTCATTTATTTTCGCGGTAGCACCAAATTTGTTCATGTGGCGCTTTGTCAGTTTTTCAGATGCGCCCAATACAATAATGCAATTGCATTAGAATATTGGGCGCATCTGATTCCCTATCCCAGGCCAATGTTCTGTTTCTGGAAACGTTCATTCCGCGGATTGCGACCAGATATCACACCTCGGACACCACCATTCGGTCGCGAATCTATTAGCGCTTCACCTGTGTTCTATAATATTCGGTGGCTTGGCCATCATTTTTCGCGCCCCACGGCCCATGACCGATGTTGACAACCAGATAGTTCTGAACTAAATGGTCAGTCGGTGATTGTACACTCTATAAACATAATGAATAAAACTTGATTCATGCTTCACACAGTATATAAAGGGCACTCTAGTCGACTCTTCGGGATCCGAGAAAACTTCAACTAGCTACTTTGCAAATTTCCTTCAGAGTGAGGCAAGACAGTCATTCAATTCAAAAGGGGGACATATTTGCGTCAAATGCGGTGGTTTACTTCAATATGTGTGTAAATGGGGTGTTTCCGTACACTTAATTTTCCTGATTAAGGCAACAGAGGCCTAATTTAGGTAGCCACTGACATACCCTAAGAACAAAGATTCTCTGGAATACAATACTTTCAAGTTGTGGCCTTAGGTGTCGCTGAAAACCCCTCCCACCAAACAACTGGCGTTATTCTGAACGAGTCTCGCCGCCTGACGAGCGAACAACAATTTGCCGCGCATCAGCAATCGGACCGGCTGCCCGTGCGGCAATGCCAGTCGCAACCCGGTTGGCGAATTCCCGAGCAGTCGGATGCCAGCCGCTCAATGTGGAGAGGGGAAGGGTAATGAAGCGATGCTGAGGACGCCTTGAACATATCAATCCGGTAAAGCGAGTGTCCTTGCCAATGCGAGCATGGCTCAGGGGCCTGAGTGGGCATCGCGCCAGAAAGGGGAGGCGTGAATGGGGTGGTTTACTTAATTTTCCTAATAGCACGATTGGTATGGGTTAAGTGGGGTGATTTGCTTCAGTTTCCTGATAGCAGCCATCGCAGACGAGGCCTAATTTGATTAGCCACTTACTGTACATATCCGGAGAACGGAGTTAAATTATTGCGAGTGGAACATAGGGTTTAAAATGCTGTCTATTGCATTTCTTTGTCCTGCGGCCAAGATGATCACATTCTACTTTCTGCAGCCGCTACCTCAAAACACGATACACAGTTGCGGAAATCAAAGGCCCTCGATTTCCACACCTGCATCCGCTCTTAATCATGATGGGGTCGAAGTGACGACTGCACACTAGGACTTGGCAAAAGATGGTTTGGGCAGAAAATGTGGTACATGGCCTACTTTTACTCATTTATTTTCCGCTGTTCAAGGAAACTATATGTGCCATGAATCCTGTAGTAGGTCATGCTTTGTCAGGCAAGCCTTGTGGGTAGTTCCTTGTGACAAATTGTACGTACTGTACGTGGTGCACTAAATGGTTGAGGTTGAGAAGATGAGGATCTACCGTCTTTTCGTGTATCAAAATCAGGACATGTATGGGCCTCATCAGTGCATGTTGGTCGTATCAATTATGTTGAGTTATTTTGAGAATATGCTCGCGCGAATCGTTCGACCCATTAGATCGTCCAATTGTGTGCGATAATTCTCAGCATTGAATTGGACGCGCATTTGCAGCTCGCAAATTGCAGGCCGTTCTTTCCAAATGGAACCCTGTGATGAAACTTGCAGGGCGCAGTATGTTCAGTATAGTCCTTCCTGGTACAGTATTGTATTATTGTTGAATAGATTATCTTGCTATGAAAGGCTCATTCCAGACGTTAAGTGTCCACAATGGTGGATTAGAGCTATTCAAGTAAGGCTCTAAGGGTGGTAAATCAGCCCAAGTGTAAAATTTAAGGCATGAGTGCTTTAGACGTTTAATAGTGTACTGTACTGTACGCCATTTACTCTAAAAGTTCTACAATCCGGTTTCAGTAGACTTCTGTTGCACTTATCGCGACCTCTATGGTACCTACATGGAAAAAACCGTACAGTATCCCCTTGCTGCAGTAATGTATTTGCAAAATAAGCACTTACAGCGTTGGCGTCAAAGTCCACTGGTCCCAGGAGCACGTACACATTTCTGAGGTACAGTAGGACCGTGGAGTTATTTCAGAGTGGGCATCGAAACTCGAAAACTGCGGTGCTGCACAGAAGGAATTCTGTACTCCCTCGCATGACATTGTGTGGCGATCGCCCCATACTGAAATAAAAAAAATCTAACTGTACGACGTCGTTCACAAAAACGCTGCTGTACTTCTGTAAGGAATGGCGCCAACAGTACAGTACAATACCGTACAGTACTTGACCTTACAAATATTGGACAATGCGCTCCAATACGGTACGTATCCTACACATGAAAGGGAGTTGATCAAAGTCACCGGCTTATCATTCGTACTGTAAGCACTAGTACAGTAGTGATACAAAAACCTTAATTCACTCTATGACATCGTCGATTTCTGAAAAATACCGAAAAGGTAGGATTATTCCCAGTCCTTTTCCCAGCAGGACAGTCTGTCCATCAGTGGAGTAAAGCACTATACTGTGCACATGGTGAATTAGAATCTTTAAATTTACGACGATTTTGATTGGTAGTTAGGCTGCGGAGAAAACCGGCCACGTATCATCAGAAGTAAAAATCATTCTCTGTTCAAAGGGTATTTTGAGTTGTGTGTGGAGTTGGTATGGGTTGACACGTATTGGTAGTGTACTTGACAGTTTTGGATCTCGGCAAAAAGTAATTTCTACTGGAAAGACCTACTGTTGACCGCTATGTCGGGGATATTATTAAAAAACAGTACCCACCATGTCGGTGACAAGCATGTGTAGTTGAAATCTGTAAATGATGGCTCATTTACTTCCAACAGCTTTTTGAGTAAATGTGCACAGTACAGTTTATGATGTAATTAATTTACTGAAGGCTGCAGTACAGCGGCGGGAAGGAGTGTACAGCAAATGTTTCCGGATCATCGGGTCTTAAATTTTTAAAATAATTACGGGGTAATGGTGCCTCTATTCAACATACTGTGGTGTACTCCAAACGTGGCGGATGATGACATTAACTTGATGCACTTTTATCCCAGCGACGTGGATACAACCGACCACATCTTCCATACATTGAAGTGACCCAAAAATTCCCCTCCTTTTTCTCCCTCACAGAAATAAATGCATTACACTTGATTTGGTCATCCATTCAGCGCCGAATTCTATCCAAAATTAAATTCATAAACTGTTGCAGATAACGAGAACTGCAGTACAGGATTGAAATTTGTTACTTAATTTAGCCGGGTAAGATTACGACACCTTGACCCTGTCCACTGACATCATTTGCCAAAAATCAGCAACTCACACGGAGCTGCTCATATCCAATTTCAGCCACTCTAAATCATGCCATAATGTACTGTACTACGACATACTGCACGTATGAGTAAAGTCTCGAGGTAATCTCCATTCCCAAGCTGCTCAAGTCAATAACATTGATCCACCAAGCTCCGACTACGTGTTAAACATCCAACCACCAGCTTCAACTGATACAGCATTAGACAGCGGTACACCGTCAGCTAACCCCGCAGTGCCGTAGCACGTGGTCATCGCCAGATGTTGTTTCATGTTTTTCTTTAAACCACCGCATGTTTTTCCTGGATCCCATTTACCGCCCCCCAACTCCATTGCGGCCAATATTTACACCCTCTTGTATCATCTTGCCTATCCACCCTCTGTTTACGGCCCAATGTCATACCTACTTCGCCATTGCGGCCTGTCATGCAAAAATTGATACTTAACGCGAATCTTCTTGCAAGAAAACGTTTTTGCGATATTTCGGGTCACTTTCGTTGGGCACTACAACCAAGTTTCTCGTCCTTCACGGCTCATATTGCAATCCGTTCTAGCCTCCTGTCTATCCGCTCTCTCATTTAAGGTTAACAGCCCTCAAAACCTCCCAACGTTCTTTCAAATAAACGAAACCTTTGAGCCTTTCCGCTGAACCGTTCTCCGCTTCCCAGCAGACCCCACCTCTCCGCGAATGTTATGTCTTCGTCCGCTCTCTACAATTCAATTCACTACTGCCCTTTGATCTTTCACGTTTGCTTCAAAAATAGGTCAACCTGTCCTTGCGCCAAATTTCAACCCACCCCCTGCTATATAAATCATTTACACCTGTTTCCCACACCACCATTGTCTCTCGTCGCGTCGTAGCGGAACCTTTCTTGCCTTCCCCTCTTCCTCTCTCTGGATACACCTCCCAACATGGCATTCCTCACTCAACGCGTTTTCATCCTCTTTCTTTTTCTCATCCCCTCCACCATCTCTCACAACTGGCTCACCGTCCCCCTAACATACAATACTCGCTATCCCACAGGCGACTGCAAAGGGATGGAATGCGTCAACGCCTGCCCGGAGATTCTTGAGCCAGAAGACATGACCCACACCTACGACCGTCCAGTAGTCACTTGGCAACGCAACCAGCGAGTCAAAGTCGCATGGGCCAAGAATAACCATCACGGCGGACTCTTTCGCCTATCACTTGTCCCAGTACCTCTCATGCACGACAAAGCAGCACATGCGAAATTTGCATTTGAATACGGCTGTTGGGAGTCTGGCTTGTACGACTGTCGGGCTGCAGGGGATGATTGCGGAACGGATTCTAGCGGTGCGTACAAGAGGACGGTAACTGTACCGAATATATATGAGGATGATGTATACGTACTGGGGTACGTGTGGTACGGAGGCTTGCACTTCAAAAAGAACCATGGACAGTTTCCAGATTTTTACTCCTGTTCTTTTGTTAGAATTCAGGGCGGTGGCCCCGTCGCTAACAGGTATGCTGCTCAATGGATCCCAGGAAAAGACTCCGATGTAGAGAATGGCCTTTGTGAAACATCAGCAGCCCGAGTCGGGGTTTGTGATAATGATGGGTGTAACTCACGTAGCAGTTTTCGTGCATGGGCGCCAGAATTTTGGTATGGTCGACGTCCGATAGTCACACGGACTATGGTGGAACAAGGAAAACGTGCACAAACCAATGTGGCTGCGCAGCTGAAGGGAATTTGCAAGGGAGAGGCTTGCTGCCCAAAGCAATGTGGGCAGTGTGGTGGACCAGGATGTAGTAGCAAGCCTGGAGGAGGAGAGAGCTGCTGCAATTCAGCAGTAGAAAGTGCTCGTAGGTTGTGTGGACCGAACATGCCTCCATGTGTCAGGGACGGACTGCCAGGGATGGGACTAAATAAGTATCGCGTGGAAAGAATTGACCCTGGCAAAATGCCCTCTTCACCGGGTCCGGACGGGATTACGAATACGGGTTATAAATTACCTGTTGAAGATTCGAACCCAGGTGATACAGAGGAGCCGAGGAGTGGGAGTGGATCAGGAAGGAGTGAGGGGGGAACTGATGGATCGGGCGACAGTGAAGTTGATACAAAAGAAAAAGAGACGGCAGTGCCCATCCCACCAAGGAGTTTAGGCCAAGATAGAAGTGCGGCTGCTGTTTGCAGCGGAGATGTTTGTTGTCCAGCTAGTTGTGGGCGTTGTGGGGGATCAGGATGCCACAGGCGTCCAGGTGGGGCAAATTGTTGCACTGGGCAAGTGCGCAGGATGGGAAGGAGATGTGAAAGGGATCCCCCCCCATGTGTAGGTGAGTTTAGCGGTAGCAGTGAGGTTGCGCGTCCACCAGAAATCTGCTCCAGCAATGTCTGCTGCCCCGCAACTTGTGGACAATGTGGGGGCGGTGACTGTCACAAGAGGCCAGGGGGAGGAGCATCCTGTTGTTCTTCAATAATCCGAAAGGCCGGGAGGAGTTGCGAAAAGTATCCGGCGCCGTGTGTGAGATGAAAATAGTCAGGGCGACGGGACTTGTATAGTCTGGTAATCTGCGGCAGAGGTGTGAATAGTTAGCTAAAAAATGCAGTGCCGATGAGAAGTCAGTCTGGAATATCTGGCGAGCTTTTTCTGACTGAGAATACAGTAGCAAGACCATTGACGATGTGGTCCCGCCTCAAACGTAGAAATACTGTAGCGTAAAAGGCGAGTGGAGCAATATCCAGTTTGAAACTCTCCACACATGAATTCAGCAAGCAGCTGTAATCTCTTTAAAACAGCTGGTAGTATTGCTGTTGAAAACACTGCTGTCATGGACTGGACGTGAACATTCCAAATGCGATGGTTTACTGCGCATGTTGCGGATATAAATGTGCCGCGACGCGTAAAGATTCTACATCAGATTACTCGAAGAATTCCCGTTTACCCAAAATTCTCCCAAGGTACAGACTTTGCCGCGCACCTGCGTACTCAACGCTGGTAATTAATGCATTGGAACCAATTTGGATACGAATGGCGAATGGTACCACGTATTGCAATTTCAGGGGCCAGCGCCAAGTAAACATACTGTAGAGTTTGTGCTACGGGCGATCTATTTTGGGTTTCCACCAATGAGGTGCACGAAAAACACACCTGAGATCTTTTTGAGTTATTTCATGTGGCTTTAAATAGCCAGGATGTCAGGAATGGAATGTTTGGCCTTGCATGATAAGCAAATCATTAGCAACGAAGTAAATGACCTACAGTAGAACAGCCGTGGGCGTTAGAATGCGCGAAGCGCATTTGACGGCGGAAGACTACACAGATTTGATCAATACCAAGAAGACTTATGGTACTGTACAGTTCTTTACAACAAGCGTTATTATTAGGGTTACGTTGTGATAGCGATATTTATCAGTTACCTTCTCACGAGAGACTACGTATTTTCGGGTACTCGCCATAATATGCGGCAGGGTGCCTAAATGACGTTAGGAATCTTGAATTTTGACGAGTTTTTCGTTGAAATTCTTTCGAGCATTTGCGGCTAGGGTGAATTTTGGGCAAGTTGGGTTTACTTGAATGGGTTGGTATACTTAATTTTGGGTTAAATTGGGTTTACTTGAATTTTGGGTTGGTTCACTGTGAGTAATGGAAAGGTTGGGAGTCCTCTGTACTTGAATAATAATTGCGGCTAGTAAAGTGAGGCAAAGCTTGACAATTTTTATGGCTCACTGCAACGCACATGCGCGCTTGGCAAGATGCAAATAGCGGAGGACTTGTTCAGTTGCGCCAACGATTTCGTCCAACGCAGCTTGTCTTATAGCTGGTCTGACACTAGCCTAAAGATATAGTCTCGCTTGACTCTGTCTCCTTTGCATGCAGACCATTTAATACACAGACCCGCCCCCGTCTCTGGAAATAACTGCCCTATTTTTCTTATCAGTAAAGCACCCTAAATTGAGTATATCTTCCAAGAGTAAAACACCCGAACGTTTCTCTCCAAATCTTTCCCCCAAATTCCCTCCCTTGTTCAGAGTAAAGGACCCTGGCCTGTTGCGGCTTTTACGCCCGCAGGATTCGACATCCTGATGAATATTAGTTGGACAAAAGATGTTAGAGTCCTTCGAACATGATGCACCTGAATCGGCGAAATAGTAGAGAGCCTTGCTGAATTCTTTTTTCTTATGGAGCAAGAGGACGATGAAAACGAGCAAGGGCCTCCCTCGCCGAAAAGGACATCTAAATGGGGCTGGTTTACTGCGAGTCTGGCGAAGGATGGGAGTCCTCTGTGCTTGCTTTCAAACGATGATTCAGGATCTTGTAGCAGGCTTCCCAGGGAGGAAGACGCGAGAGATGAATGGGCAATGATGTTGCGGGTGTTTTGTGTGAGGTTGATATCCTACCTTTTGTTGTTTTACTGCTGGAAGGTTTAGAGTAGAGTAGGGCAGAATCACACCCTGCTGTGCTAGCCGTAGTCAGCGGAGCACATCATTGAAGTCCGCTGGGTATGGTGGCAGCCGAGGAAAGGGCCACCCAAACAGGGACACACCATATAGATCGGATATATCTTCCAAGAGTAAAAAAACCAAAAGGGATACACCTAAAAGTGGCACCTAAGGGAAGAATTGTGCCCTACAGTGCTACACAACCCTCTCCGCTGAGCGACGAAAGGAGTGACGAGCCCGTTAAACGTTTCCTTTGTCAGCGTAGTTTTCAAGGAATTCCTGCAGAATATATGGAATATCCTCGTAAATGTTCTGAAGCAGTTCCCACGTCGTTTCCTCATGATTGAAACCGCGGCACTTAGCTTGACCCTTCCACGTGCGATCGGATAGGTCGTAGTTAAGATTGAGGAGCCTCGTGAAGACTTTGTAATGAGGCTGATTGTTATCTACGGTACGGAGGAGATCCTGAGTGACATGCAGTTGAGAGTCAGGGCAGAACTTTAGAAGGTTGGTATGAACCAAGAAACGGATTTCGTTGATGAATTTCTCTACCTCATAGATCCAGTTCGATTCTGTGCGGACGACACGTACCTGCATCGAACGCTTTGCTGTGCAAACTGTTCCACCCAACCTCAAAAACCGATATCTTGGCGTCTTCCTTTTTAGTTCGCCGTACAGCGAAGTCATAAAACTTCTCCACCAGTCCAGTCAGCGGTGCAGTGACAGAGGTGAAATCCAGGACAGAGGAACGCATCCAGTTTGCGGCACACAAGATTGTTGCAACTGGTCACCGAATGTGGGGTATTCCATGTTAGCCAAGGAGTCAAGTCGAGATGGATCCATCCTAATCTCCAGACCGCCAATGAGTGGTCTACACCAGCGCAACTCTTGGAGAAAGATTTTGCATTTGGTAACATGTAGTTTTAGGCTTAAATTGTACCGAGTACCGAGAGCGAAAAATCTTCAAGGGAATCTAGCAATTTTGAAGGGTACTGTGCGTAAAAGGGGATTTAATCCAACCAAAAAAAGAACTTTTCGAGCATTGACTTCCACATGTTCTATGCGGCATTTTGGCAGAAATAAACCGCATTTCGGTGCCTGTTTATAACTTTGTTCGGACAATAGACTCCATCTGGAGTCATGGAGTTTTGGAATTCCTTTAATTAATCCAGTAAATGGAGTTTCTAGGACCTTTGACAGAGGTGAATGATCTCAAATGCCCTTTGCAGAGATACATGATCGCAAATGCACTCGTTTCTCCAAATTTACCCAGAGAAGATTCAAAATCCGGGAGTGCCCATATCTGAGGAACGGTGACCTTATTGGCGGGACGAAAGGCCGTCGTGGAAAGAAATTTCCCCGGGCCTGGCTTGTAGATAATCAGAGGAAGGAAAGCCTAGGCCTTTTGTTTGACGAGACTGAGACGTTCCAACCCCTTACCCCTGTCGAGACGAAAGCGTTTTGCTGAGGGCTGTAACAGCGTGCTTTGAAGCTCACTGTTTTGGCTTTTGGGATGGGATTGATTTCCATTGGTGCAATATTTACATGAGAATAAGACCTACGCTTTTTTCGAAAAAGGTCATAGTGATCCCCGAAGATTGCTTGGAGCCTATGATGTATGGATATGGGCAATCCATTGTTGACGGCTTCTGTAAACATTCGGTCGAGAAGTGGCTTTACTTCCGTAGGAATATGCCCCCTAAGAATGAATTCCGTCACCTCTATAGGGCCATTATTTTAGTTCTCGAATGCATTATGCTCTGCATTCAGGTAGTCCACTGGCTGGTCTAACTCAGGGAATTTACAAATTAGTCTAGAGATATGACAAGCTTCAAGATTACCGATGGATCGTTCAGGGTCGAATCCCATGAAGGTAAAGTCCTTATCGTGGAATTTACCCCGTACCCTGGCAAGATGTGCATCAAGGTCAAACCACGTAGAAATTCGAAACTGCTTCGAAAGCAATACTTTTTGCATCTTCTCCCGGAAAAGATGAACTCTGAATTCTTCATTCGCATAGATCCTTCGGGGAGTTGTAGAGTGAGAGAGACTCGTGCTTTTTTTGGTCGCGACAGTCTGAAAATTGGCATCGAAACCTTCGATTGTTAGGCCCACGACAACTGGCTTAGGTAGCTGGAGAATAGGGACAAATATATTATCCGCGGCGGTCTGTGCAAAATGATCCTCGCACATGCCAGTATGACCTGCACCGTAGTAACTGCAAACAGATACACCTACTACGTCTGAGAGCTTCACAAAAAATATTCCCCTGAGTGCCACGGCGTGTAAGATCCACTGCCAATGCTGGACTGTCACCGAAAATGTGGACTTTCTTTAAATCATCTCGCGAACCAGGCGCTTACGCCCGCAGATTGATGTATCCGCACAGCCGTTCATGTAGTAAATCTTACCATCGCATTTCTTCTTGTTCAAACAGAAGTAGGGCGGGGCCTGATTGTTGATATATATATGTTGTGGTAGTGAACTCATTGCCCCTTTCAACACTGATAAGTTGAGTGATCCGTCTTATCCTTATACGACTCGTTAGTAGCGTGGCTTTTTGATGACTCTGTGGGAGTAGGCGGCGTCGGGACTGAAACTGAACCTGATTCTGATCTAGACCCTCTTGTGGTACGACTGCTCCGATTTTTGGAGCCCTCCTCCTTTTTTTGGATGATGCGTTGTCTAGAGAACTCTTAGACCTTCTCAATAGCGGGGAGAAACCAATCCAACACCACAGCCTTAGCAATGAAGTAATCGTAAAACTTATGCGAATATTTTCCCAAGATGGCTTTGTGAAGGACTAAATCGTTCTGAATTTTTTCTCGCGAAGAGGAACCGTACAAATAAAGGTGATTGATCGATATATTGGCGTTTTTTCTACGAACGAGCTCATCTTCCTTTTGCAGATTAGCATGAAGTAGTCCGCGAAGAGATTCATGATTCGTATGGTCGGATCTGACTCTTTCATTTGCATGAACAACTCCTACTTAACTACCGCCTCGAGTCTTTCGACGCTGAATTTGTCCACCTTCTGTTCGTCCTGAACCTCGAGTCATGTGCTAAGAGCTTCATTAGTAAATTTTTAGATGTCTTGAATTCCATCGAACGTTCGAAGAGAGGCGGGAACTTTGAGGTATCCAAACTTCACCGAATATACTAACGAGAACGGTTGAAGAGAACTTACCTGAGCTTGAACATCCTTGAAAAGCCTCAAGCAATGCTCTCTCTCAGTGATGAAACTGTGGATGGCTTTACGACCAAGATGCTTGAGTTGGTAGTTTTTGGTTGTAGCGAACTCGGGACGGCCATCGGGGAGATAGCTACCGGCTGAAATGGCGGTCCGGTGTTTGAGTTGGATACACGGTAGAGTAGTGATAACTGTAGCAGGCTTGTAAGTTGGTAAGACGCGAAATAAGAATGGACAATGATGTTGCAGGTGTACTATGTGAGGTTGATATCTCACCTTCTGTTATTTTACTGCTAAAAGGGTTTGAGTAGAGTTGCAGAGTAGAATATCGCCCTGATATGCTAACCACAGTTAGGGGAGCACATCATTGAAGCCCGCTGGGTAAGGTGGCAGCCGAGGAAATGGCTACCTAAAAAGGGAGACACCATAAAAAGACCTGATTTGAAAAGGGATACACTTAAAAGTGGCCCCTAAGGGAATAATTGTACCCTACAGTGCGAAAATCTGCAGTGAAAATAACAAAGCATTTATACGAAATAAAGGTAGGTGGTAGCCAAGTCAACAAGCAGGCAATGTTGGAGGTGATTATCACCGCGTAGTGTCGTTGACGACTGTTTTTCGCTTAGAATTCCGTAAACTTTTGAATTTATGTGTAACTGTCCATCGAATCCACTAAAATTATCCATGAACATGCATTTGCTCAATAAACGATGGACAAATCAAAAAGGGAAAATGATAGAGTAGTTGCTAAGGAGCAGGCGGTAGGAAAAGAGAATAAGCGAAGGAGAACCAGATGCTTTTGCCGAACTGATCATCCTTCTCCCTTTTCTCCATTCAGATAGGGGAGACGACGCATATATTATTAAGGTGGGGAAGACTTACTATATCCCTTCCAGAGGTCTTGAAATCTTACTATCCTAAATTCGGTCAATATATAGACCATTAATTGGTCAATATACCTAAAACTGATGCAGAGTTGCTAGAAACTATGGCAAGGGGCCTAGTTGATGTTAAAAAATTTGAGTCATGGAAAGGGGTTCAGAATAAATTGGACATAGCTGCTCAATATCACCTTATCAGGATCAAGCATCGGAATATGCGCGGCATGGTAGAAGTATCTTACCAAGGGGTGAAATTCGAAGCAAGTTCGGATTTGATGTAAGCGGAGAAGCGAGGGAACTCTCAAATAGAGAGGGAGGCAGCCTGCGCGCTGGTAGATTAGTAGTGGAGGCAGTGGTAGTGACTTTCAGAAAGATGTGGCAAAGGATAATGCAGTATGCATGCATCTTTCCAAGAATCCAGATGATCCACTTTTATATAGACATTATTATAGCTATTCCGTAGAATTTACAGACTTGTTCCAAAGGAATCCAAAGGACCACAGAGTACAGTATCATAACTGGAGAATAGTACTGTCTAGAAAAAAACTACTTAAAGAAACGATCAAATGCCCCCTGAGTCAAATAAAACGCCGTAGATGAAACAAAAAAATCAGCAATACTACTGTTAACCACTTCAAAAGAGTTTCTAGATTCATCCATAACGATAAAAGTTCTCGGCTACACCACTTTGTACCATAAAACTGCAATAAAACAGCGAAAAAGTCTCTATCAAACATTAATTTAACAGATAAATTGTTTCAATCTTCGTGGAATAAAATGCGATGGAGTCAAACGCTATATAATGAAAATTGGAGTAGATAAAATATCGTGTGTCATACGTGAGATCCAGATACTGGATTTCTATTCTGAGCTCATAGACTAGCGATTTATAGATGTCATAAGTATCAAAAGCACCCATTATGGAAAATGGGAACGAATTTAATCCAGAGATACCTTAAGAAAATATTAATACGAAGCGGAACATCCTTTTTTAACAGCAAACGAGCAAAAAAATCTCCTTTTTGTTATTCCTTTCGAATTACAATTTTTCTGTGCGGCATCATCTTTTGTACTCGGTTTTGTATTGTGGTCTTTGTGCTCAATTATCGAGGTTCAAATTAAAACGAAATGGAGGTGTTATATGTTTGAGCTTCAAAATATTTTTTGTAGGTCGTAAATGTTTTTTTTGTTGTGAGTGATTCGAAATTTGGGAGTCGAATTAATTTAGGTTCTGCTTATTCTATGGTACTGATATATTGAGTGAATGGAAAATTGGAGTTGCTTCGATGCGATGGGAAAGTAGGTTAAAGCTTTGGGAAGCTGTGTGGTAAAGCGATATCGAGGGATCGAATGTAAAACGACGATTGAAGCTGGCATGGACCAGATACTAAGAATTGGTTATTAATCTACAGAATAAATTCCCATGTTGAGCTGCCAGCTACTCTTTAGCACTAAATTTTATGTACATGCACACTACCGTAGAGTTTGACTAGGTATCAGCCATAATATCTGCCATAGTAAATAAACCCGTTATTTAACCATTTTGGGTGGCAGATATGCTCACATTGTCGTAATTTAGATCCTGAAACATCACTTGAATGCAAGTTTATACACTCCTAACCTTCGCGCAACTCAAAATGAACCAAGTCCATATACCATATATGGCTACTCAAATTAGGCCTCATCCAAGGTAATGCTTTTATCATAAAGATTAAGTGAAATTCCCCACTTAACCCCACATACACCTCTCCATATTCTATTTGAACATATTTAATCCTAGAGAAACTGGTTAACAAAATTTTCCGAGTTTCCGGCACCCATGAATGAAAACATCGTTATAGCTTCAAAAAGGGGGCCTTTGGGTTCTTTAACATTTGAGGAGGTTCTGAAGAATGAAGGATATATTTCTTAAATAGGTCTAATGAATAAATCTATAAAAATGGGCGTACACCAGAATCGATGGAACAGTAGAGATGGCAAGGATACCTTTTTGAATACATTTGTTTTAGATTCCAAGAAACAATATGAGGAGTTGATCCAGATATTTGACTTTAAATTATCTTCAATTTAATAGTTGTTGCCTAAAAGAGCTACTTAAAATGAATTTGACAGCGTTTGAAATCTGTAACTTAAACCCATAAACTGAGCCAAAAAGTTAGAGTAAGCTGATAAAATACTTCCTCCAAATGGGCTCAAGAAAGTTGAGAGAAGAGTTCAAGTGCAGGCTCGAGAATTTACGAAGTGACAAGTCACCTAAGGACTTAAGAATTATTTCGGTCACACTTAGGATTTGAGTAAAGAATGAAGATATTACCCGATCTCTAAAGTTTCGTAGAACTTCAGTTCCTCTTTTGTTTCCAACTTCACTGATTTCCAAAATTACACTAAGTTAGCACTTTTGTCGCCCTCACTGAGTTATCTTTGGGATAATGAATGCTAATTATTCCATTAGCGCTGATTTAATCCTACCAAATTTATAAAAATGAATTGAAGATGGGTTTTCACTATCATTCGCTTCTAGGTAATTAAAAATGATGGGTGTCCCGCGCTTCTTTCCTTTCCCGGCTGGTCGATAGAAAGGATAAACTCCATGTCACTATCTAAGAATATCTGTATAGAGGTCTTGTAATGATGCAAAAAATGGGATCCTTCTGATCTGCGGAACTGTTAATTAAACAGTTCGTATGACCGTGACAAACACCTGTATTCAAAATTAAAGAGAAAAGCATTTTGGTATTTTTCCTTATGGATTTGCAAATTATCAAGGGACTAGTTGCCGTTGAGTAGATAAAAATATTGCTTATTTCATAATATCACAGCAATTTACAATCTTGTTGTTCCAAAGGATATGTTCCATACGGAATTATTTAAACAGTATATTTGAAAGAAATCATAGGTGTAATCTCAAATAACACGTCATCAAATCCGATCTTTTTAGGTTGATTTGAATTCCTTGGAAATAGTTATATCCTTAAAGTCCCTCGTATGAATGATTTGGGGCTTAATCTGTACATGTGCAGAAAGGATAGAGTTGCGGGGAAAAATAGAAATGATTAAAAGAGGACAAAATGATAGATAAGTAGACCTATACTTCACATAGTATTTGAATTAGCTTGATTATTTGAATAGTGAGTATATAGATGTAAAAAGCGACTTCAATACTTCAAAATCAATTAGGGTACCAAAATTATAGGAAAAGTTCCTCCGGTCATTTACCAAGGAAAAACCCATTTAGATGTGAGGCTCACTAAAAATAGCTTGTGCAGATGGCAATAAGTCAGTAAATTGCATAAAAGATTTTTCTTATTTGCATAAAAAAGAGTAATTAGTTGGACAAGAAGAAGAGTGGGCGTGAATAGGCAGTTGAATTTATAAGCAACAATGAAAAGGTTAAGTTAATAATGAATTTTAGTATTATCATGAGATTGCTGAGGACAGAGATGGTTCTAATATAAGAAGAAAAAAGCGAAAAAAATAGGAAAAACAGGATTATGCCACTCATTTGAAGGTGAAAATAAAGTTATTAAATGATTTTTTGTTCATTTTACAAACAAATTGAATCTACTGTTCACAATTTTTATTATCTCATCCAAGAATAACAATAAATCAGGTTAATGATCAATATGAAGGTGCAATATGATTGCACTGAGACTTGTACTAATTTTCTCAAAATGAATCGTAAAAATACATTTATTGATCCTAGTTGCACCTAAAGGGATTAAAGTATCATTTTATCGGGAAACTAAGTAAAATTAAATACAACCTATACTGAAGATTCTACAGGAGTAATTTTCGCTCAAGTATATATATGCGACCCAAAAAATTGTTTTGTGGAACGGCTTAAAAACGATTAATTGCCCTTAAAAAAGTTAATCCTACAGTACTTCTCCAGGCTTCTACAGAAAAAAGTTTCTAATAGTACCAGCTTTGCTATTAAGAATAAGATTAACACACTAACTAATCGGTTAAAATAAATTAGAGAGAAAGATACCTGATGTAGATGTCGAAATACAGGCGGTCAAAGCAAGAACTACTTTACATAAGTTTTACTAAAAACCAGTGAACATCATTTAATTCAGAAAAAATGAAATAAAAACTTATGCATGAAATATTTGGCCGCACCTTTGATAGAAATCTAACAGCCTAAATCGCCAATAATAACCACTTAGTACGCCAATAATATAAAAGAGATACTTCAGCGCTACGTTTACACTAGGAATTCCCCAAGCTTTGCCACTTTCTGCAAATGGCCCGGTCAGTTCGGTATGCCGACCAAATTCTAACCGTTTTAGATTTACGGTTGGATCGATATGTTGACTAACTTACTGGATATTGCTTGAATGTTTTAGACACAACACGATTTTTTCGTGAATTTATCTATTTCTGAGTTATGAACGCTGGCATATGTGATTTAAAGCAGAAGGACTCCTTATTACACTTAAAAAGCTTTAGAAAGCATGAATATTCCCAAATACCCAAGCTATGACCTTTGCGTCTGAATCTATTCCCGCAACGTATTATATTACTTTAAAATCCCTTTTATAATTCATCATACGCAGCGAAGTCGAACGTGTTTCGTTTTGGTGCCACTAAGATCAAAAAGTATTTGGGAAGGCCAACCACTTTGAGCGCTAATTAATTAGTTAATCCCCTATAATTCCAACAATCGAAATAGTTTTCTGCAGGATATTAATATAAAAAATCTCATCACAGGTGTCTTTTGCAATATTGATGATCTCCTCATCGTTGAAATCATCTGAATATCGCCTACAGCCTCTACAAAAGGAGTAGTAGGGTCCTCCACAGTCTCATCAGACGTGTATTTTCTATATTTTGTCCATCTTCGAATATTCAAGCTCCTCAAACAGCTACTAATAGCGCTCTTGATATGATGTAAACGCAATAATACTGAATTTTCTACCGATTTAGTTTGTGTGAAACACCTAAATAGAGATAGGTATGATTAAAAGCTGAAAAATAGTGGCCAAGATTTTTGTGATAGTTCCAAGTTGCTAGGAAAAAGAGTAATGGCAATATATCCTAAAGATTTGCAAGTTAGTGAATAATTTTAAAATAAATAGTAATGGAAACTTTCTTAAAGATATATTCTATCTACCATAGATATCGAAATAAATTATTTTACTCTAATTTAGAGACCAGAAATAGTACTTAACGTAAGAGTAAGAGTAAAACTTTAAGGGAAAGTATCAAGGAAGTTAGAAACGAAAATAGCTGTGTGCTATTTTAAGAGTATAGGGGTATATTATAAAATTTACATATATATATATTGGCCTTCAGCAAAATGATACGGAAACTATACATGAACTTTTCCTCCGCATGCGGTGACGACTTTCAAAGGAATTAGTTCTATTTTTCAGTCCAAAGCTTTATAGTACTAGAAACGCATTCAGCTTTCAACTTTTCCGGCGGCTTTATTTGAATATCTTATCTAAGAAATGTGAAAATATTCATGACGCATATTTGGGCATCAATCCCTGCGTTTTTGAAAAAGAAGAACCTGTTAAATACATGAAAACGCTTTCCTATCCAATGTTTTGAAGTCGGCGACCAATTCCTAAAAAAATTCAATATTATCAACCTAAATGACCTCTTATTTTGACATACTACAGGAAAATGGCATTGAGATGAATTAATCAACTATTTTCCCTGAAAAGGCACGAAAATCGTCGTAGCGCGTACAAGGATAGTTGGCTAATTAAAATAACCCTTCAAAGTATTTCTTTCAATTATGTTACATACAATCACAGAAAAATACCGAACCAAATTAACACTAGAACATAATTGAATTAAACCCTTTTGTTTGTCCAAGGCATATTTGAACCATCTGTAGGTGCAAATATATTAAATTGTTTAATAATAATATTTAATTAATATAAACATAATGCAAAATCACCTTTCAATTGTGATAAATACCGGATAGCAACTGTGATATGTCACTATTGAAGTCAATTCTTAAGAGTGATCGTTATATTCTTGTGAAATCTGAGGACATCTGATCCAAAAACTGGTCATAAATATTACTTTAACCTTGCTATTTTCGTTGAGTACTTAGATAAGTTTACAAAAAATATATATATTTATATTATTTAAAACGGAGAGAAAAGTTTGTACCGGCTAAACTAGCATAATTTCAAGGCTTTTTAATGAAAGCAGAGCTTCTCGAAAAGATTTTGAAGCAATGCGAATAGAAGAATATTTTTAATATAGTATCTATACTACCATACAATCAATATTGTTGAAGATTCCCATCTTTTCTAGTGAAAACTTTACTAATACAAATATAATAACCTTGTTAATTTAAATTTAGATGTTATATTTCTGTTCAAACATGTAGTTTTCAAAATTAACATGTACATGTACATTTCTACTTACTTTTTGCTCAAGTTAAGGAATACAAGGCTGAAATTCGTGTAAAACTTCTTTAGCTCTCGATTTTCATTTCTATCGAGAATGATATGAAAAATGAATCTTTGGCTCTACCAATGGTAAATGTAACAAAAAAATTTGCACAAATTACATGTAATTAAAGACTGCAGCAAATGGCACCAAATGTTTTCCTCCTCTAACAAAAAAATGTCTCAATCTTCAAATAATTTGAAATCGTATCGGTGAAAATAAAACTTTTTATCGACGAAGCATATCTCACTTTTTTCAAGAATGAAAAATATTCATAACTTCACAACTTTTTTTGCTTCGAAAAGTACAAAAAATTCTTTATGCTCATTACCATTTAAATTGTTGATTAATTGCAATGTTCAATTGACTGATTAGCTTAAAAAATCAAGGTTTTAAAATTAAGCCCCGAATTCCTTCAAAAAACTTTTCAATGAAAGAAATCTACCTAAAAAAGATCACATAATGTTACGCGAACTTTTCATTAGTTATAACATAGGCAAACTTGACTCAAAATAATTCGATATCTGTCGCATTTACATGCACCCAACTAATTTGAAACGTATAAACAATTAAAAACAAAATTATTTTCATATCCTTTATTACTAGCATCAAGATGCCATATTGGATGCCAATTTGCCTCTCCATAGCATTTGAGAGAGCTGTACACCGTATCGAGAAAGAAATCGGACCAGTTCAGAGAATAAAATATTCCATTAATCCTATGTATCCAAGCCCCTGTTGTACCGTTGTGAACTAGTTCGCTCATTATAGGATCTATACTAATATGCTTCGAGTAATTATTCAGGAAAAACTGCTGTCAAAACAAACAGAGAAGTCTGAAATGATCAGATAAGGAAGCGTTTTTAAACCTATAATTTTTTTAAGAGGAAGAATTTTTCGCGGTATATAGATAAATATTCCAAGTTCTTCCAAGTTCTTCGTTAAATATAACAGTTTTTAATTCAGTTCTGGAAAAGAAATCTCAGGAAATGTTTTCAAAATATTTTCCAGCCAATAACCTGAGGTTTCAGAACTAAAAAAAGACTCAAAGAGACGTCTTGACAAGCGATTATTACGCATCAATTTCCATTTCGCATGTTTTTACTTTGGTAGGTTATAATATCATCAGAAATGTGAATATAGATGCAGAGTCTGATCATTCAAAATAAATAACTACATCGCTCATGAAATAAGATTTTAGAACATATTTATATTTTCGATGGCCTTCTTTTGCAAATATGGAGCTACCAATTCGTTCGTAATAGATCCTTGTGTATCTTTATATGTCAGGGTAAAACATGAAAACATTTTATCAGAAAATTTTTTCACTAAGAAATTCGAAGCAATCGACGCAGATTAGATTTATAAAAGCTGCGGCATCGAAAAATAATCTATTGTTTGTAAACGTTTCATTTCACCGATCAAACGAATTTAATCTGTAAACTGAAACATTGAACAATTCACCTATGTCAGAACTGTGTGCTATTTTCGGGCCTCTCACCTTATTTATGAGTGAAAATTTCGTCGCAGCAGGTGTATGATTTCAGTTTTCTATCGAAATTAAATATATAATGGAATCCATACATTAAAAAATTTTACTAAAAAACTTTCAGTTGGTAAAACCCTCAGATTTCAGCAAAGAAATAATTTTAATCTGAAAGGGAATGTATTTAATTAAATTAAATGCCTATAATAAATCTGAAAGAAAAACAAAAGGGAAGATTTATAACTTCTCTCTCCATGTATCTTCTCTTGAACCTAAATCGTTGCATTTAACATACAATCTATTACAAAAAAGTAGTGGATGGCCATTTTAAATCCTCAAGGTGTTAAGACCATTCCAGCAGAGTTACATTTCTTTCTCCTCCGTTGCATTGTAAAAACGTTCCGAGGGGGGCTATTCATAAATAGAGCGGGTCCAGTAGAGATAAAGCTCCAGCGAGGCGGGTTAGCAGAATTATAAGGCCTAACAATGCAAGATGATCTTAAACTGCTATTATAGAGTCATTGAGATCGCTAAATACGATCAATGTACTGGGTTTCGAAGATTCGAGGAATTTTTCTACGGCGGCAATCGGCCTTGGCAGTAACTTATAACGCTTGTATGCTGGCTGACCTCCAATCGACTTTCTGGTAGGTTTTTGCAGGTGCTAGCATTTGACAGCAATGATTTTACATTACTTCGACCATCGCTTCATGTATTTAATATGAAATTCAGATTAACAATTCCAAATGGGTTACAGCCAATCCATAAATATCAGTAAAGAAACTACCCTTTTTCCCCAATACGATCGGAATGATTCAGAAAGAAAATATTATCGTTGAATACGATCAGAATGATTCTGATTCTTAGATTTAATCGTTTAATACGACCAGAATGATTCGAGAATAGCGGCTTGGCTCAGAACTTTTCAAGCAGTATTCAAGGAACGGGGGCGCTTCCATGTAGGAAGGAAGGGCAAAAATCGTAACCTTAGGCGTACCTTGTATAAAAAGGCCAATCCGTACATCTCAATAAAGAAATGCCTGTTTTCCCCTGTATAACAAAGTCTTTCCGCTGCGGGCTGTGACAGCGCCTGAGTATTCGACGATTACCTTCGACGTCGGCGCAGACGGCGATCGAAGCGAATGGACGGCTAATGGCACAAACTTCCATATCAATTTAGATCACCCTGGTAGGGCTTCACCAGGGATTACATCTACTTTGCTGGCAAGCTCCTTATTTTATCGTCTCCGCTGCATTGGCAATGGCACGCACCCCGCGCGCTCCAATGGACATTAACACCTATTGGAATGGCGATGTTACTGCGACGTCGTATGCTACCGGGAGAGGCGGAAGGTGTTGATGTCGTTTGACGTCGGGTGTAGTAGGATGTAATTAGAGCATCTCCACCTAAGCAGTATAAAGATGTAAAATGTAAAATTGATAATTTACTTCGCTTCAACTGTCCCCACCGGAACGAAAATGAAATAGAATTTTATTCTGGGGCCATAATTTGGGGCTATTTCAACCAAAAATAGCCCTTAAATTTAGCCCTGTGCACCAAGGAAAGTAACGTTTGGCGGCTTCTTATTGGCCTATTTCACATCTTGGAATGAATTGGCGGCAATGTCGAGCTCGGTTCCCGCCATCTTTCTTCACGCTTCCCTCATATTCCAGGTTTCTTCCCTACTCCATATCTCCCTCAAGCGACGAAGTTCCCATCCCATCACCTGCACCTATGTCTGGAGCCCGGACTCCTACCCATCCGGGAGAATCAACAATCTCAACTAGCTCTAGCCTGCATCCCTCTGTAAATTATAATGCGCATTCTCATAGTGATATTCTTTAACAGAGCGCAACTCGCGTCAAAGGAGCGAACTACACGGACGATCACATCTTTCCCCGCGAGTGGCTCAAAGTTTCTGAGGACCCCTTTGTTGGTTCTGAGCAGAAATCTATCGAGTTTTTCTCACGTATATTGGAAGTTTACGACAGCTTAAGGCCTCCCACAAGCAGCTCTAGGACCGTCGAGTCACTAAAGTGTAGGATCAAGCTTATCAAAAAAGAATGCGTGAAATTTTCGGGATGTGTTAACAGCATTCAGCGCACGAAACCAACAGGAGTCAGCGAAAAGGATATGTACCGAATGGCGATGGCTCTATACAATCGGGTAAAAATAAGTTCTGCTGCAGAAAACTAAGGCAAAACTTTGAAGTTTTTTGAAGCGTGGAAGGTATTGTGCGATCCTGAAAAGTTTATTGGCGGCTTGTCGGCACGCAAAAGGCTAACGGAAGGAAATGCTGCTCAAATTTCGTCTGGTGCAATCGTCGTCGTTGATGATAATAAAGATGTTAATGCCAAAAGTAACTCCGATTCTGCGAAGAAGGAACGTCATATGGGAAGACTTAAGGCCATAGAGCTTGCTAGTGTCTATACGACCATGCTCTGTCCTCATATGAGGCACACTTTGTCCTCATATGAGGACAGTTTCCGTTACATTTTGGAATGGTAAATGTTTTGGAAGGCTGAAATTTTTACTGGAAAAAAGGTTTTTCATGTTAAGTTACAGTACAGTAATTTTGACTGTACGTGCACCCTCGTTTCTGAAACCCCCCACGATAATACGAACTATTTTCCTTCCAAAATGTAGTCGTTTTCACAACTTCTTGCGAATAGCGGAAGCTGGAGAGGTAAAATTGCTCTAGGCTTAATCGAGGTCAATAATCTTGAAAAGTTTGTTTTGATCGGCCATCTACACTCATGAACTAATGCGGAGGGACGAGAAATGCGCTGAGGTAAAAAAGAATTGTATTGAAAGAAAAGGGCTAAAAGTTGTCCTCATATGAGGACAACGGTCCAATAGACACTAGAAAAGCAGAATATGCACAAAAGCGTCTGAAGCTAGCAGAGAAAGCGGTGGACTTACAGCAGGCTAGAAACGCCTGCCTTGGTCGGTATAATGAAATAATGCTTTTCTCACCGGCCCCTTCAGAATGTAACCAAGATTTTGCAGTTGATTTTATTAACTTGATGTGTGCTTAAGCCCTACGAAAAGGAGGGAGACGGGCTGTCAAATCGCTGGCCGGACCGGTGTCTACCAATTCAGTTATTTCATCTCCAACTGCTGAAGATGTTTACGACGACTTCTGTACGCCTGGTGCAAACATCAACGAGAACAAAAATACGTGGTAGATCGAAGCACTTCATAGCTACCAACAATAATGTCCTTAGTAAACGTATCATCCAGGCTACAGGACTGAGGATCCCCTCAGTATCTATAGGTGATTCATCACCAACTTTTGAGTGTGGTAGTGCTCAATTTCGTTTCTAGTAAAGTTGTTCGATGCGCAGAGATCTGCCAGCGATCCGGGCAGAACAACACAAGAGGAATCCAAACTTTCCATAATTCCCCACATCGGGGTTGCATTCCCTCCAGTTACTACGTAGTCATCGCTTGCTTCTACAAAGTAACTCTCACCTTCCAACTCTCCACTATCTTCAACGGCCATATTATGTACGATTATGCAACACTTAACAATTTCATGCATTAGTTCTTAATATCAATAGCCCCCGGGACGACTTAGAATATGCCAATTGATTTCAAAAACGCCAAAAGGTAGTTTCACATCCTTACGTGCTCCTTGAAATTTTGCCAGTACTTTACCCACTTCTGAAATTGAGTCTAAAAGAGTATGCAAAAAGGAGAGCCATTTTGGATGAATGACATCAACAAGGAAATAGGGCACATTCCGTTTCTGTCCGTCAATATTGAACTCAATGGGGCGAAGATAACTCCTGTTGGAAGTTTTTTGTAGCAGTAATAGACAGTCAAGGACATAAGTGTCATTGAAAGACCCTGGAATTCCAAAAAGGCATACCATATCCATAGCGTTTCATTTTCAATCGCCTCTAATGTTATCTTTGGAACAACCTCCTTTCCTTTAGACTGGCCTTGCCTGGCAGTTGGACAACTTTGCCATATCCTTTACAGCAATCCAAACTTCCCGTTAACCCTGGAAATCCTGGCCTCTCTGACCTTGCAAGTACTTTCTTAATATCTGCCTCCGTCGTGACTCGAAGGTACTCCTTGGAAAAAGACCTAATAACCGTTTTGACAAACTTTTTGACAAACTGATCAGCAATAGAAGATCCCAATCTCGGATACTCGTGGACGGAATCAGATGAACACCCTTATGCCAAATTCGAAATACAACCGTGGCTTTCTGTAGGCTGGAAAGCCCTAGATTGCCCGTGCAATCCTTCTGCAGTGTAAAGTATGTGTTTGACTGAAGAAAATCATAGACACTCATTAAACAGCGCTTTGAAATACGACGAAGACGTTTGAGTAAGGCTGCAGGGTGTACAGGGGCTTCGCTGAAGTAGCCATCAAACAGCCGTTTCGCTCCTTCTATGCGACATCTTTCAATGTTGGGAGATCGTTCAAGCCTTGATCTTCCTCTCTGTTTCTCTTCTTCTTCATCAATAGACTGCAACGGTCTTGAAAAATATCAATGGGGTCATCGTCTATGAAATCTTGAAGGATGGGGTTCTGTATGATACCTGTCTGGTGCAGGACGATCGCTCCTAGTGAATACGAGGGTGACAGAAAAGTAAAGCAGAGTTGCAGCGGTCGGAGGAGCCAAATCACATAGATGAACCAATTTATGTCAGCCAATGAAAAACGTCCAGCTGTATCAAAATTTATCTCGTTAAACTCAACCTTATAGATACTTAATGCAATAAAAATCACCCACCGGTGGGGATGCTCTTAGATCATAAATTTATTTGATCATTGCTCATCTTGAACTAAATTACAGTCGTCCCTGAGCCTTTGCTGCCACATTCCTCCTGTCCCAAATTAGACGCCAGCAGGTATACTGCGCAGTTTTGTACTGTAATGTACTGTACACGTTTCATTCCGGTACTTTACACTGTACAGTATTGTACTCAGTTGGCAAGACACGGCGCCACGCCGTTCGTGATACTGTACCAGAGTGAAAATTGAAGGCGGCCACGGCAACGTCTACATAATGTAGTACCGTATATGTGCCACTGTACCGTACTGTGCAGTAATCCAGCAGGGTGGATCGTTGCTGCTCTCTTCAGCTCTCACCACGGGATGAATCGTCGAGGGAACGCGGCCCTCTTCATGTGCATTTGACAACACACCGCTGCAACTCGCACACCATTCGCACAAGTAATGACGTGACATTCAACGACATTTTACTACACTACCCTCCCGTCTCCTGATAACCACCGCCCCCCCACGGTCCAGCCATAATCCTCTCACTCCATTCTCAAAACTTTGATGATACCAGCAACACAACAGCCGTACACCTAGCTCTCAAAATGCTGCTTAATCCATTCAGTGGTCACAGACTTGGGCCTCTCAATCGGCAACCCCAACGCCCGATCCCAGATCAAGCTAGCAAGCGGCCCAATTGCCCTCGACACTCCAAACAGCACCGTGTAGTAGCTTTCCTCCGTGAGCCCATAATACCTCAAAAGCACTCCAGAATGTGCATCCACATTCGGCCATGGGTTCTTCACCTTGCCCTGTTCCGTCAATACCTTCGGTACCACCTCATACAGCTTAGACACCATCTGGAACATTTCATCGTCTGCGCAATTCTTCAACGCAAACTCGCGTTGACACGTGTACCTCGGATCCGTCTTCCGCAATACGGCGTGTCCATACCCCGGAATCACTTTGCCTGCCTTTAAAGTCTCCCAACACAACTCGGCCAGATTTTCCTCACTCGCCTCACGATCCCCAAGTTTCTCCTTGAGTTCCAAAATCCACCTCAAGACTTCCTGGTTGGCCAATCCATGTAACGGCCCCGCCAACCCATTTATTCCAGCTGACAAGGACAAGTACGGGTCACTCAACGCGGATCCCACCAAACGGATCGTGTGAGCTGATACATTACCACCCTCATGATCGGCGTGAATGGTGAGGTACAAGCGCATCAACTCATCGAATCCGGAATCATTAAAGCCCATCATCCTCGCATAATTAGCGCCCATATCCAAGTTTTCAGCATCCGATTCGATAATAACACCATCCTTGAAGCTGCGGCGATAAATACGTGCGGCGACCTCTGGCAGTTGTGCAATGACGGTCATGGTATCCTCAAAGCAATGTTCCCAATACATGCTCTTCGGGGTACCCTTTTCGTATTCTGCGGCCATGACACTCTGCTGTTGCAATGCCATGATGGCGATGGAAAACTGGGTCATAGGATGCATATCGACTGGCAATGCATCAATGGCATTGATAACACTCTCCGGGACTGCACTCCGTGCGGCAAAATCAGCTCTGAGCTTGTCAATTTGGTCATCGGTAGGAATCTCACCGGTCAGCAACAACCAAAACAGACCCTCCGGCAAAGGCTCCTGTCCTCCGCTTGCCTTGGGCAACAATTTCTGACAATCGGGAAGTGAGTAGCCACGAAATGTGATGCCATCCTCGGTATCCAAAAGAGAAGTTTCATAGGTCATTGCTTTGACACCACGCATACCGCCATATGCTTGGGTAACGGTGCACGAGCCGATCTGCTCATCTCCATACTTGGCTCGGATGTCCTTGACTTGGGCAATGGCGTCGGGAAGTTTTTCGGCAAATATTTCCTTGAGACCGCTTTGGCCTTTGGCAGAAAGCATAGAGGCGGATCGGAAGTGGGGGGTGTGAAGGAGGCGGCGAAGATGGGGGAGAGTGGGTCGAAACATGGTGGATCGAAGAAGTGTGCGAAAATGTGAGATGTGTGGAGTCGAGATGTGGAAGGTGAAAGGAAGAGTAGTACCAATCGAGAATGTTTGAGGCTATATGAGGAGTGGGGGGAGACAAGGACGGCTTGCGATGGCGTTTATGGCGATTGCGTGCAAGCTTATAATTAGCCGGTTCTGCGGTGAAATGTTTTTGCATAGGTGTACTGGAGAGATGGTGTACTGTACTGGAGAGATGGTGTACTGTACAGTACTGTACTGTACTGTACAATGAATCCTATGCAAAACTGGACTGTATCGTTCTGTAACGTATCATATAATACTGTAAATGTACAGTATACCAACTTGCTCATTTATTTTGTGCCCGTTTCGATGCCAAATTTCACTCCACTAAAAGGCTACTGTACTGTGCAGTAGAATAGTACGGAGAACTTTACGGCATTATTGTAGTAGATACTGATGCATTAAGCTTCTTATTATCAAGGGATTATCATTATAACTATCAATAGTGGTACCGCAGCTGGCACACAGCACAACATCCAGAGGGGCAGCTCTTTGCTGCCCCTCTCGATGTGCATAACTACACTATTCCCTGGTGATGGGTGATAGGATGATGGGTGATAGGCCAGCCGGGCCAATTTCACAGCAACATGCTGACCAATCGCGTCATCGGTTTTATCCTCACAAACAAAAAACCCTTATTGATTTCATCAAAAAGGGCCAATGCACAGCGGATAATTTCAAAATACTGTACTCAATGTACCTGCATTGCTGTCGTTTGGTGGAGTATCTACCGCTCCTCTCCTTCACTCCGTAAACCAGCTGATCACCAGCCGATACCACGCATCCTCCAGATCCATTCATTACAGTGCTGTAATCCCAAACAAACCAATCATCGTCATACTGCCCCCTTTTGAATCCAAATCTTTACGGTAGATCCCAAGGTACTGTATGATACAGTACAGTGCTTACCTCGCCGACAACACTAACCATCATTGAACAACCATCATTCCCCCACCCACAACTCACGTGCCGCACATAGCCCAACAACACTCACCCCACGTGTAAACCAAACTCCCCCTCAGAGCCGTGGACAGAGCACACACCAACCCCACGCCTTCCGCACCTGTATTCCCACCCCCAAGCCACACCCACCTCTACCCACCATGCATCCCATGTCGTCCCCACCCCACTCGCCCACATTCCAACCCCTAAACCCCTTCTCAACAACAAACCCGTCCACTACTCAACCATCCAAACTCCCCAAGATAAATAAATGTTCACCACACCAATGCATCGAATACAAGGCCATTGCCTCGTACTCAATACACACGCACTCGCACTACACGTCTCTATATCAACACAAACCCCACCCCTCGCCTCAACCACAACCTACCTCACACACCGCCCTCTTTGACAATACAGATGGCTCGTGCTGCACGATCGCACGTGTGTGAGTGCGCGGGAGGAGTGTTTGTAAAGTGCGGTGAGCAGTGTTGTAGAGTTACTAGAGGTTGGGGGCTTTACTGCTGAATGGGATTGAAGGCTTTCTTCAATGGTGAGGTGGACACTCGAAACATTGAATGACGTGCGGTGTGTTATGCGGTTCTAGGTGTGGACAGATGGGATGCAACTAGTGATGGCCGGTAATAAAAAAAAAATTATTCCATGAAAGGCACTTAATAAATAGAAATATTGTATTACCGGGTAATTTAATTCCCTCTCAGACCGAGACAGGAATTATTACCTCATAAGTAATTTATGAAGTCATAGTCAATAATTATGACTATGACTTCATATTTTAATGACCTAGCTCGTCATAATTATGACCGGCTAGGTCATTAATTACCCCAAAATTAATTCCCCTAGTCATGACGAACGGAATAGTTCCGCAATGTGCTATACAGTAGTGTACAGTGCTTTACATTACAGTGTAAGGCCTACCAGAAACGTGCAACATGCAGTCATGCACTGAACTGTACAATGCGGTAACTATACTCCATATTGTACTGTACTGTACAGCACAGTACAACATGGAGTAAAGTACAGTACACTACGATCTTCAGAGTGAGGGTTCGAACCCAAAGAAACAGAGCCACTTCATTTGTTTGAGCAGCCCCTGGCAAATGCACTCATTTGCAGAAAACTATCAATGCGGCCACTCAGTGGTAACTTTATGGCATCAGTAGAACGGGTGTCCGCTGCAGGATCCGACTATACTGCTAGCTAAGTGCTAACCGGGTGGTCCACGTCGGCCACGTGCAGCGACACTCAGGCCACATTTGAAAAATCCAAATGTATATATACAACTATTCGCGTCATTATTCTCAACAATAGACCCGTGGTCGAGTGGTTAAGCCTAAGTCCTGGGATTCTGGATAGTCATATCCTTTCTCGCAGCAACTTAGTTGGAGCGGTGATTTAATTTCCTGATTCCGAGATCGTTCTCAGATTACTGTCATAACGTAGTACAAGGAAGTTGTTATCTAGATGCCAGCTAAGAAGCACCAGAGATTGGAGTGCTACTCATAGAAATATGTCGCCAGAAGGGCAGCTATGTTTTAAACCTTTTTTGTGAGTAAAAGGCTGTTTTTTTGAATATTTTCGAGGATTTATTACAAGAAACACAACTTATATAACCTTGAGTCCGTTAAACATGTGAAATTGAATCTTGAACTTACCTGAAAGGGGTAAGTTGTAGTTATTTACATGTATATCGATAAATATCTATTTTTACAGGGCTTGGGGCAGAAAATCTGTGCGTATGTCTATATATCAAAGTCTATTTCGTCAAAGGAGCGAATAATATTTTATTATACCTCATGTAGCTTGACATATAAAAGGTATTCAGAAGACGTCAAATGAAGAATTTATAACATTCTCAATATTTCGGATCTAATTCAATTCGTCTGGAAGATGCTTTTGTCTCTTCAGATAGTCTCCAACTTTCAAAAGACATTCGGTAAGGCCAGCTGTCAGCCGGGATCTCTTCTTGGATCTAATTGATCCAGCAATGCTAAACACTCTTTCAGATGTTGTTGAGGAAGAATTAGGAGTAAAAACGACACGTGCGACTCGAGATAAGATTGGGAATGTGCCTTCATACTTCTTCCAAAAATCAAGTGGCTCCATTTCTTTAGCAGAAGCCGCCATAAACTTGTAAAGGTTGATTTCGGAATCAATGGAGGCATCAACTTTATCCCCAATTTGCACATCATCATCATCTGAATCAAAACTTGATAAAACACCCTTCTTTGAATGTTCGGATGCTTTTTCATTTAAAGCATCCGACCCTGACGAAACCGTGATAGTGAAGTAGTTTTCCGCCAATTTTGAGATAAGCTTCACAGCAGCTGTGTCAGAGAGTGTGTAAGCATCAACTCCACCCAAGAAAACCTTGTGCTTCATTTTGAAATACCTGGGAGTCAGAAGAGTTGCAACATGAGCGCAATGTTCTGCCATTGGACACTGAAGGTTATTCTTCTTACGGCGGTTCAGGATTAATTCAGATAAATCATCTGCCAATCTTCGCGTCACAGAATCCATTACATTTTGCTCCTTCTTCTTTTTCAGAATTTTCAAAATTCCTGCCGAACAAATGTCCTTCAAATGCATTGTCGGGCCTCCTTGAGATCCCAACGAAGCTGTACTTTCTTCGACTGCCCTGAATAGCTCAACAATAGCTTTCAGGGATAGCTTTTCCCTAGCGGTAGGTCTATCAGCTGGACCGACACCTTTCCATGTAACATTGTCAGCATACAGTTTTTCGACTGCGGATCCAAAATAGGGTTCCAAATACAAAAACCTCTCAACCATTGAAACAGTAGATCCCCATCTTGTCTTAACATCCAAATTGGCCGCAATATACCCGCATTTTTTGACGAAAGCTCTGAAATCAGGTACTGTGCAGCAACTGCAGACTTCTTAAAAAACTTGACAGTCTGGCGCACTTTCATAAGTAATTCGTCAATATCCTTGTCTGAGAATTCCTTACGAGACGAAATCTGAAGCGAATGAGATGCACATGCGATTCGGTTCCAAGAAGATCTGAAAGTGTAGGCTAACTGTGTCTCATTGGTCGAGGATCTTTCAGGAACAGTGTCTGCAAGGGAGAAGTTTTCAGGCAACTGCGGCAAGGTAGCATTCAGGATCAAATTGAGCTGATAATCGAATGAATCTTCGCTGAAATCCTCATTGACATCCTTGTCATCCAGTCCAGTTTCAGCTTCTTCGAATACTGATTCATTGGAAGCGGGTTCAGATTCAGTTGCCTTAAACGTAATTGCATCCCTTTCTTGCGCATAAATCGAGGCGACCTCGTCAGTTTCCTCTCCGCTTTCAAGCTCCTGATTTTCTCGAGCCGCGACTCCAGCAGTACAGAATCCTCAATTTCAGCCAAAATCCCTTCCTCTTCCGACGTAAGCTCGACCTGTTTCCTCGCATTAGCAGCGCTATCGGTGGTTATAAAAGCCATTTTTTTTCGATTCCTAATTTCTTCGTAGATTCAAGAAGAAAGCGTGAAAGTTCCTTTCCAGTATGGCGACCAACCAACTTAGTGCAGCATACCAAGTTTGTATGGTATCCCCATTCGCTGTCAATGAACGATATTGTTAAAGATGAATAGGAATCATTATTGTCGGCTGTCCAAACATCTGTAGTTCCGGCTAAAATTGGAACCTTTTCGAGTGTATCTGCATTCAACTTATCAACAATAGCCTCAGATTTCTGTAAAATACGACTGACGGTCTGACGGCTGACATGGTTGATTTTGGGAGCAAATTCATCTACAATTGCGCGAAACCCCGAATCTTCAACAATAGAAAGCGGTCTTTGATTGAGAGCAATCCATTCTGCGCATAACCGAATAAATTTCTTCTGAACGGAACCCGATTTGTTGACCTTCTGGGTGAACATTTTCTTGAAGCCAGGGTTTGTCAGGCTTGATATAATAGCTGAACCCCCCTTACGTTTATCGAATGACACGGAGATGTCAGTTGTCTTGTGTTTGCTGTTCATGTGGCTTCGGACATTTGTGGTTCCACGTCCCAAAGCACCTACTTTCGCGCAAAGCCGACATTTGAACTTTCGCTTGTGCGGTTCATCTTTGGAGTAAACCCGTTCAAGCTGCACGAAAGAAAAGATCGGGTTGTTTGAATTTCCATCATACGGTACAAAATGGGTAGTTGCCGGACCTGGTGTGTTTCGCACTGAGAGAGGGGCCGTTGGACCTTTTTCGCGGACCGAAAGGGGTTTGGTTTGCATTACGGGCTCAGATTGCGCATTTGCGCTCTGGGAACTCATTTTGGCTGAATAGGTCGTGGAAATCGGTAGTTTTCGGTAAACCTTGTGTTTTCTGGTCTTAGACGGCTCTGACCAAGAATATTGTGGCTATTTGGATCTATGTTCAAAACTGTGTCATTCTAGGCAATAGTATAGAATACTGTAAAATCATGACTTTTGAGGGGCATCGGTGGTGATCAAGTCATAGATAATTAATTACTTTGTGGTCATGAAATTCCGGAGATGTGGTAAGGTGAATATTTATTCCAATAGAATAAGAATGGTAATACAGTTATTATTTTTCCATGCCCTAGTGATGAATTCTATTGTAGGCAGGTAATTAATTGGTAATAGTAATAATTTTGCCATAGTATATTCTATTGCTCCCAGGTAATAATTTGGTAGGTAAGTAATAAATTCTTTAATGACTTCAGAAAGTCATTAATTCTTTTATTACCCCAGGAAGTCATTAATTCCTTTGTGAGTTTATATGCACAGGTAGGGAATAAAATGATAATTATTTTGGAATAATTCTATTACAGGGAATTGAAAAATTTTTAATTTTTATGTACTTAAAAATCTATGACCAATAACTCCCCGCCATCAATAGATGCAACACGTTTCGGACGGTGCAATTAGTGATGGCCGGTAATAAAAAAAATTATTCCATGAAAGGCACTTAATAAATAGAAATATTGTATTACCGGGTAATTTAATTCCCTCTCAGACCGAGACAGGAATTATTACCTCATAAGTAATTTATGAAGTCATAGTCAATAATTATGACTATGACTTCATATTTTAATGACCTAGCTCGTCATAATTATGACCGGCTAGGTCATTAATTCCCCCAAAATTAATTCCCCTAGTCATGACGAACGGAATAGTTCCGCAATGTGCTATACAGTAGTGTACAGTGCTTTACATTACAGTGTAAGGCCTACCAGAAACGTGCAACATGCAGTCATGCACTGAACTGTACAATGCGGTAACTATACTCCATATTGTACTGTACTGTACAGCACAGTACAACATGGAGTAAAGTACAGTACACTACGATCTTCAGAGTGAGGGTTCGAACCCAAAGAAACAGAGCCACTTCATTTGTTTGAGCAGCCCCTGGCAAATGCACTCATTTGCAGAAAACTATCAATGCGGCCACTCAGTGGTAACTTTATGGCATCAGTAGAACGGGTGTCCGCTGCAGGATCCGACTATACTGCTAGCTAAGTGCTAACCGGTGGTCCACGTCGGCCACGTGCAGCGACACTCAGGCCACATTTGAAAAATCCAAATGTATATATACAACTATTCGCGTCATTATTCTCAACAATAGACCCGTGGTCGAGTGGTTAAGCCTAAGTCCTGGGATTCTGGATAGTCATATCCTTTCTCGCAGCAACTTAGTTGGAGCGGTGATTTAATTTCCTGATTCCGAGATCGTTCTCAGATTACTGTCATAACGTAGTACAAGGAAGTTGTTATCTAGATGCCAGCTAAGAAGCACCAGAGATTGGAGTGCTACTCATAGAAATATGTCGCCAGAAGGGCAGCTATGTTTTAAACCTTTTTTGTGAGTAAAAGGCTGTTTTTTGAATATTTTCGAGGATTTATTACAAGAAACACAACTTATATAACCTGAGTCCGTTAAACATGTGAAATTGAATCTTGAACTTACCTGAAAGGGGTAAGTTGTAGTTATTTACATGTATATCGATAAATATCTATTTTTACAGGGCTTGGGGCAGAAAATCTGTGCGTATGTCTATATCAAAGTCTATTTCGTCAAAGGAGCGAATAATATTTTATTATACCTCATGTAGCTTGACATATAAAAGGTATTCAGAAGACGTCAAATAAAGAATTTATAACATTCTCAATATTTCGGATCTAATTCAATTCGTCTGGAAGATGCTTTTGTCTCTTCAGATAGTCTCCAACTTTCAAAAGACATTCGGTAAGGCCAGCTGTCAGCCGGGATCTCTTCTTGGATCTAATTGATCCAGCAATGCTAAACACTCTTTCAGATGTTGTTGAGGAAGAATTAGGAGTAAAAACGACACGTGCGACTCGAGATAAGATTGGGAATGTGCCTTCATACTTCTTCCAAAAATCAAGTGGCTCCATTTCTTTAGCAGAAGCCGCCATAAACTTGTAAAGGTTGATTTCGGAATCAATGGAGGCATCAACTTTATCCCCAATTTGCACATCATCATCATCTGAATCGAAACTTGATAAAACACCCTTCTTTGAATGTTCGGATGCTTTTTCATTTAAAGCATCCGACCCTGACGAAACCGTGATAGTGAAGTAGTTTTCCGCCAATTTTGAGATAAGCTTCACAGCAGCTGTGTCAGAGAGTGTGTAAGCATCAACTCCACCCAAGAAAACCTTGTGCTTCATTTTGAAATACCTGGGAGTCAGAAGAGTTGCAACATGAGCGCAATGTTCTGCCATTGGACACTGAAGGTTATTCTTCTTACGGCGGTTCAGGATTAATTCAGATAAATCATCTGCCAATCTTCGCGTCACAGAATCCATTACATTTTGCTCCTTCTTCTTTTTCAGAATTTTCAAAATTCCTGCCGAACAAATGTCCTTCAAATGCATTGTCGGGCCTCCTTGAGATCCCAACAAGCTGTACTTTCTTCGACTGCCCTGAATAGCTCAACAATAGCTTTCAGGGATAGCTTTTCCCTAGCGGTAGGTCTATCAGCTGGACCGACACCTTTCCATGTAACATTGTCAGCATACAGTTTTTCGACTGCGGATCCAAAATAGGGTTCCAAATACAAAAACCTCTCAACCATTGAAACAGTAGATCCCCATCTTGTCTTACATCCAAAATTGGCCGCAATATACCCGCATTTTTTGACGAAAGCTCTGAAATCAGGTACTGTGCAGCAACTGCAGACTTCTTAAAAACTTGACAGTCTGGCGCACTTTCATAAGTAATTCGTCAATATCCTTGTCTGAGAATGCCTTACGAGACGAAATCTGAAGCGAATGAGATGCACATGCGATTCGGTTCCAAGAAGATCTGAAAGTGTAGGCTAACTGTGTCTCATTGGTCGAGGATCTTTCAGGAACAGTGTCTGCAAGGGAGAAGTTTTCAGGCAACTGCGGCAAGGTAGCATTCAGGATCAAATTGAGCTGATAATCGAATGAATCTTCGCTGAAATCCTCATTGACATCCTTGTCATCCAGTCCAGTTTCAGCTTCTTCGAATACTGATTCATTGGAAGCGGGTTCAGATTCAGTTGCCTTAAACGTAATTGCATCCCTTTCTTGCGCATAAATCGAGGCGACCTCGTCAGTTTCCTCTCCACTTTCAAGCTCTCTGATTTTCTCGAGCCGCGACTCCAGCAGTACAGAATCCTCAATTTCAGCCAAAATCCCTTCCTCTTCCGACGTAAGCTCGACCTGTTTCCTCGCATTAGCAGCGCTATCGTGGTTATAAAAGCCACTTTTTTTCGATTCCTAATTTCTTCGTAGATTCAAGAAGAAAGCGTGAAAGTTCCTTTCCAGTATGGCGACCAACCAACTTAGTGCAGCATACCAAGTTTGTATGGTATCCCCATTCGCTGTCAATGAACGATATTGTTAAAGATGAATAGGAATCATTATTTTCGGCTGTCCAAACATCTGTAGTTCCGGCTAAAATTGGAACCTTTTCGAGTGTATCTGCATTCAACTTATCAACAATAGCCTCAGATTTCTGTAAAATACGACTGACGGTCTGACGGCTGACATGGTTGATTTTGGGAGCAAATTCATCTACAATTGCGCGAAACCCCGAATCTTCAACAATAGAAAGCGGTCTTTGATTGAGAGCAATCCATTCTGCGCATAACCGAATAAATTTCTTCTGAACGGAACCCGATTTGTTGACCTTCTGGGTGAACATTTTCTTGAAGCCAGGGTTTGTCAAGCTTGATATAATAGCTGAACCCCCCTTATGTTTATCGAATGACACGGAGATGTCAGTTGTCTTGTGTTTGCTGTTCATGTGGCTTCGGACATTTGTGGTTCCACGTCCCAAAGCACCTACTTTCGCGCAAAGCCGACATTTGAACTTTCGCTTGTGCGGTTCATCTTTGGAGTAAACCCGTTCAAGCTGCACGAAAGAAAAGATCGGGTTGTTTGAATTTCCATCATACGGTACAAAATGGGTAGTTGCCGGACCTGGTGTGTTTCGCACTGAGAGAGGGGCCGTTGGACCTTTTTCGCGGACCGAAGGGGTTTGGTTTGCATTACGGGCTCAGATTGCGCATTTGCGCTCTGGGAATCATTTTGGCTGAAAAGGTCGTGGAAATCGGTAGTTTTCGGTAAACCTTGTGTTTTCTGGTCTTAGACGGCTCTGACCAAGAATATTGTGGCTATTTGGATCTATGTTCAAAACTGTGTCATTCTAGGCAATAGTATAGAATACTGTAAAATCATGACTTTTGAGGGGCATCGGTGGTGATCAAGTCATAGATAATTAATTACTTTGTGGTCATGAAATTCCGGAGATGTGGTAAGGTGAATATTTATTCCAATAGAATAAGAATGGTAATACAGTTATTATTTTTCCATGCCCTAGTGATGAATTCTATTGTAGGCAGGTAATTAATTGGTAATAGTAATAATTTTGCCATAGTATATTCTATTGCTCCCAGGTAATAATTTGGTAGGTAAGTAATAAATTCTTTAATGACTTCAGAAAGTCATTAATTCTTTTATTACCCCAGGAAGTCATTAATTCCTTTGTGAGTTTATATGCACAGGTAGGGAATAAAATGATAATTATTTTGGAATAATTCTATTACAGGGAATTGAAAAATTTTTAATTTTTATGTACTTAAAAATCTATGACCAATAACTCCCCGCCATCAATAGATGCAACACGTTTCGGACGGTGCAATTAGTGATGGCCGGTAATAAAAAAAATTATTCCATGAAAGGCACTTAATAAATAGAAATATTGTATTACCGGGTAATTTAATTCCCTCTCAGACCGAGACAGGAATTATTACCTCATAAGTAATTTATGAAGTCATAGTCAATAATTATGACTATGACTTCATATTTTAATGACCTAGCTCGTCATAATTATGACCGGCTAGGTCATTAATTCCCCAAAATTAATTCCCCTAGTCATGACGAACGGAATAGTTCCGCAATGTGCTATACAGTAGTGTACAGTGCTTTACATTACAGTGTAAGGCCTACCAGAAACGTGCAACATGCAGTCATGCACTGAACTGTACAATGCGGTAACTATACTCCATATTGTACTGTACTGTACAGCACAGTACAACATGGAGTAAAGTACAGTACACTACGATCTTCAGAGTGAGGGTTCGAACCCAAAGAAACAGAGCCACTTCATTTGTTTGAGCAGCCCCTGGCAAATGCACTCATTTGCAGAAAACTATCAATGCGGCCACTCAGTGGTAACTTTATGGCATCAGTAGAACGGGTGTCCGCTGCAGGATCCGACTATACTGCTAGCTAAGTGCTAACCGGGTGGTCCACGTCGGCCACGTGCAGCGACACTCAGGCCACATTTGAAAAATCCAAATGTATATATACAACTATTCGCGTCATTATTCTCAACAATAGACCCGTGGTCGAGTGGTTAAGCCTAAGTCCTGGGATTCTGGATAGTCATATCCTTTCTCGCAGCAACTTAGTTGGAGCGGTGATTTAATTTCCTGATTCCGAGATCGTTCTCAGATTACTGTCATAACGTAGTACAAGGAAGTTGTTATCTAGATGCCAGCTAAGAAGCACCAGAGATTGGAGTGCTACTCATAGAAATATGTCGCCAGAAGGGCAGCTATGTTTTAAACCTTTTTTGTGAGTAAAAGGCTGTTTTTTTGAATATTTTCGAGGATTTATTACAAGAAACACAACTTATATAACCTTGAGTCCGTTAAACATGTGAAATTGAATCTTGAACTTACCTGAAAGGGGTAAGTTGTAGTTATTTACATGTATATCGATAAATATCTATTTTTACAGGCTTGGGGCAGAAAATCTGTGCGTATGTCTATATATCAAAGTCTATTTCGTCAAAGGAGCGAATAATATTTTATATACCTCATGTAGCTTGACATATAAAAGGTATTCAGAAGACGTCAAATAAAGAATTTATAACATTCTCAATATTTCGGATCTAATTCAATTCGTCTGGAAGATGCTTTTGTCTCTTCAGATAGTCTCCAACTTTCAAAAGACATTCGGTAAGGCCAGCTGTCAGCCGGGATCTCTTCTTGGATCTAATTGATCCAGCAATGCTAAACACTCTTTCAGATGTTGTTGAGGAAGAATTAGGAGTAAAAACGACACGTGCGACTCGAGATAAGATTGGGAATGTGCCTTCATACTTCTTCCAAAAATCAAGTGGCTCCATTTCTTTAGCAGAAGCCGCCATAAACTTGTAAAGGTTGATTTCGGAATCAATGGAGGCATCAACTTTATCCCCAATTTGCACATCATCATCATCTGAATCAAAACTTGATAAAACACCCTTCTTTGAATGTTCGGATGCTTTTTCATTTAAAGCATCCGACCCTGACGAAACCGTGATAGTGAAGTAGTTTTCCGCCAATTTTGAGATAAGCTTCACAGCAGCTGTGTCAGAGAGTGTGTAAGCATCAACTCCACCCAAGAAAACCTTGTGCTTCATTTTGAAATACCTGGGAGTCAGAAGAGTTGCAACATGAGCGCAATGTTCTGCCATTGGACACTGAAGGTTATTCTTCTTACGGCGGTTCAGGATTAATTCAGATAAATCATCTGCCAATCTTCGCGTCACAGAATCCATTACATTTTGCTCCTTCTTCTTTTTCAGAATTTTCAAAATTCCTGCCGAACAAATGTCCTTCAAATGCATTGTCGGGCCTCCTTGAGATCCCAACGAAGCTGTACTTTCTTCGACTGCCCTGAATAGCTCAACAATAGCTTTCAGGGATAGCTTTTCCCTAGCGGTAGGTCTATCAGCTGGACCGACACCTTTCCATGTAACATTGTCAGCATACAGTTTTCGACTGCGGATCCAAAATAGGGTTCCAAATACAAAAACCTCTCAACCATTGAAACAGTAGATCCCCATCTTGTCTTGACATCCGAAATTGGCCGCAATATACCCGCATTTTTTGACGAAAGCTCTGAAATCAGGTACTGTGCAGCAACTGCAGACTTCTTAAAAAACTTGACAGTCTGGCGCACTTTCATAAGTAATTCGTCAATATCCTTGTCTGAGAATTCCTTACGAGACGAAATCTGAAGCGAATGAGATGCACATGCGATTCGGTTCCAAGAAGATCTGAAAGTGTAGGCTAACTGTGTCTCATTGGTCGAGGATCTTTCAGAACAGTGTCTGCAAGGGAGAAGTTTTCAGGCAACTGCGGCAAGGTAGCATTCAGGATCAAATTGAGCTGATAATCGAATGAATCTTCGCTGAAATCCTCATTGACATCCTTGTCATCCAGTCCAGTTTCAGCTTCTTCGAATACTGATTCATTGGAAGCGGGTTCAGATTCAATTGCCTTAAACGTAATTGCATCCCTTTCTTGCGCATAAATCGAGGCGACCTCGTCAGTTTCCTCTCCGCTTTCAAGCTCCCTGATTTTCTCGAGCCGCGACTCCAGCAGTACAGAATCCTCAATTTCAGCCAAAATCCCTTCCTCTTCCGACGTAAGCTCGACCTGTTTCCTCGCATTAGCAGCGCTATCGGTGGTTATAAAAGCCATTTTTTTCGATTCCTAATTTCTTCGTAGATTCAAGAAGAAAGCGTGAAAGTTCCTTTCCAGTATGGCGACCAACCAACTTAGTGCAGCATACCAAGTTTGTATGGTATCCCCATTCGCTGTCAATGAACGATATTGTTAAAGATGAATAGAATCATTATTGTCGGCTGTCCAAACATCTGTAGTTCCGGCTAAAATTGGAACCTTTTCGAGTGTATCTGCATTCAACTTATCAACAATAGCCTCAGATTTCTGTAAAATACGACTGACGGTCTGACGGCTGACATGGTTGATTTTGGGAGCAAATTCATCTACAATTGCGCGAAACCCCGAATCTTCAACAATAGAAAGCGGTCTTTGATTGAGAGCAATCCATTCTGCGCATAACCGAATAAATTTCTTCTGAACGGAACCCGATTTGTTGACCTTCTGGGTGAACATTTTCTTGAAGCCAGGGTTTGTCAGGCTTGATATAATAGCTGAACCCCCCTTACGTTTACGAATGACACGGAGATGTCAGTTGTCTTGTGTTTGCTGTTCATGTGGCTTCGGACATTTGTGGTTCCACGTCCCAAAGCACCTACTTTCGCGCAAAGCCGACATTTGAACTTTCGCTTGTGCGGTTCATCTTTGGAGTAAACCCGTTCAAGCTGCACGAAAGAAAAGATCGGGTTGTTTGAATTTCCATCATACGGTACAAAATGGGTAGTTGCCGGACCTGGTGTGTTTCGCACTGAGAGAGGGGCGTTGGACCTTTTTCGCGGACCGAAGGGGTTTGGTTTGCATTACGGGCTCAGATTGCGCATTTGCGCTCTGGGAATTCATTTTGGCTGAAAAGGTCGTGGAAATCGGTAGTTTTCGGTAAACCTTGTGTTTTCTGGTCTTAGACGGCTCTGACCAAGAATATTGTGGCTATTTGGATCTATGTTCAAAACTGTGTCATTCTAGGCAATAGTATAGAATACTGTAAAATCATGACTTTTGAGGGGCATCGGTGGTGATCAAGTCATAGATAATTAATTACTTTGTGGTCATGAAATTCCGGAGATGTGGTAAGGTGAATATTTATTCCAATAGAATAAGAATGGTAATACAGTTATTATTTTTCCATGCCCTAGTGATGAATTCTATTGTAGGCAGGTAATTAATTGGTAATAGTAATAATTTTGCCATAGTATATTCTATTGCTCCCAGGTAATAATTTGGTAGGTAAGTAATAAATTCTTTAATGACTTCAGAAAGTCATTAATTCTTTTATTACCCCAGGAAGTCATTAATTCCTTTGTGAGTTTATATGCACAGGTAGGGAATAAAATGATAATTATTTTGGAATAATTCTATTACAGGGAATTGAAAAATTTTTAATTTTTATGTACTTAAAAATCTATGACCAATAACTCCCCGCCATCAATAGATGCAACACGTTTCGGACGGTGCAATTAGTGATGGCCGGTAATAAAAAAATTATTCCATGAAAGGCACTTAATAAATAGAAATATTGTATTACCGGGTAATTTAATTCCCTCTCAGACCGAGACAGGAATTATTACCTCATAAGTAATTTATGAAGTCATAGTCAATAATTATGACTATGACTTCATATTTTAATGACCTAGCTCGTCATAATTATGACCGGCTAGGTCATTAATTCCCCCAAAATTAATTCCCCTAGTCATGACGAACGGAATAGTTCCGCAATGTGCTATACAGTAGTGTACAGTGCTTTACATTACAGTGTAAGGCCTACCAGAAACGTGCAACATGCAGTCATGCACTGAACTGTACAATGCGGTAACTATACTCCATATTGTACTGTACTGTACAGCACAGTACAACATGGAGTAAAGTACAGTACACTACGATCTTCAGAGTGAGGGTTCGAACCCAAAGAAACAGAGCCACTTTCATTTGTTTGAGCAGCCCCTGGCAAATGCACTCATTTGCAGAAAACTATCAATGCGCCACTCAGTGGTAACTTTATGGGCATCAGTAGAACGGGTGTCCGCTGCAGGATCCGACACTGCTAGCTAAGTGCTAACCGGGTGGTCCACGTCGGCCACGTGCAGCGACACTCAGGCCACATTGAAAAATCCAAATGTATATATACAACTATTCGCGTCATTATTCTCAACAATAGACCCGTGTCGAGTGGTTAAGCCTAAGTCCTGGGATTCTGGATAGTCATATCCTTTTCGCAGCAACTTAGTTAGCGGTGATTTAATTTCCTGATTCCGAGATCGTTCTCAGATTACTGTCATAACGTAGTACAAGGAAGTTGTTATCTAGATGCCAGCTAAGAAGCACCAGAGATTGGAGTGCTACTCATAGAAATATGTCGCCAGAAGGGCAGCTATGTTTTAAACCTTTTTTGTGAGTAAAAGGCTGTTTTTTGAATATTTTCGAGGATTTATTACAAGAAACACAACTTATATAACCTTGAGTCCGTTAAACATGTGAAATTGAATCTTGAACTTACCTGAAAGGGGTAAGTTGTAGTTATTTACATGTATATCGATAAATATCTATTTTTACAGGGCTTGGGGCAGAAAATCTGTGCGTATGTCTATATATCAAAGTCTATTTCGTCAAAGGAGCGAATAATATTTTATTATACCTCATGTAGCTTGACATATAAAAGGTATTCAGAAGACGTCAAATAAAGAATTTATAACATTCTCAATATTTCGGATCTAATTCAATTCGTCTGGAAGATGCTTTTGTCTCTTCAGATAGTCTCCAACTTTCAAAAGACATTCGGTAAGGCCAGCTGTCAGCCGGGATCTCTTCTTGGATCTAATTGATCCAGCAATGCTAAACACTCTTTCAGATGTTGTTGAGGAAGAATTAGGAGTAAAAACGACACGTGCGACTCGAGATAAGATTGGGAATGTGCCTTCATACTTCTTCCAAAAATCAAGTGGCTCCATTTCTTTAGCAGAAGCCGCCATAAACTTGTAAAGGTTGATTTCGGAATCAATGGAGGCATCAACTTTATCCCCAATTTGCACATCATCATCATCTGAATCAAAACTTGATAAAACACCCTTCTTTGAATGTTCGGATGCTTTTTCATTTAAAGCATCCGACCCTGACGAAACCGTGATAGTGAAGTAGTTTTCCGCCAATTTTGAGATAAGCTTCACAGCAGCTGTGTCAGAGAGTGTGTAAGCATCAACTCCACCCAAGAAAACCTTGTGCTTCATTTTGAAATACCTGGGAGTCAGAAGAGTTGCAACATGAGCGCAATGTTCTGCCATTGGACACTGAAGGTTATTCTTCTTACGGCGGTTCAGGATTAATTCAGATAAATCATCTGCCAATCTTCGCGTCACAGAATCCATTACATTTTGCTCCTTCTTCTTTTTCAGAATTTTCAAAATTCCTGCCGAACAAATGTCCTTCAAATGCATTGTCGGGCCTCCTTGAGATCCCAACGAAGCTGTACTTTCTTCGACTGCCCTGAATAGCTCAACAATAGCTTTCAGGGATAGCTTTTCCCTAGCGGTAGGTCTATCAGCTGGACCGACACCTTTCCATGTAACATTGTCAGCATACAGTTTTTCGACTGCGGATCCAAAATAGGGTTCCAAATACAAAAACCTCTCAACCATTGAAACAGTAGATCCCCATCTTGTCTTGACATCCGAAATTGGCCGCAATATACCCGCATTTTTTGACGAAAGCTCTGAAATCAGGTACTGTGCAGCAACTGCAGACTTCTTAAAAAACTTGACAGTCTGGCGCACTTTCATAAGTAATTCGTCAATATCCTTGTCTGAGAATTCCTTACGAGACGAAATCTGAAGCGAATGAGATGCACATGCGATTCGGTTCCAAGAAGATCTGAAAGTGTAGGCTAACTGTGTCTCATTGGTCGAGGATCTTTCAGGAACAGTGTCTGCAAGGGAGAAGTTTTCAGGCAACTGCGGCAAGGTAGCATTCAGGATCAAATTGAGCTGATAATCGAATGAATCTTCGCTGAAATCCTCATTGACATCCTTGTCATCCAGTCCAGTTTCAGCTTCTTCGAATACTGATTCATTGGAAGCGGGTTCAGATTCAATTGCCTTAAACGTAATTGCATCCCTTTCTTGCGCATAAATCGAGGCGACCTCGTCAGTTTCCTCTCCGCTTTCAAGCTCCCTGATTTTCTCGAGCCGCGACTCCAGCAGTACAGAATCCTCAATTTCAGCCAAAATCCCTTCCTCTTCCGACGTAAGCTCGACCTGTTTCCTCGCATTAGCAGCGCTATCGGTGGTTATAAAAGCCATTTTTTTTCGATTCCTAATTTCTTCGTAGATTCAAGAAGAAAGCGTGAAAGTTCCTTTCCAGTATGGCGACCAACCAACTTAGTGCAGCATACCAAGTTTGTATGGTATCCCCATTCGCTGTCAATGAACGATATTGTTAAAGATGAATAGGAATCATTATTGTCGGCTGTCCAAACATCTGTAGTTCCGGCTAAAATTGGAACCTTTTCGAGTGTATCTGCATTCAACTTATCAACAATAGCCTCAGATTTCTGTAAAATACGACTGACGGTCTGACGGCTGACATGGTTGATTTTGGGAGCAAATTCATCTACAATTGCGCGAAACCCCGAATCTTCAACAATAGAAAGCGGTCTTTGATTGAGAGCAATCCATTCTGCGCATAACCGAATAAATTTCTTCTGAACGGAACCCGATTTGTTGACCTTCTGGGTGAACATTTTCTTGAAGCCAGGGTTTGTCAGGCTTGATATAATAGCTGAACCCCCCTTACGTTTATCGAATGACACGGAGATGTCAGTTGTCTTGTGTTTGCTGTTCATGTGGCTTCGGACATTTGTGGTTCCACGTCCCAAAGCACCTACTTTCGCGCAAAGCCGACATTTGAACTTTCGCTTGTGCGGTTCATCTTTGGAGTAAACCCGTTCAAGCTGCACGAAAGAAAAGATCGGGTTGTTTGAATTTCCATCATACGGTACAAAATGGGTAGTTGCCGGACCTGGTGTGTTTCGCACTGAGAGAGGGGCCGTTGGACCTTTTTCGCGGACCGAAAGGGGTTTGGTTTGCATTACGGGCTCAGATTGCGCATTTGCGCTCTGGGAACTCATTTTGGCTGAATAGGTCGTGGAAATCGGTAGTTTTCGGTAAACCTTGTGTTTCTGGTCTTAGACGGCTCTGACCAAGAATATTGTGGCTATTTGGATCTATGTTCAAAACTGTGTCATTCTAGGCAATAGTATAGAATACTGTAAAATCATGACTTTTGAGGGGCATCGGTGGTGATCAAGTCATAGATAATTAATTACTTTGTGGTCATGAAATTCCGGAGATGTGGTAAGGTGAATATTTATTCCAATAGAATAAGAATGGTAATACAGTTATTATTTTTCCATGCCCTAGTGATGAATTCTATTGTAGGCAGGTAATTAATTGGTAATAGTAATAATTTTGCCATAGTATATTCTATTGCTCCCAGGTAATAATTTGGTAGGTAAGTAATAAATTCTTTAATGACTTCAGAAAGTCATTAATTCTTTTATTACCCCAGGAAGTCATTAATTCCTTTGTGAGTTTATATGCACAGGTAGGGAATAAAATGATAATTATTTTGGAATAATTCTATTACAGGGAATTGAAAAATTTTTAATTTTTATGTACTTAAAAATCTATGACCAATAACTCCCCGCCATCAATAGATGCAACACGTTTCGGACGGTGCAATTAGTGATGGCCGGTAATAAAAAAAATTATTCCATGAAAGGCACTTAATAAATAGAAATATTGTATTACCGGGTAATTTAATTCCCTCTCAGACCGAGACAGGAATTATTACCTCATAAGTAATTTATGAAGTCATAGTCAATAATTATGACTATGACTTCATATTTTAATGACCTAGCTCGTCATAATTATGACCGGCTAGGTCATTAATTCCCCCAAAATTAATTCCCCTAGTCATGACGAACGGAATAGTTCCGCAATGTGCTATACAGTAGTGTACAGTGCTTTACATTACAGTGTAAGGCCTACCAGAAACGTGCAACATGCAGTCATGCACTGAACTGTACAATGCGGTAACTATACTCCATATTGTACTGTACTGTACAGCACAGTACAACATGGAGTAAAGTACAGTACACTACGATCTTCAGAGTGAGGGTTCGAACCCAAAGAAACAGAGCCACTTCATTTGTTTGAGCAGCCCCTGGCAAATGCACTCATTTGCAGAAAACTATCAATGCGGCCACTCAGTGGTAACTTTATGGCATCAGTAGAACGGGTGTCCGCTGCAGGATCCGACTATACTGCTAGCTAAGTGCTAACCGGGTGGTCCACGTCGGCCACGTGCAGCGACACTCAGGCCACATTTGAAAAATCCAAATGTATATATACAACTATTCGCGTCATTATTCTCAACAATAGACCCGTGGTCGAGTGGTTAAGCCTAAGTCCTGGGATTCTGGATAGTCATATCCTTTCTCGCAGCAACTTAGTTGGAGCGGTGATTTAATTTCCTGATTCCGAGATCGTTCTCAGATTACTGTCATAACGTAGTACAAGGAAGTTGTTATCTAGATGCCAGCTAAGAAGCACCAGAGATTGGAGTGCTACTCATAGAAATATGTCGCCAGAAGGGCAGCTATGTTTTAAACCTTTTTTGTGAGTAAAAGGCTGTTTTTTGAATATTTTCGAGGATTTATTACAAGAAACACAACTTATATAACCTTGAGTCCGTTAAACATGTGAAATTGAATCTTGAACTTACCTGAAAGGGGTAAGTTGTAGTTATTTACATGTATATCGATAAATATCTATTTTTACAGGGCTTGGGGCAGAAAATCTGTGCGTATGTCTATATATCAAAGTCTATTTCGTCAAAGGAGCGAATAATATTTTATTATACCTCATGTAGCTTGACATATAAAAGGTATTCAGAAGACGTCAAATAAAGAATTTATAACATTCTCAATATTTCGGATCTAATTCAATTCGTCTGGAAGATGCTTTTGTCTCTTCAGACAGTCTCCAACTTTCAAAAGACATTCGGTAAGGCCAGCTGTCAGCCGGGATCTCTTCTTGGATCTAATTGATCCAGCAATGCTAAACACTCTTTCAGATGTTGTTGAGGAAGAATTAGGAGTAAAAACGACACGTGCGACTCGAGATAAGATTGGGAATGTGCCTTCATACTTCTTCCAAAAATCAAGTGGCTCCATTTCTTTGCAGAAGCCGCCATAAACTTGTAAAGGTTGATTTCGGAATCAATGGAGGCATCAACTTTATCCCCAATTTGCACATCATCATCATCTGAATCAAAACTTGATAAAACACCCTTCTTTGAATGTTCGGATGCTTTTTCATTTAAAGCATCCGACCCTGACGAAACCGTGATAGTGAAGTAGTTTTCCGCCAATTTTGAGATAAGCTTCACAGCAGCTGTGTCAGAGAGTGTGTAAGCATCAACTCCACCCAAGAAAACCTTGTGCTTCATTTTGAAATACCTGGGAGTCAGAAGAGTTGCAACATGAGCGCAATGTTCTGCCATTGGACACTGAAGGTTATTCTTCTTACGGCGGTTCAGGATTAATTCAGATAAATCATCTGCCAATCTTCGCGTCACAGAATCCATTACATTTTGCTCCTTCTTCTTTTTCAGAATTTTCAAAATTCCTGCCGAACAAATGTCCTTCAAATGCATTGTCGGGCCTCCTTGAGATCCCAACGAAGCTGTACTTTCTTCGACTGCCCTGAATAGCTCAACAATAGCTTTCAGGGATAGCTTTTCCCTAGCGGTAGGTCTATCAGCTGGACCGACACCTTTCCATGTAACATTGTCAGCATACAGTTTTTCGACTGCGGATCCAAAATAGGGTTCCAAATACAAAAACCTCTCAACCATTGAAACAGTAGATCCCCATCTTGTCTTGACATCCGAAATTGGCCGCAATATACCCGCATTTTTTGACGAAAGCTCTGAAATCAGGTACTGTGCAGCAACTGCAGACTTCTTAAAAAACTTGACAGTCTGGCGCACTTTCATAAGTAATTCGTCAATATCCTTGTCTGAGAATCCTTACGAGACGAAATCTGAAGCGAATGAGATGCACATGCGATTCGGTTCCAAGAAGATCTGAAAGTGTAGGCTAACTGTGTCTCATTGGTCGAGGATCTTTCAGGAACAGTGTCTGCAAGGGAGAAGTTTTCAGGCAACTGCGGCAAGGTAGCATTCAGGATCAAATTGAGCTGATAATCGAATGAATCTTCGCTGAAATCCTCATTGACATCCTTGTCATCCAGTCCAGTTTCAGCTTCTTCGAATACTGATTCATTGGAAGCGGGTTCAGATTCAATTGCCTTAAACGTAATTGCATCCCTTTCTTGCGCATAAATCGAGGCGACCTCGTCAGTTTCCTCTCCGCTTTCAAGCTCCCTGATTTTCTCGAGCCGCGACTCCAGCAGTACAGAATCCTCAATTTCAGCCAAAATCCCTTCCTCTTCCGACGTAAGCTCGACCTGTTTCCTCGCATTAGCAGCGCTATCGGTGGTTATAAAAGCCATTTTTTTCGATTCCTAATTTCTTCGTAGATTCAAGAAGAAAGCGTGAAAGTTCCTTTCCAGTATGGCGACCAACCAACTTAGTGCAGCATACCAAGTTTGTATGGTATCCCCATTCGCTGTCAATGAACGATATTGTTAAAGATGAATAGGAATCATTATTGTCGGCTGTCCAAACATCTGTAGTTCCGGCTAAAATTGGAACCTTTTCGAGTGTATCTGCATTCAACTTATCAACAATAGCCTCAGATTTCTGTAAAATACGACTGACGGTCTGACGGCTGACATGGTTGATTTTGGGAGCAAATTCATCTACAATTGCGCGAAACCCCGAATCTTCAACAATAGAAAGCGGTCTTTGATTGAGAGCAATCCATTCTGCGCATAACCGAATAAATTTCTTCTGAACGGAACCCGATTTGTTGACCTTCTGGGTGAACATTTTCTTGAAGCCAGGGTTTGTCAGGCTTGATATAATAGCTGAACCCCCCTTACGTTTATCGAATGACACGGAGATGTCAGTTGTCTTGTGTTTGCTGTTCATGTGGCTTCGGACATTTGTGGTTCCACGTCCCAAAGCACCTACTTTCGCGCAAAGCCGACATTTGAACTTTCGCTTGTGCGGTTCATCTTTGGAGTAAACCCGTTCAAGCTGCACGAAAGAAAAGATCGGGTTGTTTGAATTTCCATCATACGGTACAAAATGGGTAGTTGCCGGACCTGGTGTGTTTCGCACTGAGAGAGGGGCCGTTGGACCTTTTTCGCGGACCGAAAGGGGTTTGGTTTGCATTACGGGCTCAGATTGCGCATTTGCGCTCTGGGAACTCATTTTGGCTGAATAGGTCGTGGAAATCGGTAGTTTTCGGTAAACCTTGTGTTTCTGGTCTTAGACGGCTCTGACCAAGAATATTGTGGCTATTTGGATCTATGTTCAAAACTGTGTCATTCTAGGCAATAGTATAGAATACTGTAAAATCATGACTTTTGAGGGGCATCGGTGGTGATCAAGTCATAGATAATTAATTACTTTGTGGTCATGAAATTCCGGAGATGTGGTAAGGTGAATATTTATTCCAATAGAATAAGAATGGTAATACAGTTATTATTTTTCCATGCCCTAGTGATGAATTCTATTGTAGGCAGGTAATTAATTGGTAATAGTAATAATTTTGCCATAGTATATTCTATTGCTCCCAGGTAATAATTTGGTAGGTAAGTAATAAATTCTTTAATGACTTCAGAAAGTCATTAATTCTTTTATTACCCCAGGAAGTCATTAATTCCTTTGTGAGTTTATATGCACAGGTAGGGAATAAAATGATAATTATTTTGGAATAATTCTATTACAGGGAATTGAAAAATTTTTAATTTTTATGTACTTAAAAATCCATGACCAATAATTCCCCGCCATCACTAGGTGCAAGACAAAGTCCCGGTCGCCAACAAATATCCCCTACTCATTTACTGCAAATAGTTGCTTTGGCAAATAGCTAATAACAGAGGATATACTGTAGTATCATTGGGCATATTCGCTAGCTAGCGACTAACAGTTACTTCCCGCCGAAATAATAAAATTTAAAAAAATGCTACAGTCTACAGTGCAGTAGGATTAATTCAAAAATATTTGAAAAATACAAGCACAGTAACGACGTTACCCAACGTTAAGATCTGTACATTAGTCCAGAATCTTGCCTTTCATTTCAATGTGTTGCTCGATCGCCAGTTCACCTGCTGATCGAGCAACACTTTACTGAGTAACACTTCTCACCATCACTCAACTCACATCATCAACCTTCCACATCCCAACTAGCAATGCCCCCATGAGTACCCTCCCATCCAACCAAGTTAATCCTTCCTCCTCTTCCACCCCTTCCTCCTCCCCGCCCAAACCAAACATCTTCTCCGTCGTCGAAAAGTTCACCAGCTCCACCACCTACACCGACCACGAATCACTAACCAACGACCTATCCATTTTACTTTTTCACCCCACCCTCTGCGACACCTACATCACCATCAACCAAACCAAAATCCCATTTCCCTCACAGATCCTCCGTGCCCGTTCCCCCTACTTCTCCACCCTTCTATCCTCACGCTGGCACTCCACCAAACCACTCACCAAACCCAACACAACCCCGTCCACTTTTACCCACCTTCTCAATCATCTTCTCACTTCTCTGCCCCCACCTCCACTCTCCATCTCTCAAACCATATCCATTTATCTCCTAGCAAACGAACTACACGTCCCCACCCTCGAAGACCAACTCCTCTCTCGCATCTCCACCAATCTCACCACCACAACCCTCCCCCATTACATCCGATCCCTTCAAGCCATCTCGCCCCCACCAGAGCCCCTCGAAGCCATCCTCGTCTCCTTTCTCTCCACCCATGTCGCCTCACTCTCCTCATTAGCCAACGGCGATTGGCAACTCATGCGCATCCTGTGGCGTCTTCTCATCAATGCTCATGCCATCTCCAAGCTTCCCTCACCTTCACTATCTGCAGCTTCTCGAACCATCGCTCGCTTCTCCGCCATCATTCAAGGTCTTCTCAAGCGTCTCCCGGGAACTATTAGCCGATGAAACCCCCGCAGATCGTCAAATCATGCTCGGCTTCCTACTTCATTCAGCCCCACTCACCTTTTCGCAGGCCATAGAGCCGTGCAACCTCTTTAGCCCCCAGCAAGTCCTGCACAAGAAATCGGGCCCACGCTACTGCCTCCCATCCTGCTCCCCCCGAGACCAATCGTTTCCGCGTCCTTTGTGAGAGTTCCCATCCCCACCCCTCCGGATCTCGCCTTCACAGCAGTATTCATTTTATCCAGGTTCCTTCCAATGGCTACGTCTTGTGTGATTCCTTGCTGCGTTTTGATCGACGTTGTAGCTTGGGCTTAGGTTCCGAGTTGGCCTTTTTTACACGCGACCCGCGACTTGGTACCCATCCGTACACCTTTTTGGTCGGTAGTCGGCTGTTATCTGAATTGACCTTGCTAGGTACAGAGTTTTCGTACGCGTTTGAAAGCCCAGACTATGATGAGGGAGTCGACCCGCCGCATTATAGAAGATGGGGTTGGCGCTTTTTCGTGGAGGCTATCGTGCCGGAAATTGATGAAGTCGACTGACAGAGGTTATTGATAGGGGTAAATCGTTGGGAGAAGAGATACTTAGAACCAACTATCCTGAGAAGAATGTGTTGCAAGCGACAAAAGTGCTACCGTGGTATAGTTGAGCGATCAAAAAGGAGTGTATGTGGAAGAGAGTTGAGAGTGCTACAAGCAAGTATGGAAGGAGCACGGTCTACCACTGATGCTCTGGGACCAGCTTAGGAAAAATGTTTCTTGGGTCTAAAGTTGAATCTCAATTCCCTACTACTCGGAACTTGACTTGAAGTTGTCTGCCAGCTTGCTTGACCTCTCCATCAGGAAGCAGTTTACTCAGCTTATATAGGCTTTTGGATACCCCTAAAGTCCGAAACCCCTAAAGTCCGAACAAAACTACAGAAGGTACCAGGAAATGCATAGAAACAATTTGTGTTGATGATATACTCTAAACAAAAGATACTTAAGAAACTAATAATCAATGAGGTCCTCTTATTTCGCATTCTCTAAATCAGATCAAAAGAACTCCTCTAAAATATCCATGCTGCCCGAGCAGTCCCCACAAATATCTGCGAATGGCTCATAGCTCTCTATTTCATCCTGGGAGATATCTAAACTACTAAAGATATCTCCATCCGGTTCCAGAGTCGGCACCACTTGTTCCATACTCTCCATTCCAGGCCCCACCAGTCCAACATTTTCCATGCTCCCTGTTCCCTCATCCACCTCGTCCTAGTCCTCTTCCTCCTCGTCTTCCTCCTCTTCACCCTCCCCATCCTCCCCATTATTAACATCGTAGACAAATTCAGGGGCTACCCACTCCTCGAAGGTCTCCCCAGCTCCCTCCTCAATGTCCCACTCCCGCCCCTTTCCTACCTCCTCCGCCTCATCCTCAATAAAAAGGCGTCACACGAATTCGATAACCTTCTTTTTGGTTTGCTGGCGCAGGTAGTCCTCGCCGTCAGAAGGTCCGAAATGGAGCAGGGGAATAGAGTTTAGGGGGCGGGGATGGCGGTTTTTGGAAATGACTTTCGAGGGGAATAGATTGTTCATTTTGGTAGGCTTTGGCGAATGGGAGGCAATGGAGGGTGTTTTGGGTGTGTGGGGGGAGAGAGGTGATGAGGAAAATGACTGAAGACGTTTAAAACTTAGAATAAAGGGGTTTAAATAGGCTCCCGGTGCAGGTTCTATAGATTAGGAATAGGTAAAATAAATCTGTAAGGGATTTTGTAGTAGTGCATTTGCGCCCTTTTTCTCAAAAAAGCGAATTTAGAGGAGGAGGAAAGCAAAAAGGGAAAAAGAACTTGATTCGGGATCGATTCACAGGGGCAGATACAGTATAAAAATATCTAGATAAAATGTAAGTAAATTTGGAGAGGACCGTGGTGATGATAAGCAAGGCTCAGGGAGGACGAGGAAGGAACTGAACTATAAGCAAATTTGGACAAGGAGACGTAGTACAGCAAACTAAAGGTCTGTAGATGACGGCGACAAAAACATTCGTTCCTATCAGCACGTGCCTAAAAGTTATATAAGCAACACCAATGGGAGAGGTTATTGTGAGTTGGATTGCGATTTTGATACTAGAGTGTAACCTGGAGGCTTGGTCAAAGTGGGATTCCATTGAAGGGGGTGTCTTCACAGATATAATTGCACCTGAATGGCATTTACAAGACCAGTAGCGAGTAGTCACTCAATCACTGCATGATTTATGAGGGGAATCCGCGCATCGGCGCGTCGAAAACCTCGCAGGCAGGAAACGCGGCGCAGTCAAGAATTTCATAGGACCCGTCACTCAACATTCTCAAGGATCTATTGCGGTGGCCTTGAAGTTTGAAAATACGACAACGGCCAACAGGAGAGTGTACAGTACATCACTATGCCTACATATATGAGCACTGTAGATCATCGAAATCTTCTGCAGCGGACTGATACACATCGTTGCCGATGATGTAGAGGTATCATAATAGCCTACAGCAGGAACTTCCATTTTCTACACAAAGCCCCGTCCGTCGGCGGAAACTGCCGGTGCGATGGGAGGCAAGGAAAAACAGAGCAATTTCTCTCTTAGAGGTTATGGACCATTAACGTTCCATTCCGCTAACTCTGTTAAGTCTTAACACTCCCCTACCACGCTGGACTCTGATCAACACCAAACGATTACTCAAGCGGTGTTTCGGGATCGTCGCCGTTCATCAGCAAACCACCTGGACAATCTACAATCCGCTACAGATATAGCTGAGTCGGCCACTACTACAAGCACAACCATGACAACCCCCACCATACCTGTGCCTGCATTGATCGGAACCAATTAGCACCGGTGAATATTCCACATAGAGGATTATTTCGCCGAACACTGGTTTCTGTCAATACTATACACCGATCCGCCGCCATAACAATCGATCACGGACACACATCGAAGACCACAAGAAAAGGCAAGACGAATCACAGCCTTATCCATTTCCGATGACATCCTCCACACCCTCCCCTCAAATTTTCTCCGCAGCTTCCCGAAAGAGATGCTGGCGGAACTGGGCACTCAGTACGCCGCAGGTAAGTTGCCGGAACGACATCTTGAACTCATGTACCAATTCCGCCAAACCACATTCATTCATTTGGACACCATCGACACCTACCTCCATTAACATTTACAACTCCTTCGACAAATTGCGGATGCAGACGTCCTGAACATCGAACACGAAGCCACAACAGTCAAATATGTTATACATGGACTACGCAACTACCCCACGCTCCGCACTCACGGCCCAGTAATCCAAGAGGCTAGCCTAGAAACAATTCAGAAGGCCAAGAAGAAAATCACCTCTTACGTCCAACTCGCACCACCACAGGAACACACACCACAGATTACACACAACAAGGCGACTACGAATAGCTTAAAGTACAGTGAATTTGAAACTTTAATTTATTGGTTATCTATAGTGTACACTTTTCCAGACACTTTACTTCATTTAGTATCTATCGTGCACACTGCAGGACTGACTATACGGCTAAGAACTAACCGGATATTCCACGTCAGGCACCTGCAGTGGGGCTCGCGATAGAATCGCCATTGATTGGTGGTAACTTTATGGCATCAGTAGAACGGGTGTCCGCTGCAGGATCCGACTATACTGCTAGCTAAGTGCTAACCGGGTGGTCCACGTCGGCTTCGCCAAAAGTGGGGCTACTATTGTTGAAATGGGCTGTGTGTTCACTCAGTGCACCACTTGACATGCCAGCGCATGCGGCTTAGTGGTCAATATGTTTTTCTTACATGGTAGCATTGCTGGATCGAGCCCCGCAAGTGGTTGCACTGGTAAACATTTAATTTTTGTGTTTTCGAGATTGCTTACTGTCCTATAGGTGATGGGAATGAGGTGTAAGATGTCTGAGTCCTTACAGCACTCTGTGGTCCCCTGAGTGAGGGGGGTGTTGAAATTGGCTTTGTGTTCACTCAGTGCACCACCTGACATGCCAGCACATGTTACTTAGTGGTCGATGTGTTTTTATTAAAACCATGACACAGATCACTGCCAGGCCATGCAACGGGCACGTGGAAATTGGAACCTTCGACCCGCACCCTAAAGGGCTCCACCGCCGGCTACACAACGACCAAAGGCTTCGCAACGGACCCCCTCAGCACTCAGACCTGCTATGAAGACTGGGCCGCCTCGACTCCGTGTCGCCCGCACCGCCCGCATGACCGAATTCGATCACGGAATGCAGGATACTCATTCAAATCATATGGGGTCGGAAAAAGTCGACCTTGGCCAAAATTACGCAGGAAAGGACGTCTTTTTGACTCTTACGTCTTGGATTCCGCATGCTACCCAACCTTTTCCAAGAACACTTCAACAGACTACACTCCACATGTCTCAACTGTCAACATGTCAGATGGGTCTACATCTCCCACAACAGGGTACAAAGTGCAAACACTATACACCAAACACAGTCAACTACTTCTAATTCCGCGTATGATGCACGCATCATACTTCACGAAAAAAATCATGTCGGTGGATCGGGTAACGGCGGCGAATAACTGAGCGTAAATATTTACACCATCTGGGGGCTACATAACACCGATGAACATGTTTCGCAAACCCGGACATATAATAAACCACATACAACTCCGGAAAGGACTCTATCGTATCCCATTAACCACGGCGCTCCCATCCAATCATGAAGTCATGAAACAGGGATAAAAATACCACACAATAACACTCAAGTAATACTTTAAATCGCAGAAGCCACCAAGGACAACGAAAAACCCACGTGGTGAAAATCCACGGCGCCACGAAACGCTGAAGGTACTACAGCCACCCACCCACCATCCTCGCGGCCGCAGGACAGACAACTACACACACAGTCCCATACCCCGCTCACCTGCCGTCACCCACGTCTCGCCGGCGCCGACTCACCCCTCACCCATTCCTGTCACCTAGGGCTCAACAATATAGCCCCGTCTAAGCTCAAAAGCATGGCCAAGCTCGATCTCCCTATTGGGTTACCGACTGAACTTCGCAACGGCACCGAACCTCTCCACTGCAAGGAATGCTCGGTAGGACACTTCCAAAAAGCACCGCAACAACAGCAGACAGTTCGCCCCCCGCCCGGACACACCCTTGTTGCTGATATCGCAAGGCCTTTTCCAAAAACGCTAGAAGGACAACAATACTTACTCACAGTAACAGACATACGCAGTCGAATGAAACATGTACACATGCTACGCCAACGCAAGGATGCCGATGATGCCCTACCTAGCATGGTTGCCAAGATTGCCCGACAATTTGGTATGACTGCCGCCCGCATCCGCTGTGACAACGCTAATGAGTTCCTCACACGTCTACTCATCCGTAACTTCGGAATGTGCGCTACCATCCTAGATCAAACGATACCTCATACAACTCAAGAAAACTCCATCGCTGAGAGGCTCAACGGCACGATCATGTCACGTGTAAGCCAAAGAACTTCCCTTACGGCAAAGGATAGAGCAATATAACATGCTTCAAGGGACTTTGTGCAGCGCAGCTCTACTTTTCGCTACGAAAGCTGACAAGCCCACCACACACCTTAAATAAATATCCACTTATAAAATTGCGCTCGGATTTCTCTTGTGACCAATCTGAATCTTTGTATCCAACTATGCTGTCATTTTCTTCAAAATTCTCCTCATTCTCGTAGTACACAATTCCATGATTCCTAGAACCCTTCAGGTAACAAAGGAATTGTTTGGCTGCCTTCCATAGTTTATCACCAGTGTTTTGCATGAAACGAGATAAATAACCAGTAGCGTAGGCAATATCTGGACAGGTCGTGTTAGAAAGATGTAGAAGGCACCCATCTAATTGATGAAATGGAGATTTCTGCACTTCATATCAGCTCTCCCATCACTACCATGTCCGGATATGCTTAAATCCGTTCCGGAAGACAGTGGGACTGCTGATGCAATGCAATATGACATACTGAAGTATGGTAACATTCGATCAATAAGTGGTGCGTGATGTAGTTTTGTGTACCCTGGGCGAGTTTCAATAGAGATCCCCCAAAAAATTCGAACTCTTGTCTGAATGGGCTTCGAGTTTGGCCTTCTTGTCAACAGATATTATCGCTTCATAGATTCCATTACTGTTCCCCTTAGCAACCAAATTTGCCTTATTTGCTGACTTGTCCTGTACAGTACACACGCCTTTGATTGAATTTTCCTCATCACTTTCGAAAAAAATTTTAAATCCCTTCCTACGGATTTTTGATACTGAGATTAGGTATAAAAAATCTGAAGAGCATTTGCAACATCATTGAAAACAATTTGCACGCGACGACTTCCTATGGTAGCTGATATATTAACAGTACGCACACCTTCTGTCCTTAGTTTACCCTTAGTATTCATTTGTACGAATCCTGCCTTTCTTTTGCATGATGTAAAATTAGACATATTATTAGTGAGGTGAGAAGTGCAGCCTGAGTCCATCATCCATTTAGGTGATTTATCCATATTCTCCTGCATTACCATTGCGTTCGGAATATTACCGACAGGAGCATCAAATAACGTAAGCATTGCTACTTTGATCTCCTCTTTTTTTCCATATTTTGGGCATCTATATTGTTTCCTGCTGGAATAATTTTTTTACTATCCTTTCTTATGCATTGAATTGGCCGGATTATGATAGCATTTATCTGAAATATGACCAAATCTTCCTCAGTGTGAGCATAAAAAATAAAACACGGCCCCTTTCTGGACCTTTCGGCTTTGTTAGTAGGGCTTGATTGCATGGAACTTTGCACATTGCAGATTCTGCCACTACTTATTCTGCCACTGCCTGCTCGTACGTCGTTTGGGTCACTCTAATCACTTGAGCTGTGAAAGAAAAATTCGAAGTAACTCCACATAAAAGTTCTCTTTTCTTCTCAATTGGGGACACACTATGGCCAATTGCTGCCAGTTCATTCACTAGGGCCTCAATTCTATTGTTGTATTAAATAATTGACTCAGAAGAATCCATTGAGGCATCTTGTAGTGCTGATAGCTTAGCATAGATAAGGGTTCCGACACAATGTGGTCGATCTTACGAAGCGTCTCGCAAATTAACTTTGGATCTCGAGATCTTAGCGCAGGTGCCTTACATGACAGACTAATTGATATAATTATATATGACAAAGCAGAGTGCCTTTTTTACCTTCTACTTCGGGACCCTAGTCTAATTCAGCGGACGTTGAATCAATTGAAGAATCAAAAACGTACTCCCATAATCCTTTTCGTCGGAGGAAAATCTCCATTTTGTTGGCCCACACGTGGTAGTTATTGGCACTTAAGGGCTCAATTCCCAGACTTGTGATGCCAAATTTGTCTTCAGACATTTTTTAAACTTAGTTTTTAAGCGAACAAGGTGACTGGTCGGAGTAAGTAAGACTTGAAGGAACGTAGATGTTGGACAAACGTAACTTGAGTCAAAGTTTGTTAAATTGTTTCTTGGCCGATAACCTGTTCCACCCTTCCAAAGGGCACGACCGGAATATACTACTGTCTCCCAGGTTGTTAGAAATATTTACGGCACCCCCACGCAGCCAGTACCTATGCCAAAGGTATGCACACCCACCTTACACAATACGGCTACAACCCAGTGGCAGCCGACAAGAATATATACTTCAAGCGGACCGAATAGGACATCATTGTTATGACCGTCATCATAGATGACTTTGGGGTAGCTAAAAACCAAGACGCAATGTACAAAGAACTCCTTGACATACTTATACGCAAATAACGGGTTAAGGGTTTAGGCTTTGCATCGCATCTCATCGGATGGAGCATCAGGCAAGACAAGGAAAAGCGTACCATACAAATCTCCCAGCCCCGTGTAACACAGGCCTTCATCAACTAAATGCACATGCAAGCAAGTCACCCTGCCTCCACCCCCATCTCTCTGGCACTGAACTCACCACACTTTGGCCTGACGAGTCCCCGCTTGACGCTAATATATACCCCTATACCCACGCATTGCTCATGCTTCGGTATCTTGTTGACTCTACTCTTCTCGATCTGGCATTTATCGCCAGACCGCTCGTACGTCAAAAAGCGCGACCAGTGTTACGACATTGTAAAGCCTTCACGCAAGTGGCCAGATACGTACAGGGCACAAAAAAGCATGGTCCCCTGTACACACCAGGTATGAATATACTCAAGAGCCAGTCATATGCTGACTTCACTGCGTGTAAGGACACTAGGCAGTCCACCTACGGTAACTTGGTCTACCACGCGGGCAACCTCATCTCCTGGTGCTCACGACGGATACAAGCAGTCGTCACCAGCACTTGCGAGGCAGAGTATATCGCGGCTAGCCACACGGTAATGCAAACCAGATAGATGCGATCCCTGCTCGGAGAGATTCAAGTCGCCGCTACTCCACCCACACTGCACGAGATGGGCATCCAGGCGGCAAAATCGATCGCAGAGTCCCAACCTCACACTCGGCGAGGGCAAGTACATCGAAGTTCGCTACCATCACCTTCGGGACGCCGCCGACAGCGGGGAAATCACTATTGTTCATACGCCGTCCAAGCCCCTGCAAGCCGACCTCCTCACCAAAGCCTTACCATCGACAACTTTCCTACGCCACCGTGCCAAGCTGTGCTTGACACCGGCCAAACAGCCCATACCAATGGCTGTAGTGTTATCATAACACCTCAAGATTATGGGCTGGTTACCAATGTCGTAGGACCTCCGTAGAGGTATTTTCTATCTAAAGCCCAGTCCGTCGGCGAGAACTACTAGTGCGACGGGAGGCAAGGGAAAACGGGTGCAATTACTCTCTACAGAAGACTTGACTAGCCATCGACTACTGTATCTAGGTTAATAGTTCTCTCGTTTTATCTAAGCGAAAAACACGGAACGGTAAAGGTGAATCAAGGCTTAAGTGAGCTGTCCGTACGGCGTACGCAAAAAGGTTTACAGAACATAACTCGGATTACAGCTACATGCTGTAAGAACAACCCGCGCAGTGTATCGTAAGTTGCTTGGAGGATATTTCATTAGTTGACACAACACCCAGTCATTTACATCCATAATTTCTAATGAGGTCAGATATGCTACCTACAGTACCACCACTAAGCAGTGATGACAAACCTCCCTGAGGCGAATTCCGGCGGCGGCTGCCGAAGCTCAGAAGAAAAACGTATCCCGGAGTAAAGACAGCAGGCTCGGGACACCTGGCCCCGCAGCCCTTCATCAGCATCGACCTTTACTGTGCGCTCCATTTCCCATTCTATCATATGCTTCTACCTATTTACCCGCTTTTGTTACGTGCTCCATTTACGCGATCTCTCGTTACCTCTATCTTTTCGCACCAGCGGCGCGTGGTCGCAAACCATGTACATGTTACATTACTCAGCTATGCGTGGATCGGAGAGCTTGAATGCATGCGGAAGGAGGCATGCAGACGCACAAATCCGGTGCATGTATAACCAGGCGTGGGCGTCGCGGACCAGCAGGAGGCGGTCCAGGCGGCACTGGGCTATCTTGGACCGTAGAAAACTTTCCGTAAACGCTCTGTTGGCAATGGGGGCCCAGAGCAGCGGAAACCCGTCCTGCGAGCATTCTACGACAAGGATTTCCGCTAAGAAGTCTGCTCGATCCAGAGGCATGATGTGAGGCCAAAAGATCCGTTTCTTGCGTGGGTTGACGTAGAGGCCAATCGTGGGGCTATCTCCGGCGAGGAGCCTGAGCGCCCGACGGATGTCGCCAAGGGTCGTGACGATCGTACCATCATCATTGTTAGAGACCACTCTAGTGCGGCACTGGCACTCTAAGGTAATGGCCCTGGAGGGGCAAGCTGGTTCCGGCTGAAGGGATCATCAATTGGTATGGCTGCTGTAGAGTGTAGGCTGTACTGTAGGATACTTTAATTACTGATAACCCCAGTATCCGCGGGATACGGGACAGTTGTCCATGGGGGATTCCGCCGCCGTGTTGCTGTACAGTACACTGCCTGGACGGAGTGTGAGTGCTGAGGGTCAATAAATATCAGGCCGCTAAGGCCCGACGGAAGTGTGCGCGCAGGCACTAACTATAACATTCTCTACATTGTAGCATCGCTTAGTTTACCATTTTCCACAAAATCATTACCGAGCCCCAATTCCTTTGCCTTTGTTAGCCAATCTCTTCCCATCCGACACCTACCTTCTTGAGATCGGGATCACCGCCTTGGCCTTTCATTTGGCTAGCGAGAGCGATTCCGCCGGCAAGCTTCCAAGTTGGACCGGCCCAAAGGACTACATATATTGGCGAAGAAGACTCAAGGAATTTATTCAACGAGACGACTTGGAATTGCTAGGGCTCAAGCCGCAACCAAAAGAAGCTACCGACATTCTACTCTCTCGTTGGGAGAAGGCAAGTATTCGCGCCAAGTCCGCAATTATCTTGATGCTAGCAAATGGGAATATGAAACAGAAAATTACAATAATCGACGATGATAATCGGAGCTCCAAGGATCTTTCGGACGCGCTCGCTCATCTGTATATATTTTCCAACGCGCGGACCGTCATCAATGTGCTTCAAGAATTAGATAGCCTACAGTACAAGGATGTATTCAACTGGGAAGAACACTTGAACAAGTTTAACGAAATCTTGAGCAAACTTGCATCGCTCTACAAGGGAGTTCCGAATGAGTAAAAGGCGTCAAAAATTATTCGAACGTTACCCGAACATTTCGCTCCGATAGCGATGATTTCAAGTAAATTGTTGTATGAATAGATCTTAGCAACAATTGCTACCGAGATCTCTCGAAGGAAGGCGAAAAGTACCGATGCTGGCGTTAATTTTCCGAAGGCATCTGCTGAAGGAGCAAGGAATAAAAACAAATGCAACAGTGTCCAAGGAGGAATAGTAAACAATAATAATTTCGGAAAACATGCAGATCTTTGCTGGGTACTTGGACGTGAAGATCATCGCTCAAAAGATTGCTATTTTCGCGCCGACAAGTTGAACGACAGGAGTCGAGATCGAGGTTGCGGACGGTATTTTGGACGTGGATCTTATCGTGGAAGTCGTGGTCGTGATGGAAAATCATATAATCAGAGTTTTGGGATTTATCAACATCATTTTGAAACTGATCAACGATATCAAATCAACCATCAATGGAAAAGCCGCAATCCCCCGTAAGGTAGCTTTGGGTGTGTTTTTTCTGCGGCACCGAACCAAACGGAGCTTCCTGTTCGTGTACTGGATCAACAGACACCCAGCTATCAAGGAGATGGACATTTTCTTATGAACAGCAGCGATACGAAACATTCGTCCCATCCCTACGAGTTCATGGCGCAGACAAAGTTCAAGACTGCAATTGCAAAATAAGGGACTGCCACATTGCCTGAAGCGTTGATTGATTCGAGGGGTCACACCACTTTTTCCACCCCAAGAGCTCCTTTGTGGATTATCAGACGATCAAACCCCAAGATGTTTAGCTGCCTCAGATGTATCAGTCTTATTTGGAAAAGAGAGAGCGTTCATTCCGTTGGCAGGAAGATTTTCATGGACATTTCTCCCAAAACGTATACAGACTCATGGATCCCGCGATCGTTTTCAGATGCGATACATGATCCCCTTTGGTGTGAGGCTATCGATCGGGAATACCGCGCACTTCGAGACCGTGAAACATGGGACTATGTTCCTCGCGATCAATCTATGAATTTAATCCCATTTCCTTGAGTATTTCGTCTCAAACCGCTGAATACTGAGGGCCACAGTTTCCTCCAGAGAGCCTGCTGTGTTACTCGAGGTGACATACAACTTCCTGTCGTAGAATTTGACCCGGAAGCTTTATACGCTCCCGTCGCATCCCGAGAAGCTATCGTGTTTCTTGTTATGGCCGCTGCAACAGACCTCATCGTTGAAGGAGGGGATGTGAGCAGTACAAGCCTATATGGGAAGATTGAAACAAAAGTGTACATGGAACAACCTACCGATTCAACTGGAAATATTGAGAGCCCTGGTTTCGTTTGCAGATTGGAAAAGTCAATATACGGTATTCGACAAGCAGGAACAAAATGGGGATCCTGATTTGTTGTAACAATGCTTAGTTGGGATTTCAAGCAGTCTGATGTTGATGAAAGGGTATTTTACAAGGCTGTTGGCACGGAGCTCATTGTCCTTGCCATTATTGTTGATGAAATATCCTTCGAAATCAATTCTCAACGACTTCTGGTGCATTTCAAGAAAAGAATTAGTCAATAATTCGATGTCAAGCTGTTTGGCCAACTTAATTCGTTCCTCAGATAGGAAGTAAAACACAGCCAAGACGCTATCAAGATTAGTCCAAAGTGTTATGTAGAGCAAGTTCCGGGAAAGCATGGATTGAGTGAAACCAATGGTGCTTTGACTACTCTTCCTGAATGTGCGAAGGTCATTCAGCAAAGGACTATGACAATCCAGTTAGTAAGAAAGAAAATTCCAGCTAACGCGCAAAAATCGGAGAGCTCCTCCATCTTGCAGTGTGGACACGCCAATACATTTCCTTCGAAGTCAACGCGCTTGCACGCCAAGTACACGCCCCTGTTGTTCGACATGTATCCATGCTAAAGGGTTTAATTAATTATGTATCTGAAACACGCCAAGTTGGTATCAAGTTCCCAAAGAACCAGAACAAAGGAAAACGAAAATTTGAGTGGACGAACTTGAAGACATTTGTGGATTCAGACTGGGCAGTAGCTAAGGGTTATAGTAATTCGACGACTGCTTTTATGGTTTTGCTCAACGATGCGCCCGTTACATGGAAGAGTCAACGCCAAACGATAGTTGCCATCTCATCTGCCGAGGCAGAATTTGTCGCTGTATCATCTTGCGTCAAAGAACTATTGTCATTAAGAAGATTATTTAGGGAAATGTTCTCATATGTGCCGTACGAAGATAACATGAAAATACCCCCAGCTATGGTCTTAGTGGACAGTACTGCGGCAATTGCTATCGCTGAAAGATAGCAAGTATCAGCTAAGAGCAAGCATATCGAGGTCATGTATCATCATTTCGTGACCATATCAAGTCGGGGACTGCGAAATTAATTCATGTTGGGACTGTCAATCAAGTTGCATATATTCTTACAAAGTCGGTTGACCGACGGATATTGGAGAAACATCGCCCAGCATTGATGTTGTAAAGAGATCGCAATAATGTTGTCAAAAGTAATTTGGAATAGGATACATCTTGCTTAATGTTAGATTGGAGCATCAAAAGTGCTTGTATCGAAGTCAAGTACGCTAAAATGGTAAAATTACAACTTCTAAACTTTGCAGCTGATCATGATTACCCATTCGGGCTGAGTGTATTTTACAACGGGGCATTAAGATACAGACCTGCTCCCCGCCGGTGTGACGTCCTCAATACCATCCGATTGAAGCCCTGCAGTTGGATTCGAGCTACCTTTGGGATCAGTTATGCGAATCACACCAAGAAATTAGGATATTCATTCCCCACAGATTTAGGACCCATAGATCAAACAGCGACTGAATGGCACTCTCTTGTCGTCCATCGCTCAAGCTATCCTGTCCCGAGCCCCGAAGCGCATGGATGACGGGGTACATCTGGTTAGATCTTAGCCGAATAGCTTGGAGGTGCGCAGTCCCCAGTAGATACTGAATGCATTAAACTTCTTCTTCCTCTCCTTCACTCCGTAAACCAGCTGATCACCGGCCGATGCCACGCATCCTCCAGATACATGCATTACAGTGCTGTAATCGCAAACAAACCAATCATCGTCATACTTACCCCTTTTGAATTCAAACCTTTACGGCAGATCCCAAGATACTGCACAGTGCGACAAAAATATAGCACACCCCCATTACTGGAAGCAACGAATCTCTGAAGCAAGCTTTTTTTAAAAATATGCCCAATGGCATTAATCTGAGCATTCGTAAGATGTGATGAGCCAGTTTTCATATTCGGAAATTTCTTTTTTATTTTTAGCACAAAAGGCTAACTGAAAGGGTGAAAAAAACATACAACAAGAACTCATTTTACTAAGATTGTAGGGATCGCCAATGACTTCAGTAGTCAGTCTTGTTTCTTTTCCAATCTAAAACTTGATTTATGCGCTTTAGCATGCTGTGGAGCAACTTATTGAGATATTTAGGGCCAATATTGTCCCATTCTTCCAAAATGGAGTTTCGAAGGTTTCCAAAATGATTAAACTGCCTTCTGTAGGCATAAATCATGCGCGCTATAGCAACCGCGAAACGTTTTCAATAGGGTTCGGACCTGATCTCTGTGCTTGCCACACCATAATATTTACATTCTTAGTAGTAATCCAGTCTTCAGTAAACTTTGCTTAATGAAAAGATGCGTTTTCCTGCTAATATTGAAGCAAATCAGGGTGCGAAACCTCTGCAAACCGAAGTAAATAGTCCTTCATCCTAATAAAATACTTCTCCGCGTTCTAACGCCCAGTAATAATTGTTAAATAACTTTTCCCTGCCGCCGAAAAGGCACCCCAAACCATAACAGATCCCTCACCCATTTGACGCTTTGACGATACTGTCTCCTCCCTACTCAAATCGTTCCAATAAGACTGAAAGCCAACCGGACCGTCCATATTGAACTTATTTTCGTCAGAGAAGACAATTTGGGCCCGATCTTCAGTTCTGTATGGGGCATGGTCTACGACCCATGTTAGTCTAATTTTTCAATGAGATACAGTGAGCGTTGGATACCTTTTAGCCTTCTTAAACTTCGTGGAAGGAGAACCAAAAAGGATTCGGAGCTTTATGCGCTTCGAAACAGATAGGGAAAGATTTTTGTGGATGTCTCCGGCATTCCCATGTCATGTTCGTGCTTCCCTGCAAACGAGGCCTTCTGCTGCTGGAGTCAGTTTTTGGGGCTTCCCAGGGGACTTTTACTTCTCATAGTTAGTTATAACCTTTCTAGCCTCTTCGCAATCTTAGATACCGACCATTTAGCCTCATGGAATGACGAACTTCTAGCCTGTTCGGATTCTGTGAGTTTGAAGGCTTTTTCCAGGATCAGTTCCCTTCAAACTTTGCACGGGATCGGGAGATGCCCGTTCCATGAGTTTAATACACACAGAGGATCACAGTTTTTTAAATTTTGGCGCAATGCAGTGGTTTGCTTCAAGTGAGCTATGTTTACTGTCACCCTCTGAAGTAGCGTTTTTGCAATAACTAAAAAAGTATGCTTTTATATTAATCGTAGCCTTACATGTGTCCTTTGGATAGCAATTAAACACACTTGGCCAGTTTTGCTTTTAAATTGGAGGATTTTTCAAGCGAATCCCTATTGCCATGATTTATTGATCCATATACTACTGATCAGAGCATTCAGTAGTGCAGTAGTTCGCATCAAAACAGCCCTCGCTAGTATCGAGGACATACGCGAATAGAAGGTGTTTTTCCACGTCTTCTCCCGAAGTTTCGTCTGAAATGATGCAGTAAAAACGAAGGAACAAGGTATCGAAATTGAGTCACCAGGTACCTTTCTGGAGGGGTGAAAAAGGCGTTTTGATAAGTATGCTGATCACTGTATGTACGAGAAAGGGCGCTATAGGCATCCCAGGCGCTGTTTTGAAGCCACTCTATGGAACTCCGCTACATGTTTACTTTTGCCGCTGCCTCCGGCAAGGCCCTGCCGACGGGCTTTCAACACCGGAAGGTGGTGTTGACGCAAATGTTCTATCCAGAAGACGCTTTGAAGCGCGTCTGGGAGTCGTAGAATTCTCCCGCTCAGCGGCGGGAGTACTCATCGGTGTACTGTCTTCTTCATTTTTTCCCCTGGCTCCTTCGTCATCCGCATCGGCGTCCGTCTCGCAAGCAGCACATCCCGTAAGGCGAGGCGTTTTTCGGAGCTTTAAGGCCTTTGTAGAATGACACAGACTCCAGCAGCTTTTCCTTAGCCCTGGATACGTCCGGATGCACAGCTGAACGCTACAAACGGGACAAGAGTAAGTTGAGCGATGTCCACGCCACTCACCTTTGTGTTGCCCGCATAACACGCAGTACAATACTGTACCTTGCTTTGGGGTGTGGCCGGGGACGACAAAACGGAGCTTAAAGCCCTCTGCGCTGTTGAAGAACATGATGCGCTTCCTACGTCGCGCTTTTACTATCACAATAAGCCTCTCTGCCTCCCTCCTCGGTATTCCTTCTTGCTCTAAAGCTTCGTGCTGTCCTTCTTGTATCGTTAAAGACTCAGCGTAGGAAAGCAGTTCCTTAGAGACATCATACATAAAATGTGCCGTTGCTTGAACCTTGTTCAATGCATTGCGGTAGTTGTCTAGGGACTTCAACGTCTTTTTGGACTCCAAAAGGTCCTGCCTTTGAAACATCCGCCACGCGAAGAAACCATTAATCGCGACCGTCTTGAGAACCTGTGAAACGATCTTCTGTTCCCATTTAAAGTGGCATGTAGCACTGCGCAGTATAGCTCTTTGTTGTGCACCGTCCATCCCTGCCTTCGTTTTAGAATAGAAGGATTGCGCAGCATGTTTAAAGAGCTCCAGGGGGAGGAAGGGTCTACTAGCTCTGACATTCCCGTTATTGATGCGCCAAAAGTTGAGACGTGATGTTACCGTGTCGTGCAGCGCTTTCGGTACAAAGGCAGGGATTGCACCATTTTCATCATGAGCCCACTCGACGAGTGGTGCAGCAAGGGACTTCACAGTCTCATAACAGAGCTGCTGCACGGAACCTGGACAGCGAATAACAACGATGTAGAAAATGCCGGTTTCGGCAGCGGCGACATAAACAGCATAGCTGAACCCCAACACCACGAGCTGATGCATAATTTGAGCCGTGTGCTTTTTCGGGACATATCTGCGAAACATCGAGTCTCCTACTTCACATTCGATGGGTTCCGAAGTCGAAAGTGCAATACTTTGTCCGAGCGTTGACGCAGCAATACGAGTCTTAATCTCAACCGTAGCCAAGACAAAGATATTATCAGACCCCGCGGTGTCGGCGTACGTAGCAGAGTTAAAGAGCGGCAGGGCAGCTTTCTTGAGGGGAGGCTACGCCGTCCAGCGAGCAGGCGAGGTAAGGGGCGTCTCTGCGCCCCAAAAGCCCTGCCTCGAACACATCTTCCACGAAAGAAAGGCCACGCAAAGCAGACAATGCAGCGTATTCGTCGGCGGACCCGCGCATCATCGCCTCCGTAGACCGCTTGGAGGAAAACCATCCATCAAATAAAGCCTTGAACCACTCTTCCATTGTCTTTTCTTGAGCAGGGCCGTCAATACCCAATGCTGACCGCGCCTCGTTTCTGCTTAGGAGCATCAAGCCAGCATCCGTGCCCGTAACTCTGAACTGGCGGAGGACGAACCAGTCCGCACATCTCTTGCCTATAGTCAGCGGTCTTCAGTTCGACGAAACTACATCTTCCAAAGTGTCCTTCAGTTCGACGACATGAGGCCCTTCGCTTGGTCTCCTCGTGTTCAAAACCTTGTTGAAGGATACGTTCGCTTTGGGCACGGCTACCCATGTATTCAAGCTCTCCTGCACTGGGGTCGGCACAGTGTACATAAACCTGAGAACCTTCGCGAACTTCTCAGTCCCCTGCTCGCGAACCGCAACGGTGGTAGCTCTCTTCTGTCCGAGTATTGAGGCCGCAGATGACCCCACAGTTTTGGTCGCAAGAAACGCTTCCGGTGCAGGTTGCGGGGTGTCGTCAACAACAAACCCTCGCGGCCGGTCCAACTGCAGCGTGGATACATGTACACCGTTCCCGACATACCCTCCTTCCGCGCCATCTCCTGCCGTTTCCTCATCGCCCAGCTCCTCCTCCTCATCAGCCCTGCTGGGGTTGAGGTAAGAAGACGCGACAAATGGATGCACACGCAGGAGGTGGTCGGGCATGACAAAGACTGAGCTGAATCCAAACTCAGTGAGCAGCTCCATGAACGCCCCTTTCCCGTAACCCCTGTCTGCCGTGACTATGCAGGAGTTTGTTGCGCCCTCACCACGACCCTCCGTAAGCACCTCAAATAAACGGCGAACAGACAGGAGCTGTGACTCTCCGCGGCGACGGAACCGGAGAGCCAGCACAATTCTGAAAAGAGCATCAGCTACGGCATCCGCAGAGTGGCCTTCCTTGTCTGCCTTTCTAGCGCTAAGCATCTTGACCTGATTTTCAGCGGCGCGCGTACCATAAAGATCGTCGTCCAACGTTGCGAGGAGGTGCAGAGGCACAAAGAACACCTTCTTGGTGTCCCTGAACGATAAATGCTCAAACTCCCCCAACTGTTGCGTCTGTCGCGTTGTGCATTCCACTCCATCTGGCCGTCTCGGCCACGCCCTGTGGCGGAGAAGGCCAAGATGTTGTCAGATATAAATCTGACCTTATCAACAGACGGCGGCGCACTCCCAGACTGGCGTAGAACATCAACAGCTTTGCCAAAGCTGAAGCCGGTTGTGTGCGATAGAAGCAGAACCGCAACATAGCGATACATGTCAGACAGCCTGATGACTCCAACCTCATGTTCCCGTAGTCTGATAAGCTCGTTGAGCCACTCCGTAAGCTGAATGAGAACCCTGTTCATCAATAAAACGACAAACCCACTTCTGTTTGGTGCAACGTCCCGTACCGCGCACTCGAGCTTCATCTTGTCGACCGCAGTCTTGACAAGCAGCCGAGCGCGGTCATGTAAGACTTTGTCAGCAAAGACTTGTTCGAGCTTCACCGACAGGCATTTCGAAGAGCTGAGATGCCATCCCTCACTAGGATCTCCCCTGGTACGAGACGCACGAGCAGAATCCGCCCCACGACCCCTACCACGACCTCTGCCACGCCCTCGACCTCTTGTAGATGCACCCCTTCCCCTCCCGCGTCCCCTTCTCACTTCGCGTCCGGGACCTGCTGTCGCTGTCCCCGTAGGCGTACCGTCGGCGGCCATGTCGATTCGCGCGCCACCGACAGAAGCGCTGCTGCCAGTGGGACCTTCTGATGGCCCAGCACGCCCGCGTCTTAGACCCGTAGCTGGGTTCGGACCAGCTGCAGCCAGATTAGATGGCGCAGGAACACGCGAGGGAACAGGAGCAACACCGAGATTGTCGTCCACAGTTGACGAGTCTCCAGCGGCGAAGGGCGCAGGAGCGTCAGTCACCGTCGCCATGCTCGGGCGTTTGGGTATGGCAGAGGACGAGCGGAGGGTAAGGGGACGAGCACGGACGCGAGGAAGCGCTCAACGGCGATCTGCGAAGGTGGGGCAAAGGGCACAGGAGGCAGTGCGGACAAGCCGCCGTATCTTGGGAAGCAGTTGACGGATTTCAGTTCTTGAACATGCGGCGGGCAGCTGAGAGCGAGGCGATTCTTGTGGAGATTGCACCAATTAGATTAAAGCAATTTTTAAAGGCAAGAAGTGTGGTCAAAGCACCTTTATTCTAAGCCTTTACTGATCAGTATACTGATCCCTGGACGTGTAACGGCAAAAATCCAAAAATAGGTTATGATCAGTATATGGATCAATAGTCACTCGTTCAATCGTTCACATTATTGCCTACACCGTTTCTCTCCTTACTAACTCCGCACTCATCCAACAAGTTCTCGGCCCTACCCGACTCCACCTCGCCCGCCTCCTCGCTCCCGCCTATGACCCCCTTGCCACCGCCCTCGACCTCCCCCCGGATCTCCGACTCGAGAACCTCATCTCTCGTACGCCCAGACCGGTCGAGTCCCACCTCCACCCCCCATCACCGTGCCCGCCTGGCGGCCGTCGCATCCACTGCTGCTTCCGCCCCATTCTACACCCTACCGCTCTTCAGCAACGACCTCTACGTCGAGGCAGAGGTCTGGCGCACTATGGTTGATGTCCGCCTCGGTAACCCCCTATTCGATGGCTCTCGTCTCCTGCCCGATGTGCTCGACAAGTTCAGCCCAGCCCATCCCCATACTGGACGCTCCCGGTCACCACGCATCCGTCTGCAAGGGCGCAGTGGGCTCGGTGAGACGACATAACCGCCTACGCGATCATCTCTTCCGTCACCTAACCCACCCTGCTATCGCCCTGTCCGTCTCGCGTGAACGACCCCTGGCGGCTGATCTCCACAAAAGCCCGCCGAACAACGGAAGCTCGACCTGGTCATTGACGATCCACTCTTCGCTCCCTCCCCTCAAGGCATCGACGTCACCATCGTAAGCCCCCACTCTCGCCCCTACCGCGACCTCGCCAATGGCGGTGCATCCACGCTCGAGCGGGCAACCCTCAAGAAGCACAATTATTATGGCCCCCCATGCCGGTCTGAAGACATCGACTTGCGCCCCCTGGCCTTCGATGTTTATGGCCAGATTGACATCACCGGCCTTCAACTCCTCCAAGACATCGCAACTTGTTTCGCCGCTAGACGAGGCAAGCCCACATTCACGGAGTTTTGTGCACTTCGCACCACGTTGTTTGCCTTCGTGCAACGCTACACTGCCGTTATGATCAACCAGCGTCAATTCAGCGCTGTTGAGCCCCACTAGGTCCAGCTGGGACCGCTCGGTCCCCTCATTATGCATTTGAATACAAGGTCACCGTTTCCCCCCTTGGATAGCAATGTACACTCTTGGCCAGTTTTGCTTTTAAATTGGAGCATTTTTCAAGCGAATATTACCTCAGTTGGGGGGTGGGCTATATTTTTGTCGTGCACTCTTTAACCAAACTCCCCCTTCAGAGGCGTGGACAAAGCACACACCAACCCCACCCCTTCCGCACCTGTATTCCCACCCCCAAGCAACACCCACCTCCACCACCATGCATCCCATGTCGTCCCACCCCACTCGCACACATTCCAACCCAAACCCCTTCTCAACAACAAACCCGTCCACTACCCAACCATCCAAACTCCCCAAGATAAATAAATGTTCACCACACCAATGCATCGAATACAAGGCCATTGCCTCGTACTCAATACACACGCACTCACACTACACGTCTCTATATCAACACAAACCCCACCCTCGCCTCAACCACAACCTACCCTCACACACCGCCCTCTTTGACAATACAGATGGCTCGTGCTGCACGATCGCACGCGTGTGAGTGCGCGGGAGGAGTATTTGTAAAGTTCGGTGAGCAGTGTTGTAGAGTTCCTAGAGGTTGGGTGCTTTACTGCTGGATGGGATTGATGGCTTTCTTCAGTGGTGAGGTGGACACTCGAAACATTGAATGACGTGCGGCGTGATACGCGGTTCGAGGGGTGGACAGATGGGATGCAACATGTTGGACTGTGCAATACAAAGTCCCGGTCGCCAGCAAATATCCCCTACTCATTTACTGCAAATAGTTGCTTTGGCAAATAGCTAATAACAGAGGATATACTGTAGTATCATTGGGCATATTCGCTAGCTAGCGACTACCAGTTACTTCCCGCCGAAATAATAAAATTTAAAAAATGCTACAGTCTACAGTGCAGTAGGATTAATTCAAAAATATTTGAAAATTTTGAAGTAGCATGGCAAAGTTCCACCTCGCGATGGGATGCACTGTAGGGTGGACTCATTCAGTCGTGGACTGAATTAACTTTATACAAATTATCAAAAAAAATTGATGGCTATACCACAGTATACTGTACTGTTCCAAACTGTAAAGTTTGTAAAATTTACCTTCTGCGATTGTCATAGGTCAAACCGCATGCCTCAAGACCCAAACTGCCAAATTGCATTTACTGTACAAGCACAGTAACGACGTTACCCAACGTTAAGATCTGTACAGTAGTCCAGAATCTTGCCTTTCATTTCAATGTGTTGCTCGATCGCCAGTTCACCTGCTGATCGAGCAGCACATTACTGAGTAACACTTCTCACCATCACTCAACTCACATCATCAACCTTCCACATCCCAACTAGCAATGCCCCCATGAGTACCTCCCATCCAACCAAGTTAATCCTTCCTCCTCTTCCACCCCTTCCTCCTCCACGCCCAAACCAAACATCTTCTCCGTCGTCGAAAAGTTCACCCGCTCCACCACCTACACCGACCACGAATCACTAACCAACGATCTATCCACTTTACTTTTTCACCCCACCCTCTGCGACACCTACATCACCATCAACCAAACCAAAATCCCATTTCCCTCACAGATCCTCTGTGCCCGTTCCCCCTACTTCTCCACCCTTCTATCCTCACGCTGGCACTCCACCAAACCACTCACCAAACCCAACACAACCCCGTCCACTTTTACCCACCTTCTCAATCATCTTCTCACTTCTCTGCCCCCACCTCCACTCTCCATCTCTCAAACCATATCCCTTTATCTCCTAGCAAACGAACTACACGTCCCCACCCTCGAAGACCAACTCCTCTCTCGCATCTCCACCAATCTCACCACCACAACCCTCCCCCATTACATCCGATCCCTTCAAGCCATCTCGCCCCCACCAGAGCCCCTCGAAGCCATCCTCGTCTCCTTTCTCTCCACCCATGTCGCCTCACTCTCCTCATTAGCCAACGGCGATTGGCAACTCATGCGCATCCTGTGGCGTCTTCTCATCAATGCTCATGCCATCTCCAAGCTTCCCTCACCTTCACTATCTGCAGCTTCTCGAACCATCGCTCGCTTCTCCGCCATCATTCAAGGTCGTCTCAAGCGTCTCCCGGAACTATTAGCCGATGAAACCCCCGCAGATCGTCAAATCATGCTCGGCTTCCTACTTCATGCAGCCCCACTCACCTTTTCGCAGGCCATAGAGCCGTGCAACCTCTTTAGCCCCCAGCAAGTCCTGCACAAGTATCGGGCCCACGCTACTGCCTCCCATCCCGCTCCCCCCAAGACCAATCGTTTCCGCGTCCTTTGTGAGAGTTCCCATCCCCACCCCTCCGGTTCTCGCCTTCACAGCAGTATTCATTTTATCCAAGTTCCTTCCAATGGCTACGGCTTGTGTGATTCCTTGCTGCGTTTTGATCGACGTTGTAGCTTGGGCTTAGGTTCCGAGTTGGCCTTTTATACACGCGACCCGCGGCTTGGTGCCCATCCGTACACCTTTTCGGTCGGTAGTCGACTGTTGTCTGAATTGACCTTGCCAGGTACAGAGTTTTGGTACGCGTTTGAAAGCCAAGACTATGATGAGGGAGTCGACCCGCCGCATTATAGAAGATGGGGTTGGCGCTTTTTCGTGGAGGCTATCGTGCCGGAAATTGATGAAGTCGACTGATAGAGATAATATAAACAGAACCAATGGGAGAGGTTATTGTGAGTTGGATTGCGATTTTGATACTAGAGTGTGCGAGATAGGCGATTGTACTGCCGTTAGCCAGACTGGGACGATGATCCGCCGCGTACAGTACTGTACTGTACATGTAGTCTACAGTAGCCCGTCTGAAAATAAGTTGAAAATGGCGGTTCATTTATGCCATTAGGGAAATCGGTAATTGGGGATCTGGATTATTTGCAAATCGAGACGTTTCTCTTCGGTATTTGTGCTATCATCCGTATTACTTTAATACAGAAGGTTTCAACTGCAGCTACTGCGTTCTTGCGCAAAGATCCTGTATTGCGCAAATACTCGATTTTTTAGGTAGCGGCTTTGAATTACTTTACCACAGGCACATGCAGGTACAACATGCACAGTCTTGAATACCCCACTGTAACAAACCTAAAATTAGGTTTGATTAGGCTTGATCTTTCAGCACAAACAGCATAGTTAACGAGTACAGCAAGTCATTTCGAGACTGAAATTAGAAATGGTATCGTGTACAGTAACAGAAACAAATGCATATTAAAAAAATTTATTGATATTTATAGCAAAAAAGATTCGTTTCATGTTCAGTCATAAAATCCGTTCATTTACTAGGAAGGTGGGGGGAACTGTGCAAGGGGACTCTGCGAGTATGCTGTTTTCTCGTTGACGATACAACCGCTCATCTAGCGGGTCGCCGATGAAGAGGGTATCATTTTGAATCAGTGATACGCCGACGACGGTACAATATTGGCTGGTTTCGAAAATTATTCTCGTATCATTTTTTTGGGCGTACACAAACGTCATTTGTGAGCGGCGTATTTCGGTATCCGGTTCGGAAATTACGGCGGTCAATTGTACTATTTCTGTTCCATTAAATTCCTATGTTTCATGATTGCACGTTAAATACGGTGACCGCAGTCTGGTCACCACACCCATCCATACCAAAGATAACAAAAATGTATCAATGTCACCCCCAGCTCGCTATCTTTATAATCACACCTGCTTTCCCTTGTCGCAGGATGCAGTGCATCTCGCCGGTAACTACATTAGCTTTAATATGCTCCGAGGTAGAGGAGAAGGAACAACCCGAGGGCTTTAGGTCTTTACTTTCTGCATCAGAAAGACCTAGGAGACGGAGATATATTTCTCGTTGCGCTCTCTAGGCGCCAAAGAGTTAGGCATTCGAAATCTAGGTTTGATCTGGGTGTGATCAATCCTTAATCACCCTTACCGTATTCGATCCCGGCACATTTACATACCTGCCGAAATATTTTTCTCGTTTCTATGAGAAGTATACACCATACAAGCAAGTCAGGTAAATTGGCGATTCTCAACCGACCTGCTTCTGAGAAGGGGCCTGGAAGACCACGTAGTATGACTTCAAGCCAGTGCCTTGCTTTGACTCTTTCGTTGTACAGGACAAGAGGGTCTTGAATGGTTCTATGCATTTTATTTGGAATCAATGCCCTTGTTTGTTCTGTTTTCTCCAGATTTGGTCGTAGATCACTGCTTCATTTTTTAAGCAGGTACGTCTATGCGTCTGTTAAGCTACCTTCAGACGAAGAGATCAGAAGATTTTAGGCCGCATTTAAATTTAGACACGCGTTGCTTGGAGACGTTAGTGCAGTTGCCGATGGAGTCAAGCTACACTTAGATCAATAGGGGACGGCTATCATACAGAAAATGTTCTACAACTTCTGAAGACATGATTATTACGTCGGCAATGTTTTGGTATTTGCCCCAAATGGAACAATTATCTCATTGCGCCAGGATCAATGCACGAATCTTACATTGCCGATTGATGAGGAGTATATGACAACTTAGAGGCTATACCTTTCTCGGCGGCAGTGTAGACAAAAAGCTGGAAGAAGACCTGCTTTGCTCCTAAACTGTAGGAGGATGGAGGGGTTAGACAAAGCAAATGACGCGGAACCTATGATTTACGTAAGAAATTCAGGTCTTCTAGGAGTTTTGCTTGTGTAAAAACTGTGCAATCGGTGGGCTTGATGCAGCTGGGTGGATTGTGTCCCCTGGATAGCTAGAAAAGACGCTAAAATTGTGGGGTGCGTTCACATCAGGTGCGGTTCTGGGCCCTGCGACTGGGTAAGAAGTACCTTTCAGTAAGCGCTGAGGGAACGTTTTGGGTGCTCTTGCAATAAAACATAAACGACGCAAGCTGATATATGAAGAATAAGCCAAAGCATCTCGATTGTACAGGTTCCTTCAACACTAGGCCGAACTTTGTTTATCAAGCAAGTATAAAAGGTAGCTATAATCAGGTCTCCTTGTTTTTTCTGTATTGCAATGTGTGTTACGGTACTGAGTCAGTATTTGTCCGGGATCTGCCTTAGGCAACACGGAAACCACACACCACCTACCTGGAGTTCGAGACCAGCTTCCTCTTTAAGGATCTTGCGACCCAGTAGCTTCAATGTCGTCAACGACGATCCACGGGTGTCTCGTCACGGACGACAGTCACCTTGTACGGGACAGGATAATGGTTTATAGAGCGGTAAAGGCGCTTGGCGGCTGAAGATTGGCAGTATCCCTCCCCAGGTTGTTAGGCCGGACCGTGTCCCAATGTCATCTGGGGTGTGGCTGCTCCGAGTCTCGAGAGCCAACAGGCTGGAGAGAGTATCTCCTGCTCGAGCGACGGTGTCGCGAGCCTTGGGACTCCACGGGAGATGCGCGGAGAGTGTCCTCATACGACACACCGGTGGGCGGTTCCACTTGTATGTAGACGCTGAGTCACGTAAGCGCCAAGAATACGATACGGGTACTCCGTACGCTATCTCGACTTGTATGTAGACACTGAGCTACAATAGCGCCAACGGCGGCACGAAGCCTTCAAAAAGGGTATAACCCAAATTTTATGCAAAGGGAAACCCGGGCGAGATAGACACAGTCATAACCACGGTCGTCACTGACGAAGGGCTTCGACGAAAACGAAAGGTGGGGACTAATTCCAGAGCTTGCACCGGAGTGCACTCTTTAGTGTAGAGCTACCAGACTCTAGAGGCAGGTATAAATACTAGCTAGCTATCTACAAGTTACTCCAAGTCCTACTGTTAACCCTAAGTAAAGTTAACCCTAATCCGTTAGTGCCAAGCCATGGCGGCGACAAGTTAGTGATCATTAGACAGAACACTTGGCCCAATGGGAGGGCGTGGCCGGAAACAAATCAGAGGGTAGTCATCGAGTTCGGCCCGGCCCCATCAGGGCAAATTACATGACCAGTGGCCGTTAGGCATACAGGGTGCAGCTGTCAGCAGCTTTGGGTGACAGATAGTTAGTCAAATAAAGGTTCTCGAAATTCGAGCAATAGATAGTCCACCCTCCCCTTAGGGGTGTTCACGGTTGCCCGTTGCACTACATATCACCCTTCTGAGCGCACATCCATGTGTCCCTGTAGGATTACAGCAATTCGAAACCTCGGAGAGGGGACTTATTTCTCATGCAAACGTTCACACGAGCAAGCCCGTGTCGCCAAAGTAGAAGGTGAAATTGTTTTTCCGATTTTGTTTTTCACTTTTTGGGGGCGCGGCTTCACACTGTGCAAGGTGCCGCAGGGGTGAGCAAGACGCAACATCGCGGGTGTACTTCGCGCGCGGAACTTTCCGTTTAGTCCATTAAACTGCGCCACACCAGTGGTGTATAGTCTCTCATCAGTTCATCGGTCGACGGCCGCGGCAATATTTAAGCGGCAGTTGGCGTCGCCACTTTGCGTATTCATCTTCAATTCCTGTGCCGCGGACCGTGTCGCAGAGCTACAGAGTCGAACTCATTGCTCCAATCATTCTCTCCAACTGTACCACCACAATCATCAGTAATTTTCACATTCGCTCGCTCCCCACTCATTCCTACAGTACCTCGCAATCGGCATCGCCGTGGATATGGTTGTCCCACCACAATGTATTAATCCTCTAAACGCTTTCTTTCTCGTCAAGAGCTCGAAAATGGCGACATGCGGACTCATGCGCAGCTGTTTGTGCGATGCCCACGGTTTGACACGCGCTCCTTTAGGACTACCGTTTCATCGAATATTACTGCTATACCGAGCTTGAGCGTTGGGTGATTCTCGGTGGGATCCCGTTGCGTGCGCTGTCATCATTCGAGTGGCGGCATCGAGTGGCTATGTACACGGCAGATCTTGGGACTCATCACCGCCACTGGCGCAATGGCCATTGGGAACCTCTTCATACCCGTGCGCTTCTTCGAAGTGATCAAGTGGAGCGGATGGCGGACAAGATAAAACTTATGGGCTTTCAAGAGTTTCTTGGCTTATCGGCGTCGCGTCTGGACTTTTGGGGTCCTCGATTGCCCAGCGAAGAATATTATGCTGAAGCATTGCTCGCGGTCCTGTGGAATCCCCAACAGCTTCCCAAGGAATACCTAATCAGCGAACTCCCCCCCGTCTTCGCGTATCTTGGCTCAAAAATAATTGAAACGCCTGAATCAGCCCTGTCGGTTCCACACTGCACTGGATGTTCGCTATCGGTCGGCAAGTTCGTTACATGGGAGCCATAAGATACCTTCTTTGTCTGGTGGGTCCCACCCCGCGTGTGCATTGCGCTTCAAAACTTGGGGGAACCAACCTTGAGCATTTACTTATGCAGATTGGACGCGCATCGCAAAAGTCATTGACTGTACAGCGTGGGCAAGCGTGCCCGAAAAGAATCTTCAAAGGCATGCGAACGATCGGAGTCCGTACTGTCTAGGTCGCACCGCGGCGGATGGCGACTATGTGTGGTATGAACCCTGGGCTCATGAGGTGCTGGAGGAAGCGGAGGTACGACAACGGAGGGCGCCGCGCCAAGATGGGAACTCCAATGCGCAAGCCTTTCCCAGTAACGCGGGTGCATCATCAAAAGAAGCTTGTCTTACGCGCACCTTCGCAAATGCGGGTATGTCAAACCAGGAGACTCCTGTATCAACTCCAACACCGGCGGTGTCCCACAACAAAACAAGGCTCGACTCGGAACCACCAGCGGGTACTGTCCCCACGCCTCCACGAGCTACCAGGTCTTCGCAAAAGATGGCACTAATTCCTACCAGCCCAGGGCAAACAACTCCAGCGGTTCCACCAAGGGTGCCCGCATCAGTTCCTCTCCCGTGCTCGCCGATGGTAGCCACTACCGCAGCAACAGGCCCTTCAGTGACCGGACCTTCGTCTTCTGGTCCCTCTTCTTCACCGGAGTTTGTCGTCAGAAGTCAGCTAGTGGGCAAACGGGCGGTGCCCACCGATCGTGAGAAGTCACCAGAAGGCAAGAAACAAGCAGTCGAAGTTATCGACTTGACAAGCGACGTTGAAGACTGTCAACCGGGAAAGATCCAAGGGGATAACAAAGTTGCACTTAAAAAATACAGTGCGCCAACGTCGCTAATGGAAGAGGGGCAACAGGGTGAGGGTCCAGTGTCGATGGCCGTTGACCAAACCGTCACGGTGGTACTTTATGACGCGAGTGCAAGCTCGGTCCGGAGCCCGGCGGAATCGACAGTACAGGAAACAGGAAGGGAGGCAGGGCCGCCGGAGGCGGAAATCCACAATGCGGGGTTTCCACAGTATGATCCGGTTGGGTATCACCCAGATGCGGCGGGCTTATTCATCGAATTCCTTGGCCACCTCATGTCCCCTCCCGCTGGGACATGGGCTCCTACTGTACCCGACCTTATCATCCAGGCGCGAACGGTTTTGAGCGAAGAACGACTGCAGCTACGGGACGGGGAAACGGTATCCCTTCTGGGTTACTTGCGAGATCCCCGTCTTCCTTCGACGCGCCATATCTTACTCTCCAAGGGTGCTTGGCACATGATTCATCACTTTGTGGCAAGCGTCACTGGCACGCCAGATCGGCCTCTGCCTTCTTCTGTTTTTGGTATCTATCGTACCATGGTGGCGAACGCGCAGCGCTTGGGTGACGCCAATCGTGAGGAGCATCCCGGATATACGGCGCCCGGCGAACTGGAGCAGTGAAGGGAAAATGTTGCTACTGTATTAAGGGAGTTAGGGACGGAGAGAAGTAAGGGCGTTACGGATTTTGAGGGGTGAGGGCCTAAGTAAAGGTTATGGTGGGGTAGTCAGCACCTATGGAAGTAAGAAATGTGAGTTAAAGTCAAACCGTCTGGTCATCACCCCCTGGGTATTCAGCTGTCTGCACCAGTGGTGATGTGGTGTAGTGCAGTTAGTGCACGAAGCGATAGTCAGGAACCATATGATAAACAAGTTAACCATGACCGATTAGGGGCTCGGAGTATCGACAAGGGACGATGCCAGGGCGGTCCCGAGAATAGGGTGACCAAATAAGCTACAGGTGAACAGCGTGTCACGGGGAGACCACTTTGTGAGCAGATTACGCCGTGCAAAGCGACAAATAGGAGGAGCGCAGAGCTCGTACGATGCCCAAATCCCCCTTCTGAAGCGTTAACTTCCCACTTGGCGTGTCAGCAGCCTGAAGTTACAAGGGATGACGAGGTCCGTTGTTCAGACACGGGCATCATCAATCCGTGAAGCGGGTCTTACAACATCTCTCAGCTTGACCGGATGGAGGGCAAACCGCGAGGGAGAAGTGGTGAGACTTGAGGCGGACCGCGATAGGTATCGGCCAGTACAGTCCTATCCAAAACAAAGGCCAATGCACTTAGACTCGTGTACACCGGCAACGCTATGGCGGTACCAATTCCCGGCGGTGAGGCATCGTCCAACATCTACCATATTTATCGATGCGGGAAGTACCAGACTTTTGCCAACAGAATCCCCCACAACCCGCGGCGTCCCCAAAAGTGCGGGGATTCATTACAAAGAATAAACAGAAACCCCTGTTACTGTCCCATGAACCAGGATACGATTCAATGACAGCGCGGGCGACTCGCTGAGCGTCGGGAAGGGCCACAGTAGGGTCAAGGTCACGCAGTAAACGGAGCACGCTCAACCACTTGTCATAAATGGGCGATGCCACTTCTGAAGCTTCGGCGCGGTGTCTATAGTCCCTTGCTTGGCGCAGACGACGCACTTCTGCACCAGAACCCTATCATTACCCTGTTTGCAGGGTATTCACATCCGGCAGCACTGAAAATTTCCGCCGCTTGAAAAACTGCAACACCATGCTTCCTCGCAACGCCGTTATCGGTTCTCAGGTCGCCTTTTCTTGTGGGTAGTCCGTCCAGTTGACGCAAAGGAGCAACTCATTGTCCTCTGCACGGCCATGCTACAGGGTGTTTTCGTTGAAATACTCCCGCTCCGATTTGCTCTCCACTGGTGCTGATTTAGTGAGTATGGACCGGCCGGGGGATGATTGATCACGTGGTATTTTCCTAACTGATCGGGCCGGGTCCTCTTCCCTCCTGTCGTCATCCTCACCACTTTCGCTGTCTTCTACGAGAGTACCTGTGTCTCCGCGTTGCGGACGGATCATCTAGTAACCTACAGGCAGGCATCTACCCGCATTAGGGTATTTACGGGCAGTGGCAGCACTCGCTGCGTGTTATCGTCTCACGCGGGCATGGGTAGCGGGCATGATCCCGATGGAGCTCCTTTATCATAAGCCCTTCGCGAAGGCGGCCGTTTCGTGGGCGGTTCTTGTAGCTGGATCCCACGATTTCCCGCGACACTTCCCTGGGTACTACCATTTTCCGTGTCGTTATTTTCGCCAGTGGAGACTCTTCCGTTGGTAGATCCAAAAGATCTTTGGACCACGCACTTCCCATGGGTATACTCTCAGGCGTAAGACTTGCAAATAATCCCTGCGGCATCAAAGCCTCTTCGTCCGTGGCGCACGCGACCTCGTCACGAGCACCTGCATTCTCAAGTGGAGCTGGCAGTGCCCGACTCCTATACTCAAGCGGGTTCGGCACTAACTCCAAGCGGTCCCTCGACACTCTCTCACGCACGTCTACATCTTCTATTACGACGCTGTCGTCGTATACCTCGGTCATGCGATAGGGTCCCATCGCAATTGGTGATGTTTCCCTGTCGAAGATCCGTTCTCCTTTCTCAAGAATACGTATGCCCCCACGGGGATGTCTTTTGCCGGCTTACGTAAGCGAGCAGAAAAGTATCTCTTGTACCGTGCTTGCTCCTTGTCGATGGACTGTTGAGCCATCGACATCAGACCTTGGAGCCAGGACCTCCACCGAAGGTGGTACTGCTTGGTCGATGGCGACTCCTCCAGCGTGGGCTGTGTCCGTAACGCAAGGGACGTAGGCGCACGTGAGAAAACTAAATCAAACGGATCAATTCTCGTGGTCCGGTAGACATAGGGTTTATACGCAAACGTGAGCGCATCGGTGAACAAGTCCCAATCCTTGGGGTGGGCACCCACATACTGGCATAACGCTGCCAGTATCGTGCGGTTAAACCGTTCCACCTGACCATTGGTCTGCGGGTGGTGGGTTGTCGTGAACACGTTCTTGATCCCAGGGATTGAGCACACACTCATGAAGAACTTCGAAACAAACTGACTTCCATTATCGGATAAGAGGTTCAACGGAGGTCTATACACAAATACCAAATGGGTAACAAAAGCTTGGGCCACGACGGCAGCAGTTATCTTCTTCAAGAGAATTGTTCGGACTAATATGGCGTAACGATCGATTATCACTAACAGGAAGCGGTTTCCGCGTTTGTTCCTGATGATTTTCCCCAGGACATTAATCGAGGGAGATATACTCGAGCGGGGCCTTCCATTTGAACAAATTGAGTTCCTTCACAATCTTCCGCAACTTCACCCGGTTTTGGCACACGTAACACATGTACGAGCTACAGCGTAGCAGTCCATAGCTATGGATAGCCAGTAGTTCGAACGCCTCAAGGACGTGTACAGGCGTCCCCCCCGTGGGTGTGCACCAAATTTTGAGTGGTGGCTCAAGTGTAACACCCGTTGTTGAAGGGAAAGTGGTATGACGATCTGTACCGACTGGGCCGTCTGGCGGCAGAGGTAACCTTTGTACCCCTCTGCATCCATCGTGAAGGGAATCTTTTATCCAGCGTTCAACTTCCCACGTATCCTTTGACAAAATTCATCTGAGTACTGTTCCCGTGCTAACTCCTCCGGAGATACACACTAGAACTCAGGCACAGTGTCACTGCTTTGCAGAGCCAGGACGGTATCGACATTGTCTACTGCATCGAAAGGGTCGAGAGCAAAAACTTCCACCGCCTCCCCCTTCTCAAAAGCGGGGGTCTCCTCTGCGAGGAAGCATGGAACCTCTTCTTCAAAGTCGCTGACTATTTCCCCGCGGTTACGCAGATGCGACAAGGCATCGGCTTGAGCATTGGCCTTTCCCTTCTTGTACGCGACGTCAAAGTCGAACTCCGAAATGCGTATTTTCCAACGCATGAGTCGACCGGAAGGGTCAAAGACGTTCATGAACCATTTCAAGGAGGAATGATCCGTATGGATGGTGAAATGTTCGCTCTGAAGGTACGGTCTGAGGGTCATGAGAGCCCAGACCACCGCAAGGCACTCCTTTTCAGTTACAGGATACTGAGTTTCGGCATCTTTGAGTGTCCTTGAAAAGAACCGAATGGGTTTTCGTTCTCCGTCGGGGTGTTTATGGAACAGAGCTACACCAACTTGGTATTGACTTGGGTCCGTATTGATATATTACGGGAGTCCCGCCCTTGGCAGTGCCAACACAGGTGGGGAAACAATAGCATCAATGAGAGATCGAAAGGCCTCATCTTCCGCGGGTCCGAAGGGAGCAAGCTTAGTAGGCGTTTCCTTGCGGAGCAACTGATTCAACGGACTCGCGACTCGCGAGAGGTCCTTGATAAAGCGGCGGTACACATTGTACAACCCTGGGAAACTCCGTAACTCTGTCAGAGTCTTCGGGTATTGTGCCTCCCACAGAGCAGTGACACGGGTTGCGTTGATCTCAACGCGGCCGGGCTTGATGATGCGTCCAAGGTACTTGACCTTATCGAACGCTAATTCACACTTCTTGAACTTGAGAGAAACGCCTGCTTTAAGCAGTACGTTCAAAACTTCATCGACATTGTCGATATGTTCCTCCATATTCCTCGACAATATGATGACGTCACGCAGGTACACCAAGCACGAACGCCAACGAAACGAAGAGAGAAGGATATCCAGGGTGCGCTGGAAGGTAGCCGGTGCATTGCATAAGCCGAAGGGCATTCGCATATACTGGTACAGATCTGCGTGACACATGAAAGCGGTCTGGTCCTTCGATTCCTCTGCGACCTTCACCTGCCAGTACCCTGAGTTGCAATCCAGAGTGGAAAAGACTGATACATCGCCTAGAGAGTCAATGCATTCGTCCATCCTGGGCAAACGGTACATGTCCGTGACAGTTACCGCGTTAAGCCTCCTGTAGTCTACACAGAAGCGAACGGCACCATCAGGCTTTGGGATTAGCACCACTGGTGCGGCTCAAGCTGACATGGCCGGTTCTATCACCCCAGCTTCCAACATCCGCTGCACTTCTGAGGCTTCAATCTCTCTTGCTTTGGGACCTGCGCGGTAGGGTGCTTGCGCGACCGGTCGGGTCCCAGGTACCAACTCGATGTGATGTTCCACGCTTTCGATCTCCCCTAGAGAGCCATAAAACATACTGGAATACTTGTTCAACATGGTCTTGAACTTATCAGCCAGTTGCTGTGGAATGTGACCCCAATCCATATCATCAACTTTGAACACATCGTCCTTCTTCTTTTTACCGGCTGGCCGTTCCGATACCGAGGCGTCCGAGACTTTTAGCGATGCCTACTTCTCAACTGGAGCAGCAACTGCCCTAATACTAAGTACTTATCCTAACGTCAGACGACTTGGAACTGCGATGGTCGGATGAAGCAAAGCCTGCGCGACCACTTGCGATCTCATAAGCGTTACGGGGTACCGTTTGAAGTTCGCTACCAACAACCTGAACAGTACACCCGCCTAGACCCGAACAAAGCCATTGACGGCTGCCAGTCCGAGGTTTTGATACAAGCCGGAGTCCGGTTGTAAAAAGATAATCCCATGTCGACCCGTCACGACAGAGACGAACGACTGACTTTGCGGCGGGATGGTTATCTTCTTCGCGACTCTCACCTTTGGTTATGCACATCAATCGCTCGCCGGGGGTTCTTACTCTTCGGGAAGCGGCTTCGCACTGAGGGCGCACTTGACTGGTCGACCCGTGATTGGCACGATAGTACCGTCTTCCAACTCGACGAGCTTAGCCCTTGGTCGAATAGCTTCTACGAAACGATCTCAGTATTTTGCTCCTAAGATTACTTGCGCGGCGAGCTTGTGACAGACAATGAACTGGACCACAGCCAGGTGCCCTCCGAGACGAACAGGAAGCTTGATGGCTCCAATCGTCCGGAGCGGCTTGCTGTTCGCGTCGCAGATATCTGGCAGAGGGCAGTAGCTTATACATTCCTCAAATCCCACCGTTAGTTCCGATCTACGGATGAAGTTTGGCCCAGCCTGTTGGCTGTGGACCCTGTGCTGTCAATGAAAACCAAAAGTGCAGGGGAGCATGGGCTGTTTTGGAGGGTGCCGTTTGGAAAGCGCATATGCGCCTCATCTCAAACTCAATGTGAAACGGGCTTCTGATTGGCTACTGCAAATGCTCATATGCTACGTGGTGCGTACAAGTGTTGTGGCTCTAGTGGGTTGTTCTGGAGTACACGTGTAGCTAGTACATATAGCTATGCTGTACAGTACGGCTGTGCAGTACAGAGTGGACAGGTATGTACGTGGACATACAGTACAGGTTGATGGGTGTTGATGCACTATGATGATGGGTCAAGTACAGTGGTGGCGGTTACAGTAGTTGCGTGTATACATGTCGTTGCATGTGTAAGAGATGTGCTGTGAATTTGGGGACGTGTAGTGATTGTGTGGTTACGTGCAGTTGGTGAGTTAGTGCGTACACATGATGAAGTGATGTAGTGTTGTGCACTGTTGTGCACTATTAGTTGTAAGCTGGCATGAATTTGTGCCAGTGATACTATGTCATGTCTTGTGACGATTGGTAGTATTGAGTGTCCCGCTCAGATGGCTAGGGTTTAGTTAGAGTAAGAGTTGAGTGCTAGTGTGGCGAAATAGTTCTATATAAGTTGCGACTTGAGCAACTCCAAGTAAAATCTGGCCAGAGCTGGCGAACTTCCTTTCATTCCCCCCCACCTTCGTTATCCAACCTTCCCTTTCAGCTTCAACCTCTATCACTGCGCCTGTATCCAAGACGGTCAATACTCTGTGCATAGGGGATGGTGGAAGACCGACATCTGCATACACTTTTTTATTTTGCCGAGCCATCACGAGGAGTCGGTCGGGGAACTTCGGGTTCCATACCTTGATCCAGGGTCTCTTGAGACAAAGTTTCCGGGCATCACCAGAGGCGCTTGGCGACTTAGAGACCCCTTTTGGTGTCAGGATCTGCTTCAAGGCTCTTATTGCGGCGCGAGGTGGGGAGCAGGGCACACTAACCCTAGGTTGGGTTGGGACAACTGGACTAACTACCTCTTCCGTGGAAAAGGCTCCCTTTAATCGTTTTTTGAGTCAGCATTTTGTGAAGCTGCGGACTGAGAACCTGACGGCGTTGCCGAAGGTTCCGACGGTACCGTCCTAACTTGGGAAAAGCTATTAGTTAATCCTTTGACCTCTGGCTTCCATTCTGCATGTTAATAACTAACAGCAGGGACTGATGCGCGCTCTTCAGTTGTGAGCCTTTCATAATTACGTACAACAGTTGACCTCTCTCGATTAGGGAGGATAGAATCGGGTTGAATATGTCCCTTTTTGTAACAGAGATGACAAATCAAATTACGGCGGCGGCCTCCATCGCTACGAGCTGGGGGCCGTGCCGGAGAAGGGGACGTTTTATGTCCCACCCAACCTGGACGTTTATATACTGTATGCCTGTCTTCATAAGAAACCCGCGGTGCGGGCGTGTTTCCTCGATCACTGATCGCTAAGGACGGTTCATAAGACGTGGCCTCTCACGAGCCATCAGCTTCAATACTGGTGACTGTCTGCAGTTCCGATCCAGACTCCATGAGGTTTACTTGGTCTTGGTTGCCTTCATTTTTCGCGGATCGCGAAGCGGATGATCCTTCTGCAAGAGCAATAGTCCTTTACTTCGACCTCGCCCTTGACTCCCAACGAGGGTGCAAGTCTTTGACGTATTCGCCTTTACCGGCCGCGCGTCATTTGAGACCTTGCGGAGGGCCTGTGTGCGAGTTCCGACAGCAATAACTTGATTCTCGGCGTACTCCGTGATGTTGATGAAGGTTACGTCCTTTTTTGTCCGACAATAGTGACTCACCACTCCCTTGATGCGTCAGTCCAAACCATCAATGTACATGGTGACTAATTCATGAGCATCATGCACATTAACGCAGCGGTTGCTTGCTTCCGAGAGGCGTAAGTAATAGTACCGCTCCTCTTCGTTCGGCAACTGACGCACATCTCTCATTGCGAGTACCACATTATAGATGGAATCGTCGGTCGCGAACGAAAGCAATAAACACTGTACTGCTTCCGGCCAGCTGGTTATTCCACCCTGCTCTGGAGAAGTAGTCTCCGCGACTGAGCGGAACTGAAGTTCTGCAATGCCAGTCAAGAAGTCGGGTAGTACCAGAAAGGCTTGGGCTTCGGTCATGCCCGGGAGGTTAAACTCCCAAACCATGAGGGCAAGGAAGGCAAGGACTCCAATGGGGTCATCGCCAGAGAAGAAGTACCTTTTTCTGACCTTCTGCAGGATACGCTTGGACTTAGTCCGCGCCCTTCCCGTGTGTGACGATGTCAATGAATGGGAAGTACTCTTGAGTTTATACGTCATGTAGAATAGGAGGCGTCGGTAAAATTGATTCGTGGGTTCCAATTCTTCCAGATCCACCCACTCTGGGCCTGGTTTGTCTCGTAATTCGATTCGAGTCATCCGGGCTCGACCTGAGGTCGCCGTAGATATTGTGGCCCGGAGGCTCTGTTCCCCTTCTTCCGAGAACTCCGGCCTTTCGGCCGTCCGGTCTCATCGATTGAAAGTTCGGACTCCGTATTCGATGAATCCTCGTCGGAGTTCTGGTCACTTTCATTCTCGGAATCCGAGTCGTAAGAGGAGCCATACGTCTTCTTATTCTGCAGCTTCTTGCCTTTTTTCTTCTTGGAGGAGCGGACACCTCAGCGTTCAGAGTCTCTCCTTCCTCTTTGAACGTTATTTGAGTCGCTGTCGTCATCATCTTCCAGGGAACCCCCTTTGGCACGGCCAAGAGGGATAGGGTTATTGGTCAAGTACAGTACTTCCTTACCTGGACGGGTCGCATTCTCGAGTCGAGACAAACGATGCCCGATACGTTCGGTCATCCCAAGGCCGGTGGCATTTTCCACGGCAACATCCTCGAGGAGTTTGTTGACTTTTGCTTGTAACGTGGCCACATCTTCTCCGAGTGCAGCTTCAACATCACGCTGTGCACCGGTGGTTTTTAAGCGTTCTTCATGTTGACGCAGGTCAATATCCATCCTTGTCTCTTTGTTCTCCAGTTGTTGACACAACGTAACAACTTCTCCGCGAAGAGTCTCAATCTGAGCTGTAACCATGATACTAATTTCTTCAGGGAGGGTTGTGCTAAGGGCTTCACAACGAGCCTCAATGTCGGCGAAATTAACTTCCGTAGTCGGTTCTTCTTCTCCTGATACTGACGGTGCGATCGTTGGACTGCATGGGACATCCGAAGGCGCCCCTTGGCGTTGGGCAAGGCCCGAACGCGTACACGGTCGGCCAGATCCAACTGACGACATCACGTTCATTATCTCTTGCGGTTCACGACTCCGTCGAAGGCGATTTGCGGAACCAGAGAAAACGGAACGACTACATTGCGTAGATCGCTGAAAGCGAGGACACTTACCAGGTGACACTCAGTCGGGAATCCCAAGGTGTAATTACGGTCTTCTCAATTGTGCTTGGCTTCCAGACCTGATTACTTCTAGGTCGGGAGACTAATTTATGTAGTGCAATGCGTGTTACGGGACTGCGTCAGTCTTCGTCCGAGATCTGCCTTAGGCAACACGGAAACCACACACCACCTACCTGGAGTTCGGGACCAGCTTCCTCTTTAAGGATCTTGCGACCCAGTAGCTTCAATGTCGTCAACGACGATCCACGGGTGTCTCGTCACGGACGACAGTCACCTTGTACGGGACAGGATAATGGTTTATAGAGCGGTAAAGGCGCTTGGCGGCTGAAGATTGGCAGTATCCCTCCCCAGGTTGTTAGGCCGGACCGTGTCCCAATGTCATCTGGGGTGTGGCTGCTCCGAGTCTCGAGAGCCAACAGGCTGGAGAGAGTATCTCCTGCTCGAGCGACGGTGTCGCGAGCCTTGGGACTCCACGGGAGATGCGCGGAGAGTGTCCTCATACGACACACCGGTGGGCGGTTCCACTTGTATGTAGACGCTGAGTCACGTAAGCGCCAAGAATACGATACGGGTACTCCGTACGCTATCTCGACTTGTATGTAGACACTGAGCTACAATAGCGCCAACGGCGGCACGAAGCCTTCAAAAAGGGTATAACCCAAATTTTATGCAAAGGGAAACCCGGGCGAGATAGACACAGTCATAACCACGGTCGTCACTGACGAAGGGCTTCGACGAAAACGAAAGGTGGGGACTAATTCCAGAGCTTGCACCGGAGTGCACTCTTTAGTGTAGAGCTACCAGACTCTAGAGGCAGGTATAAATACTAGCTAGCTATCTACAAGTTACTCCAAGTCCTACTGTTAACCCTAAGTAAAGTTAACCCTAATCCGTTAGTGCCAAGCCATGGCGGCGACAAGTTAGTGATCATTAGACAGAACACTTGGCCCAATGGGAGGGCGTGGCCGGAAACAAATCAGAGGGTAGTCACCGAGTTCGGCCCGGCCCCATCAGGGCAAATTACATGACCAGTGGCCGTTAGGCATACAGGGTGCAGCTGTCAGCAGCTTTGGGTGACAGATAGTTAGTCAAATAAAGGTTCTCGAAATTCGAGCAATAGATAGTCCACCCTCCCCTTAGGGGTGTTCACGGTTTCCCATTGCACTACATTTTACAGCCAAGATCATCTTCTTAATCTTTATAAATTCTTTTTCCCCTTGCGATCCTCTTATTTTTTCTTTCGTTCCTCCTGTGGGTCAACTTCATGCCTCTGTCAGTCCTCCTCTCTACGTGACTTATCTTCCTTGCGCTTCTCCTCGCGTTTCTCTCGCTCCTCCTTCCTGCGCTCACGGTCCTGAATAAGCGAAGGTTTAAAAATCTCAAAAAAATCGCTGCTCTTACTTTCCTCAGACCCTTTAGACTTGACTCTTCTTTTGCGATTAAGAGGTCGAGCAGCAAAGTCCTTGTAGAGGCTCTTCTGCGTCTTTTCGGCGCATGACAGAGACATTTTGGCCGCTCTTCTCTGACAAGGGTGTTGTAGCACGGCTTTCAACTTGTGCATCGTCCACATCGGTTTGAAGAGAAGCATTACCGGCATCTTCTTCTTCATCATTTCCATCCCACCAATATCGCCATTGTTTTCATCCAGCTCATCGTCACTGGCAACCGCTGGACCCATGTCCGCCCTTTGCGCCATTTTCCAACGAAGAAGCTTCGCCCATTTCACCTCGGGTGGGATGATAGGATCTCCGGGAGGATTTTTCTTCTTGTAAAGAGCAGGATGCTTGTTTCTTAGGTATTAATGAGTGCGTTCCCATTCTCGATATAGGGATTCATGTAGTCGAGCAGCAACCGCCCACTCATCCGCACAAAGCGGGTGAAGCCTCTATCGTTTCCAACAAAGACTCCACTTCTTGTTTAGAGAATCTACCTAGCCTTCCTGCAACGTTTTCTGCCGCTGCCTGCGAGCCCCTGATCGGTTCTGTCTCTTTTCGTTACAATTATTGTTATTTACAGTCTCGAGACGACATTTTTGGTAATTTAGTAGTCGCCATCCCCGTTCATGACGTTGCCTCCCATTTGTGGTGGCGAGGGGTCTTCGATCGGATGAAGGACTGACAAGTGATGGCCTGGAAGCAGTAATGCGCCTACCATCTCGCGCAACTTCAGCAGCAGTCTCGTCGGGCTGAGAAGGTGCCACGTTGCTATTCAGTTCTAAGTTTCGCCTTGTTTCTTATCCATACGTTTCAGGAACGCCTTCATCAGAATGTAGATTTCCGGATCGATTCAATTCTTTTTCTCCTGTTTCCATACCACAGCCATCAACTCGATGCGGCTGCAAGTTGTGTCGTGCGTAAGAACCATTTAAGATTTTATCTGTGTCCTCTTCTAACTTCGTCTCAGGGATCGGAAAAAACTTTTCTCCCATGCTTGTGACTGTAATGGAGAGCCAAAACCTGGAAAGACACAAATGAGTCTAAAAAAGGAACGTTAAATTCGGAGGAGGCGTCTGATTGAAGCCGTACTTTAGCAGAGAAAAAGCTGCCGATGGAACGGATATGGGGTTAAAGAAGTATTGCGAACGGTGAACAGGGCTGCTGGTGTCCAGGTGAAGTCTTGACTTGCCAGAGTAGACACGATGTGATAACACGGTAACTGGTAGTCGGAAGACCGTCAAAGTAGGCCGTAATCAAAGGGAACACGTCTAAAAGCAACCGGTGCTACGGCGTCGACAGGATAGCGCTGGCAAGCGTGGAAGTAAACATTTAATGTTACTTGAAGAAGAAGAAGAAGACGTTACCAAGCAGGAAAGGGGGGGCTAGCGGCCCTCAAAAGGGGGAAAATCTATCCAAGCCAGGAACAGTTGAGTAGTCGTCGGTTGATCGCGACAGAAGTTCGTTGTTGTAGGAGCGAACTGATAATCGTGAACAAGCGATCGCGCTCAAAGGCAGGGCTACTGCCCTTCCGTAGAGCGATGTACTCAGAAATTCTGGACAGACCTCGTTCGGCACCGGGACCGGCAGACCCGTATATATCGAAAGCCATCGGGTGGAAGTCGATACGTAGTTCGGCGCAGAGGTGGCCATAGTGGAGAAATTTGGCGCGCTCAGATGCAGTAAGTGCAGCGAGGGGCGTGTGAGTCCGCTGTTGGGAGTATGGAAGTCAGACAGGCCGGGGGAAGAAGAGGCGCGGAGGCCAGCCGCACACGTGGACCAAATCGCATAACTAAGCTGCTGGTAAAGCCGAGTCTTCACTCGTCACATTTCCGTTTTTCCGTGGCGTAAATATGCGATTTGTGTATTTTCGAATGCTCCCAACAGGGTCACTCAATGGTCTACGGCGAGCACTGCAGTCTCCCGCGCTCTACGGCCCGTCCTCTGGTCTGTTCATTAACCCCCATAAGACCCGCATCTCCTGGCCGCACACTTTGCCAGTTGACCGCGCTGCTTTCCTGGCCAAGTTTCCGCTTGCAGAATGCACCGGCGACGGTTTTGAGCTCCTCGAGGCCCTGTTGGGTAACGCTGCCTTCACGAAGACATTCCTACGCAGCAAGGTAGAAGGGTGCCGTCGCACCCTGGCGTTGCTGGAAGGGGTCCGAGACCCCAGGGCCCGCTTCCACATGCATCACCTATGTGCCTCCGCGTGCCATATGCTTCACGCGGTTCGGCTTGTTGTCCTTCAGCACGCCGTGAAGCCTGCAGCGGACTATGACTCCCTGCAGCGATCCGACTACGGCGCGCTGCATAATGTCCCGCTCACCGACGACGCTTTGGAACAAGCATGGCTCCCCCTCCGTCTTGGGGGGCACCGATTCTCCAGGATTGGCCCCGCACTGCACGCGGCTGTCGCCGCCAGCATTCTGAACGCTGCCCCCGCCCGTTTACGCACAGCCGACTACGCTACCCCCCGCTCCGTCGCCGCACTTGGGAAACAGGCACGTGGTGATCGATATTTCCTGGTTAACCAGGCACGCCGGCCGCTGCGCAATTTCGTCCGCCAGATCCAAGGGGATCCGTTTGCCACCTAACTAGGCGTTTTTGATCCCGCCTCCCTTGCCGCTAAGGCCGTCAACCTGCAATCTCATCTAAATCAGGCGCAGCAAGAGGCCAGGGCAAAGGAGTTTTGGGAGGACGACCTATGGAAGAAGGTGCCTCTTCCTAGCTGCCACTCCGAGACGTCCACAAGTCGCCGGATTGGATTAGTGCTGCGGTGCTGCGGCGTTCTTATATGCCCATCTCACCACTACGACGAAGTTCTCATCAGAGCACTGGAGCATCATGCAGCGCAGGCACCTCGGTCTCCCAGTCTACACAGACTAGGTGCCATTGAAATGCCACCACTGCCAGCATGACATGGACTCCCAAGGTGACCATGCCGCCGACCGCTCCGTCTCACCGCCACAACTCCGTTCGCAATGTGTTCGCGTGGCACGTCTTCCGCGCCGCCGGCCTTGACTACGAGTTTGAAGTTGAGAATCTCCTCCCCGGAACGGACTTCAGGCCCGCTGACATTCTCCTCGTGCAACTCCCCCGTGACACTGAAGATGGCTTATCACACCGACCCATCGCATGCGACGTCGCCGTTACGTCACCGTTCAAGCAGACCACAATCACCAAAGCGACGCAAGTCGCAGGTGGGGCTGCCGCCCTCACTCACCAACGCAAGGTCCAGTGTGGGGCGTTGTGTGTAGGAAGGTCCGGGTGTCTTGTAGAGTACGATGTGCCCTGTTGATGGTCACGCCAGGATGTATCCCTAAGGGGTAGATGTCATCCCTAGGTAAGGGGCCTTGTCAGAAAGAGGTATCGCCGTCGATTGTATCGTAATGTTACTCTTGGATTGGGCTGGATCCGGATCTTGGGAGATTACTATGCCTTTATTGGGTGCCCAGTTTATGCGTCTGGCGGATGCCCACCGTTTACATTCGTCGAGGAGAGTATGGAGGAGGAAGGGTCGTGGGAGTGGAGGACAACGTCGTCTGCGAAAGGTTTGCATGGAGGGTGGAGGGGGTCGTGACGGCCGTCAGGGCTTTGGGAAATACATTGTTAAAGACATTGAATAGGATTGGGAAGAGAGGGAAACCTTGGGTGAGACCGAGGCGGATTACCGTTGTTTTAGGGGTGCAATCGTCTCTTGTCCGGACCGTGAGGGGGATGAGGCATGCTCTAATCATAGCTGTTTCCGAGTGGGGGAACATGCGTCCGCAGTCGTGTAGGAGCAGATGGCGGTTGACCCTGTCATAGGCCTTGAAAGTATCCAGGGCGGCGAGCCAGCGATACCCTTGTCGTATAGCTGCTTCCGTGGCTATGAGGGCGCGGAGGGGGGCCGTTCTTCTTTGAAAGCCAAACTGCATTGGGTGGAGATCTGTGAAGTCGGCTAGGAGAGTGGAGAGACCTTGGATGGCTTTTTGGCAGTGAGGTAAGCGGGAAAGTGGGCGGTAATTCGCTGGAGCACTGTATGTTGGTCCCCACGTTTGAGTACCGGGATCAGGATGGCTATGGAACAGGTAGGCCTGTTCAAGGCAACTGTAATGGTTTGAAGATCGAGGTATTGCACAATTATCGAGTGGTTTCCAATAAGACCACCATAATTAGAAATTCACCAATAGTTTCAGATTTACTGAGGTATCTGCATTTTAATCAATCTGTGAAATAGCTACAGTAGAATCTCGATAAGCGGAACGCACGCTACGCGGAACCACACGTTAAGTGGAACAAAAAGCTGACTCCTGTTCGGAATTGAATGAAATTTTAATCGAAATTAAAGGGGGGTTCCACTTCGCCTAACTGGAACCACACATAGCTTCAATTTTCTAAAAATTATAAATTTAATAATTAATAATATACCCCTATATCGCTCGTTGACTTGAACAATTCGTTGAAAATTAGGTAAGCTGGGATGCTTTCAATCAATGAAATCTACTAAAGCGTGCACTGTACGAGACTGAAGAAAAACGGTCAGAATAGTCAAAGCTGCCAACGGCTAAAAACGGTGAAACAGTGTTCCAAAATGGGGACCATTCTGTCGCCAGCTGGGACAATCGCCAAGATCCAGTTCATCAAAGAGTAATCATTTAAGACTTTCCTTACTGCCAACTCAGTAAAATTACCCTCATCTTTCTTGTGACCCGCAATTCATCGTCTCCAAAACCCAAAATGCCCAATGTTAAACTCACCATCCTTCAAAAAAAGAAAATCTGCGAGGAAAGTAATCGCAGGGCGAATATCGGAGAGAACACGTCCAACAGAGCACTAGCAGCATGGGCTGAGACAACTTTTAAACTCTGCGATGTCCCCAGCAAAGCTGCAATGTCTCGGGTATTCTCTCAATCGCACGAATTGCTCAGGAGGGATGACAAACAAATTTCTAAAAAGGTGAGAGACCGACGAGGCAAGAATCATGCAGTCGAAGAAGCTGTCTTTGCCTGGGTATGTGACCAGCACTTAGCGCGCATCAATATTAATGGTGAAATGATCCATGCCAAGGCATCGAAGTTGCAAGAACTGGCCAACGTCCGGCTTGCTCCCGAGAATCGTCGAAGTTTGAAGTTTTTTTCTGGTTGTTTGGACAGGTTTAAACGAAGACGGGAACTGCGTGTCTTGAGGTCTCATGGAGAGTCTGGAGATGCAGATTTAAATGCAGTGGAAAGGGAACCAGCGGGTATCAAGCGTCTACTGATGAGTTATGCACCGAAAGATATTTTCAATGCCGATGAAGGCGTTATTTTTTATTGCTTAGCTCCAAACACGACAACAGCACAGCAACCCCTCCCAGGGCGAAAGAAAGCGAAACAGAGAATCACATTTATGCTCTGCTCCAATGCGGATGGTACGGAAAAGATTGAGTTGATGGTAATCGGTAATTCGGTGCGCCCTCGTTGCTTTAATAAGAAAACTGGGAAGGATCTGGGATTTGATTATCATGCGAAACAGAAGGCATTGATGACAGCTACCTTATTTTTCGAGTGGCTGAAACGTTTTGAGAGCTACATCGCTCGCACACCCGGTCGTAAAGTTGTGTTGCTAATTGACAACTGCAGTGCGCATGGGACTATTGAAAACATTCCTAAGCTTTCAAATGTTGTTGTTACATTTCTTCCCCCTTACTGCACATCTAGAGTGCAGCCTATGGATGCGGAGATTATTGCGACACTAAAACTTCGGTATCGTGGACTTCAGATGGAACGTGCCCTAGATAAAATTGACGCCGAAGTTTAAGACATATACTAAGTCAATGTTCTGGTGGCAATGCAGTGGTTCAAAACTGCATGGAATGATATCCCGGCTTCCTTTATTTGGAACTGTTGGAGGCATACTTTTTTGCAGGAAAGAGATGGAGAAGTCTCCACGGAATCCAAGAGTGAAGAGAGTATAGAGACCGCTCGAGGGGAGCGTGATGGGGTTTCAGGTTTAGAAGCTATTGTTGGCAATTTAACATCGGCCACATGTGTTTCACGAGTTTCTATTCAAGATCTGCTCAATCCAGATGGCGAGAATGACTATTGCACTCAATTGGTTAATGATGAGTCTTTGGTTGGGTCTATTGTCGATGATGTCGGAGATAACAATATTCTAATGGAAGAAAATACTGAAGAGACCTTTTTGCCAAGTGCAAAGGAGCAACTCAAGGCACTTGCTATTTGCAAGCAGATTGCAGAAATGTCAGGGAGTGATGGAACTGCTGCTGTTTTGCAGTGGATTTGGAGGAATCAGAGTGATCTCAGGTGTGAGGTGTCGCACTCAGCTCGCCAGAGTACCATTGATCAATTTTTCAATTAAAAGTATGATATTTACAAATAATTGGACAGGGCTTGCGGAGTATGATAAATCTCTTTAAGGGGAATCCCGCGATGAGTGGAACGTTATGTTTTCTCCCGAAGGATTCCGCTTATCTCGACTCTACTGTATTATCAAATTTGATAAAGATAAAATCTATTCCGAATTATTTAGCGTTTTTTCAATTACTTTATGAAATAGCATTACAGAGAGCCATTTCTGTAAATGGCTGGGTAACTTTGCATGCATATCATGTTTGCGCTAAAAGTTCTAGTGTACAGTACATCGTCATGACCATACTTTATATACTGTATAACCGTTGTAGATCGTCGAACTCTTCTGCAGCGGACTGATATAAATCATTGCCGATGATGTAGAGATATCGTAATTCCCTACAGAAGGTACCTCCATTTTATATACAAAACCCCGTCCGTGGGCAGAAACTGCCGTTGCTACGGGAGGCAAGGAAAAGCGGAGCAATTTCTCTCTTACAGGTTATGGACCATTAACGTTCCACTCTGCAAACTCAGTCAAGTCTTAACACTCCCCTACCACGCTGGACTCTGATCAACACCAAACAATTACTCAAACGGACTTCCGGGATCGTCGCAGTTCATCAGCAAAGCACCTGGATAATCTACAATCCGCTGCAGACATAGCTGAGTCGGCCACTACTACAAGCACAACCATGACAACCCCCACCATACCTGTGCCTACATTGACCGGAGCCAATTATGACCGGTGATTATTCCACATAGAGGAGTATACCGCCGAACACTGGTTTCTGGCACTACAATACACCGATCCGCCGCCACAAACATCGATCATGGACATATATCGGGGACCACAAGCAAAGGCAAGACGCACCGCCTCATCCATTTCCGATGACATCCTCCACACCCTTCCCTCAACTTTTCTCCACTGCTTCCCGAAAGAATTCTGGCAGAACTGGACACTCTGCACGTCGCAGACAAGGTGCCGGAACGACCTCTTGAACTCATGGACCAAGCCCCTCAAACCACATTCATTCATTCGGACACTACCGACACCTACCTCCATTAATATTTACAACTTCATCGTCAAATAGCGGATTCAGACATCCCGAGCATTGACCACGATGCCACAAAAGTCAAATATATTATACATGGGCTACGCATCCACCCCACGCTCCGCACCTACGGCCTAGTACTCCACGAGGCTAGCATAGGAACATTTCAAAACACCAAGAAGACGATCAACTCTTACATCCAACTCGCACCACCACAGGAACACACGCCGCAGATTGCCCACAACAAGGCGACCATGATTAATCTAAAATACTGTGTATTTCACCAAAAGTGGGGCCAATATGACACAGATCACTACTAGGCCATGCAACGGGCACGTGGACATTGAAACCTCCTACTTGCACTGCCACGGGCTCCGCCGCCGTATACACAACGAACTAAGCCTTCGCGACGGACCTCCTAGCACTCATACCTGCTATGGAGACTGGACTGCCTCGGCTCTGTGGCGCCCGCATCGCCCACATGATCTACATCTATCACGAAACGGAGGATACTCATCCAAGTCATATGGAGTCGGAGCAAGTCGACCTCGGCCAAAATTACGCAGGAAAGTACATATTTTTTGACTCTTACATCTTGGGGTCCGCATTCTACCCAACGTTTTCCAAGAACCCTTCAGCCGGTTACACTCCGCATGTCTCAACGGTCAACATGTCAGATGGATCTACATCTCCCACAACGGGTTACAAGGTGCAAACATTATACACCAAACACAGTTAACTAATTATAATTCCGCGTATGATGCACGCATCGTACTTCACGGAGAACCTCATGTCGGTGGGTCGGGTAACGGCGGCAAATAACTGCGCTTAAATATTTACACCATCTGGGGGCTACATAACACCGATTAACATGTTTCGCAAACCCGAACATATAATAAACCACATACAACTCCGGAAAGGCCTCTATCGTATCCCATTAACCACGGTGCTCCCATCCATGCATGCAGCAGGGATAAATTTCCACATAAAAACACTCAAGGAATACTTTAAAACGCAGAAGCCACCAAAGACAACGAAAAACCCATGTGCTGAAAATCCAGGCGCCCACCACGGACGAAACGCTGAAGGTACTACAGCCACTCACCCACCATCTTCGCTGCCGCAGAACAGACAAGACCACACACACGTGTCCCATAACAACAGCAGACAGTTCGTCCTCCGCCCGGACACACCCTTGTTGCTGATCTCGCGTGATCTTTTCCAAAGACCCTAAAAGGATAACAATATTTACTCACAGTAATGGACATAAGCAGTCGAATGAAACATGTACGCATGCTACTCCAATGCAAGGATGCCGATGATTCCCTACCTAGCATGGTTGCCAAGATTGCCCGACAATTTGGTATAACTGCCGCCCGCATCCGTTGTGGCAACGCTAATGAGTTCTTCTAACGTATTCTCATCCGTAAGTTCGGAATGTGCGCTACCAGCCGAGATCAAACGTTACCTCATACAACTCAAGAAAACTCCATCGCTGAGAGGCTCAACCGCACGATCATGTCACGTGTAAGCCAAAGAACTTCTCTTACGGCAAAGGATAGAGCAATATAACATGCTTCAAGGGACTTTGGGCAGCGCAGCTCTGCTTTTTGCTACGACAGCTGATAAGCCCACCACACACCTTAAATATATATTCACTTATAAATTTGCGCTCGGTTTTCTCTTGCTCCAAATCTGAATCACTGTATCCAACTATGCTGTCATTTTCTTCAAATTGCTCTTTATTCTCTTAGTACACAATTCTAAGATTCTTAGAACACTTCAGGTAAAAAGGAATTGTTTGGCTGCCTTCCATAGTTTATCATCAGTGTCTTGCATGAAACGAGATAAATAACCAGTAGCGTAGGCAATATCTGGGTGGGTCGTGCTAGGAAGATGTAGAAGGCACCCATCCAATTGCTGAAACGAAGTTTTCTGCACTTCATCTCGTCTCTCCTTCTCACTGCCATGTCCGGATATTCTTAAATCCGTTCCGGAAGACAGTGGGACTGCTGATACAATGCAATATGACATACTGAAGTATGGCAACATTCGATCAATAAGTGGTGCATGATTTAGTTTTGTGTACCCTGGGCAGGTTTCAATAGAGATCCCCAAAAACTTCGAACTCTTGTCTTAATGGGCTTCGAATTGGGCTTTCTTGTCAGCAGATATTATCGCTTCATAGAGTCCATTACTGTTCCCCTTAGCAACCAAATTTGCCTCATCTGCTGACTTGTCCTGTACAGTGCACACGCCTTTGATTGAATTTTCCTCATCTTTTTCAAAAAAAAATTAAATCACTTCCAACGGGGTTTTGATACTGAGAGTAGGTTATAAAAAATATGAAGAGCATTTGTATCGTCACTGAAGAAAATTTGCACGCGACGACTTCCTATGGTAGCTGATACATTAACAGTACCCACACCTTCTTCCCTTAGTTTACCCTTATTATCCATTTGTATGAATCCTGTCTTTCTTTTGCAGGCTGTAAAAGTAGACATATTATTGGTGATGTGAGAAGTTCAGCCCGAGTCCATCATCCATTTAGGTGATTTATCCATATTCTCCCGCATTAGCATTGCGTTCGGAATATTACCGACAGAAGCATCAAATAACGTAAGCATAGCTACTTTGGTATCCTCTTTCTTTCCATATTTTGGGCATCTATATTGTTTCTTGCTGGAATAATTTTCATGCTATTGTTTCTTATGCATTGAGCTGGCCGGATTATGATAGAATTTATCTCAAATATGACCACTTCTTCCACGGTTTGAGCACAAAACATAAAACAAGGCCCCTTTCTGGACCTTTCGGCTTTGTCGCTAGGGCTTGATTGCATGGAACTTTGCAAATTGCAGATTCGGCCACTCCTAATTCTGCTACTGCCTGCTCGTACGTCTTTTGAGTCACTCTAATCACTTGAGCTGTGACAGAAAAATCCGAAGTAAATGTACGCAAAAGTGCTCTTTTCTTCTCAATTGAGGACGCACTGTGGCCAATTGCCGTCAGTTCATTCACTAGGGCCTCAATTCTATTGGCTTTTTCAATAATTGACTCAGACGATTCCTTTGATGCGTCTCGTAGTGCTGATAGCTTAGCATCGATAAGGGTTCCGACACCATTTGGTAGATCTTACGAAGCGTCTCGTAAATTAACTTTGGATCTCGAAATCTTAGCGCAGATGCCTTACATGACAGACTAATGGATATAATTATATATGAAAAATCAGAGTCCCTTTCTTCCTTCTATTTCGGAACCCTGGTCTAATTCAGCGGACGTTGAATCATTTGAAGAATCCACAAAGTACTCCCTTAATCCTTTTCCTCGGAGTAAAATTTCCATTTTGTTGGCCCATACGAAGTAGTTATTGGAATTTAGGGGCTCAATTCCCAGACTCGTGATGCCAACTTTGTCTTCAGACATTTTTCAAACTTGGTTTTCGATCGAACAAGGATATTGGTCGGAGTAAATGAGACTTGGAGTAACGTAGATGTTGGAAAAACGTAACTTGAGTCAAATTTTGTTAAATTGTTTCTGGGCCCATAACTTGTTGCACAGTGGTTATGGTTATCGTCCGTAGGTTGCTCCCTTTATCATTAAGGTCTTAGATATTGCAGACCTTTGTATACAAGATGGATAATAGTATCCTAACAGAGTGTGGTTCAAAGAAAAACTCAGCTAAAACACTAAAATATAAATTCATAGTGCTTTACTTTGTTAAAGCACATAGAGTACAACTATAAATACATAGTGCTGTATTTTGCTACAGAACATAGAGTACAAATGAACGTTGATTTATTATTAAATTTGCACTGTAACAGGCGCAGTCTCAGCCTCCAACCGATTCGTATGTTCGTGGAATACGGGCACATACCTATACTAACGGCAATCAAGGAGAATTCTGCCAATCGTGCCGCCCCAGTACGCTATTGATTCACTCCGGACGGAGCACACTGCAGCCTACTCAATCCATAGACGGGATAATTCCTCACGGAACGTATATCCGAATATCGACCGTACAACTCCAACTATGATCCGCAAAGAATGTATCACCATGTGATAACCCCCGAACAGAGACAAACCCCCAGGATTAATCAACATCATATCATCCCGTACACAGCGCACGCGACGAGCACCGGCGAACCCACGGCCTTGTTGGAGGGCAGCCGACAACCGTTACTACCCCTTGCCATTACAACTCTCCCGCTACACGAGGACCGCTCTAGCCCAGATGCAGATCAGTTGCAGTCGGCTTACGATACAGAAGCGGCCAAGCATTGCGAATTTGGCACTTTCCAACCAGTGCCACGCAAAACCATGCCCCAAATTGCGAAGGTATACAAAGCTATCTTTACCTTCTCTTACAAGTATGACGACGATGGTGCAATCACAGGTCACAAGGCTCGCTTCAGCTACCCGAGCCATCTCCTCACATCTGGTAAACATTTCGACCACACGGCCCTCGCGGTTCACACCCCTGACAGAGACGCAATACGCATGCTCCTATCCATGGCAGTCAGCACAAACATGACAGTGCGGCACTTGGATCTCAAAAAAACGTTCCTGCACGAATCACACGGGGGACAAACTCCGCTGTTCCTCGAGACCATTAAACCCTTCCAAGTGGCACCACCGGGCCATACTACTGTCTCCCAGGTTGTTAGAAATATTTACGGCACCCCCACGCAGCCAGTATCTATGCCAAAGGTATGCACACCCACCTTACACAATACGGCTACAACCCAGTGGCAGCCGACAAGAATATATACTTCAAGCGGACCGAATAGGACATCATTGTTATGACCGTCATCATAGATGACTTTGGGGTAGCTAAAAACCAAGACGCAATGTACAAAGAACTCCTTGACATACTTATACGCAAATAACGGGTTAAGGATTTAGGCTTTGCTTCGCATCTCATCGGATGGAGCATCAGGCAAGACAAGGAAAAGCGTACCATACAAATCTCCCAGCCCCGTGTAACACAGGCCTTCATCAACGAGATGCACATGCAAGCAAGTCACCCTGCCTCCACCCTCATCTCTCTGGCACTGAACTCACCGCACTTTGGCCTGACGAGTCCCCGCTTGACACTAATATATACCCCTATACCCACGCATTGCTCATGCTTCGGTATCTTGTTGACTCTACTCTTTTCGATCTGGCATTTATCGCCAGACCGCTCGCACGTCACAAAGGGCGACCATTGTTACAACACTGGAAAGCCTTCAAGCAAGTGGCCGGATACGTACAGGGCACAAAAACGCATGATCCCCTGTACACACCAGGTATGGATTTACTCAAGGGCCAGTCAGACGCTGACTTCGCTGCGTGTAAAGACACTAGGAAGTCCACCTACGGTAACTTGATCTACCATGCGGGCAACCTCATCTCCTGGTGCTCACGACGGATACAAGCAGTCGTCACCAGCACTTGCGAGGCAGATTTTATCGCGGCTAGCCACACGGTAATGCAAACCCGGTGGATGCGATCCCTGCTCGGAGAGATTCAAGTCGCCACTACTCCTCCCACACTGCACGAGATGGGCAACCAGGCGGCACAATCGATCGCCGAGTCCCAATCTCACACTCGGCGAGGGCAAGTACATCGACATTCGCTACCATCGCTTTCGGGACGCTGCCGACAGCGGGGAAATCACTATTGTTCATACGCCGTCCAAGCCCCTGCAAGCCGACCTCCTCACTAAAGCCTTACCATCGACAACTTTCTACGCCATCGTGCCAAGCTGTGCTTGACACCAGCCAAAAAGCCCATATCCACGGCTGTAGAGGTATCATAACACCTCAAGATTATTGCTGGTTACCAATGTCGTAGGACCTCCGTAGAGGTATTTTCTATCTAAAGCCCAGTCCGTCGGCGAGAACTACCAGTGCGACGGGAGGCAAGGGAAAACGGGTGCAATTATTCTCTAAAGATGACTTACATAGCCATCGACTACTGTATCTAGGTTAATAGTTCTCTCGTTTTATCTAAGCGAAAAACACGGAACGGTAAAGGTGAATCAAGGCTTAAGTGAGCTGTCCGTACGGCGTACGCAAAAAGGTTTACAGAACATAACTCGGATTACAGCTACATGCTGTAAGAACAACCCGCGCAGTGTATCGTAAGTCGCTTGGAGGATATTTCATTAGTTGACACAACACCCAGTCATTTACATCCATAATTTCTAATGAGGTCAGATATGCTACCTACAGTACCACCACTAAGCAGTGATGACAAACCTCCCTGAGGCGAATTCCGGCGGCGGCTGCCGAAGCTCAGAAGAAAAACGTATCCCGGAGTAAAGACAGCAGGCTCGGGACACCTGGCCCCGCAGCCCTTCATCAGCATCGACCTTTACTGTGCGCTCCATTTCCCATTCTATCATATGCTTCTACCTATTTACCCGCTTTTGTTACGTGCTCCATTTACGCGATCTCTCGTTACCTCTATCTTTTCGCACCAGCGGCGCGTGGTCGCTAACCATGTACATGTTACATTACTCAGCTAAGCGTGGATCGGAGAGCTTGAATGCATGCGGAAGGAGGCATGCAGAGGCAAAAATCCGATGCATGTAGAACCAGGCGTGGGCGTCGCGGGCCAGCAGGAGGCGGTCCAGGCGGCACTGGGCTATCTTGGACTGTAGAAAACTCTCCGTAAAAGCTCTGTTGGCAATGGGGGCCCAGAGCAGCGGAAACCCGTCCTGCGAGCATTCTACGACAAGGATTTCCGCTAAGAAGTCTGCTCGATCCAGAGGCATGATGTGAGGCCAAAAGATCCGTTTCTTGCATGGGTTGACGTAGAGGCCAATCGTGGGGCTATCTCCGGCGAGGAGCCTGAGCGCTCGACGGATGTCGCCAAGGGTCGTGACGATCGTACCATCATCATTGTTAGAGACCACTCTAGTGCGGCACTGGCACTCTACGGTAATGGCCCCGGAGGGGCAAGCTGGTTCCGGCTGAAGGGTTCATCAACTGGTATGGCTACTGTATAGTGTAGGCTGTACTCTAGGATACTTTAATTACTGATAACCCCAGTATCCGCGAGATACGGGACAGTTGTCCATGGGGAAATCCGCCGCCGTGTTACTGTACAGTACACTGGCTGGACGGAGTTTGTCCGCTGGGGGTCAATAAATATCAGGCCGCTAAGGGTCGACGGAAGCGTACACGCAGGCGCAAACGCCAACATTCTATACATTGTAGCATCGCTCAGTTTACCATTTTCCACAAAATGGTTACCGAGCCCCAATTCTTTTGCCCTTCGTGGCCAATCTCTTCCTATCCGAAACCTACCTTCTTGAGATCGGAATCAACGCCTTGGCCTTTCATTTGGCTAGCGAGAGCGATTCCGCCGGCAAGCTTCCAAGTTGGACCGGCCCAAAGGACTACATATATTGGCGAAGAAGACTCAAGGAATTTATTCAACGAGACGACTTGGAATTGCTGGGGCTCAAGCCGCAACCAAAAGAAGCTACCGACATTCTACTCTCTCGTTGGAAGAAGGCAAGTATTCGCGCCAAGTCCGCAATTATCTTGACGCTAGCAAATGGGAATATGAAACAGAAAATTACAATAATCGACGATGATAATCGGAGCTCCAAGGATCTTTGGGACGCGCTCGCTCATCTGTATATATTTTCCAACGCGCGAACCGTCATCAATGTGCTTCAAGAATTAGATAGCCTACAGTACAAGGATGTATTCAACTGGGAAGAACACTTGAACAAGTTTAACGAAATCTTGAGCAAACTTGCATCGCTCGACAAGGGAGTTCCGAATGAGTAAAAGGCGTCAAAAATTATTCGAACGTTACCCGAAATTTTCGCTCCGATAGCGATGATTTCAAGTAAATTGTTGTATGAAGAGATCTTAGCAACAATTGCTACCGAGATCTCTCGAAGGAAGGCGAAAAGTACCGATGCTGGAGTTAATTTTCCGAAGGCATCTGCTGAAGGAGCAAGGAATAAAAACAAATGCAACTGTGTCCAAGGAGGAATAGTAAACAATAATAATTTCGGAAAATATGCAGATCTTTGCTGGGTACTTGGACGTGAAGATCATCGCTCAAAAGATTGCTATTTTCGCGCCGACAAGTTGAATGGCAGGGGTCGAGATCGAGGTTGCGGACGGTATATTGTACGTGGATATTATCGTTGAAGTCGTAGTCGTGGTGGAAAATCATATAATCAGAGTTACGGGATTAATCAAAATCCTTTTGAAACTGATCAAAGATATCAAATAAACCATCAATGGAACAGCCGCAATCCCCCGCAAGGTAGCTTTGGGTGTGTTTTTTCTACGGCACCGACCCAAACGGAGCTTCCTGTTCGTGTACTGGATCAACAGACACCCAGTTATCAAGGAAATGGACATTTTCTAATGAACAGCAGCGATACAAAACATTCGTCCCATCCCTACGAGTTCATGGCGCAGACAAAGTTCAAGACTGCAATTGCAAAATGAGGGACTGCCAAATCGCGGGAAGCGTTGATTGATTCGAGGGTTCACATCACTTTTTCCACTCCAAGAGCTCCTTTGCGGATTATCAGACGATCAAACTCCAAGATGTTCAGCTGCCTCAGATGTATCAGTCTTAGTTGGAAAAGATAGAGTTTTCATTCCGTTGGCAGGAGGATTTTCCATGGACGCATATCACGCTCCCCATTCGCAGACAAACATCCGTTCTGTTGGTTTTCTTAGCTAACGCCTTGATATGCTTTTCAAGAGAGATCACCCAGGCAAGCAGTGCAGAAGCACATGTATTATCTCAGTTCGAGGTTCTAAAGACGATTTGATGCCAATCGAGATTGTGACAGATTGTATCGTCTTCCGTTGCCGATCAAGCAGAAGAAGAGGAATCCTCAAGTACTGTTTGCTGACACAGCTTCCTTGGAATTTCATGACGCGACAAAACAGGAAAAAAACTTGCTTCCAATTCTGTAATGCACTTGGCGCAAGGACGGACTCGTAACTCGCCCTCGAATGACACAATTGTATAGTAAATCCTCATATAAGTCGATACATGAAATTAACTGAAACTTTTCAAGACGTGCCAAACTTTCCACGAAGGCTTTTGGAAAGTATATTATGTGTCCCCTGCGCACTGGCAAAAGAGCAACGTCATCCGATTTTTTCGAGTCACCGTATTACTTCCTACCCTCTTGAGCTCGTCTACATTAATATTAGTGGTAAAATGGCCCAACCTTCTCTGGGAAACAGTCACTACACAGTTGTATTTATAGAAGATCGAACTGCGAAAACCTTTTTCTACTTAATCAATAAGAAATAATATCTTTTCCCCGCATTGAAGTATTAAAAGGAACGCTCGGAGAAGACTAACGGCTACAGGCCTGTCAACGTACGTCCCGATGGAGCAGTTGAGAAACTGTCAGTTGCCGTGAAGCAATTTGTCTTGGTGATTGGAATTCGATTGGAAACAAGTCCTCCCCATGCTCCGCAAAGCAATGGCGTCGCTGAACGACTCATGCAAGAACTAGGGTTTCGAAGACTTTTTCTTTTCTTTGATGCAAAGCTTGGCAATGAACTATGGGCCGAAGCAATGAGCCACAGAAATTGGCTCATAAATCGTCTTCCGTCCGACAGGGTACATGAAAGCATACCAATCCTGCTGTGGGACGTTTGAACACACATCAATCGTAGACTTGCCCATCTTCGGGTAGCCTGGGTTCGCGTTCCTGCATCAATCTGAGTCAAGGCTAGCCAAGAAAATTTCTGCAAGAGCGGCTCATGGACATTTCGTTGGCCTGAAGGGTGATCAAGAACTGTACCGGATCTACCTTCCTCCCAATGTGAGAATCACCATCACTTGTGCGCAAGATTTTCGTCTATGCTTTATAGATCAGCTCCCTCGTGTTTCCTCTCTAATTGATGGAGTTTCGAAGCAAAGTTCTATTGAACAGGGGTAAGGGCTCAGTGATGAAAGCCTGGATGATTTCCGGACGCAACCGTTTTCCACGTATCTCTCATCGCTATCTGGCCTTCTCCCTCAAGCTTTCATTTCTCGCAAAATGTATACAGACTCACGGATCCCGCGATCGTTTTCAGATGCGATACATGATCCCCTTTGGTGTGAGGCTATCGATCGGGAATACCGCGCACTTCGAGACCGTGAAACATGGGACTATGTTCCTCGCGATCAATCTATGAATTTAATCCCATTTCCTTGAGTATTTCGTCTCAAACCGCTGAATACTGAGGGCCACAGTTTCCTCCAGAGAGCCTGCTGTGTTACTCGAGGTGACATACAACTTCCTGTCGTAGAATTTGACCCGGAAGCTTTATACGCTCCCGTCGCATCCCGAGAAGCTATCGTGTTTCTTGTTATGGCCGTTGCAACAGACCTCATCGTTGAAGGAGGGGATGTGAGCAGTACAAGCCTATATGGGAAGATTGAAACAAAAGTGTACATGGAACAACCTACCGATTCAACTGGAAATATTGAGAGCCCTGGTTTCGTTTGCAGATTGGAAAAGTCAATATACGGTATTCGACAAGCAGGAACAAAATGGGGATCCTGATTTGTTGTAACAATGCTTAGTTGGGATTTCAAGCAGTCTGATGTTGATGAAAGGGTATTTTACAAGGCTGTTGGCACGGAGCTCATTGTCCTTGCCATTATTGTTGATGAAATATCCTTCGAAATCAATTCTCAACGACTTCTGGTGCATTTCAAGAAAAGAATTAGTCAATAATTCGATGTCAAGCTGTTTGGCCAACTTAATTCGTTCCTCAGATAGGAAGTAAAACACAGCCAAGACGCTATCAAGATTAGTCCAAAGTGTTATGTAGAGCAAGTTCCGGGAAAGCATGGATTGAGTGAAACCAATGGTGCTTTGACTACTCTTCCTGAATGTGCGAAGGTCATTCAGCAAAGGACTATGACAATCCAGTTAGTAAGAAAGAAAATTCCAGCTAACGCGCAAAAATCGGAGAGCTCCTCCATCTTGCAGTGTGGACACGCCAATACATTTCCTTCGAAGTCAACGCGCTTGCACGCCAAGTACACGCCCCTGTTGTTCGACATGTATCCATGCTAAAGGGTTTAATTAATTATGTATCTGAAACACGCCAAGTTGGTATCAAGTTCCCAAAGAACCAGAACAAAGGAAAACGAAAATTTGAGTGGACGAACTTGAAGACATTTGTGGATTCAGACTGGGCAGTAGCTAAGGATTATAGGAATTCGACGACTTCTTTTATGGTTTTGCTCAACGATACGCCCGTTACATGGAAGAATCAACGCCAAACGATAGTTTCCATCTCATCTGCCGAGGCAGAATTTGTCGCTTTATCATCTTGCGTCAAAGAACTATTGTGGTTAAGAAGATTATTTAGGGAAATGTTCTCATGTGCGCAGTACGAAGATAACATGAAAATTCACCCAGCTATGGTCTTAGTGGACAGTCCTGCGGCAATTGATATCGCTGAAAGATAGCAAGTATCAGCTAAGAGCAAGCATATCGAGGTCACGTATCATTATTTCGTGACCATATCAAGTCGGGGACTGCGAAATCAATTCATGTTGGGACTGTCGATCAAGTTGTATATATTCTTACAAAATCGGTTGACCGACGGACATTGGAGAAACATCGCTCAGCATTGATGTTTTAAGGAGATCGCAATAATGTTGTCAAAAGTAATTTGGAATAGGATCCATCTTGCTTAATGTTAGATTGGAACATCAAAAGTGCTTGTATCGAAGTCAAGTACGCTAAAATGGTAAAATTACAACTTCTAAACTTTGCAGCTGATCATGATTACCATTTCGGGCTGAGTGTACTAAGAGACAGCCCTGCTCCCCGCCAGTGCGACGTCCTTAATACCCTCCAGTTTGAATCCCTGCAGTTGGATCCGGGCTACCTTTGGGATCAGTTATGCGAATCACGCCATGAAATTGGGATATTCATTCCCTACAGTTTTAGGATCCGTAGATCAAACAGAGACTGAATTGCACTCTCTGGTCGTCCATAGCTCAAGCCATCCTGTCCCGAGCCCCGAAGCGCATGGATGATCTTAGCCGAATAGTTAGGACGTGCGCAGTCCCCAGTAGATACTGAATGCATTAAACTTCTTCTTCCTCTCCTTCACTCCGTAAACCAGCTGATCACCGGCCGATGCCACGCATCCTCCAGATACATGCATTACAGTGCTGTAATACCAAACAAACCAATCATCTTCATACTGCCCCTTCTGAATCCAAAGCTTTACGGTATATCCCAAGATACTGTACAGTACGAGACAAAAATATAGCGCACCCCCCATGACTGGCAGCAACCACTCTCTGAAGCAAACATTTTACAAAAAAAAGTCCAATTGCATTTATCTGAGCATTCGTAAGATGTGGTGGGCCAGTTTTCAAATTCGGAAATTTCTTTTTATTTTTAGCACAAAAGGCTAACTGAGAGGATGACAAAAACATAGAACCTATCTCATTTTAAAAAGATTGTAAGGAGCGCCAATGACTTCAGTAGTCAGTCTTGTTTCTTTTCCAATCTAAAACTTGATTTATGCGCTTTAGCATTGTAGTGCAATGCGCGGTGCGCAGTTCTTCTCGTCTAGGAACGGAACACCGTCAGAAAATGAGAAATACAACACAAACACACGAAGACTCACAGGGTGTTTTCTGTCCCTCTTTCTCTTTAAGCACCCTGCGATGCAGTAGCACAGCTCGCCGACGGCGAGGAGAACTGAGGTTGGAAGAGCGAGGGTAATTCCTTGGGCGGCCGGACGGTATACTTGTCCTCCACGTTGTAAGGCCGGACCGTGGTCCGCGGAATGCTAGAAACTTGGTATGGATCGATTCCAAAGAACCGTAGAAATCAGGGTTGTAATACAGGACAGAGAAGATGTAGTATTGGGTCAGCTGTGCTGATTATCTCCTTTAGAGATAAGGATGTTTTCACCAACGACAACCTTGAAGTTACTATTTGTATATAGACGGCGGAGTCCGGGGCGCCAAGCGTGAGTAAATATCACAAAAAAACAATAAAAGGGGTAGTATAAAGTTGGGTAGAGAGGGGGGAATATGAAGAGAGACCCGGGCGGATAAACGCGGCTATAGCCAAAGTTGCCGTTGGCAAGGTTTCTGCAAAGGCGTAAGTTGGGAGTCAGGTTCAGAGCCAACACTGGGGTAGCTGTTTAATCTGGGGCCCTAGTTGCCAGGTAGGTATAAATACTAGTTAACTAGGTTATGGTTATCTAGGGCGGCGGGGTGAGTGAGGATAGGGTCAGCCAAGTTAGAGGTAAGTAAAGTCGACACTTGGCCCAATAAGTACCTTTCAATTGCGAAAATATCAGGTCCCATTTGGGGGCCGAGTGGTCCAGATTGCAAGCCCTCAAGCCCCATCGGGTGAGGATACACTGCTGATATTGAAGCGAATCAGAGTGCGAAACCTCTGTAAACCGAAGTAAATAGTCCTTCATTCTTTTCACATACTTCTCCGCGTTTTGACGCCCAGTGATAATTGCTAAATGACTTTTCCCTGCCGCCGAAAAGGCACCCCAAACCATAACAGATCCCTCACCCATTTGAAGCTTTGACGATACTGTCTCCTCCCCACTCAAATCGTTCCAAAAAGACTAAAGCCATCCGGACCGTCCATATTGAACTTATTTTCGTCAGAGAAGACAATTTGGGCCCAATATTCAGTCCTGCACGGGGCATGGTCTACGGCCCATGTTAGTCTAATTTTTCAATGAGATGCAGTGAGTTTTGGATACCTTTTAGCCTTCTTAAACTTCGTGGAAGGGGAACGGGAAAGGACTTGGAGCGTTATGCGCTTCGAAACAGATAGGGAAAGGTTTTTGTGGATGTCTCCGGCAGTCCCATGTCATGTTCGTGCTTCCCTGAAAACGAGGCCTTCTGCTGCTGGAGTCAGTTTTTGGGGCTTTCCAGGGGACTTTTTCTTCTCATAGTTAGTTATTTCCTTTAGGAAGGACGCAACAACCTTGCGAGACCTTTCTAGCCTCTTCGCAATCTTAGATACCGACCATTTGGCCTCATGGAATGAAGAAATTCTAGCCTGTTCGGATTGTGTGAGTTTGAAGGCTTTTCCCAGGATCAGTTGCCTTCAAACTTTGCACGGGATCGGGAGATGCCCGTTTCATGAGTTAAAACACACAGAGGATCACAGTTTTTTAAATTTTGGCGCAATGCAGTGGTTTGCTTCAAGTGAGCTATGTTTACTGTCACCCTCTGAAGTACTGTAGCCTTTTCGTAATAACTAAAAAAGTATGCTTTTATATTAATCGTAGCCTTACATGTGTCCTTTGGACAGTGCATCTTCTCGTTACGTTTCCCTCAACGTGTGCACCGCCGCGCCGGATTCGACCGCCCCTCGCGCAGGATCCCGCTCCTCCGACCAGAAGGCCCGTGCAATGCGTCAGGCCGCACACACTTCGCTCGACCTCATCGCCGACCTCATCGCTCCCCTGTCCAAGGTGACGGACCTCGCCCTCCCCAACGCCCCGAACATCCTGCTAACCACCATGCGTAACGACATGGCCTTGGCCTCCGCCTTCGGCGTTCTCCGCAGCACCCCAGCTGCCAAGAACGTCGCAAAGTTCCTGGCCCTCGTCGCCACGGCCGACGACAACCCGGATCCCACCCCCACCACCGCCGCTCAAGCAACGCCGTACCTCAATGCTGCTGAGGCCGCCCCGTCGAAACCTCCCACCCGCCTACCGATACTCGGGCGCCGCACCGCCTCTCTGCCCACCGAACCACCGGCCATCCATCCCTCCCTCCAGAAAAGCATTAACCGCATCGGCGCACGTCTCGTGAACATCGGCCCAAAACAGTTCGTCCAGTTCTGCACCCCCCCCGAAACCCGTCCCCTACGCAACGCACTCTCCCTCCGGGAGGCCCTCACGGCTGGAGGCTTCCCGGGATCCGTGACCGTGGTTCCCACAGCCGACCCCCACACCTCCTTCGTGTGTGCACCCGCGGATACCTTCACACACACACAAACTGCCTACGACGCCTTCCGCCAACACTGCCCTGCCACACTCCCTCCAATTGCCGTCTCCGCACCTGCCCCCATTGTCGCCCACTGCACTTCGGATGGTGATGCCCGATCGCTCCTCCCCCACCTCCGGGCCGAAGCCGACCGCCTGCAGGACCCTTCCTGTCTGTGGAAGCCCAGGCGGTACTTTGTTGAGGTTCTCGAATCCTCGATTTCCGACATCCACCGCCAATTTCCGGCCGTGGCACCCCCTCCACCCGCGCCCGCTCCAGATGAATCGGCCGCAAAGCGACTTCGCCCCAACGGCCCAACATCCCCTACCCCTGAGGCCACCTCAGCCGCCGCCTCCCCAGCCAACTATTGAGGGGGGACCCCACCCACACAACCCCAACATTGCCCTCCCCCCTTCCATCATCTTCTCCCTCCCTGCACCAACCTTGCCTTTCCTCCCTAACTCTTTGCGGGTGCCTTTTCATGACCTTCTTGCCCAGCTCTGCCGCCGCTACGTCGAATCACGAGCATGTTCCGTGCGTCGAGAATGCTTACACCGCCTGCTCGCCCTTCCCAAACTAGTTCTTCGCAAGAATGGCCGAGGCGAACCGCGGAACCGCCACCGCCCTAGCGCTGTCGCCTCCATCAGGCGACGGATCCTCCTCGCACGCACTGGCCAGTGGCGCCAATTACTTGAGGAAGCAACGGATGCATTTCCTGCAATTCAAAACCATAACCCCCCCCCACCGGGGACCCCGGCCGCCCGCTGCAGACGCGCCCTGCTCAATGGTTCCCCCCGGAAAGCTGCTCAGGCCCTACTTAGCTCTGTACCACCTGTCGTCCCCACATCTGCCAACGCCTCGAAACTCATCGCCCTCCACCCAGCACCTGCGCTCCCGTTCGAAGCCGCTCCCAGATCCCACCTTCCTCGGGCCTTCAAATTCACGGCTGCTGAAGTACGCCGCGAACTCCGTCGACTTCCTCATCACTCCAGCCCCGGACCCGACGGCCTCCGCCCCGCCATCCTGCGTTCGGTCTCCCACGCTCCGTGTGGTGCCGAACCGTCTAACAGCGCTCTCGACTGGCTAACCAAACTTTTGAATTGCCTCGTGGACGGCGACGCGCCCTCCGACCTCGCGGAATACTTCGCCGGAGCGTCACTTGTGGGTCTTCCCAAAGACCCACTAGGTCGCACCTTACGCCCAATCGCAGTTGACCTAGTCATCCGGCGTCTCGTCGGACGCCTCATCATGAAACGTGCGCGACAAAACGTGGCTCTGTCTGCCTACCTCCGTCCGCTCCAACTCGCAGTGGGTGTGCCCTCAGCCACCGAAGTGATCGCCCACGCCGTTGGTCAGCAAATCCGCCAGCTCACGCCCGCCCCCACTCCCCACGTCCTCATCCAGGTGGATGCCCAAAACGCTTTCAACTCAATTGAACGTCGCATCATCCTCGCCGAAACAATCGAAAGGCTGCCCGAGGCTTCCCGCTTTGTGCACTTCCTGTACGGCCCTGACTCGCGACTTATGTTTGGCCGCCACATCATCCGCAGCCGCACAGGTACCCAACAGGGTGACCCCCTGGGTATGCTCCTCTTCGCCCTCGCCTTGCAACCCCTGCTCCTCGACCTCCGCAATACATTTCCCAGCCTCCCCCTCAATGTTTGGTACGCTGACGATGGTAACCTCATCGTGCCCCTGGAAATTGCAAGCTCGGTGCTCGGTTTTCTAACCGCACGCGGACGGGAGTCCGGTTTTCACGTCAACCCCTCCCCCCACAAGACTGCCGCTAGGTGGCCGACCGCCCCACCCTCGGAACTCCTCAATGCGGCCGCCTTGCCGTGCGAGTTTAGCACCGCGGAGGCCATCAGAGTACTTGGTAGCCCAGTTGGGCTCCAAGCCGGATGTTATCGTCTCTTGGACGAAACCCTTGCCAACATCCGCACCTTCTGGGCGTCCCTCGTCATGTTGAATAACCCCCATCTTGCGTTTCACATCCTACGATTTTGCGCTTCGTCATGTCGGCTCATGTATCTATTCCGCAGTACCCCGCCGCACTTAACCGCTGCCCTTGCCAAGTCCTTTGATGAGGGAATGCGAAGGGTATTCGAAAGCATACATCGCCGACAAACAAACACGGGCTGGACCCAAGCCACACTCCCCTTTCGCTCCGGCGGACTTGGGCTTACTCAGACCCATGGCGTTCACATTATTGCCTACACCGTTTCTCTCCTTACTAACTCCGCACTCATCCAACAAGTTCTCGGCCCTACCCGACTCCACCCCGCCCCCTCCTCGCTCCCGCCTATGACCCCCTTGCCACCGCCCTCGACCTCCCCCCGGATCTCCGACTCGAGAACCTCATCTCTCGTACGCCCAGACCGGTCGAGTCCCACCTCCACCCCCCATCACCGTGCCCGCCTGGCGGCCGTCGCATCCACTGCTGCTTCCGCCCCATTCTACACCCTACCGCTCTCCAGCAACGACCTCTACGTCGAGGCAGAAGTCTGGCGCACTATGGTTGATGTCCGCCTCGGTAACCCCCTATTCGATGGCTCTCGTCTCTGCCCGATGTGCTCGACAAGTTCAGCCCAGCCCATCCCCATACTGGACGCTCCCGGTCACCACGCATCCGTCTGCAAGGGCGCAGTGGGCTCGGTGAGACGACATAACCGCCTACGCGATCATCTCTTCCGTCACCTAACCCACCCTGCTATCGCCCTGTCCGTCTCGCGTGAACGACCCCTGGCGGCTGACCTCCACAAAAGCCCGGCCGAACAACGGAAGCTCGACCTGGTCATTGACGATCCACTCTTCGCTCCCTCCCCTCAAGGCATCGACGTCACCATCGTAAGCCCCCACTCTCGCCCCTACCGCGACCTCGCCAATGGCGGTGCATCCACGCTCGAGCGGGCAACCCTCAAGAAGCACAATTATTATGGCCCCCCATGCCGGTCTGAAGACATCGACTTGCCCCCTGGCCTTCGATGTTTATGGCCAGATTGACATCACCGGCCTTCAACTCCTCCAAGACATCGCAACTTGTTTCGCCGCTAGACGAGGCAAGCCCACATTCACGGAGTTTTGTGCACTTCGCACCACGTTGTTTGCCTTCGTGCAACGCTACACTGCCGTTATGATCAACCAGCGTCAATTCAGCGCTGTTGAGCCCCACTAGGTCCAGCTGGGACCGCTCGGTCCCCTCATTATGCATTTGAATACAAGGTCACCTTTTCCCCCCCCTTGGATAGCAATGTACACTCTTGGCCAGTTTTGCTTTTAAATTGGAGCATTTTTCAAGCGAATATTACCTCAGTTGGGGGGTGGGCTATATTTTTGTCGTGCACTCTTAACCAAACTCCCCCTTCAGAGGCGTGGACAAAGCACACACCAACCCCACCCCTTCCGCACCTGTATTCCCACCCCCCAAGCAACACCCACCTCCACCCACCATGCATCCCATGTCGTCCCCACCCCACTCGCACACATTCCAACCCCCAAACCCCTTCTCAACAACAAACCCGTCCACTACCCAACCATCCAAACTCCCCAAGATAAATAAATGTTCACCACACCAATGCATCGAATACAAGGCCATTGCCTCGTACTCAATACACACGCACTCACACTACACGTCTCTATATCAACACAAACCCCACCCCTCGCCTCAACCACAACCTACCCTCACACACCGCCCTCTTTGACAATACAGATGGCTCGTGCTGCACGATCGCACGCGTGTGAGTGCGCGGGAGGAGTATTTGTAAAGTTCGGTGAGCAGTGTTGTAGAGTTCCTAGAGGTTGGGTGCTTTACTGCTGGATGGGATTGATGGCTTTCTTCAGTGGTGAGGTGGACACTCGAAACATTGAATGACGTGCGGCGTGATACGCGGTTCGAGGGGTGGACAGATGGGATGCAACATGTTGGACTGTGCAATACAAAGTCCCGGTCGCCAGCAAATATCCCCTACTCATTTACTGCAAATAGTTGCTTTGGCAAATAGCTAATAACAGAGGATATACTGTAGTATCATTGGGCATATTCGCTAGCTAGCGACTACCAGTTACTTCCCGCCGAAATAATAAAATTTAAAAAAATGCTACAGTCTACAGTGCAGTAGGATTAATTCAAAAATATTTGAAAAATTTTGAAGTAGCATGGCAAAGTTCCACCTCGCGGATGGGATGCACTGTAGGGTGGACTCATTCAGTCGTGGACTGAATTAACTTTATACAAATTATCAAAAAAAATTGATGGCTATACCACAGTATACTGTACTGTTCCAAACTGTAAAGTTTGTAAAATTTACCTTCTGCGATTGTCATAGGTCAAACCGCATGCCTCAAGACCCAAACTGCCAAATTGCATTTACTGTACAAGCACAGTAACGACGTTACCCAACGTTAAGATCTGTACAGTAGTCCAGAATCTTGCCTTTCATTTCAATGTGTTGCTCGATCGCCAGTTCACCTGCTGATCGAGCAGCACATTACTGAGTAACACTTCTCACCATCACTCAACTCACATCATCAACCTTCCACATCCCAACTAGCAATGCCCCCATGAGTACCCTCTCATCCAACCAAGTTAATCCTTCCTCCTCTTCCACCCCTTCCTCCTCCACGCCCAAACCAAACATCTTCTCCGTCGTCGAAAAGTTCACCCGCTCCACCACCTACACCGACCACGAATCACTAACCAACGATCTATCCACTTTACTTTTTCACCCCACCCTCTGCGACACCTACATCACCATCAACCAAACCAAAATCCCATTTCCCTCACAGATCCTCTGTGCCCGTTCCCCCTACTTCTCCACCCTTCTATCCTCACGCTGGCACTCCACCAAACCACTCACCAAACCCAACACAACCCCGTCCACTTTTACCCACCTTCTCAATCATCTTCTCACTTCTCTGCCCCCACCTCCACTCTCCATCTCTCAAACCATATCCCTTTATCTCCTAGCAAACGAACTACACGTCCCCACCCTCGAAGACCAACTCCTCTCTCGCATCTCCACCAATCTCACCACCACAACCCTCCCCCATTACATCCGATCCCTTCAAGCCATCTCGCCCCCACCAGAGCCCCTCGAAGCCATCCTCGTCTCCTTTCTCTCCACCCATGTCGCCTCACTCTCCTCATTAGCCAACGGCGATTGGCAACTCATGCGCATCCTGTGGCGTCTTCTCATCAATGCTCATGCCATCTCCAAGCTTCCCTCATCTGCACTATCTGCAGCTTCTCGAACCATCGTTCGCTTCTCCGCCCTCATTCAAGGTCGTCTCAAGCGTCTCCCGGAACTTTTGGCCGATGAAACCACCGCAGATCGTCAAATCATGCTCGGCTTCCTACTTCATTCAGCCCCACTCACCTTTTCGCAGGCCATAGAGCCTTACAACCTCTTTAGCCCCCAGCAAGTCCTGCAAAAGTATCGTGCCGACGCTACTGCCTCCCATCCCGCTACCCCCGAGACCAATCGTTTCCGCGTCCTTTGTGAGAGTTCCCATCCCCACTCCTCCGGTTCTCGCCTTCACAGCAGTATTCATTTTATCCAAGTTCCTTCCAATGGCTACGGCTTGCGTGATTCCTTGCTGCGTTTTGATCGACGTTGTAGCTTGGGCGCAGGTGCCGAGTTAGCCTTTTATACACGCGACCCGCGACTTGGTACCCATCCGTACACCTTTTTGGTCGGTAGTCGACTGTTATCTGAATTGACCTTGCCAGGTACAGAGTTTTGGTACGCGTTTGAAAGCCCAGACTATGATGAGGGAATCGACCCGCCGTATTATAGAAGATGGGGTTGGCGCTTTTTCGTGGAGGCTATCGTGCCGGAAATTGATGAAGTCGACTGACAGAGGTTATATAAATCTTGAAAATCTTTACTCTTTACTTATCTTGAGTTTACACCGACTGACCGACTATTCAGTTAAGAGCTAACTGGATGGACCACATCGGTCACGTGCAGTGGGGCCCGCGATATGATGGCCATAGCCACCGACGACCACAAAGTGCAACTGATACGCTGGTAGATGCGTGTGCGAATCGTAGCGTCCGAGGTGTGGCATTTCCTGGCTACACGTGGCACAAACTCTTCGATAAATGATGCGGAATCCGGAGAAAGGGCACCGAGGGAATCGAAAACCAGAGGCTGGAATCGGAAACCTGGGTCGCGGGCGGGCAGAGAGGGGGGGGGGCAGGCGCCTTGACAGCTTGTGCTGTAGGTCCTGGAGCTTGCGATGGTGCATGAGGACGGAAGCCCCACCGGCGAACGACTTGCGTCGTTTTGGTGATGGAGGTCTGCTTGAACGGTGACGTGATGGCGACGTCACATGCAATGGGTGGGTCATGTAGGGCAGCTTCCGTGTCGGGGGGGGGGATGGACGAGGAGAATGTCAGCGGGCCTGTAGTCTGTCCCGGGGAGGAGATTCGCAGCTTCGAACTCGTAGTCAAGGCCGGCTGCGCGGAACACGTGCCACGCGAACACATTGCGAACGGAGTTGTGGCGGTGAATGCGCCCAAACTCTGAGACGCAGCGGTCGGTGGCATGGTCACCGTGGACATCCATGTCTTGCTGGCAGTGGTGGCATTTCAATGGCACCGAGTCTGTGTGGACTGGGAGGCCGAGGTGCCTGCGCAGCATGATGCACCAGTGTGCTGATGACACCTTTGGCGCGGTGGTGGGGTGGGCCCATAGGAACACCGCCGCACTGGTGTTACGGAAGGCCAAGCCTCGAATCCGGCGACGTGTGGACGTGTTGGAGTGGCAGCTAGGATGAGGCACTCTTCCATAGGTCATCCTCCCAAAACTCCTTTGCCCTGGCTTCTTGCTGTATATATATAAACAGAACCAACGGGAAGGGCTATTGTGAGTTGGATTGCCATTTTGATAGTAGAGTGTAACCTGGAGGCATGGACAAAGTGTTGATTCAATTGAAGGGGGTGTCTTCACAGATATAATTGCACCTGAATGGCATTTACAAGACCAGTAGCGAGTAGCCATTCAATCACTGCATGATTTATGAGGGGAATCCGCGCGTCGGCTCGTCAAAAACATCACAGGCAGGAAACGCCGTGCAGTCAAGAATTTCATAGGACCCGTCCCTCAACATTCTCAGAGATCCATTGCGTTGGCCTTGAAGTTTGAAAGTACGACAACGGCCAACAGGAGGGAGAATATAGCAGCGGTTAGTATCACAAAGCATTACACACCCATCATGAGAACTGAAAAACAAGCTGGCCCAAATCTCGTACCGTCTCTCAAAATGCCTCTGACCTGACTCAGGCCTAGACCGATGCATGCTGGGCAGTTCACTTTTCCCCTGCCCATGCAATTTGGGCAGACATTCAACTGATCCACCAAGCCATCGTCGACGGCAAAAATGCCGCTTCCATCGCACATAGAGCAGCATTGCTTGCCCCGGCCGCCACAAATTCTGCACAAATCGCTTTTCTGCCACTGCTTTCCCGAGCGCGACTGAATGTCAGCGGCTGATGCAACGGGTAGAAATAATGAAGCGGTTGCACAGAAGGAGAGATGCAGGAATGTCCGACGCGGACGTCGCGGATTGGAATGCGGCTGGCGTGGAGCGGCGGATGTGACGGGCGAATGGAGAAATGCCATTGCGGGGTTTGCACGGGGAGCTGTTTTCGAGTGATTGGTATTGGGTGAGGAGCGCTGGAGCGCTGTGCTGGTTGGCAAGACCATGTCAGGCTGAGCGAGAAGCGCAAATAGATTTGCTTGATTTGTTGAAAGGATAACTAATGATGTCTCACTGAGGCAGCTAGTCTACCTCAAAACGGCAGCCTTTTTCGTATATTGAATGCTGGTAAAACCTCTACGGCGTTTCAGTGTCCAATCACAGAGCAACTTTTCCTCCAAGAACGCCTCCATTTACCACTCCGTCATGCGCTGTCGTACTGGACGGCACGGTAAGGACACAGGTTGGAATCCACTTTTGTACTGAGGATTGGAAATTACACAATCGAAGATTTACAGTAATTTTCTTTTAGCCCCCCCTTTGCCCATGTTGGAGTGAAACTTTACTTCATTGAGTATCTTCATTGAGTGTCCAGTGGGTGATGGTTCAGCCGTCGCCTGGAGATATTCTTAGTCTTCTAGAGATATATAGGATTTAGGTTAGCCCTAGGACCCTTTTGTACCGCAAGTAGAAAAACTTTGGGTAGGGGCGTATCTAATATGTTTGGGTGGGGGTGCATATAGCTTACAGAACAGGGAGGCATATATCGCATAACTGTGAATCATTTCATACGAGCTGTACAATGTCGTAATTGCTGTAAGCCCCTCGCGATACTATCTTTTTAGTGTTACGTATTTCCAGAATGTTGCTTTATTTCTTAGATTCTATTGCGCAATACTAGTTATGGTGCTCTGTGTGAAATATGCATAAGGGTCTGTGGACTGGAACCTCACACCTGGGAGAGGCGAAGAAGGCAGACACAGAAAAAAAGAAACACTTGGAACTCATTCATAGAATCCCGCTGCCGGGGTGCAGAACAAGAGCTGCTGCAGATACCGGTCGTCGGTATCATCACTTTGTCCCAGAGTATCTAAATTCCGGAATCAGTCTTCGGATTTGTTGAGAGAGCCCCAGAAACACAACAGAAGAGCGACGGTTTTTTAGTATGGCTAAGTGATCCGTACAATAAGGGAGTTTCCCAAGAGGGGCGAGTGGTGACTTGAAACAGAGAGTGAGGGTGAACAGTTAGTCGTTGGATTGACAAAGGTAATTTACCTCTTGCGCCTTATACCTTAGTCCTTCTGTGAGTAGATGTCTAGAATATCTCTTCCAAAAGAGGGGGAGTGTCTGGGTTCTAGAACGATGCTGTCTGACACTGCTGAACTTAAACGTAGGGAAAAACGGATGCTGGCTGTGGGTGTCGGGGGTTTCTGCTCGCAGGAACCCCAAGTATCAACGGGCAGCTCACTTTGACGTGATGTCATATCGTGTTGTCAGATACTTGATGACTGTCTATATAATAAACTTCAGCATCATCCATCTCAACATCAAGCATATTGGTTTTTACGGAAGTGCCATTACCTCGAAGTCTGTTGCTCCTGAAATTAACCTTGCTTTAAGAAGGATTTTCTACCCTTTGGCATAAATCCACACCGACGTGCTAGACATATCAACTGCATTTTTTTCAATCGAGCCTTTTTTGTCCTTTTGCTGTCAACCTCGTCAAATACTGGTCTTCTGCAAGAGTTGCAGACTTTTTACTCTGGTTTAATGGTTAATTTTTTTGCTCGAAAAATTTGTTCGATATGAGCAATCAGGTACTATCTCAAGAGACTTTGGGAGAAACAGAGCCAAACCAAGGGAACTAATCTGATTCTCAGACCTGTTCTTTTATGTTGTCACTGTCAACATCATCCCTCAGCAATATGACGAACTTCCAAAGTGTGTTTGTTACATCGGTCTGTATACTTGAGGAGGACCAATCTATGATAGGAATAAGCTTGATTAGGGCTGTCTCTGAGCCTTTTGATCCTACAAACCTCTTCAGCCGAGAACTTCGTGCTGTTCCTGCACTTTATTCAGAGCTTCGGAATTTCCTTGTACGTCGGGGTGCAAATCTAGTACAACATTCGTCGAGAAGAATTATGATGACAGTGGCCACACATTTTTACGAGGATGATGAGGAAAAAGATGTCCCTATCGAGATCGTCAGGAGAGTAATTGCTGCCGGACGTAGAAACCCAGCAATCGAGGAACCATCATATTCTGCCGGTGCAAGCCAACCGACATCTTCCATCAGCACAAACACAGAGAAATTGGCTCATAATGTAGCAATGCGTCTTTGCGATAAAGAAAAGAAATTCTTAGGGGACATAGGAGAATGCTGGGAGGAATTTGTGTACGAATATCGACATATTGGGCGTGACCATAACTTGAGCCTGACACAGAAATTGCAGTTCCTACACAACCTACTTCGAGGTGACACGAAAAGGTTCTATGTGGATGCAGTGGATGGTTATGCTCAGACTTTCCAAAAAGCAGCTGAACATATCGAGAGAGGGTACAACTCTCCAGTGAGACAGAATAAGGTCAAGAACCATCTCAAATCGCTTCGAGTGAGCAATTTTGTGAATAGTAGAATGGATACTGCTGTCGCCCTTGAACGAGTATATAATAATATCACGAAGCTATCCAGAAAAGCCCCAGTTGCACACAGAGGGGACGCGCACAAAGTCGAATATTTGTCGTCTGCTGTAACAGGATTTCACTGGGCAACGGATACACTAGCAAGAGTAGCTATCTATAGTCTGAACTTCCAAGAGCTCTACGGAGAGCTGGAGGACGAACTTGAGCTCAGCAAGGAAGCAGAAATCTCTCGTTTGAAGGACGAGATATTCAAGAGAAATCATTTGGCGAAGATCGACAGAAACGAGAATATTACGGACATCTTATTTAATGAGGATTCTCACGACGTACATTTCAGTAGGCAGAGTCCATATGTCCGCAAGCCTTCCTCAGTGCGTTGGAGGGGTCTGAAGGAAGGAGGGAGGAAACCGACTTCATTCGATCCACTGTCAGTTGCAGGATGCTTCAATTGTGGTGAGAAGACTCATCTCGTCAAGGATTTAAAACTTCCTCTCAACTTTGCCAGAGCAGCTGCGAATAAGCTCGAATATTATACGAGAAAGAACTCAAATACAAGCCACAACGTACATCATGTCTTAGCAGAACTGTGTTATTAAATTGACAATGATGGCAGTGACATCCCCGCTGGGAATGTCGAAGAAAAGGAGACACTAACTGACAAAGATGTTTCGAAAGCTTTCTTTCCTCAACATAATTCCACATCAACCATTTGAGCACAGGTCCACGGTCCGGGAAATCATCATCTTCTGTGAACAGTACGCATCCTGAGAATGGATACGGAAATTGCCTTTCACTACAAAAAGATTCAGACGAGGGATACAATACTGCTGACGAGTCGATTGCTACAGTGGTTGAAGAGGAGAACTCAGACATGGAGCTCTTTATAGCTGAAGAAGAGGAAAAAATTTCCTTCCGTGGTGCCTATGTTGATACAGCAGCACAAAAGTCTTTGATTGGTCTTCAGCATGCTAAAGCCTATTGAAATGCCATGAGTATACCGTTCTCTCCGAGAAATGTCGATGGTCAGCGTCTATAAAAGTTTGGTAGCTAGAAGTTCAGGGGACTCGTCTTTATCAACATTCGCATCCCTATCAATGAATATCTATTCCTGTCGTTTGAAGTCGAAGTTGTTGCTGTCGACCTACCACTTCTTGTTGGTTTGAGTTCCTGGACAATTACCAGGTAACTATTGACTTATCACGTGAAAAATTGTCCCGAGCACAGGAGAATGGGAAATTGATTTGACACGCCAACGTGTTCACTTGTTTGTCATCTGGGATGCTTACAAGTAAATACTATTTTCTGCAAAAGAACTCCGCAAAATTCAGCGTCATTTCTATCAACAAGAGTCTCAAATATTGTTCAATTTACTCTGCCGACAAAAACCAGAAGAGTGCTCGCAGGAGACTCTTAAGAAGTTGCAAGAAATTGAGTCTTCCTGTGACAACGCTTAGGTGTGTAGCAACGCCTAAGTCACAAACCAAGCATATTTCGTGTTACATTTCCGAAAAATGACATCGTCTTGAAAAGTTGTTTCAGCTGTGACTTGTTTACAATCGATGGAGATACCATTTTACACATTGTAGACAAAGATACCAAGTTCATCGCTGCAGAATCCCTTTGCAGTGAGACAGCAGACGAGGTGTAGAGAACCCATGTCAGAATATGGTCAAGTCGATACGTTGAACATCCACTGGAACTTCATGCAGTCGAAGGGTTCCAGTTTCAGGCATTGCTCTTCAAGAACTACTGCCTCATTGCTGGAATTAAATTGAAGTTAGCCGGAATCGAAAGCCATAACTCTCTTGCCTTGGGTGAACAGTAACTCGCTTACCTTAAAAAGATCTACCGCAAGGTCAAATCAGAACCCCCTGAGATGATTAAGGAAATATCGTAGAGACCTCTGTCAAGACTCTCAATGACACCGCTGGACCAAAGGGCCTAGTGACGACTTTGTTGGTATTTGGCGTTATGGCTCGTATTCCTCTCCTACTAACTGAGCTACCAACCCAAGTGGAGAGAATGAATTCCATGGATGAAGCTAGAAAGTAAATGGCACGCACGATTGCCGCAAGTAGGGTGAATAAAGCACTGAAAAACAAGCTGCCGCGAGCCACTATGACTGATATCAGGATAGCTGATGCTGTGCTGGTATATAGGGACAATCTATCTGTGTGGATTGGTCCGTATCCCGTTCGTAACATCTCAGTGGAAAATTTGATTGTCGAGTTCAATGGAAAGGCTAAGCATTTTCCAGTCGACAGGGTTAAAAAGTACCGTCGAGACATGACTGCCTCTGAGTCAGAGGGGAACCAAAGCGTAGGGGCTAATATCGGAGACTCTGTTGATCGAAGGAACTACAGCCACAGCGATGTGCAAAAAAGCAATCCGCTTATCGGAATTGATGAAGCGATTGATGAGTTGAAGAACATCGCTTCCGGGAAAGAAATTGAGCTTGAACCTCTGGACGCCAGCTAGTTTATTACCTATGAATCATTAATCACTGAGTTGGTTACTCCCGGGGACTCTAGGTCCAGAAGCCCGGAGTTTAAGAAGGCCATACAAAAGGCGGTACAAGGATTGACGAACAGGACGGTATTCAACGTGGTCAAAAGGAGGGACGTTCCTAACGGTGCGAATATTCCCGGTGGAATATTCTTGTTAGCAATCGAGAACCTATGTACGCAAAATGAGAGGTATGAGGCCAGGTACATTATCCAAGGACACAGGGATATGGATAATGAATCTGTTGTTCACAACATGCCAGTCATTCAACAGATATCTAATCGAATGATTGTATCATTTGCTGCCGTGAAAGGTTTCTGGGTGTTCAGCAATGACATAAGTCAAGCTTACTTACAGAGTAAGGACCCACTAGGACGCGATATTTACTTGCAACCAAATGTTTATGACCATCCTTACTTCAATATCAGTTCAGATGAGATCTTCAAGCTACGCAGACCGTTCTATGGATTGTAAAGTAGCGGTGATTATTAGCTGCGCACTATCCACAAGTACCTTAAAGACATTATCGGCTTGTTACCTGCCTGTGGCGATCCATCGATGTATACCTGGAAAGAGGAAGGAAATCCTGGAGCCTCAGGGATATTTGGCATTTACGTCGATGATTCTCTTGGAGCCGGTAACTCGAATTTTCTGGACGTTATAAATCACCTAGGGCAGTACTTCGATTCGAAACTTTGCGGATGGGATTAAATCAGTTTGTTGGGATTGAATATAAAGCGATATGGTAATGGATCACTTGAGATAAGCCAGATGTATTACATCTCTAGACTCAACTTGATACCTAAGGACGCAAGCTTCACAAAATTTAAAAGTTCTCGTGCTGTTCTTGCCTGGTGCACAAATTATCGTCCAGACATCATGTGGATGGTCAACAAAGCTGCACAAGTGACAGAGGAAAGATTCTCTATAGAGACCGTAAGTCAGCTGAATAAGGCCATTCGCAAGGCTAAAAGAGACAATTTATCTTGTTTAACCCCCTTTACATTAATCATCTTTACACATTCTTGTGTATAACGATGCTTCATTTGGCACAAACCATGACCTTTTATCTCAGTTGGGGTATATAATCATTCTCTGTGATGGTGAGAACAGATCTCATATTCTTGACTACTCCAGTCTAAAATCGAAAAGATTTGTGCGATCAATATTGGTTGGATAAATATACGCATTTACAGATAGGTTTGGCGCAGCCTTTATGATAAGGGATGATTTGCAGAGAATGTATGGGAAGAATATTGAGATTCGTATGCTAACGGATTCCAAACAGTTATTTGATGTTAACACGAAAGCATATGCAACGACGGAACGAAGACTGATGATTGATGTTACCGCCGCTAAGGAAGCTTACAATACCTTCGACATATCACAAGTTGATTTATTTCGGGGAACAGTAAACATCGAAGATGCGTTTACCAAAGTAACTCCCAATAAGTCGTTATTATCTATCCTCTCGCATGGTATAGATAATACAGAGATAGTTCAATGGGTGGTTCGAGATAGCATCTTTCGTATATAGAGTGGCGGGAGTGTGAATCATTTCACCCGAGCTGTACAACAATACCGCAATTGCTGTAAGCCCCTCGCGATACTATCTTTTTAGTATTAGGTATTTCTGGAATTTTGCTTCATTTCTAAGATTCTATTGCACAATACTAGTTATGGTACTCTTAGTGAAATATGAATGTGTGTGAGGTTCAAGTCTGTGGACTGGATCCTCACACCTGGTAGAGGCGAAAAGTGCAGACATAGACAAAGAGAAACACGTGGAACTCATTCATAGAATACCGCTGTCGGGGTGCAGAACAAGAGCTGCTGCAGATACCGGTCGTCGGTATCATCACCTTTTCCTAGAGCATCTACAATAACAACTTGATTTAAAATATACTGTACATCACATACAGACAATCGAATCTTATAAATCACAGCCCGAAAGGGGGCAAAATGGTTTGGTTTATTGCGATTAATGGAAAGGTTGGCAGTCCTATGTACTTGTACTGAATTAATGCATTAGTTTAAAGCAAATCATAAAATATCATGACATTAAAAGTGGAGACCATAAATCGAGTGACAGCATGGCGTAAAATATGCATCACAACCGCTTACGCACCCCAGATTGGGCTGCAAGCCTCGGGATTACATTTCAGCGAGCGCACAATTGAGATATTGAGCGCAAATACTATAAACAGTCCTAAAAATGGTGGAGGACTACAAATAGAAAGTCTTAGTTTTCACATAGGACGTGGTAAAGGTAAAACCCCTTAATCCCCTAAAAACCCCTAAAACCCCTAAACCCCTTAAAAACCCATTAGGTCCTAATAATGGTGGAGGACTACAAATAGCAATTCTTAGTTTTCACATAGGACGTGGTAAAGGGAGAACTTCGACCCCGGGTGGGACCAGAGGGAAAGTATGAGGTCGGGGACGGCTACGAGGTAGGCGAAGTGGACGTGGCGCTTATGGTGCAAGCAGTGGGTGGTTAATGAGCGCCAGGGATTGCAACAGCGCCATGATGGAAAAGGAGTTTGCGGATAGCGTCATCCGACAACAAGCAAGGATGCTCAGAGTGTTTTCAGAAGCGAACATGAAGGTTCAGTGCAGTTTTGAGAACTTGGCTCCGACAAGATGTGGTTTCGTTGTATTCTCACTCCAGCCTCTATTAAGTCAGCTATCGTAATGGCTGAACGAGTGCATCAGACTGAGTAACGTTTTTTGTGACGCTGTTTTGTTATCATATATGTATCATTACTCTGCATTTTTGTTGTTTTCGCACATTACGCGCTTCATCTACGAGAAGGCTATCTCAATTGGAAGGCAAACTGGGAGCTCTCCGCCTTCCCTGGAGCGAGTTCAATATATTTACGTAATTTTATTAAGTACCCTTCTACTTGTAGAGGAAAGGATGGGCACAATGTTTGGAATTCTCAAAGGAAATGAAGGAGCTTTCTCAGCGAGTTTGAAGCACTGGCATTTCGTGGTACTCAAAAGCTATGTTTTACTCCACTCCATCTTACACTGACGCTGGACGATGATTTGTTCGGTACGACAGCTTAAGATAATCAGGTTAAAATGCTGAGTGCACGAAAAGCGGATCGTGAAGGTCACTCTGCGGATGCTATTGCTGATTGGCGTTTTAGAATTGTGTGCTGGCATTTTCATTCCGTCGAATATGCGAGTCCCAAACGAAATCAGTTCGAAAGCTCGTAAATTCGCTGATGGATGGCCGGGGGAAGAGACGCAGAGCATGTGTATCGTCACGACAGACAAAGAGTATGGTAAGGAAGTTTTTATGGAGATTCTGACAGGAAACGGGTTGGGTTCGGTGTTTGTAATGTTTTGACCACATATTGGCGTGTCCTTCATTTGTTGCCAAGTCGTTACTCAATCCTCGTCGTAGAAATTTGGAGGAATCAGCTATCAATGACGTCACCAAAAGCGGGGGAGCTCGGACGACCCCAGGTACCGATAACACTGCTTCTTCCTCGGCTTCTGCTCGAACAGAGGTTTAAATAACTACTAAAGAGCGTTTATTTATTGAAATACAACAGGTTACACAGAAAGGTGCAGATGATAGGGATGAAATTGCCACAGAATTTGATTGTCGACAAGAATTTGTAATCGATGACGATCCCAAAAGTGACAGGGAGGTATTTTTTGCCACAAAAACGGCCACTGGAATATCGAGACAGCTAGGGCAATGCAAGGTTACTTCCATTGTAGCTCGGTAACGGGGGAGTTCCAAGTTCTGCAGAGTTTTAATGTTCATGTATACGGTGTCTCCTTCCTTGTAGTGTAAATTTAATACGTGGATATATGTTCCACGGCAAAAATTTATCCCTCAGAAAGACCCTTTTCAGCGGCACTTTGCATGAGGAGCAAAGCACGAAACTGTTCACGGAAGAGGCTGAAAAAAGAATAGCAGAGTCACGCCACATTTTAACACTGGGTCAGAAATGCGCGGATTGGTTCGTGCTCTGGTAATTTCGAGTGACTAGAACAAATGCTGGTCAGTTGCTACTATTATGCGGCGAAGTTCGTGGATTGCTGGGTGTAGAGGGTGGGGATCTGGAGAAGACAAGTATTGAATGGTTTGACTTCCTGCATAGGAGCTGGTTTAGTTCTAAAAAGTCGACAGAGACGATGATGCGCGGGACAGTGAATGAAACTTCGGTGATTCGTGCCGTCGCATCTATGTCTTTTTTTAAAGCATTATTTGAAGTTGGAATGGTCGAAGTCAGAAGGTAACGATACTTAACATGCTATCCTGATGGAATTTACTTCGTGTAAATGCAAGAATTTAAAAACTGGGTGGGCGATTCATAGTATGTTATGGATCGTAATGGTGTGAAAGTGGCGCTTGCTTCTGTTGAAATCTAAACCAAGGTTGCAACGTCAAAATTAGGCGAAGCGGTGCAGTCGACCACAACTGATGTTGTGCGCTGCAAGCTGGGTGATGCGACGTTCCATCGGTATGCCCTTGTGGAGCACATGGGTCAGGTACTGCACCAAATGATTGTGCTTCGTGTACACTACGGCCTCTGCGTTGCCGCTGCCGAAACTGGAATAATCCAAACCGTCCTAATGAGGTGTTCCCAATCATCTATAAGCATTGGCCTATCAAATCTCAAAAATAGTAAGATTAGCTAAACCTCTGGTTAACTGGGCTCATCAGCAACAGTTTGCATTGCCTGCTTTTGTGCCATATGATACAAAAGAACTAATATTGACGAGGCATAAGTTCTAGAGCATCATTGAAAAGCATGTAGAAAATATGGGATGTTTTACGCCATTGATATTGTTGAAACATGCAGCACAAAGCTTCAACTCCAAGACAAAAGGTGGAGTCGATGGTTCAACACAACAACGAGCCATCATGCGTAGTTCTACTTACGATTCTAAATAGGAGCAAAAGATATTCTCCCAAACGCCGAAGAATATTTGAATTAATTCCCTCTTCGCGTTTCCTATGTTCCAGCGGCAAGTTATGTTGGAGACTGCAGATACATTTAAATTAATTTAAAACTAACACAACTGCCTCAACAAATCACAGGCAATAGCTGATTTTATGTTCGATATATTTCAGGAGTTACTGAGTTACGCATCTAAAATTCAGTTACAGAACCAAATGCAAGCGGAAGAAATCGCAGACGAGGTGGCCGAACCACAAGAAGTGAAGAGGTTGAAAGACTTGGCGGAGCGAAAGAAACGTAACCGATTGGCTTTCTTCAATGATGGCTCCACGTTGCGACTAGGTGTTCGAGGTCTCCTTCTTGAGCAAGCGCAACTGAATTGGTTTGCATTATGCGAACAGAAACAGGAAGGTTTCAGAGGTCATAGGTCTGCATTCTGTTGTACTTTACGTCGTGTTCATTTATGCGTTCGTGTTTACGCGGTATTGAGGAAGAGTTATTGGAACCCATAGCATACGAATTGGACGCTGGAACTATAGAGAGCTCCGCCACCTGTGGAGAGGAACAGGGAGAAGTCATTATTGGGGGGTCGGATGGTGCAGTTGAAATGGGTGGTGACAGTAACGCAGTTGGTGCTCAAAGTGGTAGTTCGGCAAGGCCATTAAGAAGAAGGTCTTGGGAGTTGAAGTCAAGTAGTGAGAGACAGTTAGTAGACAAAGACAAGAGTAGCATGCGGTAGGGTAATGATAATACTAATCTGTGATGTTGGTACCCGAAGCGTAAAGTATGCTCCATATGTACGGTATACTGTACATAAGGGTTTTTTCAGAACCCGAAATGACCTTCTAGACGTCTAAATTTGCGAGTTTCGCACGCCGTGAATATACCACCAATGTCTCCCATATTTAGCTGAGTGAAAAGGCGGCACTTTCTGAAGAAGTTAGTCAACTTTGTTTGCAAAAAGACCGTGAATTGTTGAGCTTTCCGGTACATATATGTTATGTACACTATAAAGTACATTAAAATCTGGCATTAAGAAATTGTAATTGAGTACATCACCATTGAGGATGATTTGTACGGTAAATTTTGTACTCGGCATGTGAAAAGGTCAAATATGTACAACACAACGATGAATTCACTGCATATTGATTGGAATCATTACACGGCTGATTAAATTACAGTGAAAAAGAATGGCCGGAAAATCTTACAGCTAATTGAGTATCACAACAAGTAGACGCTGTCTTTGCCAGAAATCGCATCCAATCGTTGATGAACTGTTCAATCAAGTTTCAGTCGAGTACTACTGTATCAGTTCGACAGTGCAGACATGACTTCTTTCAATATTGTTGCTCTTTATGGCGACGGAAGGAAAGATTAAGATCGCTTTGTATTAGGCACAAAGGCTATATTCCGCAAGAAAGAGGGTAAGTTTCTTATTTCTCGAAACGTCAAACACTTTGAAGTTGAAGTCGCCCCTGCTCTCCCATCATAATCCGCTACGCTACCTGGCGGATATGCGACGTTCATTAACATGGAAGCTTTCAACTTACCAGAAGAAGATTTCATTCAGTCATGCCCGTATTCAATGAGAACTAAAGGTACTAGACCTTCAAGAGTATTTGTTCTCAACGCTTGCGCAATGTTAGTTGAAGAACCATGTCATGCTCAGGTATTCAATCATGTGAGATAAGTATGGCTCGCAACAATCGATTCCATTCGGGTTATTGGTATGTTCGAGAGGAAGAAGAAGTTGTATATGTTTTACCCAGAGTATCGAATACAGAAGAAAATCTGCCGAGGAAAGTTTTCTATTTTGTCGAGAATTCAATTCCGTTACGTTGCAAGCATTTCATTTTGAGCTTGTAATTGGATCAACAGGAAGCACCCCATTTCGAAATGTATCGACAGAGAAGATGCCTGAATTGGTGTTTTCGGCAAGGGAAACATTTTAATATGGGATCAAAAGATGGAACTGTTGTTTCAAGATTACCAGACTTCATTGGATGTGCGTCATGCACTAGAAATTTAAGGAGATGCAATAGGGTAAAAATTCCTTCCCTAATTCAAGTATCAAGCCCTACAATAAAGGATATACTGTGATTTGAAGCTAACCAAGGGTTGTTTCCTGAAAAAGATGTCCAAGGTATTCTATGTGCCCCTCTGAACTCTTTATACTAGAAAAGGTACTGAAAATCCCCTGTACGCGGACAATATTCTCTTCTTTTTCGCCCAATAGATTGAAACGTAATATATCATTTTTTCATGAAGATTGACAGTGAGACCAAGCATCTGAGATGGGTCGTTTCTGTGGTGGATGGAGAGCACAAGCATTGGTGGCCTTTTATTAAGCCAGCCCCATCTGCTGCCCATCGATTCACACAGGATTTATTCAATTCTCAAAACAGAATAACCGCGGCGCAATTATCTTCCAGAATTCAAGAACAGTTTTGTGTAAGAGCTCCGTGGAACTCAGTAATATATGTTATTTAAAGGCTCAAGTCAGAGAAGTACCCTCTAGGAAGATCCCTACAGGCTCTGGTTGCAATAGTCAGCGAACAGAGAGAAGGACATTTGAGGACGTCTGGGTCAGTTCGTGATAGAAAAAGCATATCATCTGGATGTATCTAATCTGACATCCACAATCGTGACTTAGATTTGAGAAACAGTGGTAGGAATGAAGTGGGTGTTTCGGTAATCGTGGGTTTCCCGCAGGCACTGGACGCTAGTGTCCGAAGTCCTCGTTTCGAATGTGATGGAACTTTTGGAATTGCCAGCTAGTACGAAGAAGGACTCTCCTTTGAAATTTTTTCCCTCGTCGCGAAAGATGATGTAGCCGGCAAATGTTACAGTGTGATGCTTCAGATTACAACATCCACAACAATGGCGTCAATAAACTTCTCTTCGACCATTTTGCACAAGAAACAAGTAGAAGTAGTTTCAATGATCCATTGAAAGCCGGAAGCGGCTCTCTTCTGACAATGACAACAGATTTTGAAACGAACTTCTGTGCTGCACTCGGCAAGAGTCTCAGCGAAAATTACGGAACTGAGACACCAGAGAATTACGTTGCATGTACTGCCGTGGAATGTGACGTCCATGAGAAGTGTATCGTATTAGAAAAAGTTGGTAGGGATACTGTTTCTCGTCAACTTGATCTGTGGGGCATCGGTACAGGGGCCGACAGTACGAAGGCTGGATGTACGGGAGCTTTGAACGCAATTAAAGAGCATGGGGGTAAATGGGCTTCTTTTGCAGATTAACTTTTGAAGAACCGATGTTAGTGTAAGTACCCAGCTACTCAAAACTGTACTTACTGTTACTATAAGACTACAGCAGAGCTTAAAGTCATGAACAGTCTTCAATTATGTTTATCCTAGAGTTTGATCGATACAGATCTTTGAGCTGATCAGCATTGGATCAGCTCACATACTTTAGGGTTAATCTGTCACCTTCGTCTCCTTTCCTTCTGGAAAATTCTAGGAACAGCTCTAGAGCTTCGATAAAACAGGCTCAAAGTCTATGTAAGACCAACCCTCACTTCATTCTCGGCCTCAGCAAAAGACAACCACCTTCTATCCTCTCAAATCTCTCCTTGTTCATTCACTCTCTCTCTGCCCTCACTCCTCATCTGTCTGTCTGTCTCCCTTCTCCCTTGGTCTCCCTCGCTCGACCTTCGACTCCTTTTCTGACAACCGATACGGATTCATTCTTTGTTTTCTAAGGTATTCCACAAACATTTCACAAGCCGAATTGCATTCCGCTGTTTTTTTTGACACAAAACCTTGTGAACGTTTTTGTTCTCGTATAAAAGCACTACCGGAGTTTGCTTGCAGCAAGAGACGCGGTATATAGCTGCTCTATGTCATCGAGTCCCTAACGAAGATGGATTCTGAAGATCTACGCAATCCAAGTGGAACGACCGTAGACTATGGATCTCATATGTTTTTCAAAACGGACTGGCGTGCCGCACAAAGCAACATTCGAAAGCGTTCAACAGAACTTGTTCTGATCGATGATGATGAGGTTGGAGCGTTGCAGTAGAAATCTACTGAACGGACTAGGAACAAAGAAATGAAACGGAGTGGTGAACTCGCTGCTCTCCGAAGTCAGGTACAAAACCTAGATAAAATTTATAGGAATTTCTTGAAGGGAGAGGGACGAAATTTTTCTCCTCAGAATGGTAAAGTGGTAAAGCGTAGCGGTTGGTCTCCTAAACTCGTTTTAATTATATCAATAATCTTGATGATGTATTTTTGTACATGATGTACGTCTATACCCCTCGATATTGTACGCAAGCATGTATAAAAATCCGTGAATCGATGGCATCATATTTATGAATCCTATATCCTTTCCACTAGCAATAACTCCCTCGTCATGGCCACCATGGAGCACCTGAGCGCCTGAGTCCGAATATAGCGCTCCGTTTCGCGAGATCGCTATGGAACAATGCGCCGTGATTTTGGAGGACGTATCAGGCAGCTCAATGAAGGCTTACAGCAACGTGTAAAATTTACGGACTTTGAAAAATGTTTTCAAGATAACCTCGCTGAAACTGCAAATTGGCCAATCCCCAGTCGAGAAAGTTGGGAAAAATTTCCCAGTGTCTATTATGAATACCCCTACTATAATCGCATTGTACGTGCAGAAAGCATTTATGATACAATATCATGGCTCGCGGTACTGTTCCTCTCCATCGAGATACGAGGAAACTCCATTTTCGGCATACATTTCACACTGTGAATGTAGCAATCCTTATAGACACATTCCTTACGACACAAGTAGCAAAAGTAATAATCTATTTTATCGCTCGTCTCAAAGCAAGTGGTGGTTCGTTTCCCCGCCGGATTGCTGATCCGATAACAAAACTGCCTTCCAAGAATATCTTTCGGCGACTTTCATCCAGTAAAGCCGCGAGATTTTTGGCACCTTATACTTGCTAAATGACGCTCAAAAACCGACCTTAACTCGAAACCGTACCGGACCAACTGCATTGCAATGAGAAAAAACAGATTTTACCTTCCCATGCTTCCTATGTTTCCCAATATTCATCATTTCCTCATAAAATTCCCGCCATGGACACTTCATAGTTGTAACTCTCCTCTTTTTCACTTCAACAATAACCTCATCTTCTTGAGAGGATGGATCCGGCGTACGTGATGCATCTACTCCTTCAATTACTTCGTCAAGGGCATCCTTGTATGTTTCCAATGCATTCCGCAACTGCAAATCACTTGATGAGTCATCAAAGATGCTATCGCCATCTAAATCTCCTTCGGAGTCAGATCGTTCAACAGGAGAAGCAAGAGCACAGTGGGCTTTCTTCCCTTACGAACTGGCAGCCCCTACACTTCCTCTCATCTCATTCTTCGGGGGATTTTTTAAGCGGTGCATTCCTTCTTGCTGCTTTACGAGCTATAATTTCCGGCATTGCAAGGTTATCCAATTTACTTGTCGGAGGAGGACACTGACGGCGCGGTGCCTTACCACAAGTGGTGGTGCGCGGATATGGATTCCTTGACGACCTTCCACTTTCGCTCAACGCGAAAGCCTTCGCAGTGGGCCTGCGGCCTCGCTGACGTTTTCTCACTCCTTCCATTTTGGTGGCTGAAGTTGCAAGAGCGGAGTTGTGGCGGGCAGGGTGGGGTGGGTTGGGAGGAAATAGAATGGGCTGGCACGCTCAGCTTCAGGCGGTAGTAGGGAAGGCTGTCGGATTGAGTTGCTCGATAAGGGTTGGCGGATCGGAGTGGGTTGGTGGAGAAGTTTGGGAATGATGCTGAAGTTGTTGGGAGAGGTTGCAGACGGTGGGGGGAGAGAAGCACAGGAGGGGTGACTGTTGCTGGAAACTGGAATTGTACAACCTCTTTTACATCGTCCTCTCCTCATTTCGAATGGAAAATGTTTTCTAGAAGAACCCTTTGTAACAGAAAGTGTAGAATGACAGATGTTTACATCATTGGTTGCAAGTGCAGTCATTATTCTCCCTTTCAGGACGCGTAGCCAATATTCATATTTTATATCACAATTTTAGGTGATGTATTTACATTACGAATATATCATCTATGCCTGTGATGTATGTTTTACATCAAATCAAGTTCGGTTCTTTAATATACTGTAGTGATGTAGTTCACTCTACAGTACATCAGTTGGGGATTGACCTGTGCAGAGGGGTTCTGGTATGTATGCGCAAGACAGGCATTACAGTATCTATCTGTACAGTATATATCAGCAATAAACGTTGTCAGTAGCTCTTCATGTTAATATTATTTAAAATTAAGTATTAAACTAAAAAACTCGCACCTACCCACATGTCAGAAAAACTCTGCATTTTCATTACTTTTTTCCATAAAAAATAAATATGTTTGGAAGGGTGGAGTGAATACAGAAGCGTCCTAGGCCTAACCTATGTCCCTTGTGACCTATCCTCGTAGCCCCTATCATAGTGATATCTACCTATGTTACTGTAAGACTGGTTCCCCGCATTTAGTGCTTATATTGACAATATTTATCTGTTTAGAAATGTGCACGTACGGTGTTTAGCGCTTTTGGCATTTGACCGCTTTTTCAAAATTGGTGGATTAATGTTTTGTAGCTGATTAGCTGTGACCACTATGCTTCGCTCCCACATTGGTAATATCACGACGATCCTGAACATCTCGCGAGCCGCTTTGTGTATGGCCAGTGTAAGTAGCTCAAGGCAAGGCCTAAAATAATGAACCTTATAATGAACCTTGTCCCAAGATAATTTATAATCTGCTTTTTTTGCTCTAGTCCATGACCTTTCCGCTTTTTGGTGATTTCTCTTCGGAAGTTAGTCGTATGTCCTCCTGCACCGGGATAACCGGTCATCGTGTAGATTTAGTGCGCTTGGGATGTACTCAGCGTCCAGTGAAATGACACACTTCTATAGTTCTGCGTGAAACAAGCGTAATTCTTTTAGTCTTTGAGACTTTGAGACCATTTGATTGCCAATAAACATAGTAACTAGGTTGTCCGTTTATAGGCGAATCATCTCTCCTTTCTTCATTCTGATAAATCTCTTGAACCGAACCAGAGATTCTCGAACAGCTTGCAGTTCTATGTATGTAATATGGAATCGGTCCCTGGTACTTGAGTCCTAGTATCCATAAACCTCGTAGTAACGTTGCTACCCCTGCAGCTTTAGAGACATCTTGGCATCCCACGCCAAACCTGAGGAGTCCGTGTGGATCGTTGCTACTACTTTCTGTATACACCGATGTATCTCGCATGACTTCATGTGATCGCGTAAGCATCTCCACGAAATCGAATCCCGGGTCACCGCCCCCTTTAGTGCTTACTGCTGTCGAGGGTCGCTCTACAGTGATCTGAGATAAAATTTTGTTTGCAAAACTGCAAGAGCGAGGCTCTGGCATGTCCCCGCAAACTACTTCACTATCTTTTCCTCCACTTGGCGACGGTTCCGAAGTACAAGTGTTAATATTGCCCTCACCATGTGCTCGACGCTTTGTATCTTGAGGTTTGGGACCGAGAAAGTCATTCGCTCCGTATCTATCACAAGCCCCAGGTATTCTAACTGGCATGAACCACGGCCAAGGGATCCTTTCTTCGGGTGGAGCCGCAGTCCGTAACGTTTCAGTAGCATCTTGATAATATCCGTTGCCTGACGACAGTCTTGTGCTCGCTAATGCTTCCTACTGCGTGGGCCCACTAAAATTTCATCGATATAATCCAAAATCTGCCACCCACACTGCTTTTTCATGTAAGTACACAGTCTCGTAGTTAGGCGACCGAACCAGTAGCCGCTTAGGCGCCACCCAAAGGGCAATGAAATGTATTGAAAATAACAGTCGCCAAACTGTACTGTAAATTATTTCCTCAGTGATGAGTGTACACGGAAATGGTTGTAGCCTCCCTTCAAGTAGAGGGCTAGCATGTGATCCCGTTTCAAAATTTGGGAATCAGATCACTCCAGAGTCGAGACCTTTTGTATCTGGCAAGCCAATGTGTAGACAGATGATAAAGGCCCGCAACGGCCCTCATTTTTCCGCAGAAGCCTTGTGTAGTAAATTTTGTGGATATGTATGAAGCTGTGGATGCCTCTTCCCGTGAGAGTTCTCTCCCTACTCATTCCTTTAGTCTTTTGTGTATTTTCTCGTATGCTAATTGTTTCTGATGAGGATTACATCAATCCTTTTAAGATTGTTCGGGTTAGCTGCGCTGGGGCTTACCTTTGCCACAGACCTTGTGATTTTAGAGTTCTTTCCTAGGTTTTGTCCCGCCTTTCGACTGGCAATATTCTTCGTTTCGGCCTCAAATAATTTAGACATTAAGGCCTTCCGTTGCTTACGTGCTGCAGGGCGCATCTTACTAGATATTTTATCAGTGATATTCATCCTCTTCATGTGATCTGCTGCAGCTGCATCAACAAGCAAGTAAGCTAAATAGTCCTACTGCTCTCGGAGTGCCTCATACGTAGCCTCCATAGACCGCTCCATCACTTTAAACAACTGGTTCAGTGTGGTGTTTTCTACGCCGCTAGGAGCAAATGTTCCTTCGCCAAACTAAATCCAAGAATAGCTCTTTCGTGCCATGCCCGTTCATTGAGGATCTATTTGCTTCCTGAAACTCTTACATTTACTTTGAGCCATACACAGCCTTCCTTGCCCATTCTTGCGTCCAATTCACATCCTTCGGGTAAAAGTAGAAGGAGGGTGAGTAGAAACATTGGCCGAGAACTCAAAGGCAGCGTATCTAGCATAATCTTTATTATCGTCTTCATCCACACACATTGTGGCCGCCCGCATTTCTGCTGCATGCATAGTATTATCGACTAGTTCAGACGCATGAAGCTTTGCTCGCACGCCGACTACAATGTAAATAAGGTTTTATGCACTTATTACTTCTTCAGCACTTTCATTCTTGAGCATCAGTTCCAACTAAGCGAGAAGTTGCTCCACGGTTCGTTGGTCCGATGCCATTTTTGCATACCGTTGCAGTGACGGTCTGCGTTCAACTAGACTTCCTCACCCTTTGTTAGGGGAACGAAAAGACCGCTCGAAGCATTCTTCGAATTGCTCTCCGCGACCAGGAAGATACGACGACGGAAGGTCAGAGCCCACCAGAGGAGAGCGGCCAGGGCCGCCACGGCAGAGTATTTAAACCAGATTCCGCTTGCATTTGGCCATTAATCTTTTCATTTCATTGGATCTTTGATCCAGTTAGCCATACAATAGAATTACTTACTGCAAAAATGTACGGTTGGTACTTTACAGCTTATAGTACGTAATTTTTCACAGTGGAACGGTATCATACTTTGTAAAGCTGTAATTACTCATTACAGTAGTGAGTTTATCAATCAAAACGTAGATATGTTCGCCATACAAAAATTCTTTTCTTTCATGGGGAAGGAGGCGAGAGCATTATGTAATGGACACACCCTTGGTCGTCCCTATCCCATACGGCTGACAATCGGCGGCGAGTTTATATACTGCGAAAATACCAACAAGCTAGCTTCTTGGTTACATTGTAAGTCATTCCTGATGACATCCTGATGATTCTAGTGCTTTGGCGTTCGGCTGGGCTTCGGTGAATATAACCATCTCCTAATGACACGCCCGGTACAGTGAAGGCCATTACGAGTGGCGGGGGACTGGTGTGGTATGCCAAGGCCTGTTAAGAGATATAAAGTCTCGTGGTCATTGCCGTGAACTTCTTTTTGTGAAATTGTTTCGTTCACACTCCCGCAAATTGGTCGGCCGACGAAACATGGTCGAGCGTGATCTCTTTCCGGGTAAGAATTTCGCGCAGCCAATGCTTGCGCAGCTAAATAAATTTTCTTTTCTTAGTTCTCATAGTCTTCTGTGCCAACTGTATTGCCGCCTTTTTTTCTATCTTGACTGTTGTGGGACCATGCAGTAGGGTAAGGAACGAAAATAGCCGCAGTAGCCATGTCGTTGTTTGGATGGACCATGTGGCTGTGACATATTCTGCTTCCCATGTGTTTAGGGTCTGTATGTCTTTTTTTAGCCAGAGCCATGAGACGGGGCTGCCGTTGATTTTTCGCACATTACCAGAGATTGACTTGCCGATTTTCGTGTATCCGGAGAAATCGGTGTCTGAGTAGGTGTGCAGCAGAGGAGAGTTGTTTCCCTTTGTATTCATTGGGTGATATGTGATACTGTGATTTATAGGTTGCTTGGGGTATCGCATCAAGTGCTTCGTCGACATCCAATGCCGTTTTGTCGGGTTTTGAGCAGCTGTACTAAGTTTTTTCACATAGAACGCTATATCCGTTCGCGTGCAGTCGGCGATGTACCGTAGTTCTCTGATCACCTCCTGGTACTTGGCCTTATGTTGAGAGATCGGGTTTTCTGCGTCTTCCGTCTCGTGATATCGCATGCTGTCCACGTGTGATCATGGGCGTTCATTACAGGCGGACACGTGCATAGTCCGTAGCGCCTTGGAGATATAGGATGCCTGACTAATTTCAATAGCACCATTGGCCTTGTGCTCGATGCGCCATCCCAAGTACTGTGACGGTGGACCTTATCGCTTGACGTGGTTTTTGTACTTTGCGTTGAGCGCCTGGAATCTTTCTTCTATGTGCTCCTTGTGAGTGGCGAATATGAGGAAGTCGTCAATGGTGAGATCAAGTATGGTTAAGGCATCAGTTCCTTAGAACTTGGCGAACAAGCAAGGTTAATCGATGCTCTCGTTGAATCCCTGATTCTTGAGGGTGGCTTCGGCGCCTTTTAGATAGAAGGATCCTCCGGGCGGCGTGCCATATATGTTCCGCATGAGGACACCCGCTGGTTTGCCGGGATGTTTCAGGGTACCGTCAAACTTTGGTTGTTGCTTAATGAGGACAGGCTTGGTGTAGCCGTAATCTTCATGCAAAAATGCCGACTGGATGTCGAAGTGGTAAGAGTACAGCGGAAATGCCGCTGTAAGCGCCAATAGTAGGCGGACCGTGGTCTTTTCGGCGGTATGCGCCGCTCTGTGCTCCAGGCGTAGTGGAAATGGGCCGCCTTTTGTCGCCCCGTGCCGAGAAACTCGACTTGCGTTCGATCAGCTGTTCGTTTGGGCTTCTCTTGTACCGGTAGGTCATCATGAGCGGGATTAGTTTCACATTGGCGGGAAGTACTCCTTTGCTTAGCCACTTAATAGTTTACTCGTTCTCGAAATTTTGCAGCTCCTGATCGTGTGCAATGCCCTGTAGGTCGCTGTCAGGGAATTTTCGTGCTTCGGCTGCGTTGCGGGGGAGTTTTGCGTGCTTTTCTACTGTCAGCTTGGCGTTGCTAGCGAACATGGCGGTTGATTATCGCGCCAAAATCGAGCGGACGGGGTCTTTTCAGGGTGGTATATTTGTAAATCGATGGCCCAAATGCGTTGGAATTTTCCTGTTTGCAGTTCCTGTACAGCGATAGTTGCCGTTGTGGCTGAGTAGAGATAGCGTGCGGTAAATGCACCTGAGTACAGCTTGCGCACACGGTTTCTTTCAATATAGACATAGGCCGTGCCGATTTGGCGGAGGGCATAGAGCCGTTGGATAGGGGGTGTCTTGTCTGTCCACTTTTTTGTGGCATTTGGCCTGTAATTGAGTTTCCAGTGATATTATTCTTGAAAACGATCTCCCATCATGTACTCGCAAAAAGTTTCGCGCACTTGGGCTTGGCGCAAGGTTGCCCATGCCGGCCCCATCAATGTTGAGAAGATCCGCTCTGCTAATGAGTTCTGCTGCAGAGTGTGGGGTTTTATCGGGTTCACCGTGATGCCGCCCTGGTGGTAAAGTTGTTGGAGGTCTTTTGAGAAATATTCTCTGTATTTATCTCTTTTGAACATGTTGAGGTATCTTTTATGCCTGTTGTGAACTATTCCTAGTGTGTCTCGCACATACTTGTTGATGTCACGTCGGGTGGGGATGAAATGACATATGACGTATCTTGAGGAAACATCCATAAATGCCGTAACATACTTGTTTCCAGTGGTGATCGTTTGAGGCATTGGCCCAATGACATCTTAGCACAGTGCCGCACCCACCTTTTGTTCATTTGATGTGGGCTTGAGCGGTTTTGGCTTGCGCTTGCCATGTGCGCATCCTGAGCATATTAGTTTGGGTGGCCTTTCCTTGAGTATCTCGGGTAGTGCTATCAGGTCTTCTTTTTCCATCGTCTGGAGCGCATGCAAATTGATCAGGTTTAAAAACAAGGGATACTTGTGGAACATGCGCTGTTTGTAAAAGTTTTTTTGTTGGGGTTGGGGTGTTTCACGTTGGCAAGATATTAGGGTTTAATTGCTCCCGTTTCAACATGCAAGGGCGAACTTTGAAAACATTTGTTGGGACTTGGTTGCCCCACCGTATTAGTGGGTGCCTCTAGTTGCCTGTGTATCGCATGCAGTGGCTGAGGTCGCTGCTTCGTCCTTGCGCTACGACCCCTGTTCCTTATGTTGTCATTTATGACGTATACTTTGTTGCTCCACGTTGCAATGCGTATGCTGGTTCCCATTTGTTTATCAAAGACGAATGCAGCATCCTTGTTCATTAGCACTCGTCCATTGTTTAAGGCGACATATCTGACCGAGACCAGGTTAGCAGTCAGGTTTTTGTTGTATAAGACTAGGATCTTTATAGGTAGGCACCTCGGGGGTTTTAGTGTCAGCTGCGCGTAGTGTGTGCACAGTGTTTTGTGGTTAGTTGCGTACTTAGTTTTCAGTGGTTTTTGAAACTTCTTCATCCCTTTAATTTTGTTGTTGATATGTTTTGGGTGCGCCCCGGAATCTAGTATGAACTTACTGCTTTCCCCTTCATCGGTAAACGATATGTCTTCAGCTGCGTGGCTGACACTTAACCTCGCTGGGCCCCTGGCTGTGCCGCGCCGTTTGCCTGATTTGGCGGCAGTCTTATTGTGATTATGTGCCTGTGAAGTAGCGGCTGCCTGAACTAGGGTTGTAAGCTGCTCCATCTTTTTCTTGGTAAAGCCTCCTTCGTAGCTCCGGGATGGCTGCATTCACAGTGGATTTCTCTTCCCGTCTTGTTATTTATGGTACCAGTGCCTGCTTTGGGAGAGCTGATCTCTTTCGTTGACTGAAGGAGTTTGATTTTTTTGAATTGTGGCATCGTGAAGTGATACGGAGTGCAGTGCCCCATGCATTTTGACCACAATTGTAGGTGCTTTTTGGAATGCAGCTTCCCTGGAGATCAAATCGTACTTTCTGTTCTTCCTGAGGCCTTGTAGCATGAACTTGACTTTTTTGCTTTCTTTTCGAATGTCTGGGTAGTCGGCTGCTAGCCTTTTTGCTCTTATTACGTTATGATTTTCGACGTAGTTCTCGATGTACATCGTATCGGTGAGGGTACAGTCTTGTGCGTCTCTTTGCAGCAGAGAATGCATGATATTTTAGTCCCGCTCGAGTAGGAACTTCACTGTGTTTACTATGGGCGCGGGCGGCTGGCGAAAGGTGTCGGGTGCCAGTAGCTGACTGATTTCCGTTGATATTCTCGCCATGATGAGCGCGTTGCATGAAGCCTTGGCCTTGTGGAGGTTGGCTTGGTCTTCCTGGGTGGGTGTGAGTGTGTCTGTATCGTCCAGCAAGTGCAAAAGTCGTGATGTTCGAGAGAGAGCTCCAGCGCGCGTACCCTTGTAGGGCAGTTCTTCTCGTGCAGCGTCGGAAGTTTTCCACTGGTCATCCATGGTTTGGTTGCTTGGGTGAGTAATTGCTGGAGGATCGGGTTGTTCGCTTGGGTCGGGAACGGTTCATCCGGACGGATTGGAGATGTCATTGTTTGCTTGTCTTTTCGCTACAGATCTGCCCAAACTTCGCTTGTGCTACGTTGGTGCCTGCATTTACCCCGTGGCGTGAGTTAGTGGAAATGTTTGCCATCCAGTGTGACTAGCTGCGTCGTTGGTGATGATTTGGTTGCGCTATTGAAGCGTAAGGCCCATAATCTGTAATGGACACACTTTTGGACGTCCCTATCCAATATGGATGAGCTTCGGCGGGGAGTTTACATACATTGAAATTACCAACAACCTAGCTACATGATTACACTGTAAAGATGTCCTTATTTTAGTATGCGCGGAGTAAGCGAGGGAGAGCGGAAAAGAAAGGCGCAGTGAACGGGTACAAAGGTCCCCCAGGATGCAATTGCAGTCCCGTATTTGAGCAGTTTAATAGGACGAGCTAGTACAGAAAAATGGTGGATTCTCGCAGTAGCTCCTCTTCTTATTCAAGCTCTCGAATCCTCACTTGCCCCGAGCGGGTGGTGAGGATTGACTTATATATCCGTTCAGGTGGAAATATAGAGCTATATAGAGCTATATAGGTACTGTATTACCGGTTGCACTATAAAATAGTTCTGCCACCTGTCGAATACGGCACAAGTCATCACAGTCGCCAAGTCACAATAGTCGTGGCCCGCGATTGGACAAGACCGTTGATACAGTATGCACTGTATAGCTTACCCCCCGATTGGGCCGAAACGGTCCCTATACAGTAAAAGGCCCAAGTAATTAAAATACTTGAACTGAATAATACAAAACGTAAATAATAAGTGCGCACGCCGCTTAAATTGAAATTAGCCGTTTGCCATCCGAATTACAGTTCAGTGCACCATATAAACGCCTTCTTATTGATCTAGAACGAACATTGTTCGCCAGTATGAAAAAAAAACTGCAGCTTTGATGTCAGCAATGGTTGCCAAATGGCGCACTTGACAAAAGCGATCGACATCTGATCCGTCGAGAGGTTGTACATATAAACCTCCAATCTTCTTCAGTATTCCCAGTTATTCTTCAGCCACAGCGTACCATAACCATGCCTTCTTCCCCAAGGTTTCCATTCAACAATCCAGACCTTGTGAATGCCCACGCTCGCATTCAGACACTACCCCCTTCATCCCCTCTAAATGACCAGGGTTTCCCCTTGTACTATTTAGACAGCAATTTCCTTGTAGATGACACTTCAGATTTCATTTTTCAGTGCGACAGGGCCAAAATTCGATCTGGACGAAAGCGGTTCTTCGAGCGCGTGCGAGATGTCACCAAACCCGTCACCGCCTACTGACAGCGTGTGGTCTAAGGAATCAGTGAAGAAACATGACACTGACTTCCCCCGGCACCGATTGGTAAATGATGAGTCGGCTGAGGCAGATTTCGGGGAAATAGACTTTCCACCCCAAACAAAGGGCACGTTTTCAACATGTGGATCTCCATGGGACAGAAGGGTGAGAAGTAAATTAGAATTCGATTAATTCCCAATTAATATTAAGGATGGCCAATTGGTTGGAGTGGTTCCAATATCCCGCGTGTCCAACTATCCGACCCGAGAAAGAAGGTGCATATTGCACAGGTGCTCGTATACAGTGCAATATTCGTAGTCGGCACCGGTTAATAGTTCTGTGAAGAAACGTGGCATATGTTATCAGGCTTATAAACCTGTAACGAAGAAATCCAAGATTGTAGATCGGAAACGCAAGTCCGTAATCAAGTATTGCATCACATTCATGGTATTAAGCGGGCACCATGATGGCACACAATCGGAAAATGGTTAGTGGATTCAATGAATCACTGGATATCTGTTTGGATTTCCCCTTCTAGTTTGACTGTCCAGGCTTCATGAAGAATATCAGAATCCAAGAGTACAGGAGCACAGGTTTGATTTAGTTTGCGGAAGGTGCTCAGGTTCCACTTTGTCAAGGCATCAGCGATGTTGTTCGCTCCCTTTATCCATTGCATAACAACAATTTCTCCTGACTCCAAGGATTCTCTCATCCTTTCGACTGTTGGTCGCCGCCTGTATTCGTGACCTGTCTGAAGAGTTGTGATGGTCGAGTACAGTCCATGCGAGTTAACCGTCAAGAAAAGTGGCAGAGATCGATCAGATGCGTACATCTTCGGCAAGCATTATGCCATGAGTACAGCCCGATAGGCTGACTCTTCGGCTGCCAGTATCTCCGCACCCATGGACGAAAACAAGGCTAGAGCCTGCTTAGAGCTGCGCTAGTCGATGGCATAGAATATCTTAGAGTTCGGAAAGAAGATTCCAGAAAAGTAACCTGTTTGCCGTAGGACGATTTTTCTTGGCTCGCATCAGAGAACGATAAGTAAGCCGCATCGTAGTTACTGACGTCATGACTAGAAAGAACTCAATATGTGAGAACTGGAGAGAACTGTTGAATCTCATAGAGAGCGCGATTGGCTCCACTCAAGAGGTACACTCTCAGATCGGAGGTCCATTGCTGCAAAGTACTCAATAATAAGGCAGCAGGGCTGATAACTCCATGGCCAAGCCAGTAAAGCTGTCCAACAAGTGCTTTGAATGACTTAATCTCATCCGGTGAGCATTAAACTTCTTGTTCTTTCCTCCTAATACGGTTTAATTCGATTTTTTCAATGTTGTCCATTTATTTCGTCATCGAGACTGTGATTTAGAGATCAGTTTCTTGAAGAATATGGAGTCTATTGAAGACCAGGTTCGACTGAGAAACTATTCTGTCGAATTTGAATCGGTTACAAATCGCATCATGTAAATCTTGAATCTGTTGAGCGTGACCGGTAAGTAGGAAATAATCTACAACTTGGGCGACAATAAGAAGCAAAATTTCCAGATGAATCTTGTTTAAAGAATAGTTGCAGCATTCCAGGAACGCATTCAAGCCCACTGCTGAACATCCATTCTCTAACTGCGAGTTGCCACAGCCGGCCTGATTCCACAAGACCGTAGGCGGGGACGAGCAGCTTCCACACAAAGAAGCTGTTCTTTGTCCATCCATTCGGCATGCGGACATACACGTTTCGATTCAACGGTCCGGATTGGAGGAAAGCGCCAGACATGTCCATCGTCGCCAAGGAAATCCGAAGTATGGCTGCAGCAGAGAGAAGAGCCCGTATTACAGGAAACTGTGCCGTTGGTGAGTCCTTACGGATGAAATTATTCTCCTTATCCCTGTTACCGTGTGGAACCAATCTGCACTTCAGTTTCAATTTGTCTAATTCTCCATCCATTTTCACTTGGAAGAAACAATGAGAGGATATGAGATTTTCATCTCTTGGTAGGCCTCTAATATTTACTTCCACGTACGCATTTTGATCCTGGTAATTATACTTTCCTTCTGGATACATTAGTCAATAAGCCACCTTGGCGCCATTGAAACGATCTTCCTTTCCGTTACAGGCTCATCACCAATTTAATTTCGGATTTTCCGAAGTATGGTTTGCTTTTTATAATTTAAACTCTTGCGGAAACTTCGTGCTATCCACGAGAGGGCTAATTCAAACATCTTTATATGTTCCACTGGTTGGATTATTCTTATATATGTCAAATTCGATATCCTTGAACGTAGCTCGATTGGCATTGTTCTTAGTCACAAGAAACGAAGACGATTGCGGAACGATTATCCCATTTTTCTGGAGGTCATCGATACGACTCGAGAACAATGAAGAATGATTTTCTTCATTGACTGCTTGGCTTCGAAATTGTTCAATCTCTGCTATTGGTCGTAGTATAGAAGCATACAGGATATGTTCAGCAGCAAAAAATGCTCCTTCTTCATCCAACGGGATTTGATTGTCCTGTTCTCGTTCTAAATCCTCCATACGGTCCAAATCTTGCGAAAGGGATGGAAAGGGGTATAGCCGTATGTCCTCATATGCGACTTTCAGTCGTTTCCCGGTTCCGTATTTGCTCCGTGTGAGCTCGGCGAAATTTTTTTTGCGTTTTGGACGTAACTCAAATTCCAAACACCGTGTTTTGTTTGCTTCTCAAAGAAGTGCGCTGGAGTTCCTCTCGTCAAAATATTTGACGAAACAGAGTTAGGCGATCAATATTCCAACATCTTTGAGAGCGTTTGGAGTGCAACTTTTTCATAATGTGCTTCAATTAAGTATGAGTCCAATGGCATCTTTGGCAGGCCACGAAGAGATGAATTGTATCCTTTTGCAAGTTCAAAGGAATTGACACGATTATTTCCTCGAAGAAAGTTCGTCGCAAGTACGGCTCTTGAGACAATTTCTTGAACCGTGAACGAAGAGCCACGTGTGTTTCGTTCGTGCATTGCATCCTTGAGAATATGCAGTGACATCTGACTTAGGTTGAAGTTTGCACTTTACACTGAACCGATTTGGCTATGTCTCCTCGCAGGACGAGGCTTCTGTTTGATGCCATGTTTTGCAAAGTTTTGCAAAAATCATCATTGTCGAATTCCTTATTAAATTATTTTGATTCAGGGGCTCCATTCACTGCGATCTAGTGAGTTTTAAAGATTCCTCCAGCTTCTTTCATATTTTTGGTCGTCACAACAACCGCATTGGAGAAGCGTGAAGCCAGGTATTTCATATGAGTATAGGGTACTTCGTCAATTCAAACAAGTACATGAAATAGATTGTCAAGTCCTTGATAAATGTTCTGAGTGGCCTTTTCAGGGATATCTTGCGCACATTGAGCGGACGTCCAGTCGTCTTGTGGCCAAAGAACTTTTCCGCGACAGCTTCGAGGCCTTTCGCAAAGAGTGGAGAAAGAACTCCGTCCCATTTGCAGAGATCGTTCATGTCCTTTAGAGGCAAATGCGAGTGCAGGTGAAGTTTTGAAGCGAACTCTGTCGCAGATTTTCCCATGAAACGCGCTGTTTTGCTACCTTCGTCAGTCGAGTCTATATTGGTTCCAAGGAAAGCCCGCTGGGTCGTAAGATAGCTTTGGAACTTGGATATTTGGCTCATGAAAACATGAAGATGAGTTCAAGTTTTTCTACCTTCAGTAACATAGATCGGAAGAACTATTTTGCTTTCCAATCCTTCCGTTACACCTAGAGGTATAATAAGAACACGATTTGTTTGCGAATTGAGCACATGCGAATTGCTTAATATACAATTTCCAAGTAGAAGAGGACCATCGACTTTCGTGATATAGAACGGAATGACGATTTATTCCCTTTCAAAATCTTCAAGAGGTAGTCTCCATATGCCGAATGTGAGCTTTACATCTCTGCAGTTCTGTCCATGACTACGGTAGAATGGCTCAAAACCTAAGGACTACAACTTGAATTTGATGCCCATCGCTAAACAAAGCGCTACTGCTGACTTAATTCGTCCGACGGATCCGAAGCAATCTCGTCAAAAAGGTTATTCTGGTCGTTATGCATGGGTGTCAGATCAGCCTTGGGAGGGATTCCGCTTACCAGGCCCCTTTGCCCTTAGAATGCTTGTAGCCCGGACGAGAATACCCATTGAAGTATTCAGGTGTTCTTTTTCTTTCGGAATCTTCTTCATGGCGACCTTTTTCTTCTCGGATCTTCAAAGTGGCATAGCCCGAACGCTTGCGCTTTAAATCACCTCGACACTGGTACTTCCTTCTGCGGTCCATGCAGGCTTCTCCGACGAGTTCCGCCAGCATTGTTAACTTCTTCCTCTTGCCATCCCGATTTTGTTTGTAATTATCGCCGCCATTGCCGGAATTCTTCCCCTTCTTTCCGTTAAAAGTGCGATGATTCGACTGGTTTCTGATCCTTGACTCTTGTTCATCATTCTCTTGACTTCCGAAGAAAATTCTATGGTCAACTGCAGACTCAATTTGAGCCTTTGTTACCGGAGCTTCAGTTCTGTTGGTAGTCTGAGCAAGAGAGAGGAATACATCCAACGCGTCATCCAGACTTAATGTGCAACGACGACCAGAGGAAGTAATGCATTTGGCTATATCTCGAGTACCATTTAGTTTCTTTAAATTATCGAAGATGGGCTTGGCATCTCGATATTTATCATTGAACCGACCCGTCACCTTACTAGTCGAGAGTCTGCTAGTACGACTGGAACTCCAAGAGGCTCGTGCAATCGAAACAGCAAACTTCCTGGTACTCAAGGATATCTTCTGTGCCTCATCCAAAGTCAATATGAACTTTTCTCAGCGCTTATCGTTCTATTTCTTTGTTCCTCCGCCATTCCAATAAGTCTGAGCTTGGCGTTGGTAAGGGATGCTTCCGAGAGAGAGGCGTTATTTGGCAGGGTTATTGCCAGTACTTCTCCGATTTGAGATTGAATTGTTTAACCTGCTTTCATTAGGTGATCGGCGGCGAGTCCACGAAACCTTGCCACATAGCGGTTCAAATACTCGTTATTCTTGCGTTTGTAATATTTTACCTTGTCAAAAGAGTCAATAAGGCATGTGAATACGGATATGGGAGAGTCTTGAGCGAATAAATCTACTATCTCTTCCACAGCCCTAACTTGGTCGTCCTGCTCATAGTCGATCTTTCCTTGTTCTTGCGTTTCATCTACAAGACTCTGCTGGGCTTGAAGAAGGCCCCTATCATACAATTGACGCCTAAATGTGTGTAATATCGTCTTCTAGAACTTGTCTTCCCTCTTCTCGGCTGCGGTTGCTATCAAGTCAACCCAACTTGCAACCTTCTTTCTCCACGATAGGAGGTCTTGGTCCGAGTCGAATACTAGAGGGTTCATCATTCCAAAAAATTTCTCGAAGTTCTTCCCTGGGCCCGTTACTGTAGTATGCGCGGTGTAAGCGAAGTGGAGCGTGAAAGGAGAGCACAGTGAACTGGTCAAAGGTCTCCCGGTATGTAGTTTCAGTCTCATATTTGAGCAGTTTAGTAGGACGAAATAGTACAGAAAAACGGTGGATTCTCGCAGTAGCTCTTTTTCTTCTTCAAGCTCTCGTCCCTCACCTGCCCCAATCAGGTGGTGAGGACTTACTTTTATATCTATTCAGGTGTCAATATAGAGCTAGATAAAGCCCCATAGGTACTGTGTTGCCTATTGCACTTTAAAATAGTTCTGTCACCTGTAGAATATCGTAGGGGCGGGTAAAATGGGTCAAAAGTTTCCTTTTTTTAAAAAACATTTCTTCTGCTAGTCGTACGTTCCTTAAACTCTGCACAAGCAAATTTCAAAGGCTAAAGAGGAAACATATGAAGTTTAATAACCACAACCCATTCAGAACAGGACCTACAGCTGAATACTTTGGTGCCCAGTGTCCTGTAAATAGCCGCAAAGGCAGCAAATAATGGGTCAAATTGGGAAAAAATCATTTAATAAAAGATTTCTTTACTGTGTCCCTAGTAACCCACAAGCCCCAGCACATGCAAGAGCCCTCCTTAAGTCCCTAGTTTCCATCCAAAAATTCAGCTTAGAAATACGCCCTTTGTGTAGGATTGAACATTCTGCTGGCTCAAAAAAGCTTCTCTTGTCGTTGTAAAACCCTCCTGGCCTGGAGTTCATTCGCCTCTCGCTCTCGAGCAAGTTGCATCGCAGCTTGCTCCTCTGCACGCAGCTCCCTCTTTCGTGCCTCTTCCGACCGATGTTCCTGCCGCTGCCGCAATGTCATCATAACATCATCTCCCGTCAACAGGGCCCCTGTTCTAGTGTTGATAATTCCCGACTCAATCACCGATCCGTCCGATCGCAATAGTTTCACGTTGGACTTATAATGTTCGAAGAGTCGCTATTAATATTCGTATGCGTCCTCGTGTGGCTCGTAACCATCCGTGTTCGTAAGGTTCGCCTACTTGATAACATCTGGAATAGCAGATTTCTTGATGTTACACCATACGCCACAAGCTCGGAAGCCGCTTACGATATTATTGTATGACATATCTCTTCTATACGCCTCATTCAACATTTCGCAAATAGTATACACATCTTTTTTTTTCCGAGGGTTGTGCGCCACGATTCGACTGTGCATAGAGTTCCTTACATACGTCTGAACCAGAGAAAACACAATGTAATCCAAGACCTGTGTGAGGTGGCTTGTGTGGGCAAGAAGCCCAACAACAATAATTTTACAAGCTCTCAATATTTCCAGTTCACTGATGAGGACATGCGCGCCATGCCCATCCATTGTCAATACGATTTACTTATGCTTCTTTCGAAGTTCTTCCGTCTCCGCAACATAACCTTTTGGACCACTCCGTAAACAACAAGGAATCCATTCTTGCTTGATCACCATACGAAATACGTGCGTTTTATGACAGGAACGAAGTAGGTTTTCATACATTACCATCACCTCTTTTACACTAATTTGCTTGTTTTCCCTGAACAATTACGACGGAACTCCAAACTAGCCCATCTGCTGAAACGACTGGCATTATTGTTACGTGTTCTGCATTTGAAAACAACCTCAGTTCGACGGAGTTACTTATTCCTTGCCGTTCCATCAATGCTTTGGCTCTTGCTCTCGATGAATTTTTGGTTGACAAACCGCTTTCGTCAAGATTGAAATCTCGCTCGGCGCTCTTCATTTTGAACTCGCAGTACACTTGAGCTAGGCAGGCAGGTTGTCTGGAGGGATTCTCCGGAGACATGTCAATCGCTCCAGCGTTCTCCAGGGACGCCCGTTTCTTCAAGGACAATTCGGAGTGCCTAACTAAGAAGATATTGATAAAGCACTTCCCGGGGTTTTGTCTCGAAAGTGCAGCCTGCTTTGTCTCCCATTCGGAATCTTGAAATAAAATGAATTTATTAGATCCCCGAGGCCCTCTCTAGAGAGAGGGGTGACATGGAGCGATCCATTTTGCCATACCAGATATAGATTTCAAGATATGTAAATGTTTTTGGATGGGTTACTTGATTTTTTTTTGAAAACTTCGAAAAAATTATTAAAACATTGACCCACTTCTACCAGCTACTTTCTAGTTGGTACATACGCTGAAGCAATTGCAATATAGGTCCTGCCAATTGTTTCATTACAAGTACAGAGGACTCCCAACCTTTCCATTACTCACAATGAACCAACCCTACTTACAGTAGTCCTAGTCTGCGATTGCTCTAAGCAGGAAAATTAAGTATACCAACCCACTCAAGTAAGCCCAATTTAACCCAATTCAGCAGGAAAATTAAGTATACCAACCCAATTTACCCCCATTTACCTGCCTGGCCCATAATCACCCGCCCCTACGATACAGCACAAGTCATCACAGTCGCTGATAGGATTAAAAAGGGGGAAGACAGTAGGGACAGTAGGGAAGAGTAGTTTTTAGGTGTAAGGAGGGGTCGCTAGGTCGACGCTGCCTCCTCGGAGTTGCGCAACCGACTCGGGTGCTACCTACATGGCAGACACCCGAGCGGCTGTGGCTGAGATTTGTCCGTACAGTAGTGTACTTACTGTACACTACTGTACTCGACCCTAAAAAATGATTAAAACTAGTAGGTAAAAAAATAGAAAGTACAGCACGTTACCCTAAAAAGTCGTCATAGATAGTACTAAAAACGCATAAAATCACCTTCCAGCTACTGCCATCAACACCACCCCGTCCTCAAACTGCAACCCCTGTGCAGTATACAGTGAGCTCGGCCAGCTCAGGGTAGAGATCGGCCGACCCTTGCACACCCCCGCACACACCTGCAACCCCTCCTTCGGATCGCAACACGCTCGTTCTCCTTCTTACCCGCAACCAAGCACCAAGCCATCAACTCTTGAGGCCTTGTACCATCAGAAGCTTCCATCCTCTTCCGCGCAACGCCTTCGCCTCGAAGCTCAGTGTCGATTCAGGTCAGGCAAAGCCTCCGCGACTGGCCCATCCACTGAGCGTGTAGAGGCGAAGGAATCTGGTGGTATCGTCGTCCCAAAATCCCTTGTGTATTAGTAGGGTGGCGCATACAAAACAAACCGCGGTTAGGGAAAGCGGAAGGCGATCGGAGGAAAGATCAACTGTGGGTAGAAACAAGCTTGGGAACCTATGGTGCAGTTGAGGAGTGCGGGGTGAGAAGATACCACTTTGCGAGAGTGAAGAAGAGTCCAGAGTCGGGCTTTTTCGCTCGGAGAGGCAAAATTAAGATTCCATGTGGCCTCTTATTACTCAACAAAAAAAAGAGAAAGACATAAAGGGCATTAAAGATCAGGACGAACGGTGGATATCACGGCTCAATCCAGTGTTCCTAAGCCTTCAGGTGGCTCGAGCGCAAGACAAAAGGAACTAGTCTCCTCGCGTGGACGGCGCGGCGGGAATGGCGACCCCCGTATGAGATGAGCCAGTATCGGGGATGAGCAACTTTCCAAACGCGACAAGGCCCGTTATAGCGAGAAAGGAGGGCAGGCCACCTGGCGGCCGAAGTTAACGCCTGGGCATGTGCCACTAGAACCCAATACCCTACGTTGAACATGCGAGGCTCTGTTGAGGTTGAACTACCTATTCTATGCATCTGTTCTTCTCGACGCTGGGCTCGAAGGGCACAGGAGGCCAGAAGTTCCAGCTTGCGATGTGTTTCAGAAGCGCAATCCATCAACGCGACGGAGTCAGATGGACTCATGCGCGGAACTACTCCGAACATCAGTTCGAACGGAGAAGCTCCCGTAGAAAGGCGACGACGACGGTATCCGTACAAAATCCGGGGCAAACACTCCTCCCAATCTATACCTTGGCCGACAACCATCTTCTTTACGGCTGTCTTGAGGGTTCGTACCATCCATTCTGATCTACCATTAGACATGGGAGCATACGCGAGAAAAGTTGTCCAGTTAATTCCATGCTTCTTCATGAAATCAGCGACGGTGGCAGCGGTGAAGCACCCAGCGTTGTCGCTTATAATGGTCTTCGGGGGACCAAATGGGTGCATAACTTCACTCTCGATGAACTGGGAGAGGGTTGCAGCCGACGAGTCTGTGGTGGCAACTGCGATTTGCCAGCCTGTCAAATACTCGACGGCGATAAGCAGATACTTCTTTCCGGCTTGATATCGGCAGAGGTCCCGCGAAATCGATAGAATAAGTTTCTAAGATATTCGTCAACGGGACATTCAAAGTCGTATGGTACGGCGGAAGGGGCCTCGTCTTCTGGCACCCCTCAAAACTTTTCACATAGTTTTGAATGTCTTGGTGAATTTGCGGCCACCAATAACGGTCTACGACAAATTTCTTCGTCGTCTCCTTATCCCAATGTCCGATGTCGTCGTGAAAGGTCTTCAATATCGCGACCCTGTCCTTCACAAACGGTACAGATTTCAGCCCGTTTCTGGTTCTTCTAAGAAGCTTTCGTTCCCACATCACGAAGTTTTTAGCCATACGCTTGACCAGACGACGTTTCTATTTATCATCAACTCGGATCTTCAAGCCTTGCAAGTGACGTGCGACGTCGAGGAGGACAGGTTCGATTAGGGGGTTCTCCTCGGTAGCGGCAGAATCCAGCGCCGCAACTAATTCTCCTTCATCAGGTCCAGAGACAGGGGACGGCCCAGCAGGTACCACACGCGAGAGTAAATCAGCTGCTCCGTTTCCCGCACCTGGCCTTTATTCGACCTCGAATTCATACTCCGCAAGGAAGTCCATCCATCGCGCCAGCCTTCCGTGAATGTCGTTTTTCTTGAAGGCATAACGAAGGGCTTGATGGTCGGTAATGAGCTTGAAGGGCTCCGTCGATAACACATACACCCGGAATTTCCTTAAAGCGAAATTAACGGCGAGGGCCTCCCTCTCGCAGGCGGAATAGTTACGCTCTGCTGAGTTCATCGTCCGGCTTGCGTACTGCACGGGATGAATCTTTCCATCTTCCTTTTTCTGGGCCAGGACTGCCCCAATGGCGACATTAGAAGCGTCGGTTTCCACGATGAAGGGGGACTCGAAGTCCGGGAAGGCTAGCACCGGCGGAGAAGTAAGCTTCTCTTTCAGAGTTTCGAATGCGGCGGTCATCTCCTCGGTCCATTCGAACTTCCTGTTACCCGAAGTTTCTGCGTGAAGAGCAGAGGATATTCCGGCGAAGTCCTTGATGAAGCGAAGATAATATCTGGCGAGGCCAAGAAAGCTACGCAACTACGTTGAGTTGGTAGGAACAGGGGCCCTTCTAATGGCATCAATCTTCTCATCGTCGACGCGGACTCCGCGCTTGTCTACGAAGTGACCAAGCAGCTTTACGCTTGGCCTAGCAAACGCGCATTTTGTGATCTTAAATTTAAGTCCTGCGTCCCCGACTGCCTTGAAAACGACGGCCAAGTGATCAATATGCTCCTTCATGGAGTCGGAGAAGATCACGAAATCATGAAGATAGAAACGGGCGAAGGATATGTCCTCTAGTACGTAATCCATCATGCGCTGAAATGTGGATGGCGCGTTCATTAGACCAAATGGCATCACCTCGACCTTGAAAGTACCAAAACGGCTGAAGAAAGCAGTCATCTCCTTACACTCTTCGGCCATGCGGATTCGCCAGTACCCCGCAAACAAATCAAGGGTGGTGAATATAGAGCTACCCTTTAGTTCGTCGAAGATCTCTTCTATCTTAGATAGTGGCCAACAATCCGCCTTCATCTTGCGGTTCAGAGTGCGAAAATCCACACAGAAACGAAGCCTACCGTCTTTTTTTGTCACGATAACCCCTGGGAACGACCACGCAGATGACGCTGGGGTGATGATCCCAGCATCTAACATGTTGTAGATTTCTCGACGGGCGATTTCGTTGTGTCGAGTCGACATTCGGCGAGCCCTGTGATAGATCGGGGTAGGGTCCTTCATTTCGAAGAAATGCTTCGTCGGCACAGCCGCAGGACGTAGCTCGTCTATAGTCCAGGCGGCGATTCCCGTGTCGCGCAGCAAAACATGTATATCGCTTTGCGTTCCTTCTTTCAAATGAGCCAGTCGAGCTCTCAGAGCATCCCGCATTTCCTCCTTCTCCTCTTCTTCGTCGGTGGTGCTTTCTTCACCGATGGGGTCTTCGCTCGATCCGGTAAAATTGTCCTCGCGGATGGCTAGGATCAGTTCTTCTTCCGAAGAGTCCGAGGACTCCGGACCGGCGTTCGAATCAGAACTAAAATCTTCACTGGGAGTCCCTATCTCTTCGCCCTCGACCAGTTTCTTCTCGGTAGACTTAGTATCAGGCTCGAGCGGGAGCACAACTACTTCGTAACCAATGGTTAAGCGGACGCTCTATGCCCCGAAATCCATATTCGCACGCATAGCTGTGAGCGTGGGGAGGCCTATTATTAGGTCGAAAGGAGACTTCTCGATGACAAGGAAGTCTAGTTTCACGGCTTGGTCCCCAAGGGTCGTCGGGACCTTGACCAGCGAACCTACACAGGAAGAGCTGTCACCGTTCGCAACAGTTATCCTTTTAGACGTGTAGTTCGGTGGCATGTAAAGACGTCTAGACAAATCAGCTGACATGACGTCCGGAACGGCTCCAGAGTCTAGAAGAGCCCAGACCTCGGTACCGTAAACTTTGAGTTGAACCAACCGTAATAAACGAGGGCCAGAATTCGAAATGACTGCGACACGTGAAATAGACTGTTTTCCCAGCAAACGGCGCATGACTTTGGTAGCTCCTTCAGCATCTCAACGGAGAAGCTGACCGAATGTCAAACCTCAATTTGCGTTTGCGAGCTCGGAAACAACTTCGTATTTCCCTAAGTATTCCTGCAGCTTATTAGAATTCTTTTTCCCGCGGCTCAATTTCTTCGCCTTCTTCTTACGGCTGATGACTCGAACCTCTTCCGGGGGTAGGGCTGAGCCCGGCTGCATAACGCGAGCGTGGGGGTCAGTTACGAGACGAGAGATCGGAATGCTTCCATGATTGTCCTGGCGGGGCTGTTTGGGTAAAGCCTCTCCGTCGGCGTTTCTTTTCGCGACATTTACTCCTTCATCTTGTGAGGAGTCGGTTTCGGACGAGTCTTCTCGGAGGACATTCACTTGGTCACTTCTTTCCCCGTCTTCTTTCTTCAAGGTGGGGTCTTCTCCTCGAATTGCTGCCGTTTTTCCACCGGACCAGCACGTAGCATCTTAGTGACCCATCTTTCCACAAAGTAAACAGCCGGTGTTACGATGCGGGTTCTTCTCGCAATTCATTGCGTTATGGCCAAGCTCGTTGCAGTAAGAGCATTGGCGGACCTTATTATTTTTCCTAGGGGCTGACGATGGTCCAGTACCGTCATCTCCCTTAGTCTTCTTCAGGAAACGATTCAACCTCGAGAGGTCTTCGGCTAGAGCATCCACCTTGTCTTCGATGTTCCTAGACCTCGAATCCGGCCGAACCAGCAACTTTGCCGGGGGAACTTCAGCGGTGCGGCTAGAAGGACCAGCAAACGCCACACGATTGAAGTGAAAGTCCTTCAGCGCCTTGACGATTCCTGTATAATCCTTGGGTCCCCTAAATGCCAAGAATTGCTGCCATTCCTTGTGTCGACAGGCGGTGGTGCGAAGGAGTCCGAACCTGGCGATGTTTTCGAACCCCGCGGGGGCGTTCAATTTCCCTCAAAGAACCAAGAATGTCTTCTAGATCAAGCCCAACTTCTAGAGCTTGGCGTATGACGTCCTCCGGGTCTTCATCCTTCGCGAAATGCTCGCGAAACTTCTGTTTAACCTAGACGTAGTTTTTTTGCTTCAGGAACGAGCTCACCATTTGACGCAAACATATCGTAATAGAAGTCGAACGCTGCGCCGTCTTGGTGTGCGAAGAGGGTAAGAGATTTCTCCTCGTTGGGTTTGGATGCCATCGCGATATTCTCAAAGAAAAAGAAGAATTTTCGCACGTCGCTCGAACCGTCAAACACGACCGCGCTGGCGCTGGGAGTATCGGCCCTCCACAAGAGTACCATGATAGGATTAAGAAGGGGGAAGACAGTAGGGACAGTAGGGAAGAGTAGGTTTTAGGTGTAGGGAGGGGCCGCTAGGTTAACGCTGCCTCCTCCGAGTTGTGCAACCGACAAGGGTGCTACCTACATGGCAGACACCCGAGCGGCTGTGGCTGAGATTTGTCCGTACAGTAGTGTACTTACTGTACACTACTGTACTCGGCCCTAAAAAATGATTAAAACTAGAAGGTAAAAAGATAGAAAGTACACCACGTTACCCTAAGAAGCCGTCATAGATAGAGTAAAAACGCATAAAAATCACCCTCCAGCCACTGCCATCAACAGTCGCCAAGTCACTGTAGTCGTAGCCCGCGATTGGACACGACCGTTTGTACAGTATGCACTGTTACAACACCTGATAACACATTACACTCTCAGTTGGGGGATTAGCAGTTCTAAAGTTGAAAGAAGACCGCGTGCCACCTACTGTAAGACTGCAACCACGACGCAGTAGCAGTTGGCAGAGCTTATCCGTCATGACAGTTGCGTTCTAACAGCGCTGTCACGGCGGGCATGGTGGGACGAGGTTCGTTCAGCGTAATCTAGGAAGAAAGGTCGAGAACACGCAGAGATCGCAGCAAGGTTGTCAAACGCGAGCCGGGTGAACGTGGAGGGACGCGGCCTGCATCCTTGGGAAGGAATTTGCCGTCCACCCTTTGCTAAGGCAATCTAGTTTTGAGGCATCAGCAAGCTAGGCAGCGCCGGTAGCCGTTTGGACGGCTTGTCGGATCACGGCAGAGGCAAACGCAGCGCGGATTCTTCGTACCATGCAATTTGCGGAGCTGCGCATCGGCGGGAACAGGTCAGGACACGCCAAAACGCAAAGGCAGCCTTCATGTCGTTCATCAGCGATAATATCAACACGTCTCCGTACCCCTTACCCCACATGTGTGTTAGCATTACTCCGTGAACGTAAATTTGGGTAACCGCCAAAATCAGACGTGATTTCCCACGGTGCTCCACTTTGCACGAGACAAGCCCTGATCCGTTAGCCAAGTATCGCGCGTAACCGCAGGGATGCAATGCGAAGACTTGACGTCTTGGGTGGGATCCAATCAGTAGTTCGCGCCTCGCCTGATGAGTGTGGGAACACCTCAGCACACCCTGTGGCACCAAGACCCCGCACTGCCCACATGTCTCACAACCCCTGTCGAGCTGTATAGACGCGTACCGCTCCGACGACTTTACCTCGCACTCGCAGCGCACTGCTCAAACCTCTACTGTCCTATCCACAAAGTTTTGGTTGCTAGAGTATTTATCACAGAGGCGCTGTCGCTGACAGTGACCAACACGCTTTGGTATTCATCCAGCTACGTGCGCGCTGGCATGACTTTGCGTGCGTAACCCCCCGCCGAGTTGCTCATGACTTGACACGCGCACCAATCACACCAAAAGAGGACCAATTATAGGAAACCTACCCTTTCCCACTTTAAAAACTCGACGTCTCTCGCATGCAGCACCGTGACTGACTATTCCTCCTGCACAATGTGCCCCTTGTTCGACACATAGATACCATCCAAGAACTTCCTGATATCCTTTCTCTTAACGAGACAAACATGATGCACCATGGCAGCGCACTGGCTCACCAACTCGATATCAGACCCCTCCACAACAAGCTCATCCTTAACATCAGTAGACCTATAACAGATAACATCGCCCTCCATCTTAACGCGACGAATACGCTTCTCACCCAAAAAGTTGCGAATCTCGCAACTCTTCTTGTCATCCGCGCACGTCACATTAATCGGAAAATGAGCATACACAAAGCGAAGCTTGTACCTAAAGCCCAAAGTGGTACCCAGAATCATATTCTTGATCATAGAACAAATCGTATTGATTTTTGCAGTATCCTTCCGCGATCCATGCCACACGTCAACGCGAATCCTCTGGCCGTCATCCACATGCCGTATGTCCATAGAAGGCTTCACCGTCCGCACAAGAGTGCCGCGCGGACCGGTCACGGTCACTTTGCGAGATTTCAAAGTCACCTCAACTAGCGCCGAGAGAAAACAAGTACACCCCAGCCGGACCAACAGTCGAAACAACCACCAATGAGGCAAATCCAGACAGAAACGGATGTCATAAAAACGCAAGCCACGGTCAGCACCATCTACACACACACACCAAGGAATCACGCCATGTCCAACAACCAAACCAGTGAGAGCACATCACATGCCCACGACCGGGGAGCGCAAACCAAGCAACAAAGCGCAAGGCAACACGGCATGGATGCACATGGGATGGACGGACAAACTCAAGACACGAAAGACAAAATACGACGTACCTCCCGGGGGAATTTTGACATATTCAGTAGACAAGACGGCCTTCATTGCAGAGGATTACAGACGGTGCGGCGACAGCGGATGAGTTGTGGGGTGGGGGGGTGGGGGGGTATGGTTTGGTAGGCAAGGAGTGAAAGTCAGTGCAAGCAAAGTGAGGTGGCGAGGGAGGGGGATGAGAGCACGTCGTCAAGTGGATGAAGACTTGAAGGGTGCAGGAGGGGTAGGGTGCACGGTGAGTGCAGGCCTTGCGGTTGGTAGATGTAGGTGAGGAAGACTGTTGACAATGATGTAGTGCCTGCAGGCAAGTGGAGGGAGGCAAGGTGTGGACTGTGGATGGCGGGGTGGGATATGAGGGGAAGTGTCGGTGGGAAGTGAGTGTGATGCAGTGGGGGCACAAAAAAAGGGGGTTTGGGGTATTGATGCGCCGCGGCGACGGTATCACCACCGGGGGGGGGGGAAGTGAGGCCGGTACATTGCACGACCCAGTAGTGGGGCAATGATGAAATTTGGCCATATTTTATTGGGGTGTCGCCGTCAACCAGTCCGTCGACATGCCCTCACGGTCCTGATTTCACCGATTTGAGCTAGGGTTAGCGTGTGCACAATTTGGCCCGACTAACCCTAATGTCTTTTTTTTTGTATATGATATATTTTCAAAACTTTTCGGCTTCCCATTCAAAAGTTTAGCATCTACTGCGAATTGACCCCGATTGGGTCATAGCTGTTCACGTGTCACACGTTGACATTGGATGTACACCTGGCGGTACATGGTTGGCTTGGAAAACAATTGCCGGAAAGGGATTTTACTTAGGAATTTTATTTAAACACTGCTCCACAAGTGTTTGCTGGACAGTGTACTGTACGACATTTGACTACTGTATAGTTGAATGGTACGCTCAAACATACTGTACTGTACTGTACTGTCCAAAGCACCACATGACTCAGTGGCCTCCAATGGATCATCCCAGGCCACCAATCCCTCCATTCGCCGTTCTGCTTGCATTCCTCTCTCAACAAACCACCAAGCCAAAAGCTTCATTCAGAATCTCGCCTTTTCATCCCCACCGCTCCCTCCCCACCTCCCCTCTCTCTTCCAACCGACACAATCTCAATCCCCCATCAGCAATTCCCGCGACATCACTACTCCATGCGACGCCCAACCGCCTTTACCTCACCCCCTCTTCCGCGTCTCTACCACCGCCGCACCGCACTTTCCACCTCTCCCACCCCCACATATCCCCTCCCTTCCCGACGCACCCTCTCCACAAAACAAAACCCCGCCCCCCACATTACCCCCATCAATTCCTCCGCCCCACCCCCTCCAACTCCTCCCCTGCCCCTCTCCCTCACCCACGCCCTCTCCCGCAAACGCATAGTCCTCACCGGCGCCACCGGACTCATCGGCCAAGCACTTGTACCCCATCTCCGTCACTCAAACGCGTCCATCACCCTTCTCTCTCGTAATCCTACCTCCGCCCGTGCCCTCTTCTCCCATCCCACCCTTCCCCCCCTTTCCATCCTCCGTTACGATGCTCAAACACCCTCCATATCCTCTCAAGTCCGCAATGCTATAGCAAACGCAGACATTCTCATCAACCTTGCGGGGGAACCAGTTGACGCCGCCAGGTGGACCGACCAAAGAAAGCAACAGTTGTGGCAATCCCGTGTCAATGGTACCGACAAAATAGTCCATGCTATGAGGCATTCCAATGCAGTCTTGATTAGTGCATCTGCAGTTGGCTACTACGGCACGTCCGAGACCCGCACCTTTACCGAGAGTCAGGGTCCAGGTACCGATTTCCTAGCCCGTTTGGCAGCGGCATGGGAGCGTGCCGCAATGCGTAATTCCTCGCATTCGCGCACTGTAGTACTGCGGTTCGGGGTAGTGTTGGGACGGGGAGGCGGCGCCTTGCCGAAAATGGCCGATGTTTTTCGCATGTACATGGGGGGCGCACCTGGAGGAGGGAAGCAGTGGTTTTCCTGGGTTCATGTCGACGATGTGGTTCGGATGGTGGTCAGCGCTGCGGTGGGCGTGGAGTGGAAAGGTGTGTTCAACTGCGTTGCACCCGAACCGGTAAGGCTGGGGAGGTTTTGTGAGGAGTTGGGAAAGGCGTTGGGACGGCCAAACTGGGTACCGGTCCCGGGAAGTGTTGTGAGGGTTATCATGGGAAACGGTGCCGCTGAGTTGGTCTTGAAGGGGCAAAAGGTGGTGGGGAAACGAGCGAGCGGGGTGGGGTTCAGGTACATGTATACGGATGTGAGGGAGGCTCTGAGAGAATTGATAGTGGTTGAGAAGGTAGTGCAAAGGGGAAACAGCAAGGGGACACGAGGGCGTCTCGGGTGAAGAGAACATCCCCAAATGGTTTTTGAGCGTTTTTCCCATAGAGCCCAGTTGGCCTTTTTGTTGATAAAGATCATTCGGATGTGGACGTAGTGGTTGAAGTGGACGAAGCGGCGGCGGCTTTTCTAACCTGGTCGAGCGGCTTTGGGACGTTGGGAAGCTCGACCTCGGAACGTAGCCTGATGTAGAATCGCTTAAAGTCTTTGCCATGGCGAGGCATACCAGATTGTTCGTTGCGACGACGCCCCATGACGACGAGGGAATTGACTTCGACGACTTCAATACCGTAGACGTTGCGGAGGAATTCGCCGATTTCAAGCTTGGTGATTTGAGGGACAGTCTCAAACACGAGATGCCTTGTTTTGAAGGTGCCCTCTGTGCCCTGCTCTGGCATGGCCACTGGAACCATGGGTGGGGGTTTTAGACGAAGACGGAGAGGAAAGTTGGGCATCCAGATCTTCGGCGGCGGCATGGTGAAGAGTGCGGTGATGAGGCCAACGTGATTCGGTACCTTTTCTGGCCTGGGACTACTTACGCACAAAACGACAGTTAAGATGCTTTCCAGTGATTCGGGGCCGGGGCATCGATTGCCTCTCCGCCTGTCTTCAAGGGATCAGACACTTTTTGACTCTACTGTAGATGATGATCAGCCGTCGGTTGCCAATGTGAGGCACAATAAGCACTTGCTGTAATGGCGAGTCTACCAGCTGCGTAATTAAAAAATAAAATTGCACCAAAAGGTACTGTACAATCGAAATACGTGGAAATTTTTTGGGTAATTTATTATTTGCAAAGTAATGTCATTTCTCAAAATACTGCTTGAAAAAAGATATGCAAAGAATGGCCCTCGTGATCCATCAACATTCAATTACAGGTATATATGCTCGTACTCGCCATAGTGGTCGATATCGTAGGCCGAGACGTTAACTACCGAACTAGATTGAGCCAACCAATACGAAGAGATGGCTATTTCTTCAACAATCGAAGACCTCAACGAAGATCGAAACACCATTAACATACAACCAAAATGCCAAGGGGGGCACGGGGAGTTTGTTTACTGTAACAGAAAACCTGGCTGATACCCAGCCAACTTGTGTGGTGGTAGTGAGCATGTACCCGATAGGTTGCGACAGGTGCTGATGGCGCTTCACTCTACTAGTGAGTAGAGGAGAGGCCCGCGAGCAAACAAGCCGCATTGGAGGTTACTGCCAAAGCAGAGTGTCGCTGTAAAAAAATAGCTTGCACTTTCGAAATCCGTTCCATCGCGCCGATGGCGACAGTTCTCACAAGTTCCTTGACGACGGCAAACGCCGCCGGATGCCAGCCTCATAGCGTTGAGATGAGGTAGGTAACTAGCCTGCTTTGTTCCGGCAATGCAGCAAGAAATCCTGGGTATTTCCGATCTTCTCCTTGTGGGCTGCGTTGAGGCTTGTGAGTGGGTTGAGCTTCTTCGCCTTGGCATGGGAAGGAGCACGAGGGTTGACAAATGTCACGTCAAAAAAGTCCGCCACGGGCAGCTCCTATCGCCCTGAGATCCGGTCTGGACCAGTGTTTTTATATAATCGGGGCTCAATGAATGGCCGTCGGGCAGCCTTGCAAGGTCGTTACCGAAGAGGGTCGCCTGGCTGTTATGGCGAGAACTGTGCTCACAGCCATAACGAAAATGCAGCAAGTGGTCCCCGTAGATATCCAGCATTGTAGGACACCCTGCCTTTGGAAAAGGAGTATCAGGAGCTAATAAAGGAATTACTTCATCACTTTAAAGGTTGCGGTGTTTTACTCTTGGAAGATACATCCGATCTATCCCATAGTTTTCCAGACAACCACAATCGACTCAAAAAGGGTATACCGATAAAGTAATGGGGAAGGAACTACGCTCCCTAAAATGCTACCTTCAGGCCAGCCATCAAGCAGGGCGCATTGGACATGACGACTGCTGCGGCGTGCCTTTGCATCAAAACCCCCCGAACCTTTCCTTACGTCTCAGTGCCCTCACGGTCACGTTCCTTGCCACGTCATTTAGCACTGCACATGCATACGGGTGCCACCCTCCAAGAGTGGAGATTGGCACTTTAATTTGTATGCGCAACACATTGAAGTCGCTACACAATTAATTTTGAATGGGGTGGCTCAATTCTGCGTGTTGCGGGCACGACATATTACAGATGCCGCACATGTGGACCAAATAGCGCAGCTAAGTTTCTGATACAGACGAGTTTTCACTCCCCCCGTAGAACAGCCGCTGCGAGACGCGACAGCTGCCGTGTACATCTCTATGACCTTCGATGCTGTCTCAGAAGGTGATCCTAACGAGTCAAAGGCCAGCGGCACAGAATCCCATCCTAGCCTTGATCGCCCGGGCAGAACCTTGCCAGGAATGGCAGCCACTTTCGTGGCTAGGTCCCTCTTCTTCCGCTTTTCTGCTACGTTGGCAACGGCTCGCGATTCTCGTGCTCCCATTGACATACAGCACTTCTGGAATGGCGAGGATACGGTGATGTCGTAGGTCACCGGGAGAGGGGACGGGGTGTTCAGTGCATCGGACCGCGGGTGCACCAGAATATCAGCGGGTCGCGCATTCAGTCCAGGGAGTAGGTATTTTATCTCGTATTGGACGCCAACTCCTGCTTCCTTGAATAACTCTCGCCCAAGTACTCTTACAACCATCGGAGGTGGTCGACCTCTTGCCTGCCGTCTAGGATTATCCCGTTTAGTGTAATTTGCTCGCAAAAAACACCATCGCAAAAGAAGCTGACGGACGCAATCCATGAAGCAGTGCAAGAACGAATTCCTTTTGGGGATTCGAGGAGGCAGGCGTTTCGCGCGTCTATGGCCCTCCCGGGAGCCAAGGAATGGGTGTATTGTCCCCCATGCCCCGGACTACAGACAAGCATTGACCCTCGAGAATTCTCGGTGTGGCTTCAATACTACTGTCAAGTCCCACTTTTTCAGCCTGGCACGCCATGCCCGAGAAGGAATTGCCCGGACACACTCGATGTACATGGCGATCATCTGATGCACTGCTTGCATGGAGCCCAACGGATCAACCGACACGATCGCCAAGTAACCCTTCTCGCGAAAGACCTGACAAGAGCTGCTCGTCATCCTGTTGTAGAGCCACGTCATGGTCTCCACCGCACGAGACCAGACATCCAGGCAATGGGAACCAGCGGAGGGACCGACTTTTTTGATGTTACCTTCGTGAATCCCCTCGCTCCCTCCAACAGAAGAGTGAGGGCCTTCAACCCGATGTCCTCTCTGAATGCGGCGCGAAATGCAAAGCAGAGAAGATATCAATCCTTTCTCGCGACCTCCACCAGAGGTAGGCTCGTGCCTGTGCCAATCTCCACTCTTAGAGGTTGGCACCCGGATGCATGTGCAGTGTTAAATGACGTGGCAAGGAACGTGGCTGTGAGGGCACTGGAGACGTACGGAAAGGTTCGGGGGGTTTTGATGCAAAGGCACGCTGCAGCAGCCGTCATGTCCAATGCGGCCTGCTTGATGGCTGGCCTGAAGGTAGCATTTTAGGGAGCGTAGTTACTTCCCCATTACGGTGTCGGTATACCCTTTTTGAGTCGATTATGGTTGTCTGGAAAACCATGGGATAGATCGGATATACCTTCCAAGAGTAAAACACCCAAACGTTCCCCTCCTACAACTGCTGTGTGCCGGTCGGTCCACCCGAGACCTTTGTTACAATGGTCCGCTGCATGGTCTCCTAAGAGATCTATGGGCCTGTGGCACTCAGCGCACCGCAGCGGAGCAAAGTCGTCAAACATGCGAACTCCCAGGTGACGGCGTAGCATCGCTGTCCACATCTCGTTGGACGGTCGGCTGACTGCAGAGGGTTGTGCAGTGAGGAAGGCTCCTGCTTGCGTTTCTTGGCCCGATATCTGCTTCCGAGCGCGACGCGGGGTTTGGCAACCTCGTCCATTAATCGTCCTTCCAGAAGAACTTTGCTGCCGACTCAAACCAGGCTCGATATAAAATGTTGTGTGTACTATCGGGCTTGGCAGCGAGGCTGGTCGCGGTCAGTGCTCCCGGAGGACTGCCATCATTAGTGAAGGGCGTAGGGAGCCGCCGGAAAAACTCCCTGAGGTGTCTATCGGCATCGGCGGATCTGTCCGCAAGGTGTTCAGTCACATCACTGTACGCAGGGCTTCGCAGCTGTTCGGCGTCAATTATGCTCGCAGCATATGCTGCGAAATAGAGGGGTCTGGCAGAAGTACTGGAACCAAACGGAGAAATCCTTGCTCATGATGTGTGTCTTCAAACGAGGGCTCGGTGCGCAGTAGACCCATCTTTTGGTTTAGGGCAAGGACATACTGGCGCGGAAGGCGCGGGTTCGGGTGTCGCCGAGGGGCAGGGCCTCTATCACGGCCGTGTGAACTGCATCAGCTAGCTTGTTTAGCGATGGAGGGTTGGAGGAGCAGAAGTGGGAAGCACAGATTGTTAAACGTCAATACCATAGCCAAAACGAAGCGCGGGATACCAATAAATCTCAAGCAGCCCCTCATTTCCTCATTCTTTACTCCTGCATCCATTCCCTATAAAGCAACAGAAATTTACGAACCTCCATGGCACCGCCCTAGTAAGGTCAAGTACGCCATTCCCCACTAAAGGTCGATCACGCTACATTCATCCCAATATACTGCAGAGCGGCAAATAAAACATTTAGTCCTGTACAGCAGCAACAGATTTTAGCGACACGAAATGTATCCGCCCAGGGGGATGGACCTGTATACAAAATTGACTTCTCTGCCGAATATTCTCAAAATTTAGCTCAATATCAAAGCGAGCCCGCGTAAGTTAGACTGCCAAGCGACTTGAGAATAGTTATCAAAAGCTGAGTTTAACAAATTCTCCTCATTAAGAGTGTTGCAACTCACGCGGCTTCGTTCTTTGTCACTATGGGACAACGATGATGGGCACACGGATATGCCCCCCGATGGTGCCCGATGGACCGCAGGCCTACCTTTACTCCGAGGACTCTACTTAAGCTCCTCGTTTCAACTTTGGCGTCCTTTCGCCCTTTCAATTAAAAGACGTATACTACCTAACTGAAACAGAGAGGGAAGCAGCCGGGGAGCTGCTAAAGGAACAGTAGAGACGATGGGAGTGGGTTTAAGAAAGTTAGGGGCAACGAGTTTATGGAGTGTACCTCGATTTCCACAAGAACCCAGATGAGCCCCCTTTACATAGATAGTACTATAGATCTACTCTAGAAATTCTATACTTTGTTAGCTCAGTAGAACATACTAGAAAGTAGAGGTGTAACTGTAGAATTGCACTATCTAGAATATAACTTCTTAAATAAAACGATGACGTGGGGCTCTACGTCAAGCAAAAACATTGAAGGAAAATCAAACTTCTAAATTCATTGCAGTTTCTCTGTTACACCATTGTGTAATAGAGAATTGGAATAGCGACAGCGAACAAGTGTCTATTACACAGTGGTGTAACAGAGACATTGTTACACTACTCCCTCTCCCAGACTATTGACGTCTTCGGCAATGATACTGCGGGAGTGTATTATGTTTCCGAATATACTCTTGGAAAGCATACGTTACTACAGCAGATCCATTTTCCGTAACATTAACAAAGTTCTTTGTTGATTGCCACCACGCCTCATGACGTGGCACACCACGCATCAAAACCAAGAACCTGTAACCGCGTCCAAACTTGTTGTGATCCAAGATAACCGCAACTTCCTGTTCTCGTCCACCAGGCAGTTCAAGCGATGCAGGTGCAGGAGGAATGGGCAAAGCAACTTCATCATCCTGCTCCAAATATAGTGCAGTGTGCATGATATGGATGAATGGATGGATTTTTGAATGAGCCGGGAGATCCAGTCGAACGGAATTCTTACCAATCAGCTCCTTAACCACAAATGGCCCAAATCTGCGCGCAATAAGCTTTTTAGAATCCTGGGACTTAGAATAAACATCCGTAAACAACGAAAGATTGATCCATAGCTTTGAAACTACTTTAAAGCTAGAACCTTGTATCGCCTTGAAGCATATGCAGCTTGCTGAGCTTTTGCCGCTTTGTAGGCAAATTGGGCATCCTCAAGAGAAACCTTGAGCTTGGCACGAAAGTCGTCCAAACACCGAAGAGGTATGCTGCTTCTAGCCGAGAAGTCCAATGGAAATTTAGGTATCCATCCCAAGTCCAGCTCAAATGGTGACATACCCATATCATCGCTCACAGCCAGGTTGTATGAAAATTATGCAGAAGGAAGCATTTCAACCTAGTCATCCTGATGATATGAGCAAAAGCAACGGAGATAGTTCTCGATGATCCGGTTCATAATCTCGAAAGCATCATCTGTTTGTTGGTGTCTACTTGTAGACATTTTTAATTTCACCCCACAAAGATTCATATGTGTCTTCCAGAACTTTGAAATGAACTTAATGTCCCTATCTGAGGTCACATCATCCGTTAACCCGTGGTTCTTGAAGATGTTCGCGAAGAGATCTCAAGCCGTGTCCTCAGCAGTATCTGATGTTTTGGACTTCAGAAAATGGATTCGACGAGTAACTCGATCAACCCAAATCGTGATCGCATCATGACCGCTACTCGTCAAGGGCAGCGTCACAATGAAATCTGTAGCTAATGGTCCTCATCTGCGGTCAGGAAATTTCAGTGACATTGGACCAGTCAACTTTTGATAGATTCCTTATACTACTGACACGTGAGACATCCTTCACAATACTTTTGAACATCCCTACTCTTATGTTTCCAATGGAAGTTTTCTAATCTGGACAGTGTCTTCGCAAATTTAATATGCCCACAAACTTTGGAGTCATGAGCAATTTGGAAAAAATACGAAACTGACCTTCTTAGTGCGCACGAATTTCCACTGTAAAACAGCCTCGAACTATCTTTTCGGAACCTCGGCAGAATTCTTTCAAGTTTCTGCTTCTGAGCCATATCCTCTGGCCACTCTCCTTCCATGACTTTTACCGCTGGACCGAAGAACTGGTCACCATCATACCGAGGAATGATCTGAACAACATCAAGGTAGGTAACTTCAACGTCATTCACTGAGACGTCACGATCTCCTCTCATCATGTGCGGAGCTCGGGATAATGCGTCCCCAAGACGTGAATTCTTCTAGGCTTCAGTGTGATGGGAAAGATTCCGAAGTTACCTAGAGTTTACAACCAACATGCTTCTTTCCGACTCCGTTTCGGTTTTGCGGAGAAGGTCTTAAGCACCTGGTTGTCTGTGAAAATCTCAAATTCAGAACCTTCAAGACAGCACCTGAATCTTCCCAGAAAATTAATCAAAGCCAGAAGCTCCCTGTCATTTGCAGTGTCGTACGACTCAGTTGGCGAAAATTTCTTTGAATGGAAAGAAATTACACGACCTCTTCCATTCTCATCCGCCTGTGTTAGAGTTCCACCGACAGCAAGCTGCGAAGCTTCTATATGACCACAAAATAGCTTTTTACAGTTAGGAGCGACTAAGATTGGAGCCAATTTCATCGCTTCCTTTAGCGTTTGGAAAGCTTTATCACACTTTTGATCACATTAACCTGTACTTCGACCTTTCTTGTTCATATCTGTGGGAGGTGCAGCAATTGCAGAGAACTTCGGAATGAACCTACGGAGAACTGTATTAGACCTAAGCAACTTCTCAACTCCGTTAGAGATTAAGGTTTTGGCCAAGTTTGTAGGACTTCGCCCTTCTCAGAATTGACACAAATACCGTCCTTCCCTACTATTAAACGTAAATACTCCAGCTCAGTCTGAAAGAAAGACCGTTTCTTCGGAGAGATGTACACCTTATGATCCTCAAGTCTCTTTAATACAATTTACAGATGTTTGTAATGTTATTTTTCATTCTTACTGAAAATAAGAAGGTCATCCATATAGACAACCAAGAAGACATCCATGCAATCATAGAAGATCTGGTTCATCAAATTTTGGAACGTATCAGGAGCGTTGCAAAGTCCCATTGGCATAAAAAGATATTCAAATTGCCCATACTTTGTATTGAAAGCAGCCTTTTCGATGTCCTCTGGTTTCACCCTTATCTCATCTATAAGGGGCTGGGAGAAAAATTGCACATCTCCAAGTCGATCGAACATTTCATCAGAACGAGGGAGTGGAGCATTATTCTTTTTGGTGATGCGATTCAAAGCGCGATAATCGATAAAACCTCTAAGTTTTCATTCCTTTTATTTCAAAAAGAAAACTGGTGCTCCATATGGCGATTTATTTGACCTGATCTTCCCTTTCCTCAAAAGAGACTCAAAGTACTCTTTTCTGCCCTACCTTCGGGTGGAGACAACTGGAATAAAGGTCGATAAGGTGCCTTTGCTCCTTCCCCCACTTTGATCTCATGATCAACTGATCGTATCGGAGGAAGCCCTCTTGGCAATTAATCCTGAAAGACCTCTTTAAAATTATCCTCTAATCTGCTCAGTCTTCCATCGAACTTTGAACCTGTCACTCCTCTCATACTCGGAACTTCAAGTAACTGAAATACTTCGAAGTCACCCCAATGCCTCAGAATTCGTCTAAATTTCTTCACTCCTAAATTGGACACATCAATACGGTTTTCGTTATCAGGATCAATCACTGGAATTGAAGCATCTTTCACCATCACAATCTGTTTCCGATAGTCGACACGTGGATTGTGGGCAACATGCCACGGCATTCCCAATAGAACATCATACCTAGTTTGGGACACAGCCCAACCAGAAGTATATGTATGTTTGCCAAACTTAATAGTTCCCTTGGAAATGATCTCAGATGCTCCCTCAGCAACTCATTTCTTTGAATCGCAAACTATGAGTCGTTCGCGCCGAATCTCAGACAAGTTCCTATTTCGCTTCAAGAACTCAGCTGGAACGACGTTTGTATTTCATCCGTCGTCCTTTAGTACTTTGACTGCTATTCCATTCAGTCTACCTTCAAGTACTAACAAAGGCTCTCTAGTGCAATGCACGGTGCGCAGTTCTTCTCGTCTAGGAACGGAACACCGTCAGACAATGAGAAACCCACCACACACACGAAGACCCACAGGGTTTCTCTTTAAGCACCCTGCGGTGCAGTAGCACAGCTCGCTGACGGCGAGGAGAAATGGGGTTGGAAGAGCGGGGGTAATTACTTGGACGGCTGGACGGTATACTTGTCCTCCGGGTTGTAAGGCCGGACCGTGGTCCGCGGAATGCTAGAAACTTGGTATGAATCGACCCCAAAGAACCGTAGACACCAGGGATGTAACAGTAACACTGGACAAAGAAGAGGTATTAGTGGGTCAGCAGTGCTGAATATCTCCTTTTGAGATAAGGATGTTGTCACCATCGATAATCTTGAAGTTCCTATTTGTATATAGACGCCGGAGTCCGGGGCGCCAAACGTGAGTAAATATCACAAACAAACAACAAAAGAAGTATTGTAATATAGGATAGAGGGGAGGGGATAGAAAAGGGGACCCGGGCGGATAAACGTGGCTATAGACAAAGTTGCCGTTGGCAAGGGGTCTGCAAAGGCGGAAGTTGAGAGTCAAGTCCAGAGCCAACACCAGAGTAGCTGCTTAATCTGGGGCCCTAGTGGCCAGATATGTATAAACAATAGTTAACTAGGTTAATGTTATCTACGATGGTGGGGTGAGTGAAGTTGGGGCTAGCCAAGTTAGAGATAAGTAAATTCGACACTTGGCCCAATAGGTAGCTTTCACCTGCGAAAATATCAGGGCCGAGTGGTCCAGATTGCAAGCACTCAAGTCCCATCGGATGGGTATAAAGTAGCAAAAATAATAGTGGGCGACAAAAGAAAATTGCCCTTACTGTACTGTACTGTACAAAGCCTGCTGGATAGCAATGAATCAGATCACCAAAATCAGCTCTGCCGATGGCAGTACAGTATGAGTGCCAATTACACTACATATCCCCCTTTTGAGCGTTGTTAAAACTTTACTTCATTGAGTATCTATCGTGTACACTGCAGGACTGAATATAATGGTAAGAACTAACCGGATGTTCCACGTCAGGCACGTGCAGTGGGGCTCGCGATAGAATCGCCATTGCAACAGAAGACGACAGTGTGCAACTAATGCGCTGATAAATAAGTCTGCGGATCACTGCTGTGGTTGTTTTGAACTTCTCTGCGATGGGCGGGATGAAATCTTCGATGAAAAGAATAGAGGCGGGGGATGGGGCACCCAAGGAGTCGAAGCAGGGGCTGAAACTTGACGCAAATTACCGTGGTTTTTTCGACATTCAAAAAATTCCCTTTTTTGTTTACTTTAGTTCCCACTTGGGCCATATGGGCCAGCTGGTAGTGCCTCGAGCGGCTGGCGGGAAGGTTCCAGGTTCGAGGCGCGGGGTCTTCCCATTTTTGGGTCGGCCTCCCCAAATATCAACCCTAAATCGGGGTTATACACGTTTTTCACGTTCGACCGTTTTTGTCGTACAGTATTGTCGGGGCAGTAACTGTAAAGAGCGGTACTTCGACGCACCTCCGGGAGATTACAACCACGGGAAGGGGTAAGACCCAAAAAAGTAGGGGGCTCAATCAGGTACTTATCCAGCCATTGTGTGTACGTCCCGAAACCCCTTATGGAAATTTCAACGTCCGTCCATTAACGGGGGTTCTCCATTAATAACGCAGAATACGACCGCCATCACTTTCAGCGCAAACTGCGACCGCCAGTACATCACTAACGTAGCTGTTTTCCATTCGCACGCCTTTCTCAGACTCCCCGCATCGGTCCCTTTCCCAGTGAACCTTCGATATCCTATCTCGTTACCATCCCTCACCAACACAAATTTTCATTTCCGCAATTTCTTCCTCGAACGTTCTCGGGTACTACCGCTTTCCCGCACGGGCAGATTTGGAGACAAATTCTATGTCCGGGGATCCACATGTCTTCTCGCGAGTTCCTTGGTCAGATTCGCGGTATCTCGGAGATGCAGAGCTACTACGCAACTACGCTTTTTGGCGGAGATCGGTGCTTATGCTCCCCAGGGGTATACTGTTTGAAGCGCTGCAGTTTTAAGTGGCGTACTCGCGTTGCGATGTTTCCGTTCGAGCTAGGAACACTACATCGCTGATGGCGTATGGGTCGCTGGGAGCATGTACCTTCTCGTCGACTCCAGCGCAGTGATCAGGTGGCAAGGTCGGTGGACAAGTTGATGCTATTGTCGAATTCCTCCGTAGGGGAAAGGGGGCTCTTCTCGATAGATTTGTGCTGCTCTAGGTCCCCGAGAGAAGTGTCGTACGTCAGGTCTCTTCTTGCGATTGAGCCTGTAGTGGGTGAGTTGTCGCGCTTCGGGGTAACTGCTGATGTTCATCCGCAAGCAGTACTATGGGACTGTCAGGTGCTCTTCCCTGAGTACCGGCGAACTAAAAAGGCCGACATGATTTTTTGGGTGAGCACGGTAAGGTATGAGCGGCGTTTCAGGTCGGAATTCGGGTACTTCATCCAATGGCACCAACCAGAAGCGGAGTGTTGGCGTCCTACATTATTGCAATCGCGACATGTTCCGGCGCTTCTCTGGTGGGAGGAATGAGAGGTTCCCTGGGGAGTTTGGGCTGAGTTTCCGCCGACCTTCGCTTATCGTGGCTCTTCCTTTCTTGAAAACCACTCTTCAGCCTGGTGGGTGGTGCACTGCACCGGGTGGGTAATCTCGGTTGTATGCTGCATTGTGTGGGAGGTTTAGGACACATTTCGCTTATGGTAGATCCACCCCGTGTTACAGCAGCTCTTGAGCGCCTTGGACCTGAATTGTTACGTCTTCTTCCCGGGGATGAAGGTTTCGAGGATTGGGTTTGTTTTAAGCAAGTCATAGGTCAGACGGATTGGTCGCGGGTTCCGAGGCGTAACAGCCAACGAGCTAGCGCCCGAAGGTATCGGCTCTACATTTACAGGAGAGGGGACGCAGGTGATTTCATTTGGTATGAACCTTGGGCCAGGGAAGTGGTCGGCGAAGCCGAAGCTCGGGCTCGTAGACAACAAAATCAGCAACCGGACATTGTCCGCGGACCTAGGGCAGGTAGTGCGAGCGGCAAGCGGGAGGACTTCTGCGAACCGCGAACATTTGCGGATGTAGACGCATCAAGGGACGGCGGTACAGCTCCGATGCAGGTAGAGAGTACAGATAGGGAAATCATAGATCAAGATAATTCTTGGAAGATGGAGGACGTTGGGCGGCAAGCAACGCCGAAAGGGTCGATCTTCCGCTACACTGCCCTCTATAAATGGATAAATAGCGAAACGGGCGAATCCCAACGACAGTAAATAATTACGAGCCATAGTCTTCAACAATGCTCCGAAATTTTTGGGAAGTTCCCGTTTCACATCAGTGAGCCCTTTTGAACTTGCTACTAGTGGGCCCTTTGGCGAACCTCGTTGTGATACTGTCCATGTTGTCCAAAGAATAGTGAGTTCCCGGTTGATCTCTATCTTTTAGGTTTTTAACTCATCCCCATTCTGAGAATTGTAACATAATTGATACATTCCGAATTATCTTGAGGATTTTAACCAACTTGAGCAGTTTCCACTTCTGGTGATATGGGCAGTTTACTTTTCCGGAAGTATTGCACTACTTTGATCCTCGGAAGCGCGGACACAGGTTCCCATGTTGCCGCAGAGATGGGGTAGCCGGTCCAGTGCACACGAAACAGCAGCTCCTCGTCGTCAGCTCGGCCGTGTGATAAAATTTTCTCGATGACATATTACCGACTCGGTACTTCTTGCTTTTGTATTCTAACATCAGATTCCATTGATTGATGCCGGTTCGTGAGGGTCGTTGGTTGTCACTGTCGTTCTATTCAGATCGCTTGTCTTTGTTAGGGGAACTGTTCGCTCTCGAGCGGGCCGCAGCGGATGGCGTCCCCTTATCCCCGCTTTTATCCTCTATGGGAGGAATTGTTTCTTCGGATACCGTCAACTTTCTGCTGTAATCATGATCCTCAAGCGAGTCTTTTGCTGCATTGGTTATTGTTCCCTCTCTATTTTCAATCAATGGAATGTCAAGCAGTCCTTTGAACAACGAACTACCTTCGGGGATACCACTTGAGTTGATTCGCGTAATGGTGGCAGCGGTGTTGTGATCCGTTTGGTGCTGTTCCAGTCTGGGCTTCAATTGCTTCCGATGGGCCTTGTTTCGTAAGTGACCCCAGGGTATTGGTGCGGGCTCGACTCGGTCGCGCGATACTCGCTCTTTCGTGTCTCCAATTTCGATGACCAAGGTGTCGTCTCGAACTTACCTGACTCTATGTGGACCACTTGCCACAGCAGAAAACTTGTATTGCCGTTCTTTGCTCGACCCGGGCTCCTTCAGAAATACAAAAGATCCGATCGGCATTTCTTATGCCGGTTTTCGTAGCCGCGGGTCAAAGTTGCGTTTGTATATTACTTGTTACTTCTCTATGGACTGGTCCACAGTAGACATAAGACCTTTTAACCAAGCCCTCCACTGATGGTGGTATTGTACTGTTGATGAGTTCTCTTCAAGAGCAGGCTGTGCTTGGATTGCTAAGGAAATGGGAGCGCGTGACAACAAGAGTTCAAAGGGGGCCACGTTCGTAGTCCTGTGGACTTGTGTGTTATAAGCAAATGTTAGCGCGTCCGTGAAGAGGTCCCAGTCCTTCGGGTGATCAGCTACGTAGTGCTGGAGGTCTGCAGGTATTGTGCGGTTGAAACGCTCCGCTTGTCCATTAGTCTACGGGTGATATGTGGTTGTGAACAAGTTCTTGATGTCGAGAATCGAGCATACGCCCAAAAAGAATTTTGAAGCAAACTGGCTACCATTATCGGACAATAACTGAATGGGTGGACCGTACACAAAAACATAGTGTGCTACAAAGGCGGAGCCAACTGCTGCAGCAGAGATTTTCTTGAGCGGCACAGTTCGTACGAGCTTGGATTATGGATCAGTGATCACCAGCAAGAAGCGATTCCCACTGTTGGTACGGATGAGTTCGCCGAGTATGTCGATTGCTACGAACTCTAGTGGGGCCCTTTGTGCAAAGAGCTTTAGCTCCTTCACAGACTTTAGCAATTTGATTCTATTTTTCGCGAAAGTTGGGCACAAGCGAACGATGTCATAACAATCCATCGAGATAGATGGCCAATAGTAGTACTTTCTCAAAGAAACATGCAGTCTCCGGCCACCTGGATGAGTGCCTAACTTGTAATGATGACTGAGTCCTAAAATCTTCTGTTGAAGGGAGCTGGGTACGACGATCTGAATGTATTACGATGCTGTTCGACAGAGGTATCCTTCGTGCCCGGGAGCGTCCATTTTGAAGGGGAGCTGGTGTCCAGCATTTCTTCTTGAACAGATCTTCTGGCAGAAGTCGTCTTTGTACTGTTCCCTGGAGAGCTCTTCCGGAGAAATGAATTCAAATTCTTCTTCAATTCCGTTTTGAATGCATAGAATTTATCTGCATTGTCAAAAGAAATCTCGATTTCATCGAACTTTGTGAACTGCCCGGCCTTATTGTCGTATTTTAATTCTATTTTTGCGGAAGAGTCCACAGCCTACCCCTGCTCAAGAGCGGAGGAGTCCTCGGCAAGAAATAACGGTACTTCATCTTCGAAATATCCCACAGTTTCACCGATAGTGCTAAGTCTTGACAATGCATATACTTGTGTATTTTATTTTCCCTTTTTATACACAATTTCAAAGTCGAATTCCGAAATTCCGAGCTTCCAGCGCATAAGTCGTCCCGATGGATCAGTGAATTTATTAACCACCTCAGTGAGGAATGATCCGTATGAATGGTAAATTTCTTCCCCTGTAGGTAGGGTCGCAATATCTTTAGGGCCCAAACCACGGCCAGGCATTATTTTTCTATGACAGGGTAACGTGTCTCGGCTTCCTTGAGTGATCCAGAGAAGAAGGCAATGGCTTTCCGTTCCCCCGTTGGATATGTTTGGTACAGGGCGACTCCTACTTGATATTGACTAGCGTCCGTGTCTATTGAATAAGGGAGTCCCGCTTTTGGCAATGCCAATACCTTGGGTGACAAAATTTCGACGATATAAGTCCGGAAAGCGACTTATCGGTAGCACCCAATGGTTCTATCTTGGTTGGCATACCTTTTCGCAAAAGCTTGTTAAGTGGTGCCGCGATGCTGGAAAAGTCTTTGATAAATCTGCAGTATACATTAAAAAGACCTAGAAAACTCTGAAGCGCAGCAAGCGTTTCCGTGTGCTTCGCCTGCCGGAGTGCGGCTACTCTGGTAGAATCTATTTCCAATCTTCCGTGCTTGATGATATGTCCTAGGGATTTGACCTTATCGGACCCAAATGTAAATATCCTTAACTTGAGGGATACACTAGCATGTTGCAATACCCGCAGAATTTCTTCGACATTGTCGATGTGCTCGTCCATGTTTTTGGAGAAAATGATGACATCGTCCAGGTACCCGAGACAGGGGCGCCATCGGTATGATGAAAGAAGACTGTCGAGAGTGCGCTGAAAGGTAGCAAGTGCGATGCATAATCCGAATGTCATTCGCCTATAGCGATATAATCTTGCGAAGCATACGAAGGCAGTCTTGTCTCTGTCCTCTTTCGCCAATTGAACTTGCCAGTAACCAGAGTTGCAATCAAGGGTAGTGAATACTGATGCATCTCCCAAGGAGTCAATGCATTCATCCATCCTTGGTAAAGGGTAAGTGTCCTTCACTGTAACGGCGTTCAGTTTTCTAAAATCGACGCAAAAACGAACCGTCCAATCGGGCTTAGGGATTAACACCACCGGTACAGCCCATGATGGCTGTGCGGGCTCAATTACGCCTGCTTCTAACATCCTCTGTAACTTGGTTGCTTCCAATTCCCTTACCTTGGGTCCGGCTCGGTAAGGCGGTTGAGCGATAGGGCGAGTCCTGGGAATTAATTTTGATGTGGTTTTCAACAGTATTGATTGCTCCCAGCGAGCTATCCCACATACTCGAGTACTTGTTCAACATTTACTTGAATCTAATGGCCAGTTTTTGATCTATGTGGCTCCAGTCGAGGTCTTCTACTGCTTTTGTAGACCTTTTTGGTGTTAAAGATTCTCCGTTCAGAGTTTTGTGTTTGTGTGCCTTAAGCACAGGGCGCTGGTGTCCACCATGCGTTGGTGCAGGAATATACTCTGGGGACATATCTTCAGTGATACCGAGTACCTCTCCGAAGCTTAGCTGGATTTGTACTGTTATTGATGGATGGGGCAATGCTTGAGCAACAATTTGCAACCGATGGAGAGTTATAGGGGATTTGGTGAAGTTCGCGATCAACAACCGAAATGGGACCCCGGCTTCCACTTTTGAAATACCATTGGCAGCTGCCAATCCGAGTTTGTTGTAGAGACTTGAGTCAGGTTGTACAACTATCAGGCCGTGGCGGTCTGTTGTCACCGGTACAAATGATTGACTTTGTGGCGGAATAGTAACCCGGGTGGACATCCTAATGTTGAGCGATGCCCTCCCGTCCTTCAATGGTGGTTCCAACTCCGTTGGTAGCGGTCTCTTACTTGGTGCCATTTTTAAAGGCCTCCGTACTATTGGAACCGTAATTCATCCTTCGAGCTCAACGAGCTTCTCTCGGGGACGGATGGATTCCGCAAAACGGTAGCAGAAATCCGTTCCTAATATAACTGGTGCGGCGAGCTTCTCACATACGATGAACATGACCAGAGAAAGATATATTCCCAACCGGATAGGTAACTTAATGGTCCCAAGTGTCCTCAACGGATTATTATTTGCATCACATATGTCCGGGAGCGGGCCATAAGATAGAAGATTCATTGCTTCCGGTGGGAGTTCCGAACTTCGGACGAAGTTGGGACCTGCTCTAGTGTCTAAAGCTGGAAGCGTCCGATGCATGAGTCCGGGTCTAAGGCCGACATCAGAATACACCTTGTAATTGCGTCGGGCCATAACAATGACTCTGTCTGGGTGCTTCATGTTCCTAACCTTTCTCCATGGACGCTGAAGCTTGAAGAGGTAATCTAATCAACTGGAAATTACAATTTTTGGGATCCCCAACCGCTGCACTTCGGGATTCGGGCGGTATCTGAAGTACTACCAAATCTGTGAGTGTGAGCAAGATTCAGACGACGATGAGTCCTTATGGAAGTTCCTATTGTTCTACTTGACCCTGTTCTTGTTTAAGGACTTTGATTTTCTTCCTCGTTGCGAACAGTCACGACGTCTTCGATCTCCATCCTTGTCATAATCTACGTCATTATTACTGCGAGGTCCTTCAACATCGGTAATACCAAGAACTCCCCAGTTCGGGTAAAAATCGAGAGTTGGGGTACCCTGTGAGATGAGTACGACGGGAGCTGATACGTTCGGCTCTATCTATATCCGTAGCTTTTTCGACGGGTAGGTCTTCCAGCAGACGATTAACATCCTCATCCTGCAGGATTTCTACAACAGCCTTTAAGTCACTAATAGTGTTTAGATGAGCTTCTTGCTGACGAAAGTCAACATCAATCCTCTGCACCCGGTTGTCTCAATCCGCGCACGGGGGATCTTGAGCCCACGCCCCCTCCCGCCCCGCAGCTCGCCCACTTTGGCATCGCAACTACCCCAGACCGCTCCTTTGCCTCCTTCCAGGCTGCCCAACGGTTCCGCGGGGAGGCTGCCACCCTCGCCAATACCTCGCTGCCCCCATACATCCTTATCCCTCACGTTGGAAAATGGACGTTCGTCTACTTCGCCGACGCTGCCCGTAAGGAGATGTTCTCCATCCTAGCCCAACGCGTTCCACCGCGTTGATTGCCAGTCAATGCTGTGGCAACTTCCAGCACTCGCTTCTTCTCTGGCCCGCTTCGTGAGTATGATATACGGTCGCACTCAGCCACTGTTGCCTATAAATAATCGCCAGAACACGGTCATCACGAGTGCTCAGGACACCCAGCAAGGTGACCCGGCCAATATGCTGCTGTTTTTGCCTCTCGATCCAACCACTAATCCGGAAAATCGCCGAGGAAAGCAACATTGTGTGGAACCAATGGTACGCGGACGACGGGAACCTCATAGAGACACTCCAGGGTCCGCCGTGCTCTCCGCCTCCTGCAGGCTCAGGGTCCGGCTGTTGGCATCTATGTCAACGCGAAGAAGACGCCCATTCACTAGCCAAACACGCTCCTGCCGGACCGCACGGACTTTCTCAACGAATTTCCTCTGTCCGTACGCTCGCGCAACGGCTTCGAGCTCTTGGGAGCGCCGATTAGCAACCGGGCCTTCACCGATGCATACCTACGGGGCAAAGTCGATGGGTGCCGCCGCACCCTCCGACTGCTGACCCACGTTCGTGACCCCCGCGCCCGTTTCCACATGCACCGGCTGTGCGCGTCGGCATGCCTCATCACTCACGCGTTTCGGCTCGCCGACCCACAACACTCAGCCCCCGCTGCATAAGCATTTGTCGCCCTGCAGAGGTCGTCTTACTCGGAGCTACACGGGATCGCCCTGACAGACACTGCATGGGATCAAGTCGCGCTACCAATTCGACAGGGAGGTCCGGGATTCGCCTTCATTTCCGTATTCCTACACGGCGCGGTCGCAGCTAGTGTCCTCGACGCGGCTCCGGCCCGCGAGAGATCGGCACCGTACACCACGCAAGATTCCGCCGCCCTCTCCGGTCACTGATGCCGGGGCGACAGGGCGTTCTTGGTCCGACAAGCCTTGCCACGAATTCGAGGCTTCATGCAATGTATCCCCGGGCGTCCGTACTCCGTCGACCTTGGCTCCTTCGACCCATGCGTGCTTGCTGCCAAACCATCCAACCTCCAAACATTCCCAAATGGTGTGCAGCAGGAGGCACAGGCAAGGGTCCACTGGCGCGACGACTCGTGGGTGACACACCCCAACCCGGCTCAACACAGCACCCAACAAGTTTGACATCGAATCCGTGGCCTGGCGTTCTGAAATTTCCCCGGCGCCGCATTTCTTCTCGCTCATCCCACACCAGCGACGGTGAGGTCCTCGGCCCACTGGCAGACCATGCTCCGCCGGCACCTCGGCCTCCCCGCATATGACGACTCTCGCCCGCTTACTTGCGCCCACTGCAACCAAACTGTGGACGTACTCGGGGACGTTCTCATTCAACCCCCGCCCCTGCCCACTGGCCAGCGGGTCCGCCCTATAGCCTGCGACCTTACCGTTTTCTCTCCGTTCAAGCAAGGCGTGCTCACAAACGCCAGACAAATGGCCCGCGGCGCCGCCGACATTGCCCACCAGGACAAAGTCAAAGACTAGGAGTGCAAACTGGTACGCCGGATCCCTCTATCTTCGCACAACACGCTACAGGAACCGAACTTTAAGTTTCAGCCCCTGGCTTCCGATTCCTTGGGTGTCCCATCCTCCACTTCTATCCTGTTTCTGGAAGACTTCATCCCGCGCATCGCAGAGAAGTTTAACACCACCACAGGAGTGATCCGCAAACGTATTTATCAGCGCATAAGTTGGTCTTCTGTTGCAATGGCGACTCTATCGCGAGCCCCACTGCAGGTGCCTGACTTGGAAGATCCGGTTAGTTCTTAGCCGTGTAGTCAGACCTGCAGTAAATACGATAGATACTCAGTGAAGTAAAGTTTAATAACAGTATAGTGCTTGATCAAGGGCACTGGCCACTGCAATGTACTGTACAGTAGTGCCTACCCAGGGGCACTGGGGACTAGCGCTTCAGACAAGGGCACTGGCGAAGCACTGGCGAGGCAATGGCAATAGAGTATCACCGAATAGTGCCATTATATTCTCCATTACCAGAGATGTAGCGGGGGACGGTTGTGCTGCATTAGCGGTGCAGTACCAAAGGATCGGCTCATGGTGTGTGAAATGGTGCGCGAGCCGTGAGGTTCGTGGATGCAAGCCGGGGTAGCAAGGGTAAGAGGGGGAAGAAATTAATGTGCAAGTACTGTGCTCGGACGCACCTCGCACTGTACTGTGTCTTCCCCTGCCACCCTCCAGCCATAAACGTGGCTTCTAGAATTTTCTGAGGACCAGAAATGGTGCACTATACTGTTGGTTATTTTAGAATATTTATTATCTATGAGGGGCGACTATCTAGTATCTTGGAGATACTGAACCCTAGCAACCTAACAAAAGCATCTCGTCCCTCTCCAACAACCTTCCCCCCTTTCCATTCGCCTCTCTCCCCTTACTGGCTCTCCACCCCTATCGAACCCTAACACCCGCGCGCGACAGGCCAGCCCACCCCCTTCGCGCCCTTAACATGGTACTTCTGTCGAGGGGTGGAGATGCGTCCGTTACCACATCCACCCACCTATTCCGTGGGAATTCCGACGTGAAAATATTCTTTTCTTCTTTGAACACGTCGCCATACGCGATAAGCCCGAAGAAGGGAAGTCACATTAATTTTTATCGTACTTTGACGGCAAAGAGTTCGACTTATTCTTCCAGATATTCACTGATGATATCGGTGATCTCTTGCGAGATGGAAAGAACTATTCTACTGTCAAAGCGGCACTATAAGATAAGTTCGGAGACAAGTATGAGCCGCACGAAGTGATTCGTCGTGCAATGGACGCTAAGTTCGACCCTAACCGACTAACGGAATCGATTCGTAAAATTGATTCCCTCTTCGCTGAGGCTAGGTTCAACGGTAAAGCTAAGTTTGGGCTTCTCCGTAAGGCCGCGATGGTCCACCTGGATCTGGTCCCTTATAATATTTACCGCAGTCCAAAGTCTTGTCAGGCGATGAAGTAGATTGCCGCTGATTTTGACGAAGGTAAGAATGCATTTCAGTCGGCGCAGAAGTCAGTTGATAGCCGGTCCCAGCGGGGGTATGGCTCAAGCTTAATGCATGAAAATATGGAGACAGGGTAGCCAGCCCGGTCGTACCTGTCGAAAAGAAGGCACCGAGGTTGCTTGTTTTTACCGATTCTCGTGTACCGGAAGGTGAAAGCAAGGTCGGCAGTCTCGTCACCGCCTTCTAAAATCTCGCTCTAATGATCAAGGAGCAGCAAAGGCAGCTGGAATCGATGAAAGGAGCCTAAGTTGGGGTCATAAGGGCCGCCTAGGCTGGCCGTGATCGAGTTGGTTCATTTTGACAAAAGGAAAGGCATGCAGCTAACCGCTGCCCCGAAAATCCCCATCGCGACACCAGGTGCTCCAAGTGTGGTACGAAAGGGCACCGGGAAGCTACTTGCTGGAATCAGGCTAAAAAGGAACCGACCGAAGGTAAGGCTTCTGTGGCAATAAGGAGATCCAATGAGGAACATTCGGACTTCGAAGAAGACAAGGAGACCGTCTACTTTGTTATTGGTTCGGACAGTGAAGAGTTCCTCGCAGTCAAACGTAACTCGGCCGAGGAACCACATTGCAAATTGTCTCGTGGAGTATAGTGAGCCCCGAGCGAGGCGATATTGAACCCTCGATCGGCCGGGCCATCTAACCACCGAGAATCGGTTGCTCCTTGGAAAGCTGTGATATCTCGGAAGAAGAAAGTTGCACCCGGGGGCAAAAATTCGACGAGGAAGAAGACCTAGTCGAAGGTAGCCGAGAAAAGGGGCGGAAAATGTGTCGAAGTTCGAGACATCTCCGAGTTAGTCCCTAAGTACGAATTCTTAAATAATCTGGTGAATGCTACTGCCGGTCTTTCATCTGGCACGCTCCTACATTGTGTCTCCATACCAGCGCATGGAGGCCTTAAGAAGCTAGTCAGTGGAGGAATTATAGGCGCCGTCAATGGGAAGGCGCAAGGCAGATAGCGTTGTCTAAAGGTTGTGGAGGTGAGCTTGTGGGAACTAAGGCGCACACATTATGCGATACTGGGGAAACACCGGACATAGTCTCCTCTTAATTTGCCGCGAAACTATCGGTAGAGCCCGAGGTCGTCAACCGCACAATAACTCTAGCTACAGGAGTGAAGTTCTCGGTGAATGCAATCTTACGAAGTGTCGCTGTTTCTTTCGGAGGTCTCCTTGTTTTATTGGACTTCATCGTGTTCGAGGGATCTCCCTTCGGTCTTCTCATTAGCGAACCGATGATGGAAGCCCTGATGGCCACCCTAGACTGTGGTACTAAAACATTTACCCTCAAGCACGAGACTAAGGTCGCTGTGCTCGACTGGCTTCCAGACTTCGCCCGTTTAACTGCTGAAGATCTTGTGAAAGAAAGAGAGGGAACGGATAGTGAGGACTTAACTTGGCGTTGTCTTCAGCCGCACCCTCGGAACACGAAGATTCTGATGAATCGGAGAGCGAGAGAACCGAAGATGTAGACCTCGTACTGACGAATCAGGACTATTTGGAAGAGCATATGTATAATGCGAAACCCCTGTAAACGGCAGAGAAGCTCGAAAAGATGTTGTAACACCTGCCCCTCTTCAAGAAGGAGTAGTTCAAAAAGCTTCTTTCTGAAAGCGACGAGATCGTCGAATCTTTGTTCGACTTTCGTCCTTCGAGCGTTTTCATTCGCTCGAAATCACTGAAAAAAGCCCACATACCATAGAGGGCGTCGTCTAGCGCCTAAGCAGAACCAGCTCGTCCGTGAGGAGTTGGATAAGATGCTGGATGCTGGGATGATTCGACTAGCATCATCTGCCTGGTCCTTTCCGGTTGTTGTTGCTACGAAGAAGGAAAGGAATCCCCGCTTCTGTGTCGAGTACCGGACCCTTAACTAAAATATGAAGGGCGATCGTTTTCCCTTGCTGAAAATAGAGGAGATTTTTTGACTCCCTGTAAGGCGCAACGGTGTTTACCTCTTTGGATCTGTTCAGTGGATATTGGCATTTCCGCTTCGAGGAGTCCGGTAGGAGAAGACGACATTCGCGTGTCGATTCGGGGCTTACCAATTTAACATTACGTCGTTTGGGCTTATGAACGCCCCCTCGACGTTTCAGCGGATGATGGACCATGTCCTAGCATATATGAACTTCGCTCGCGTCTACTTGGACGACATCGTGGTCTTCTTCACAAATTTATAAGAGCACTTGGAGCACGTTTCAGCTGTAATAAGCAGCGTCGCAAAAAACGGATGGAAGCTCAAGCTGGCTAAATTCCAAATCGCACAAGGATGGTAGGCCTTCTGGGCCATGTAGTTTACGAGCACGGGGTACGAGTGGATCCGGGAAAGTTCGCGTCAATTCAAGCAATCCCAAGCCCCGTCAGTATCACGTAGGTCCGCAGTTTCCTCGGGCTGGCAGGATACTATTGGAGTTTTATTAAGGACTTCGCGAGTAAGGCTGCCACTTTGCACGCAGTGACTTCTGCAATAAAATGAAGATACGTGTGGGGCGAAGCGGAGGAAGAATCTTTTCGCTCCTTGAAGTAAGCGTTGAACTTTCCACCCGTTCTAGCGTTTGCTGACTTTGAAAAGCCTTTCAAAGTCGAAACATATGCATTCACCGCGCCAGTTTGCGCTGCTTTATCGCAAAAACAACTGGATGGTAAAACAAGTGCCATACAATACGCAAACAGGAAATTGAGCCCGGCAGAGAAACGCTACTCGGACTTCGAGAGGGAGGCGTTGGCAGTCGTTCTTGGTTTATGGAAGTTTCGATTTTACCTCTTGTCAAGCCACCCTTTCGAGCTCATTACCGACCATCGGTCACTAAAGGGAGCCTTTGTGCACAAGTAAATACATGGGCGGCTAGCTCGTTGGCTTGACTTCCTGGCGGAATAGGACTACGTTATTCGTTACCGACCTGGGAAGATGATTGGGTCAGCAGATAGACTGTCACGATTAGCGATAGAAACAGAGGTCCGTTCTGACCACGATGAGGTGTATCTCCTACTCTCAGTAGTTCCTGCGGAGGTGGCGGACGACGGTGGGCTGGAGTCATATCTCTCTTTGGTCCGTCAGTACCTTTCCATCGTAGATACCTCCTACGCGCCGCCGAAAAAGATATTGAAAGCAAGGCGTGTACTCAAGAAATTAATGGTCTGGAACGGAAATTTGTTCCGTCGTACGAAAAGTGGCCCGAGGATCATTCCAGAAAAGCCAGTGCGTGCCAAAATACTGCGCTTTCTTCATAACAGTGTGGGCCCCTTGGATGTGCGGACCACTATTAATTTTACACAGGATCGATTCTGGTGGCCAAGAATGGTCGAAGATGTCTACGATTATGTGCGTTCCTGCTACTCGTGTCAGCGGATGCAAAAGCTCCCACAGTACGCGCCTATTTTGGGTGTGTCGGTAGGAGGACTGTTCTCAACCTTCTCGACTGATTTCGCAGGCCCATTGCAGCTAGAGAAGGCTTACGTTACATATTGTTCTGTGTCGAACATATATCCGGATGGCCAATCGCCATGCCTACAACCGATGCGACGGCGCCTACAGTTATAAGGATTGTGGTAGAAGAGATAATTACGCTATTTGCTTCCCCCTTAGGAGATCGTGCGCGATAATGGAACCTGTTTCATCGCTGCTTCCCTTAAGTTTTTCATGCAGAATCATGGGATCAAGTGGGGCATGCAAAGGAAGAGCGGAAAGAATGGTTCGCACCTTGAAGTCTGGAATTGGAATGATCGTTCGTGATGGAGAAGATTGGGCTGAAGTCCTTCAAAAGCGTGTGTTCGGATATCTCCGCCGATCTAGACCGAGCCGGAGTAGCCCCTTTTGAGCTGCTTTATGGCGTCAAACCCCGCCTGATGGGTACTGACCGTACTAATCCGCTGCAAGCCCAGGAGTCCGTGGATCGTCCGAAAAAGACCCTGAATGTAGCCAGTCTCCATGCGAAGAGGGCGCCAGATGCAGAAAGGCCAAAAGAAACAGCCCCAGAAGTCCTCCACTATGCAATCGGGGACCTGGCGTGGGCTGCGTACGGCAAGGCCTTCCAGGGTCCAAAATTTCAGTCGCTTCAATCGCGTTACTTCGGTCCCTGTTAGATCGTACGTGCAGAGCACCCACGCTATGTACTCTGTTCGCCGCAAGGGAGGTTCTCACGACAGGCCATTCACGCTCGTCGCCTCCGCAAGTGCTACTTGCGCCCCAGGCATCTACAACCAAGAACTACCATTCGGGTGCGGGCGGTCTCTTATTACCCCTTTTTATTCATGAGAAAAACACTGGCGCGGGGCAGGAAAATATTATTAGGAGATGAAACGACTGAAATAAATTACTTTAATGAATACGGTCCTATCTCAGTCTGGGAGGATCTCAAAAACCACTAGACGGTCCGGGCTAGCCTCTCGTGCGCCTCTTCCAGACTCTCGATTCCCTTCGGTGGGCCCTTTTTAGCTCCTTCCGGGCTTCTATAACGGCTTAGTCCAAGCCCTTCCGCCAGAGGTCCCACAGCCTCGACGTCGAGTGCTGATTCCGTGAAGCGCGAAATTCGATTTCGTCCCCATCAAACGGATTCTTGTCCGAGGAATCATGAGACGTCAATAAACCTTCGTGGCGGCGGAGGATTTGCGAGCTGCCCGCCGCCCTCTGCGATGCAAGCCTCGCCAGCTGGTCCCGGGGTGCGTTACCCGCAATCGATTTGTTCGCGGTCTGCTTTTCCTATCCATGTAGGGTCATCAACCACCCGAGACTGAACCGACACAATGGGGGAATGGCCACCGATGAAATAAGGGCAAAGCAGACAGGAGAGTCCGAAAGGGGTAAGGCACGCGATAGAAAGGAGGGTTCAGGGTGAATGAAAACCGAATAGAAAGGAAAGGACGCCCCCGGGGTTTGTCGTGGGGAGAGGGTGGTGCTGTAGCGGGGGAGGGTGGTGCTGCATTAGAGGCACAGTATCACAGGATCAGCTGATGGTGGTTGAAATGGTGCGCGAGTCGTTAGGTTCGTGGTGATGGGGACAAATGTTGGATTCTGGAATATTTAAATTATTTTTAATTACATTACAGTACAATACTGTACTGTACGACTTATTTTTATAATTTAAACTACAGTGCTGAAATTTTTTCGTTTTATAGGAACCGCCGGCCGCCCTTTGGCCACATGCATTTTCGACGCTTGCCTATATATGTAAGCGAAGTGTCAGATGCGCGCAAATAAACTCACAACACAACGACAGACACAAAAATGGTACTCCTGTGGAGGGCTGAAACTACCAGCGCCAGTGCGGAAGGGTTCGACGGCACTAGCGATGTCTGCAAATTCTTCTTTTTCTATGAAAACGTCTTTATGGCCTCTAGACCCGATTCGGAGAAAGCACTTACTCTCCTGGGACATCTCTACGGCCCTGCTTTTGATTTCTACTACGAGACATTCGCCTCGAATGGCGAACTCGTAGATGACACAAAAGACTACTCCGTCCAGCAAAAATTATTCGAGCATTTTTTCAAGGAAGAAGACTCTCAAGACGTAATCCGCCAAGCTTTAGAAGTTGTACTCGACTTTAAAGACATTGCTGGCTCCCTCAAGGAGATAGATCGCCTTTACGAGAAAGCCGGTTTCGACAACGTTGTAAGATTTGGACTTTTACGCGCTGCCGCCTGTCTTCACGCGGAGCTACAGCATTGCTTAGCTTTCTGTAGGTCTCGAGACTACTGAAGCATCAGACAGGCTCTAAAAGACTTTCACTCTACTCTCCTGACTTTTATTGGCCCTTCTAGCCGAGTCTCAGACTTCCCGCCGGCCAAGTTGTTAATTCTCCCAGACTACTGTTCCAGAAACATCGAGAACAAGGTGAACGCTCTAGCTGAGGATCTCTCCAGTCTGAAATTGTTTTAAAAAAATAAGAAGGTAGATAACAGTGCAGAACCTTCGCCAGCACAACAGAGGGGCAACAAATTTCGTCCGTGATATTATTGCAACAAAATAGGTCACAATATGTTGGTCTGCCGCTAAGGACAGGTCTTCGGGGGCTTACGATAAAAAAGAGAAGGAAGAAGATGGAAAAGCAGGCCAGGCTAAAGTAGTCTGTGAAAGCGATTCAGATACCGGCTGTGGTATCGAAAAGTAGTGAATGCAACGAAAAGAACAGCCAAGGGCGAGGCCCTACCGAAACAGCCTCACCAAGGAAGCTACGAAGGGATTCCGATATCCCGTATCGTGAAAACCCCGCAACGAGCCCTAGTTACTCCCTCAGTCCCTCCGGTAGAAGAATTCCATAATTTGAACCGCAGGAAGAAGCCGAAGAAGAACAACCGCCCAAAAAAGAACTCGAACAAGATTCAAGAGTACGTTGGCAAATACTACGTCGTATTGGAACTTACAATGCCAACTGCGGTCTGACATTTTGGCAGCTCCTTCGTGGGGATGCAGATGGAGCTACCAAGATAATGCGCCATTTGCTCGGGAAGCAGTCACTACCCCGCGTCGCGGTCGTATCTAACCTGGAATCTCGCCTATTACGATTTGTACAACTTAAGGCTTATAGTACTGTCGTTTGGGCATTGCTAGACTCTGGGCCAGTACCCAACGTGATTTCTGCCGTCTTGTCTCAACGATTATATCTATCGCCGAGTTTTACGTCAAGGAAGATAACAGTGGCTAATGGAGAAAGTTCACCTTATGTCAGCTCGTTGTTGAATGTTCCCACTACTTTCGGAGAGCAAGGAGTCAAGCTGTACTACCTTGTTGTCGAGAAGTCTCCATTTGTCATTATCATTGGACTTCCTGCACTCGCATCTATGCGCGCGAGCCTAGACTTTGGAGCACAGAGTGTGCGCCTGTACATCGGGTCCGAAGAATTCGTGCTACCGCTCGAAACTAACGCAAAATCGACCAAAAAAAAAGGCTCGTCGAAGGCAAAGATATCGGTACTCTCAGCGAAGATTTCACATCCGATTCGAACGCTGGACCGGAGTCATCGGATTCATCCGAGGAAGAACTTGTTTTGTTCATCCGCGGATACATCGTGGAACAAGTAGATGAGGAGCATCCCGACGGGGAAGGCACCACTGATGAAGAAGAAGACGAAGTTCGTGGCGCTCTGAGGGCTTGTCTAGCGCACCTTCGAGAAGAAGACCAAGCGCGAATAAACGATTCCCTCCGAAGCAATGGCATTGTCGCTTGGAAGATTGACGAGCTCAGTCCCGCCGCAGTTCCAGTGGAACACAAGTTTGAGCTAGAAGACAAAAATCTAGTTTACCACAGAGCTCGTCGCCTGGCTCTGCGTCACAACGATACGGTCCGACAAGAAGTTTATAAGAAGATGGAAGCAGGAATTATTACCCCAGCGTCTTCGGCATGGTCCTTTTCTGTAGTGATTGCCTCCAAGAAGGATGAAAAGCCCAGATTCTGTGTGGACTACTACACTTTGAACCGTGAGATGAAGGCTGATCGTTGGCCTCTGCCTAAGATAGTATAAATATTCGATGACCTAAAGGGTAGTCCCGTATTAACTAGCCTAGACTTGTTCGCATGATACTGGCAGTTTCGCATGAGCGAAGATTGTACGGAGATGACTACCTTTATTTTCCGTTACGGGACGTTCAAGGTTGAGGTTATGCCCTTTGTTCTCATGAATGCGCCGTCAACGTTTCAGCGTATCATGAACTATTTTTTACGGGACATACCCTTTGCCCGCGGTTATCTGGACGATGTTGTCGTCTTTTCTAACGCTGTCGAGGAGCACATTAATCACTTAAATATGATTTTCGACGCTATCGGAAAGGCGAGTCTGAAGCTCGAGATCACTAAGTATGACTTTGGGAAACGAGCTGTGAAGCTACTGGGACATCAGGTGGACAAAAACGGAGTTCACGTCGACGAAGAGAAGATTAAGGCCATCAAGGAATCACCAGTTCCTTAGGATGCGAATGAATTGCGCGGTTTCCTCGACCTTACCGGTTATTACCGCCTTTTTATTCCTGTCTTCGCCAAGATTTCAGCCGCATTACATGCCTATACGTCTGGTGATGAAAAATTCAACTGCACAGAGGAAATGATGGAGGCATTCGAAACTTTGAAAGAGAAGTTCACCACTTTACCTGTTCTGGCATTTCCAGACTTCCGTTCCCCATTTATAGTGGAAACTGACGCTTCAAGCGTCGCAGTAGGGGCAGTCCTCGCCCAGAAAAAGGAAGACGGGAAGATAAAACCCGTACAGTATGCTAGCCGCACTATGAATTCGGCTGCGAAGAACTATTCCGCATTTGAAAGAGAAGCTCTAGCGTTAATCTTCGCCTTGCAGGGGTTTCGGGTACACTTGTTTTTGACAAATCCATTCAGGTTGGTTACCGATCATCAAGCCCTCCTCTACGCTTTTGAAAAGAACGGCATCCATAAAAGGTTGGCGCGGTGGATGGAATTTCTTGCTGAGTACGAGTTAGAAGTAGAGAAAAGGCAGGGCTAAAGTAACGTTGCCGCGGACTACCAGTCGCGAGCCGTCCCTACTGGTTCCGCACCACCCATAGGGGTCGACTAAGAATACTTGGTTGCAATAGTTGGGTCAGTCGCTGCCGTGAAGGGCCGGTCACTGGAATCCCATCTTATTGAGTTCACTCGCCTTTTGAAGGATTTTAATATCGAAGAAGAAGACGAAACCAAGAGGCGTGAAATCAAGCGCATGGAGAAGCGTTTTGTGGTTTGGGAGGGGAAACTACTACGACGCACGAAAATGGGACTCAAGACTTTTACCTTCCTTGAGGATAGGTCGTCGATACTCCACAGCTTCCACGACGATATTAGACACTGGGACACCGAAAAAAGGAATGAGTTCATCCCTGACCGCTACTGGTGACTGCGTAAGGACATCCAAAACTACGGGAGAAGTTGTGAGGGATGTCAGAAGACCAAACCGATTCCACCTTACCGTACAAGCCTGAAATAGCCGCTCTCAAACATATTCGAGACTTATTCGATCGATTTCGCCGAGCCGTTCCCGAAGTCGAAGGGCGGGAAGAATTTTTTGCTCATTTCGGTAGATCATTTAACGGGTTGGCCAACCACTTTGTCCACAGAAGATTCGTCCGCCAGAACTGTTACGCAGTTCATGGAGAAGGAAATTTTGTTCCACTTTGGTCCCCCTAAGACCATTGTATCGTACAATGCTGGATGCTTCACCGCCGCTTCTCTCATCTCCTTTTTGGGGAAACACGGAATCTCTTGGAGCACTGGTCTGGTCTACGCCCCCATGTCGAATGGCAGGGCCGGGAGGATGGTACGCACCATCAAGACTGCCGTCAAGAAAATGGTTCTAGGTCAGGGAATGGATTGGGAGGAGAGCTTACCGAACGTTTTTTATCGATACCGTCGTCGTCGTCTCGCCTCCGGGGCATCTCCGTTCGAGTTGACGTATGGAGTTGTGCCGCGCATGGAATCATCGGATGCGATAGCTCTAATTTCGAACCCCTCGGAGAGCCATCGACGATTGGAGTTGTTGGCAAGCGTGGCACTCCAGGCACGAAGAAGGGATGACCAAGCGCGATAATTGAGAAAAAAGGCATTAGCAGAACCTGTAGGGTTCATCGGAAGCGACTGGGTCCTTATCGCACATGGGGCGGCCTTGCCGACGACAGTTAAATGGCCAGCTTTCAAATCAAGATACTTCAGGCCGTGCCAAATATGGAAAGGGGATCACCCTACGTATTGGCTGACCTAGTATGGTGGAAGTCACTCCCGACGTGCTATCCACGCAAGGCGTTTGGTTCCTTTTGTGGCCCGCCCCAGAAGTCCGCAAAATTAGTCCCCTCTACTGTCGCCCATCATATTGGTCCCAAAGGTACCCTTTAGCAGAACCGTTCCCCTGTTTGTTGAACAATATATCTTTTTATCTTTTGAGTAATACGATCGTTTCGTTGGTTTCAAACGCATGCCTACACAAAAAAAGAAAAGAAAAGAAAAGAAAACTAGAAGAAGCGAATTACCAAAGAAGAAAATTGAGTGATGGAACCTGTTGAATCACCGTAAAACCGTACTGTTGGAGCTTCTAAGTTTCCCCTTCACCTCCGACTGCGCGCTGCGAGTTTTACGGATTTCCGGTTTGGTCCTGCCACGGCAGCGGGGACGCTTCGATGCCTGTTCACTTCTAAGTAACAGCTTTCGAACTTCCAATATCGTGATGAAGGTCGAAATCCCGCCTACGCATTCAACCAAGGACTTCTCGGAGAGCTCAAGAACGAACGTTTCAGCAGGGTCGAGGAGGTGACCCATTTGAGTATTCATCGCAACGCAGTGCCTGACACCGTTGGAACCTTCTATAGAGACGATCTAGACGGCGGGGTCCAAGGCCAACGTAGATTTAACGGAAGGCTACATCTGTGGAGGTTTTTCGAGAACAAACTCCCTGGGGGGTAGGGGCTTTGGGCATCCCGTAGATCTCGGATACGGTCTCACCTCAAGTGATTCGCGTGGCATCGAGCCATATTTGACCGGAAGTAGTCAAAAAAACGCTTCGCATCGCCCTCCTTCCCTAATTCTCGCAACCTATTTGCGATGGAGACGCAAATTTACCCTTCCGTCTGGTCATCGAACGGGTTCTTAAGGATCGGGAAAGAGCGGTACTTGGTTTCATGATCGCGGGGTTCCCGGGAGCGAGTGAAAGAAAGAAGAAGCTTCCGGATAGGGTGTTCCTGGCACCATTCGTGGATTTAAAAGATCGCATCCCAACGATTGTCCGAACCCATCGTGAATAAACTCTCCTTGTCGATATCGTACATGAAGGAACTGCCTCCACCCTCAAAATAAAGCTTGTATAGAAGGATAGTATGGAATTTCCTGGTGGCCTCATTTTCTCCCTTGTACACCGCTTCTACCTCGTCCCATACTACAGACTTGACGATCTAGTCTTTTTCCGACACCTTCTTATACGTACGGGAGTCATAATGGGATTCTGTCAAGCCCAATTGGCAGGCGACCTTCTTTGTAAGCTCCCTGGTAGGCAGGGCGGAAATTGTGTCCATTAAATTCTTTCCAAATAAGGATAGAAATTCGCAAGTGCGAACCCTCTTCATGCTCGTCGTCATGCTCGGAGACCCAGAAGTGAAAACAACGATTTCGGGCTCTTTTGACGACATGCATTTGATCTTAATAATTTCCGACCTCCCAAGAAGGGCCCTTGTCTCCGGTGGTACTCTGGACTGGGCTTCGGCGTCGACTTCCCTTGAAATCCGCGCGGCCTTGGTAGCGATCTTCTTCCGATGCGCTTTTCCTTCCGTGCTCAACCTAGCCAACTGCTTCGTCCTCTCCATTGCGGTGTTAGTGCATAACTAAATATCAGCTTCCACGAGTACACAGGCAGTCTGAAACTGCACCTCCGTACTTCCCAGCTTCCGCGTCACCGTCGTTGTGCCACCGCAAGATGAGGAGAATAAGATGGCGAGGAGAAGCACGGGCCAAGAAGGTGCTCGAGAAAAGAAGGCGAACCAGCCGAACAGGCGTACAAAATTGCAAGAGGTACAGGACGCACAAGCCCAGAGGGCGCGCGAAACACTAGGCGCACAAGCCTACAGAACGAGCCAGCAACGAGGCGCACAAGCCAATGACTCGTACAAGCTAGGGGAGCTTACAACCCCGGGAACCGCACAGGCCGAGAAGGCGTACAAGCCAAAGAAGGCACACAGGCATACAAGCCGAGAGCAAGGCCGGGGAAGCAGGAGTGGAGTTGTCGAGGCTCGGGTTGGAAGGGATTTCTGGGCTGTCATTTGAATTACTGAAACGTACAGTACAGTATGCGGCCCCGTGGTCCGTCCTGGAGGCGGGGTGGTGATAGGGACAAATTTTGGATTCTGGATTGTTTTATTTTTTTAAAGTACAGTACAGTACAATACTGTACTGTACGATTTATTTTTATATTTTAGACTACAGTGCTGAAATTTATTTGTTTTCTAGGAACCGCCGGCCGCCCTTTGGCCACATGCGTTTTCGGCGCTTGCCCATACTGTATACGTAGGCGAAGCGTCGGATGCGCGCAAGCAAACCCACAACACAACGACCGACACCAACACGTGGGGGCGCGGGGGTGGAAAGGGTAAGAAGGGGAAGAAATGAATGTACAAGTACTGTGCTCGGACGCACCTCGTACTTTACTGTGTCCTCCCCTGCCACCCTCCAGCCATACACGTGGCTTCTAGAATTTTCTGAGGACCAGAAGTGGTGCACTGCACTGTAGGGTATTTTCGAATATTTATTATCTATGAGGGGCTACTATCTAGTATCTAAGAGCAAAGCAAGCAGCGGACAAAAACTAATATGGGCAATATTTTATACCAAGATGCAAACCAAGCAGCGTTCAAAACCTTTTATTTAATGGTCAAAAGAAATGATTTGTTCAAAACAGATGCCAAAAAGAAATAACGTATTGACCAGTTTTTTGACCGCAATCATTTTTATTTTAATTAATATTCAACACTGCTCTGGCCAACAAGATTATTCCGTCACAACTGACCCCTTACAAGCGCAGGAATGTACTGGCACATTTTGGCTGCCTTCCGTTTCCCGCATTATAAGTCATCGTGTCAATGCTGTTGCGATCTCTTCTTCAACGGTGCTACTAATCTGCCCTTAAAATCATGGAGCCAACAAACAACTTCGCTTCCCCCCTTGACTCAGAAACTGACATCGGTATGGTTATCTCTTACTAACAATGCCATCAGTCTGCTCAAATCGCTTTACCACCAGAGCAGACTCCACAAACAACCGAAAATAGAAACAATCCTCAAAGAAGTTTACAGTTTACTATTCTGTAAAGCGATGAACCAGTCGCTTGGATATCTCCTAGCTTAAGAGACGTAGATCTTATGTTTAGAAACTGATCACCTTGAATTTTGGTACTGCATTTGACGAAATGTTTGAAGTACAGTCATTAAGTTTCACCGGACATACGGGTACCATCATCAAGACCATCGAAAGCTCTACCAGTTCCCAAAACACGGAGACATTCCAACACTTTTATCATTGATGGAAACCCTTTCTTTTGTGATGCGTTCTTCAGTGTCCTAAAGATATGCGAAAAGTTTGACAAGATCTTGATGCAGTTTCCTAAACATCGCCCGCGGCATTCTGAAGCGACGCCAAAACAAACATAAATTGTAGACAGGGTTTGCACAAAGATAGTCTTTAATCCATGTACTCTCGCCGCTATTGATATTCCGACTTTCAAGGACTATTCCTCTATATCTTCTCACTCGTTATTTCTCTATTTGCAGTTGCTGCATTGCTGCAGCGGCAACTCCATATACACCTCGTGAAAGTATCATCGCTTCACCGGGAATGAAAAAGGGATGGACACCTTTGTTCCCAATCTGTACAGCTCAAACAAGCAACTGAAGGAATGTCTTGGAGTAGATTTTCTTTAAATTTTGGAGTCTTCTCATTGATTGGCTCGATGATGAGTAGAAATGGAAGTATTGCTTTCCAGTACGTCTGTTTTGACCAGGCACTGTTTTGTTTGCCAATGATTTCTTTATTTTGTGACTGTCAAAAATATTATTTTACGGTCATTAATTTTGACCACTGGTTGGTTTGCTCTAAGAATCATGGTACCCTAGCAAGCTAAGAAAAGCATGTCGTCCCTCTCCAACAACCTTCCCTCCTTTCCATCCGGCTCTCTCCCCATACCGGCTCTCCACCCCTATCGAACCCTCACACCCGCGCGTGACAGGCCAACCTACCCCCTTCGCGCCCTTAACATGCCAGGGTAGCACTATTACGTATTGCCTGATAATATAATTTATGCAAAATCTATATTACAGTAACTATAATTTTTTCAAAAGTAGTACTGGACAACACTATTTGCGATATATTCCAAATGACCATTTTACAAAATACACGTGTAGACAGCAGAATATTTGGATAGAAATTTGTGCAGACGCCCTGCGCTAATTGGCGTAAATCCATCGAACTTTTAACAGACGGCGGTGGCAGTCGCGGCTAGCGGTCTGAGTCAGAAGCTGGTCTGGATCTTCAGTTTGGAAGTGACATGGGCAACACATATGTTCCATTGTGAAGAACGCTGGTGTAATCTTTACGAATACTCACTTCTCCTGCAGGATACACCTGCCCATTTTACGCGAGACGGAAACCCTCTAAACGCCACCGGAACTTTCGCAGTGATACCTACCATAAGTGCAGCTCACGCGCATCAAACTCCCGCTCCAATCAGACCCTGTGGTTGCCCTCAAAAAGTCGGCGCAATGTCCAGTGACTTTGAGATCGAGCGAAGATGCGCCCACGAGAAGAAGCCCGGCATCATCCAACTCTCCCCCACGCATATAGTATGGACTCCAGACAGCGCAGCGGTAAGTCAACCTCACTACTACATTCATACGACTGTCTGTTCACGCATTCGCACTCAATCTGACCCCCACACGGATTTTCTATGGCTGAGCCCAGGATGGGGCCGAGGTGCGAATTTCATTTACAAGTATTCGACAATTCCAAGTGTCCAAGGAAGGCTCTGCCAAAAAAGCGATGATTCGTCTTACAAGTACGGACCGCGATAACAAGGTAACGTTTGATTTTGGTCGCAGCTTTACGGACCGCGACGCGATTCGCGACGTACTGAACAAGTTACAGGCGCGTGGTAACGAGCCGGCAGCCGCTGCGGCGCCTGCAGCCTTGTCGCAACCGGTGAAACCGACGGTGGCCTTGTCAAGCGAGGAGCGTGCACGAAGACAAAAGTTGCTTGGTCGCAAGGAGGTAAGGCGATTGCATGCTAGGTTGGTGCGATCCGGGGCAGTGTCGGATGAGACATTTTGGAATGCGATGAAGTTTCGGTACAAGGCGAACGGGGAACGCAAAACAACAAAGGGGATGATGGTTGTGGATGAGGAGGATGAGGGGGTGCAGAGGGAGAGTGTGAAGGGGGTGCCGAGCGACGCGTATTCAAGTGAGAGGGTGGACACGCGAGGGTGGGAGAATGGGATTCCGAATGCGGGGCAAAGACATATGGTGTTTATGCAGGAAGGGGCGGTGAAGAGGGCGTACGAGGCTAAAGTAGGGGAGTTGGGGGAGAAGAAGTTTTGGGAGTATTACCTGGGGAGCTCGTATGCTCGGAGGAGAGGAGGGATGAGCAAGGCTGAGAGTGTACGTGCAGCGGAGGCGGATGGGTTATTTGCGGGGTTTCAGTCTGGGGAAATAGAGTTGGAAAGGAAGGAGAGGGAGGAGAGGGTGGAGGGATTGGCGATGGGGATTGCGTTGGATAAGTTTGATGATCATCGCATGGCGCATGTGTTAGAAGGGAGGGAGGGGGAGAGGGAGAGGGGTAAAGTAGGGATGGTAACAGAAAATTCGAAATTGTTACGACGACTGAATCGGCATGGGACGATGATTGTTACAGGGGGTGGATGGGAGGAGGGAGATGAGGTGAAACGGGGAAGGCCACTAGAGGATTTGGAGATGGATGAAGGAGAGAAATACGCGGAACTGGGAGTGGACGAGGGCCGAAGTGGAAGTGGAGGGGCGCGAGTGGGTGATAGAGCAGGTGATGGGGTAATGAGAATTGAGGAGGGACTCGTGGAGAGTTGGGGTTCGTTAGATGTACGGAGGTTTCGACGGGATGTGGGTGGAAGTGGAGAGGTGCTGCGTGAACTGGTTGGACGAATGAAACCTGTGTAGGTACAGTAAGTACTTTATCACCAAATTTGTATGTGCAACACAGTTTAGTCGCTACAAAATTAATTTTGAATAGGGTGATTAAATGCTGCGTGTTGCGGGGCACGACAAATTACAGACGCCGCACATGTGGACCAAATAGCGTAGCTGAGTTTCTTGTACAGACGAGTCTTCACTCCCCCCGTAGAACAGCCGGTGCGAGACGCGACAGCTGCCGCGTACTTTATGGCCTTCGATGTTGTCTCAGAAGGTGATCCTTGCTAGTCAAAAGCCAGCGGCACAAAATCCCATCCTAACCTTGATCGTCCGGGCAGGACCTCGCCAGGAATGGCAGCCACTTTCATGGCTGGGTCCCTCTTCTTCCGCTTCTCTGCTGCGTTGGCAACGGCTCGCGCTTCTCGTGCTCCTATTGACATATAGCACTCCTGGAATGGCGAGGATACGGTGATGTCGTAGGCCACCGGGAGAGGGGACGGGGTGTTCGATGCGTCGGGCCGCGGGTGCACCAGAATATCAGCGGGTCGCGCATTCAGTCCAGGGAGTAGGTATTTGACCTCGTAGTGGACGCCGACTCCTGCTGCCTTGAGCAGCTCTCGCCCAAGTACTCTTACAACTGCTGTGTGCCGGTTGGTCCACCCCGAGGCCTTTGCTACAAAGGTCCGCTGCATGGTCTCCTGAGGGATCTATGGGCCTGTGGCACTCAGCACACCGCAGCGGAGCAGAGTCGTCAAACATGCGAACTCCCAGGTGATGGTGCTGCATCGCTGTCCACATCTCGTTGGACGTTCGGCTGACTACGGAGGGTTGTGCAGTGAGGAAGGCTCCTGTTTGCGTTTTCAGATATGCTTGGCGTCGAATTCTTCGCCGAATATCTGCTTCTGTATGAGATGCGGGGTTTGGCAACCTCGTCCATTCATCGTCCTTCCAGAAGAACTTTGCTGCCGACTCACACCAGGCTCGATATACAATTTTGTGTGTACTATCGGGCTTGGCAGCGAGGCTGGCCGCGGTCAGTGTTCCCGGAGGACTGCTATCATTCGTAAAGGGCGTAGGGAGCCGTCGGACAAACTCCCGGAGGTGTCTATCCGCTTCGGCGTATCTGTCCGCACAGTCTTCAGTCGCACCACTGTCGCCAGGGCTTCGCAGCTGCTCGGCGTCAATTATGCTCGCAGCGTATGCTGCGAAATTGAGCGTTGCCACCGGTGTTAATCCGTGACCGCCGTAGCGGAGAGATAAGGATATCTGGTGTAGAACTGCACCGGTCATCGGCACGTTGTTAGAGCTTGTGTAGAACTCGAATTGGTCGTCGTCAAATCTCCGTGCAATGGCAGTGGTCACATTCGGCGGAGTCAGCTTCACCACATGTTGGAGCTTGCAAGCGGAGGCACATACCCGGTGAAGGTGAAACCGAATTCGAGCATCTCCGATACCGTCGATCAGCGACAATGTCTGCTTGCAGCTTCTAATTTTCTCGTTGAGAAAATCCTCCATAAATTGGGAAATATTCAATTGGGGCCCCAAGAAGGTCGATGCCTGCGGTGGAAAAGTTCTCCAGTGGGAAGCGGTAGAATAGTGGCGATGTGCAGTTACCGAGTCTGTGCGACCAAAGCAGACGGGTTTTTGCGTGATTCAGATGTAGGCCATGGTCAGGTCCTCTTGAGCTGAGGATGTCGACTGCCTTTTCAAGCTCTGTATGGGTGCCAGTGAGAGAGCAGTCGTCCGCATACCATCTGTGTACTGTAAGTCGAGCTGTGTCTGCTGGGCAATTTCTGTTGCTAATGGATGCACTACAAGAGAAAATATCACCATGCTTGCAGGATCCCCCTGTTGCATCCCTTCCTGGCTAGGGATGTCTTCTGCGGACGCTACGGGCAATATGAGCGACGGCGTGTTGCGAGCGTACACCATGTTCAGAAAACGACACAGCGACGGTACTTTGGTCGGCAGCAGGTTTATCATGCGCTGTCTGGAGAACCGATTAAATGCGTTGTGTGCATCCACGGATACCAGTGCATACTCTTCGTGGTGGCATTCGACCAGTCTTCGTGCTTCGTGTACAATGGAGTCCAGTCCGCTGGGCACACCATTGGCCACTTGCAAGGGTGCGAGGTAATCTCTCGTGTCTTCTATTGCTTGTGGTAGAAGCACCTTTGTTACGAGTCGCCGCAAGGCCGTCCCAATAGCAATGGGGCGGATCTTGTCTGGCCGAGGTTGGATCGGCAGCAGCGTCGCAGAAGAGATCAGAGGGATTGTGTCGTCTGGTAGGTCCCCTTGGGCTTTATTTCGTCACAACCGCAGTTAGCGCCGAGATACCCGTCACACCTGCTTCGGGGCTCACCGTTGTGTTGGCTAACAATCGAAGTAGCCGAGGGGACATTCTGTCCGGACCCGGCGCGGAGGACTGCCTCCTCAGTGGTGTTCATCGGGAACGGAAGGTCTCTCGTTTCAATGGCCGTCACAGGAGAGTTCGGTGCAGGGTGCAACTCTCGCAGACGTTCTATAACGTGTGGGTCACGCGCGTCCGCAATTCGCGACTGGTGCAGGGTGCGCATCGCACGCCCGTATTGTGCATCTGCAGCTAGGTGGGCTGCCCGTCGAAACTTTGGGTCGCGTTTGTTGTCCGTCTGGGTTTGCTGCGGGCGACGTCGGACGGTTCGCTCTACTCTGTTCTGGTGTGCTTGAATGGCTTCTCTCCAAATTCACTCCATTCGCCTGCGGTAGCGCGACGGATGCGTTCACGGAGTTCTTGGCTTTGCCTTGTCTGGGACCGCCATCCGGCTTCCCCTCGCATTAAACGTCGCAAGACAGCGGTCGGGAGAAGGTATATCCGGAGGAAGGCAGTGTGGACTGTTTCTGCGTTCCGTGCGTTTGCTGCAGATCGAAAGAACCGAATGAGCAATATGGCGAGACTGTGAATGCAATTCCCAGGAATGCGGTCGAAGATGTCGGAAGGCCTTAGCGGGCTGTGCAATGCATCATACACCGAAGGAGGAGGGGGAGTGGTAAGGGTAAGCTGGTCATTGGTTGCGGAGGAAATCGTCAAGGGGCATCAGGGGCATTGTTACGGGGGAGAGGGAAGGGAGGGAGGGGCTAATGGCGAGAGGCCTTGCTCGCCCGTTTTCCCAATGCGGGAGCAGGGTCGAGTTGTGCCTTTGCCATCCGAATCTCCTTCATGCGTTGTGACAGGGCGCGGGTGCGGTTCGTGCGTCTCTCGGCATTCCCCGCGTCATTGCTCTTGAGTATGGAGGGGGCTCCGGGGACGTCCGGCTTTGGTTGCGCAAGGCGCTGAGCAACACCTGTTTCCTTGGGTTTTGCGGCCCTGAGGTTGGCAGGTGAGGGCGCTATAGTTTTGGGGGCCGGGGCACTTTTGCTTGACGCCGGTGGTGCTTCTTCTTGGACTGTGATGGTCTGCGGTATTTCCACACCACTGTCTGGGGTCTCTTCATTGTTGTCATGGTGGGCTGTTGATGGAGTGTCTGGCTCCGGTGCTGCGCGTGGGGTGTCTTGCGATTCCGAGTCAACCTGTTGGATGTCATTGTTTTCTGAGTCAGTCTTCAGGGGAGCCAGGTTTTCGCACCCCGCGTAGAATTTCGCGATGAAGTTCTCGACAAAAGCATCCCCTCTCGGAAGGGTTGCAGCTGCTGCGTGAATGAGGCCCAGTGATTGCTCCCGCTAGGGCTTTCCAGTTTTCCATAGTTATTTCGGAGGCCACGGTCTTGAGCTTTGCAACTTCGCGCGCAGCAGCGATGCAAGTGCCAACTTTCCACTCTGTTGTGGGGAGCTCAGTGATGAGCTCAGAAAGCGGGCCTGTGGTGAGGCGGGCGCCATTGCAGATGTTTAGGATCTCCTGGAGTATTCTTAGGTGATCTTTGGACCCGGTGCGTAGTGTACAACAATGGTCCAATCTCCTGATGTGAGGAGTGCATGCTTGGGCAAGGATATTCCAGCATCCTCGGCTGCGATTAGCAGGCTTGCTTGTGCTTCCTCGTAAGCCGGCAGGGCTCCGCAGCCTGGACCTGCGGAGAAAGTCAGCGTGGACATCATGGGAGCCAGCGTCGGGGGCAATCCTGTCATATTATTGAGAGCGACAGGTGCTCTCGGTTTGGGGGCGCGAGACCAACGCGTCGGAGTCTCTTCTTGCGTTGGCGCAGTCAGGTCAAGCGATCCTGTCTGCATTCGGCAGAATTCGCGCACGGTCGAGGGGACAGTAGCTACACAAGGGCTCTTGTGAGACTTCGCGATCTGTGCCCACGAAGGCGGGCGCGCCTTGGCTTTAGCCTTGGCGACTGTCTCCATACTGTTGGATCCAAGATTTGTGGGGAGCGTTGGAGGAAGAAGAAGAGTGTGAAAAGAAAAGAAAGGAGGGGGAGATCGCGGTTGATTAGCGCACAGCGCACAACCTACACCGTTTTGCGCTGTGATGTGTCGGTCGGTACTTGGGCTGCCGCTTTCCTGGGCTGCTGGCTTTGCGGGCTTGCTGGCTTGCTGGCTTGCTGGCTTGTTGGCTTGTTTGTACATTTCCATCGCCAACCAGCGGTGAATTTGTCTAATGGGAACGAGTACTGTAAGCACTTGAGGTACTGTACTGTACTAGAGTAGAAATGTCGATTGCCAAAGGTGTACCGTACTTAATAAGGAGGTGCTAAGTTTGGCAGCGGCGATTCAGTCCTGTCTCCCATGCCGTGCATAGGCACAGTTGCCGATGAATTGTAATACTGCACAGTACTGTACTGTACACTACTTTGCTAGACCTGACATCCAATGGCTTTGGGACAGCTTCTGTGATAGCACAAAATTGGGGCTGTCATTGCTGGCATAAACGAAATAGATACTGTGGTAGTGCCCCGAACGGACCACTTAGTAACCTGAAATCGCTCCTTGTTTCTCAAATGGTATGCTGTACAGTAGAAATCCTTGCTGGTCAATAGTTTGGTACTGCGCAGTACAGTACAATTTGATAATTTTACACCATGGCCAGCATTTTTGCATTTTCGACGCTGATCAGAGTACTGCAGAGTCCCTCTCACTTTCCTGTCGGCTGCACTCTGCCACAACAAAAAAGACTTGAAAAGATTGCTCAAACCTCAACCCGACCATTCCAGCGAGCTACATTATTCGCGCCCCCTCTTCAACCTGTCAACTTGCTTTCCTCGTCTCATCCACTAACCTTCCTTCCGCACTAAACATCTCCCAAACATGTCCCGCACTTCCCACAACCTCCCTTCCTCGTCAACATCACCACCAGCCACCAACCAAACCCCGACCCCCACCCCTACCTTCACCCCAACTCCCCCGTCCTACCCCGTCAAATGGGTCCTCGACTCTCGCAACCAATCCATTCCCATCATCATGCAATCTTCCAACGGCCCATGTCCCCTACTCGCCCTCGCAAACATCTCCCTTCACACTCACCTCTTCTCCATCTCCCCAGGAACCACTCAAGTACGTGAAGACCATCTCATGGCAATGCTCGCCGACTTTGTCTCCACCCTTCCCTCCAACTCCTCCCAACCCGTCGACTACCAACGCGAGCACGCAATCTCCGATTTTCTCGATGTCCTACCTCAACTCGCAAAGGGCATGCATGTCAACGTTCGTTTCTCAGCCCCAACCGCCTTTGAGTTTACCAAAGAGCTCGCCGTCTTTGACATCTTCCCCGCCGTCCGCCTCTTACATGGCTGGCTCGTCGACCCTCAAGATGCACGACTGGCCGCTACACTCGGTACCTTGAGTTACAATCAAATCGTCGATGAGCTCGTCCGTACTGCACCGGATATCGCCCCACTCTCACAGCCGCAAAAGGATACCCAGCCTCAGCTCGTTCATGTCCCGTCCGCACCCCCGTTGGAAGCCTTTGACGACTTGCAGGGCAGCTCGGATGAGGATATCGTCCCCGAGTCGGCACATACCGCTGCTATTCGTGAACTGCGACCTATGGTTGTCGACTTTTTGGAGTCGAATCCTACCATGCTTACCATTTACGGCTTGACCGAATTGCATGCTACCTTGAGAGAGGATGAGGCTGCCGTACTGTTTCGGAATTCGCACTTTTATGTCATCAAAAAGCATGGCGGCGAATTGTTCACCTTGGTCACCGATGTCGGTTACTTGAACGAGTTGAATACCGTGTGGGAAAAGTTGGCCGATGTCACGGGGGATTCCGTGTTTTACAATGGCTGTTTCGAACGATTGAGCGATAATGGAGTCGTGATTGGAAGAACTTGTTATCCATCTGATACTAGCCTGGGCACAGGTGCGTCTCAACGCGCGCAAAATAACGTAGGTGCAACGCGTGCCGCGGCGCCGCACCAACATCCGCAACAGGCCCATGCTGCAAGTGGTCTGTTGCCGCCTCAACAGCAAAATACATGGGGTTCTTCATCGCTCGGGGGAAACGGAGTGGCGAGGCCGGGGAGTAGTAAACAGGGGAAGAGTGGGAAATGTGTTATACAGTAGGCTAGTGTTTAGAGAAACGCAGGCGTGCAGTGTACAGTGCATGATTCTTACGCATGACTAAGACAAGCTTGTACAAAGTGGGCAGCACCAATTGGGTTAAATTGCTCGATTCGTTACTGCCTTGTAACCATTACTTTGCAATCTCAAGCGCCACGGCTTGATCATGTTTCGTTCGAGTGTTTCTTTCTTTTGTCTCAGGGTAGTAACTAGTCAACTAAATAGATTCCACGGAATGCTACTTTTCTGTTGCAATATGTTTACGCACAAGACGCAGCAGTGGTGAATTTCCAGAAGGCGACCCTTTCGTACCGGTGCAGACTCAAAGCGGTCCCTTACTCCCGCGGGCCCAGGGCCACTGTATTGAAAGCAAAGATGCAGCAGAAAATGTAGCATACTAATCTAATACGCGTTACGAGCCAACGCAATATGCTGAACGCAATCATTGATCACCGCTCGCTGACAGGTTGAGAGATCACGGAGTGTATCGAATGCAAAGAGGACAAAGTGCCAACGGACATGTGATGCCGGATCGATGCCTGCGGGTAGGATGAGCGCGTATCGCACCATGTGGCCATGTGTACAAAGTTTGGCAGCTTTGACAAGTTTACCAGCACCAGTAGGATTTCTTGTGGCATGGAGTACTGAGGCGGGGATGTGCGGGGAGCGAACTTTAATGTCGTGTGCAGTTGGTTTGTCAGGGAGAGCATCGTGGGCTGGGGACTGGGCTCAACAGGGATTTCAGCAGGGCGATGGGCGAAACGTCAAGGCACCTAACGCGATGCGTAAAGAGGCTCAACATATTTTCCTGAAGCTGTCGATATTCTTTATAACATTTTTGGAAATGGTGACCTTTTATTACTATTTTAGAGTTAAAAATTATCCAAACCGCATGTACAAAATGAATCAGAGGGCAATACTGTACGTGAGATCAGAATTAAAAAGTTTTCTCTTTTTGCGTTTTGTTCTTGATAGAAATCACCACGTTGTCTTACGCTTGGCCAACTTTGGGATTGTAAATCCCTAGTCGTCACTCTTCAGACCCTGCTTCAGACCCATCGCATTTCCTCCTCCGAACAGCGCAAAGGGGTTGCCAGGGACCTATTCCCACCCATTGGGCATTGATCTTTCAGTGTAGCCTGTTTCGCCCGCATTCATAAGTTACTAACTTTCCTTTCATTCCCCGATTGAAAAGCTGGGATGAAGCAGCTGTCAATCAGGCAAGCTTCCCACCACAATACGTCATCTTTTCTCTTTTACCCACGCTCAAATCTCCCGCTGCAACGCCACGCGTCTCAATTTTCGAAAATCCGCTCCCCACGTCGCCCGTTCCAAGCTAAATGCGAACCACCCAAGCAAACACAAAGTGCGCAACCACCATCGGCATCCAGTGTGCTGGACGATATCTCACCATCAGTCAAGCTGAGCGCTGTAGCGGAGGCATTAGCCCGGCGTCACGACTACCCCGGAGCATTACGCATAGTACGGGAAATGTCTGCAAACGGTGTACCGCTTGACATACAAACTCTATGTGCAATAGTTGATGCGACTGTACCCTCGCCCACTTCACTCGCTAAGTTACTTTCTGAGCTCCCTCCACCCGGTTTTGCCTCCTCTTCCGTGGAGAGTATGACCTGCAATCCTGTCGCCACCGCATTTGACCCCTCCCGAGCAGCTGACTTGTCTTTGGGTATGTCGTTTTTGGTCATTGTCGGAGGTGCCATAGCCGTCGAGGTCGTGGAACCTGCCATTTGGCATCATTCAGCCAACGAAGCTACTTCGGTTCTGATAATGGTTATGGCAGGGTTGATTTACGATAGATATGGTGGTGGTCGCGGCAAGGTATGGAATGGTGTCATCAAAGGACTTGGGCGCTTGTTTATTGATGATCCTGTAAGGAAAGTAAGGGTCGATGCTGCCTACTTTTTGCTGGCGTACTTGTTAGGGGTGCCTTGGATTTGCTTCAGACCCAATCCCGCCCAGCTGATTCGAGAGTACGGAGCGGAGGGGATCTCAGAGATCGATTTGGACAGATATCTTGTGTGGTCTGTAGCAGGGGTAGCGGTGGAGGATGATCTCGACGGGAGGCTGATTGAATCTAGTTTGAGCGGCGCGAGGACGTTGTTGAAGAAGATAAGAGGCAGGTCTCGAATCAGTTTAGAGGAGCAAGTCAACATGGCTGTGGCTAAGGCTAAGCAGCTTTTGCGCGTACACGAAAAGGATTATTCTGCAGTCGTGGCTTGCATGTTGAACGGAGGGTCAGTTGGGGACTGTCTCTCCGCTATCGCTAATCAATATAGTGAGGGTACGAAGCAGTAAGGAGGGAGACTCATAAAGTTTTGATCTCATGGGAGCCAGTTTCGTCTATCAATTCATAAACGGCGGCTTTTGTAGACTCCGCCAAGAGCAGACGATTCCTCACGGAATCATTCCGTGAAGGAATCGCTCTTCTTTACACTTGCAAATAGTCATGGACAGAAACCGGTCACGAAACTTTTGGATGGGGTGTCCTCAACAAGTCATTATGCAGAAGGGAGATTAGGTCTGTTTTCTTTGTCCGGGGAGAAAATGACAATCTTCTTCGGGTCTGGTACTCCGCACAACTCGGCTTCAGTGCCTCGTCCTTTGATGGTGCTGGCATCTATTTCAAGAACCCCTTCCTTTTGCGACGTCATATTGGCAATCTTGGCTTTTTTCCTCTCACGAATAAGGGCTTTGATGCTTGAAGGCCTCGTGTTTCTCTCGGCAAGGGATTTTTTCCCTTTGACTCCAGTCACGGGTGCTACTGCTTTATGCGCCTCACCGACAACACCGCTGCCTTTCAGTCTTCGGGCAGAGTCTGGTGGCAATCGACACAAAATCCTCGCACATTCGTCCACTCCATACTGTTTCTCGACAACCTCTTTCAAGTTTCTCGCGGCCTCCCTGACCTTAGAGTCCTTGTCTGTGGCTAACTTCCCCAGAACCTGGATCACATACTCTTCAACTTGTGTTACGACATGTGCTGTACCGACGATCTTTACGAATGCTTCGGCGGCAACAATCCGGACACTAGAATGTGAACTGTTGATGACATCTGTGACGGCATCGTAAACAACCTTGTCCGTTTGATCGTGCAAGACAGTCATTGCAGCCTGCTTCCTTGCACTGGCCATAACCTTTTTCGACACGTTGGCACCATGGGCAGCAGCAGTGAATATTTCCTTAACCTGCTCTGGTGAGAACAATTTTTGAGACGAAATGGAAGTGATGGCAGCAGCAGTAGCAACAACCACAGCAGATCTTAGTTCCCCAAGTTGTAGCACCAGCCATGGTACAATAGGGCGGATGTCAAACGAGCTTGGATCCTCTCGCAACGCGGTAAGCACCTCGACGCGAATGTTCCAGTCCGTTTTTAAAGACTCAAGCACTTCAAGAGACGGCTTTTTAGAGGCTCGATTTGCGGCGAGACGTTCTGCAGCTTGTAAATGTTGCCGCAACTGCGCGCGAATTTCTAGCGAGTTGGCCGTTTGATCGTTGGCCTCTGATAGTAGACGCTTCCATGCCCGAGTTTGAGGACGCTGGACTCGGGCCGCACGGGCAGGAGTGTTCAACGACATGAATGAGGTAAGTGCCAAGCTATAGACTTGATTGCGGTTGGAAAGGGTGGGTAAGGGTGGAGATTGGCGGTGGGAGTAGGGGTCGGTGACAGCAAAACAGTATGCAGTGTCGGTCTGACGCGGAGGCGGCGAGCGGTAGAACTGAATTAATATCAGTGCAATTGGTCCACAGGGGACTGGATCCGGGGGCGGGGATTATGTGGATGGTGGTAACAAATTTAATGGCAGTTGATTAAGAAATGGCATGAAGTAAAACGGTCATAAAGGGTGCACCGATATAATTTGGATCATACAGAGCCCGCCCAATTCCGCAATTGCACATTTCAAATTTAAAGATTTGAAATCAAGAATGACAAGAAGGCACTGTTTTTAATCATTCTACATGCAAAGCGTACTCGTAGACGTGAGTACAGCATGTCGGGAGAAAATGAAAAGGGCACCGTAACGTCGTGCGATTCGCAGGCGATTCGTAGGCGTCTAAAAGCATTGTTAAGAGCGTCAGCTGCAGGCAGTGGATTGGATGACCAAACGGTGCTCAGTAATTTTGCCTTTGCAGGCCATAGTAAGCTGGTGCTTTGCGCTTGATATCATTTCTCGGCCCTTTGTTCCGGAGAAACTTCTCGCGATTTGTAGGGTAGCAGCATTGTCAATGAGTAGCTTGGTGGGGTATTCATCCGGTATGCCAAAGTCTTGGAGGAGGCCATGCAGCGTAGAAGTGAGCTGAGCAGTGTCAGAAGCCACTTGGCACTCTGTTTAGCATGTTAATTTGCCAACAGCTAACTCTTTGCTGCTCCTTCATTCCGTGGAGTCGTCCAGCTTAGAACGCACCGATGCGGGACCGTCACTTGCGGTCACTAGCGAAGCCCATGTCACAGATGCCTGATGGAGAGTGGACGAAGTGAAGGCATTCCTGGAATCGTCCACAAAAAATACCGTCTTGTTGTTTTTCTTGAAGGTGCACGGTAAAGTTTCGGCTTTGGGAATCATCGAAAGTTAGAAAATAGCAACTGACATGTTTAGTTGTGCATGAGATCGGTTCTTATGTGCCTGTGCTGGTGTAGGGACAGGCCGTGTGCAGTAGGTGTGAAGTGGGTGCGGTGATGGTACCAACTGGAGAAGGTGAGGCAAGGGGTACGCGAAATGGTTGAAAAGGGCTTGTAGGGCATGGAGAGCATATATACGGCATGGTGCTGCTCTTGGCTTTTAGTAGTGCGCAGGTGGGGCTGTAGACTACAGCCTGTAGTTGATGATTAGGTGCTAGTTGTGAGTGGCATGCGCCCGGGCTTTAATAGGCGGGACATGGCTTTGGGAGAGGGGTTCAGAATAAGTGTAATTACTGAACAGGGATGGGAGGAGCTTGTGATCTTAATTTCCGTGCCCGTTCGTGTACGGAGATTTGTCGTATGGAGGTTGCCTTCCGGTGGACTGGTTACGTTGGGAGACAGGTGGGAAGGGATGGTTTGTTGTTGTGAATGTTCTAAGAAGCCTGATCTCACACGCTTGTGCCGCAGGAAGCGCAACCGGAATTAAATCGAGGAGAGCGGTCGTTAATGGCGATCTAGAGATAGGCCTTTAGTATGCGCTGTCAGGTTTCCACAGCCAAGAAAAGGATAAGCATTTCTTGGTGTCCGCAGCGGTTGCAGCTGTTATGATAAGGAGTACGGGGACATACTTTGTTGTTGGAACTCGCCAAAAAAGGAGCTTGTGCCGTCATGAGGGGTTCACAAAGGCTTTCAGCTCGAAGGTTTCACTCAGTTCCTGGCTGATGGTATTTATAGCATGAACGCAGAAAGAAATTTCAGACGAGGCGGTGGATGTGGGTGTGGGGCGGTCAAGTTTCTTCATTTGCAGAAAGTGGGTGGCGTAGTGGTGTAAATTTCAAACCGGAGTCGGACAGGAACGCAACGTCGTCTGAATATGCGGTGGGATCCATGTGTAAGGTGATTACACTGGGTCGGGTTTGAATGGGTATGCTAGTTTGGCTTAGTTGATAGATGTTTGCTTCGCTGTGGCTCTCGTATTTGTATGATGCGGGCGATTTGGATCGCGACATGGAAAATATTTGTTGTGGGGGTGCGATGTGCCAATGGCCACCTGCGATCTCCACCCGCACCCTCCTGACCAACACTAAGACGACCTCCAGGAGGATAACAAAGTCAATGCTCACCACTCCGACGAACCAGCAGGAAGCAGCGGAAACCTACAGACGCCCCCTGCCTGCTCTCACTCATAGACGCGCTCTCCAACTGCATTGCGATCAGCGCCTCTGCCATATACGACCGTGTCACACGCGCGATCACCGACCCATTGCAAGTGATCGCAAATCGCCGACCCCGCCGTTTCAATCCGTTCTGGTCCTACTCATTGGATGCGCTAGCGGCTAAGCACAACAAGGCATACAAGAAAGCAATCCGCATATATTTATATGCGGATTACCTCTAGTTCAAACGACTGCAGGCCGTCGTCCGGCAAAAAGTCCGAAGAGAGAAACGATGGTTCCAAAAGCGAACCTTGCTCCGCCTCACTGACCAGCCCAACGACCAATTTACCAAGGTAATAGCAACTGATCGACAGCAGACCGCCAGGAGGAAAGCGAACCAGCCACGAAACGGACGTCAGCTCTCCCCACGGGACTTCACCATCTATATGGGCACCGGCCATGACCAGGAACAACCCCCGATTCAAATACAGAGCTTCAGCCCCCCCTCCGACGCTTGAACAACATATCCTCAACTATATTTGCTCAACGCCACGCGGTAAAGCAGTAGGTAATGACGGGGTACGCATTGAGATGATGAAAACAGAGCCCACATGTACATGTGTACACCAGTACATGTGTACAGGAGAGTGGCGAAGAGGACGGGCTCTGGATGACAATCGTCCGAACGCACCACTAACCCCATAACTGGGCCACAGGCATCCTGATCCCGGGTCACAGATAAGGGGACCAACGTAGTCCAGCGAATTAACGCCCACTTTTCCTCCTATCCCACTGTCGGAAAGCCATCGAAGGAGGTCTCGCCTCTCTCCTAGCCAAGCTCACAGACTTCCCCCCAATGCAATTTGGCTTTCAAATAAGAATAGGCCCTCTCCACGCCCTCATAGCTGATAGGGGTAAATCGTGGGGAGAAGAGATACTCCGAACCAATAACCCTAAGAAGGAGATGTTGCAAGCGACAAGAGTGCTACCGTGGTACAGTTGAACGAACAAAAAGGGTTGGGTAAGGATGATAGTTGAGAGGGCTACAAGCAAGTATAGAAGGGGCAGGGTCTACCACTGATGCTCTGCGATCAGCGAAAGAAAAATTGTTCTTGGGTCTGATGTTGACTTTCAACTTTTTACTACTCGGGACTTGACTTGAATTTGTCTGAAAACTTGCTTGACCTCTCCAAGAGGTAGCAATTCTCTCAGCTTATATAGACTTTTGGCTACCCCTAAAGTACGAACAAAACTACAAAAGATACAAGGAAATGCATAAAAACACATTGTATGGATGGTAAAATCTACATATAAGATAGTTTGAAATGAACAATTGATATGGTCCTCTTATTTGCTATCCTCTAGATAAGACCCAAAAAACTCCTTCAAAATATCCATGCTGCCCAAAAAGTCCCCACAAATATCTGCGAACGACTCATAACTCTCTGTTTCCTCCTGAGAAATATCTAAACCACGAAAGATGCCGCCATCTGGTTCTAGCCTTGGCTCCACTTGGTGCATACTGTCCAGCCCCGGCGCTACCATTCCAATACTTTTCATGCCTCCCTCCCCCTCATCCTTCTCTTCAACCTTCTCTTCAACCTTCTCTTCAATCTCATTCTCGTAGACCTATTCCGGGGTTGCCTATGTTCAATAAAGGTATTTATGAAAGGTTATTGGGAAGTATTGGGAACATTGGTTAAGGGTTTGGAAGTGGTGCCAAGTTTGGCTGGTTTACTTTCAATAGCTCTGACTGCAAAATACATATGCTACTTCAAAGTACTTCATCCATCGTAGCTTTCACACTCACTACTAGGTCATGCAACATCCGAAATTATGAACTAACCAATCATCAAATAAACGCTAACTCAAAGAAATAACGGAAAACATGGCCTCCAATGACAACCTACCCCGCTCAAACATTTTTTACGTGCAACTGTACGTGAACGCTACAACAAAGCATAAAACATCACGCAATTTAAATCTACCAATAGAATCACTTCCCGCTCATACAAGTATCTCCCGACAAGACTATTATCATATGATATTGGCCTCTCGTGATCGTTTGTAAATTATCGAAATCTCTCGAGACCACACGACTATTTCACAAGCGCCACCATGTACTTTCCCGCCGGAAGTACTGAACATCTCACGAGAGATGACGGACAACTTTTCATATCTCTAACAAGGCGGTGACACTAACGTGCATTGCACTGGCAACCTCATCCCACGTGTACCTTTATCCAGTTACAGCGATTCGGCAGCGATTCCAAGCGAGGAAATGCCGGAGGATCAAGGCTAGGATGAGATTTTGTACCACTAGCATTCGACTCGTTAGGAACACCCTCTCTAGAAAATCCAAGTTTATAGAAAAATACGCGGCAGCAATAGCGTCTCGTAGCGGATGCTGGACTGGAGGAGTGAAGACTCGCCTGTATCAGAAGCTTAGCTACTCAATCTGGTCAACATGTGCAGCATCCGTAATTTGTCGCGCACGGCAACACACAGAGCTTAGTCACCCAATTCTAACATAATTTTAAGTACTTTGCAACGTTACCATTTGGACGGTACACATGTGATAAAAGATAATCATGTTTATCCAGTTACTGTACGTTCAACAGTACAGTACAGATCCACTGTAAGCCCTGCGGTTCAGTAAAGTACAGTACCTTCCCATTATTTATTGTAACATACTGTAAGCATATTCAAAGCGGTCCACACTTCTAATGGCAGTGCACCTCGAGCATACTGTATCAAGCAGGCGTTACCGCATATGCCGTTCCACCATTACATTATGCTTCCAAAACCCCCCCTTCGTCACTGGCTAAGTTGTCCTAACCAGATGCAAGAAATCAGTGCTCCTAACTTCACTCTGCCAAGGGCTTTTGTCAGAAGGTCTGCAACCATTGTATTGGTCGGACAGTATTCCAGTTTTATTTCCCCTTCGTCAATGGCTTGTCGACAGAAGTGGTAACGGACATCGATGTGTTTCGTACGTCGATTAGTGCTCCCATTCTCGGCCAAGTGCATCGAACCTTGGTTATCTGCATATATGACCATGGGCTCTTTGGCCAACTCCAATCAAATTTTGAGATTCGCCACCACTCGAAGTAGAAATACAGCCTCTTTTACTCCGTTACTCAGGCTTACGTATTCTGCCTCATTTGAGGACAAAGTTGCAACTTCCTGCAAACGAGAGCACCACGAAACCGCAGCTCCAGCCATCATAAAGACGTAACCACTAGTCGAGTTTCGTGTAGCAACATCACTGGCATAATCTGAATCCACATGTCCAACTGGTTCCAAAGAAACGAGCCTGTCCAGACACAGCTTGTGGCCGGAGGTGAAGATCAGGTATCTCAAAAGCCGTTTCACACATTGCCAGTGCAAATTGTTAGGCATCTCAACATGTTAAGCTAGCTGGCAAACAGCGAACGCAATAACTGTGCATTTTACAACCATTAGGTACATGAATCACCCTATTGCTTCACTATACGGGATCCCTGACGCCATCTCACTCTCTCCACTTCAAATTAATACCTGTTTCTATTAGTGTCTGCGATCCTTTCGCCAAGCCAAGGCTGAACCGGACTGCTACATCACCGACGTATTTTTCCTGCGACAGATAGAGTTTCCCTTCAGTGGACTTTCGATGGATGTCAAAGCCGAGGCAATGGCGAGCTTCATTCAAATCTTTCGTACGAAAAGTTGAGCTCAGAGCTTTCTTCATTTCATCGAGTAGTCGTGAAACATTGCTACAAGCAATTAACAAATCATCCACATGCAATGCAATGACTAAAATGGCCCCATCAATGCAGCTGCTGAACAGGCAATCATCAGACGGAATAAGCTGTAAGCCCAAATGCTCCGTCAGAAACTTGTCAATATTTTTGTTCCAGCAGCGAATCGCCTGCTTCACTTTTGTATATTGCTTTCCGGAGCCTACAAACGTAAATCTCCTTATTATTGATCGGGAATCCTTATGGTTGCCCCACGTACACAAAATCTTCGAGATATCCATTTAGAAAGGCCGTCCCGACATATATCAGATGCAACAATAAATTTTTGGATGCAACCATAGCCAAAAAAACGAACTGAAGTAAATTTTACGACCAGAGCATAGGTCTCATTGTAGTAAATTCCTTCAACGTGGGAGAAACCACGGGTAACAAGCCTAGCTTTGCGACGTTTCTTTGTTGTACCACCAGGCTGAGGATCATCGTTTTTCACGTAAACACATTTGCAGGAAACTACAATTTTGTTCGCATTTCGAGGTACCAACTCCCGGTAATTCTTCTCTAGGAGAGACCCATACTCTTTATCCGTTGCCTCGTGACATTTGTTGCTGTTAACATCTGACAGGGCTTCTTTGTATGATTAAGGATCAGGGGGGCAAGCGGCTGACAATAGAGCAATCGGAGTAGCCTTCCACCATTCTCTGGGCTTTTGCAGGTGCTTCGAAGATTTCCTGATTGCTAATAACTGTTCCAAATCAGGCGGGGACGTAGCCAGGACAGATTAACCTGCCACACCAGTAGAGGACGAATTATGCACGTCGAATTATCAGCATCCCCACCAGCAACAATTTTTTCAGTCGCATGGTAATAAATTTTCTCCTCAGTGTCTGACGGATCGCTGGGCATATCCTTGATTATTGTAGAGGCATTGCGCTCCGTTTGATCGAGCTCATCAAATTTTACATCCCGGTAAATCACTATCTTATTGGAAGAGACGTCCCACAATTTTTAGCCCTGTGAGAAAATTGCGTATCCTATCATGATAGCCTCTCGAGCTCGAGGAGATAGTTTTCCTTCTCGGCTAGGTTTTGTAATCATGAACTAACTCTTACTCCCAAAGACGCGTACATGCCCAAGATGCGGCTTTTGCTTAGTCCATAGCTCTAAAGGCGTAACATCTCGCCCCATCGCCCTTGTAGTTACCCGATTTCGTACATACACTACCACTGCCACCGCTTTTTCCCAGATCACGTGGGGCAGATTCTTGTAGTCGAGCATAGATCGGACCAAATCATTTATCGTTCCATTCAAACTTTATGCGATCCCATTCTGGTGAGGTTTGTATGGAACTGTCCGCTTTGCTTCTATGCGGTGTTCTTTCGTGTACCTTTCGAAAATATTATTGATGTACTCGCCGCCGTTGTCAAAATGAATTGTTTTTAACTTTCTTCCTGTATGACATTCTGCGTACGTTTGAAGCATGCGAAGGTTTCGAACTTTTCTTTCATTATATACACAACACAAAACAGTGAATGGTCATTGATGAAAAATACAAAATGCCGCGATCCAACTAGGGACTCTGTCCGAACAGGACCATAGACATCGGAGTAAACCATGTCGAGGACGAAAGGGGTCCTTGAAGTACGGTGCTTATGAATATTGGAACGATGGCCTTTTCCGTATATCCAAGACTAACATCCTTCTATGGGTTGTTTAGAGACATCTCGATGCCAAGAACTGTTCCGTTCCGGGCCATGGTTTTGATACCTTCAGGATAAATATGGGCAAGTCTTTTGTGCCAAAGAGAGAGGTCTTTCACAGGAAGCGCAATTTCTGGTTTATCAGACGGGATTGTTGTGGTCGTTTTTAATCAGTACAGACCGTTGCGACGAGTTCACTCCGCAATAACACGCAAATTTTCAAGTATACGACATGAACCATTTTTAATCTCAATATTTAGTCCTGAATTTTCTATTGACGACACTGAGATGAGATTGATCTTTGACTCATGGAGACATACATGAAATTTGAAAATCTTTATTTAACATAAATGCCTTGAACAAGTAGTTGCACTGTGATTTTTACCTTATCATAGGCCTTAACAGTCTAGTTATTGCCCATAGAAACGTCGAATGGGTCTACTGACTCCAAACTTTCAAACACGTCGCGGTATGACGTCATGTGGGCATTAGCTCCAGAATCAATGTGCCATATGAGTGCAGCCGTGGCACTAGATGTGCTCTCTCAGTGAACCATTAGGCACAAGAAATCATCGGAGTCTCGGTCATCATTTTCATGTGATGTTGAAGAGGCACTACCAACAAGACTGGCAAACTTCTCGGGACCAAATCTTTTTGACCGATTTCGTTCATCTCTCTGTTTCTTCCAGCAGAATTTCTCCTCGTGCCCACGCCTCTTACAGTACGTACAGTGTCGTTGTGGCTTGTCTCTGGTTATCGGTGCACTAGAGCTGTCCGATTTTGAGGCTCCGCCCGTTTTCTCTGCTAGACGTTATACTTCTTGGAGAAGGCAACTTTTCACAAAGTCTACCGAGAGCGATTTTCATCCGTCACCGTATCTATGGCGACTCTCAGGTGCTCAAAATTTTCGGGCAATCCACACAGTACACTCATAGAAATATCTTCGTCGGCTTCTGTGACCTCCATATTCTGCAGTTTCGATGCAAGCTAGCGGATGCGATTGATATACGTCAAGGCTCGCTCAACTTCCGTAATGTTGGCAGAATAAAATCTACGGAGAGCTTTGAGCTTAATTAGTGGTGTGCGGCGCTGAAAGACATTCATCAACGCTTTCCACATATCAGAAGAATACTTCAGTTAACGGACGTGATCCAAGTGCTCATCACTCAGCGTCAGACCTATTACAGCCTTCGCTTTGGCATCTTTTCTCTGCCAATCACGGAAAGCTTCATCTTTTCCAGATTGACCTGATTCAGTGATTCCATTGTCGAGTTCGCGAAATGCGAGGGGATATTAGACTTTCTGCTTCCAAATATGGAAGTGGAAGTCACTGAGTCTTTCAATTTCAAAGACACCTGAGCCTTCAATCTTTCCCTTGGCAATATAAATAGATCAAAAAATATTCAAGACAAAAAGGAAACTCAAAGTTGCAAATAACAGACCTAAAAGGTCTCAGAAGAAGTGTGTGTACAAAAGATTTTTACGCTAGAACGAATAAAACTGCAGGAAGTCGGACTTCCGGACCCCTGGCTAGACTCTCCAGGCGAGGCAAGTTTTCTGCAATTGACTAACCTTTCCTTGTGTGAATCAAGGTCCAGTGCAGTGCACAAACAATCTTTGTGAAGGATCACTAGGAGTCGGACTCCCGGCCCCCGATGAGACGCCATTTCATGCCTCTCAAACCTGTGGGGAAACCACAGGAAGGTGCAAATGATCCCTACGAGGCGTCCTAAGGACGTTACTAACTTCGGCAAGTGTTCATCCTTGAAGCCAAGCCAGTTTCTTACAGGGAGTTGGGCGGCCAGTTGGATTCGTCCAGTCACTGTGCAGTACGCTGCGACACCCTGTTTAGCAAAAAAGTCCGCTAACTACCCAGTTTCACAACTGTCACCATTATCTGCCCGAAGGGACCGGTGGGAGCAGCACGTCAACAGGTCCATCGTTAATTCAAGTCGCCAAGCTCACGTCCACGGAGCTGTCCGCTTCAAACCTTCGTCGAACAGTTTGCACCTGGAGGAATTCTATGGTACGATGTGTTGAAAAAGGGATAGAATGCATGCGATCCCATGGATTTTAGTTGCCATTTGGACACGTGTACACCTATAGCATGAAAATGCGGGGTTTCACTTTACTTCTATGGGCACACCTATTACACGTGTAAAATGGGCCAAATCAAAAGTTGCCTGGGACGAGAGCCCATTTTCGGGCAACTCAAAAATTACGGCGAGATTTGCCATTTTTCAAACAACTTGGTATTCTGCCCTCTGACTGGCTGCTATATACGCCTCCATACCACTGATATCGATTCAAGTGGCGATATCTGAGCTGCTCATTGTGGAGCATGCTGACATTTGGCATGTTATTGTTGGTTGAGTGTTTGTCTCTATTCTAGGCTCAAAGTATGTATCCAGTGTGTCATACGTGTACTGTCTCCTATGTGCCATACGTGTAAATTATTATAGGTGTCGTACGTTTACAAGTAAACATTGGTTTCTATATTTATCCTATAGTTGTCTGGACTGGCTGCATACAGCTTACTGTACACTATACTCATTGTACTGGCTGCATACAAATCACTCTTGCACAGGTATGCAGCCAAAGTATGTTGATGCAGTCAAGTTGCTTTTAAAGTACTGCACCTATGCCACGTAAGGCTTAATTCATGTTGAACGACCTGTATGAGATTTACGTACTGTTATGTAACAACGTGAGACAAGGCCGCAAAACATTTTTTCTACTCTTATGATATTTTGAGTTCCGGCCTTTGAGTTTTGTTACAGGTCCAGAGATTACAGTTGCGTTGGCGGGGCACGTAAGGCATAATTCGCGGGTTGAATGTTTTAGTGTATGTTTACGTAACAGAATAGGCATTAATAGCTTGCACGAAATGTTACCTACGTTTTAAATGTCGGTAATTATGAATTTCCTGCGCATGGAAATCAGGTATTCTGAGGCATCTCGGCTTGGGTAGGCTACAGGATCGACAAAGATAGTACTGCAAATGTAGATTTTCCTACTTTCGCTCTGCTTTCAAAAAGTCGAAGTGTGTACCGGCAAACAGCATATAGTTGTAGTCCAATAGCTCATCCAAATAAAGTAGAGGCACGGACTTGCCTTTGATTTCAACACCAACCTCACCTTTGCCGTCCTATCTCCTTTCTGTTTCCCTTCTCGATGTAAACTATTTCCCTACTTCCCTTTTCATTCTATCTCTTTATCTCTCATAATCCCGTGTTTATTTCATCAGGTTACGGGCCCAGCGCACGCTACCGCCCTTTCCGCTTGGTCCGTTCCTCAACCGTTGACGTTGACGTTGAGATTATTATTCCTTCTGTGTCTTTGGTGCTGTTTGCGTTATCATTTGTGGCTTCGTTGTGATTGATGTTGGGTTCTTTTCTTTGTTGGGACCTATTTGGTGGTTGTCAAGCACTCTGTATGTGGATCCTGAGTGATTCTGCGTGGTCTATTCGTTTCTGAATCCGACGTGTTGTTGTTGGGGCCTTTTGTTTGTACGAACCAAATCTGTGATTGTCAAGCACTCTGTATGCGGATCCTGAGTATTTTTGTGGTTATCATTTGTGTTGAATCAGAACAATCGTTTTTGTGCTCTATTGCTATATAGACCAATTTTTTTTTGTTGTGAAGCACTCTGTGTGAGGATCCTGAGTGCTTTGTGGTGTCCTTGCTCTGGTCGTTGTTTGTTGGTTCGGCTTTCTGTCTCCTTTGTGGTGGTTATGGTTATTCGGTAATTGATCAGCTCGAGTTTATTGTTTGAAAATATTGGCCTTGTTGTTTGAGGAGGAATCTAGGCCTGGTTTTTGATACCCCTTGCACTCTTGGAAAGCCTTCGCGGCAATGGAAATGAAAAAGACAGAGTGCCGGGGGTCCGCTCAAGTTTGTCCGTTTACCTTGCCGAATCGTGGTCTTGGCAATCGGTTTCAAGATTCTCTCACCGGCTGTACTTTTTTGAGAACAGTGCCTTTGTGTAACGCGAGCTGGACGAACTATACCATACAAGCCCACGCGGTTGATATCGCGAGTTTTCGGAAGTGGTAAGACTGAGCCTGATTCTCGGTGGGAATCACGGTGTACCAGCCGAGTCGGTCCGTTGCAGTGGCCCTTTTGCGCGCCGACGGGACAGAGACGCTCCTCGCTTGACCGACAGATACGTACGCGAAACGCCATCGCCCATGGTCAGAGATGGAACGACTGTCTTCTAATTCCTTACTCTAGTAGCATACCTGGTATCAGTGTTCTGCACTTGTACTTTGGTACCTGCTGGATATACTTCTGCTGAGGTATGGATACGTGCTGTGCACGGAAGAACGAGGCTCATTGGTGACCTTGAGTGCTTTCACACGAGTACGATGGAAGTCAAGCAACAAATTTCGGAAGGAAACGCGTCTGAGTTAGTACGGAAAGGCTGTGACTGTGGTAAGACGCCCTTTGCAGCGGGGACCTTTCGGGGAAGTGGCTAAATATTCCTGGTCGTCTACAGGTAGAAGTTGATGTGCTTACTTGTGGCACACGGATTGAGCTCAAAGTTGAAAGACCAGCACTGGCCGATATACAGGGGTAGCGCCCTAATGCACAAATAACGAGGTGGTAAGAGGTAGAGAGGAGGATAACTAAAGAGGTAAAGAGTTAGAAATTTAACACCACGTGTCTTTGATTAAACGCTGCAAACTTCTTATAGGGAAATGCTTGCCGTGACAAGCGACTATCGGTTGCCGGCTTGGGATATCCGAACAGAGGACTTCGCACACTCACTACATACGGGGTAATAGAGGTTTCAGGTACAAAGGGTATTTGATAAAAACGTAGTCATGGACGATCGCGGAGGAGGAGTTCGGATTGAAAAGCTCACCAACAATAATTTCCATGTCTGTAAGCAGAAAGTGCAGCTTCTTCTCGCTCTCCGGGAGCTTGATGACTACATTGTGGATGATCCGCCTGAGGAATCCGATGATGAGTCTTTCAAATCATGGACTAGGGCCGACCGCAAAGCACGGACGCTCATCGGGTTGTCCCTTTCCGATGAGCACCCTGAGCATGTGCGCACTGCGGCAACTGCAAAGAAGATGTGGAAGATTATTCTAAACAAGGTTGAGAGGTACACACTACTTATCAAACTTGCGGCTCTGCGTCGGTTTTAAACCGCGGCTATGGATGGTAGCGAGAGACTTTTGCAATATGTTAACTGTGTAATACAGTTGACAGCGACCCTGAAGTCCATGGACGTGACTATCGGTGACAAAGAGATAGCCATGGCTTTGCTTAACGGATCGCCATCTCTGTTTGACAATCTCATCGTTGCCTTGGATGCGCTCGGCAATGAGGACAGGGTCTTTACTTTGGAATTTGTGAAGAGTCGGTTATTGCAGGAAGAGGAGCGTGCTCAAATGAGGGTGTCAGAAGGGACCAAATCCAATGCTGCGCTCATATCCAATGCCCGTCCAAATGACTATGGAGGTAATGGTAGACAGTTGCACTGTACTAACTGCAGTCATTGTGGTCACACCGCGGACAGATGCTCGGGGAAAGATGTGAACGGTAGGCGCCCGGAAGCTCCAAGGGGCTATCGAGCATCTGTATATCGTAGTGGCAGAGCGTCTAATAATCATCGAAACGAGAAGAATCTCCCAACAAGAGATCAGCAAGCGCTCATAGGTGCAAATGAATTTGATTCGAATGAGTCCCATCCTTCAGCTGATGGTGAGGACAGTATAGATGAGAGTGAAATTGTTTGCCTCATGTAACGAATTAAACAGGCCGGGATTATGGGCGGAACTTCCTCCTGGTATGCAGATTCCGCGTGTACTTCCCATATTACATACGATAGGAAGGGTTTCACGAATCATACCGAATTCTCTGCAGCCTCAGTAGAAATGGGAACTAAAGCCCAGGCTAAGAGTGCTGGGCGAGTTGACGTGGAGCTGACAATACTAGTGGATGTTTCTCGAAAGCGGTGCATTCTGCGAGATGTTGTCCACGTTCTCAGTTTCGAATAATCTCTCATCTCTGTAGGCAAAGCGGACATAGAAGGGATCAAAACTGTATTCGATAACAAATATTTGCAGATGACTAAGAATGGGAGAGTTGTGGCAACTGGAAAATGCTGTGCAATAGCCTCCTTTATGCCATTGAAATAGTCCAGAAACTACAAAATGATACCTTGTACCCTGCAAAAGTCACTACACTCTCAACATGGTACGAGAGAATGGCTCATATAAGCCAGCAAGGCATTGCATCTATTGTAAGAAACAATGTTGTGGACGGCGTACAGATGAGTGACTCGAATGCATCCGAAATATGCACCTCATGCGTTCATGGAAAGGCTCATCGTCCTGCAGTGCCGAAGAAACGCACTGCTGGTAGAGCTGAAGCGATGTTATACCTTGCTCAAAGTGACGTGTGTTGACCTATAGAGGTTGCTCCTGTTGGAAGGGCGCGCTACTTTGTGCCATTCACGGAAGATCACTCCTCCCAGATTACCATCTAAATGATGCAGCGAAAGTCTGAGGTGTTTGATAATATATAAACTGTTCCAATCTCGTAGCGAAGCCCATACTAGGCTTCGCATTGGGATTCTTCGTTCAGATCGAGGTAAAGAATATATGTCCACTCAAGGACTACCTTGCTGGGTGCGGCACAAAACATGAGCTTAGTGCAGTGGAATCATCTGAACAGAATGGTGTTTCAGAGCGGCTGAACCGAACAATGATGGATCTGGTTCGGTTAGTGCTATATGCAAAGAGTCTGCCAAAACAGTTCTGGGCCGAAGCTGCGGCGACTGCTGCATACATCCGATACAGAGTTATAACTCGCGCACTTCCAAGCCACACGACCCTGCATCATATATAGTACGGGCGCAAGCCCAGTTTGTCGCACCTTAGTACGTTTGGAAGCAAATGTTGGTACACCGTCCCAGTCAGTCAGTTGAATAAGCTTGCCAACCGAGCACGCGAAGCAATTATGCTTGGATATGCCGAAGCCAGCAAAGGATACAAACTGTGAGATCCTGAGCTACACAAGGTAGTTGTTTCTGGAGATGTCGGATTCAGTGAAAGCGAAACTTGTCAGTCTGAAATAATGAAAACGAATCAGATGAGTGTGTTGCAACTAGCTCTGATGAGGATCTTGTAGGTCTCGGCGTTGAAAAATATGCTCAACTCCGGCTTCCTAGCCCGAACACAGCCGACATGTATACAGCTTCGAGACAAGATATTCAAGGACAATGCGATGACTTGGCTAATGTTGGAAACAACTCAACGGTAGCTGAAAACGTTGGTGCAGACAACGAAAGCCCTGAGACCCCTGTAGTGTCTGTAGCTCCTCGAAGATCTGAGAGGATTCTAAGAGCCCCAAATGCTTGGTGGAGATCCAACATATCCTTGACACCTAATGATACGGCTCTTGTTACAAATGTTGTCAACATCTCCTACCGACACGCGGCGACAGGCCCGGACACAGACTTTTGGAAGTCCGCTATCGAGCCCGAGCGAGATTATATCCTTCGTAACAAAACTGAGAAGCTAGTTACACGTGTGGAGGCCTCAAACATTCTGACTCAAAAATGAGTATTTGCAGTAAAAGATGCACAGCACCCCAACAGTGGCTTTTCCAGAAATTCGAAGTCACGTCTCGTTGGTCGTGGTTTCCAACAGGCGAAGGGGGTAGATTAAAATGAAAGAAGGGGCCTGTCGTGAAGCTCACGTCAATTCGGGTGCGTTTGGCACTTGTTGCGCATCAGGGCCTGGGGCTACATCAAATGGAGGTTAAGACGACATTTCTGAACGGCGATGTGGAAAAGGGCGTGTACGTGGAACAGAGTAATGGATTTAAGGACGCCTCGAAACCAAATCATGGCTGCAATTTTCTGAAGGCCTTGTACGGTTCGAAACAGGAACATAGGCGCTGGCACCAGAAAATCGATGATTTTATTGTTAATGGGCTCAAGTTCAAAAGTACCACTAATGATCCCTGCGTTTATGCAAAATTTGACAAAACCTCCGACTCAATCATGATTAACCTGCTGTATATTGATGGCTTTCTGCTTGCAGAAAACAACATGGAGGCGATTGCATGGATGAAGGGGGAGCTGAACCGCCGTTTTGAAATGAAAGAACCGGGCGAAGCGAGAATGGTTATTGGGCTTGAATTTTAAACCCAGAGACCCGCAAGTTCCTTGTGTTTATCCCAGCCACGGTTTGTGGACAGCGTTCTAGAGCGATTTGAAATGCAGAATTGTAGATCGGTTCTAACTTCTATGAATGTAAGCACTGACGAGTTGAACGTGGATACCTTCTGCTTCCAGGCATGGAAATTATTGTTGGTGAGCTTTTCAATCCGAACTCCTCCTCCGCGATCGTCCATGACTACGTTTTTGTCACTACCCCTGTATATCGGCCAGTGCTGGTCTTTCAACTTTGAGCTCAATCCGTGTGCCACAAGTAAGCACAGCAACTTCTACCTGTAGACGACCAGGAATATTTAGCCACTTCCCCGAAAGGTCCCCGCTGCAAAGGGCGTCTTACCACAGTCACAGCCTTTCCGTACTAACTCAGACGCGTTTCCTTCCGAAATTTGTTGCTTGACTTCCATCGTACTCGTGTGAAAGCACTCAAGGTCACCAATGAGCCTCGTTCTTCCGTGCACAGCACGTATCCATACCTCAGCAGAAGTATATCCAGCAGGTACCAAAGTACAAGTGCAGAACTCTGATACCAGGTATGCTACTAGAGTAAGGAATTAGAAGACAGTCGTTCCATCTCTGACCATGGGCGATGGCGTTTCGCGTACGTATCTGTCGGTCAAGCGAGGAGCGTCTCTGTCCCGTCGGCGCGCAAAAGGGCCACTGCAACGGACCGACTCGGCTGGTACACCGTGATTCCCACCGAGAATCAGGCTCAGTCTTACCACTTCCGAAAACTCGCGATATCAACCGCGTGGGCTTGTATGGTATAGTTCGTCCAGCTCGCGTTACACAAAGGCACTGTTCTCAAAAAAGTACAGCCGGTGAGAGAATCTTGAAACCGATTGCCAAGACCACGATTCGGCAAGGTAAACGGACAAACTTGAGCGGACCCCCGGCACTCTGTCTTTTTCATTTCCATTGCCGCGAAGGCTTTCCAAGAGTGCAAGGGGTATCAAAAACCAGGCCTAGATTCCTCCTCAAACAACAAGGCCAATATTTTCAAACAATAAACTCGAGCTGATCAATTACCGAATAACCATAACCACCACAAAGGAGACAGAAAGCCGAACCAACAAACAACGACCAGAGCAAGGACACCACAAAGCACTCAGGATCCTCACACAGAGTGCTTCACAACAAAAAAATTGGTCTATATAGCAATAGAGCACAAAAACGATTGTTCTGATTCAACACAAATGATAACCACAAAAATACTCAGGATCCGCATACAGAGTGCTTGACAATCACAGATTTGGTTCGTACAAACAAAAGGCCCCAACAACAACACGTCGGATTCAGAAACGAATAGACCACGCAGAATCACTCAGGATCCACATACAGAGTGCTTGACAACCACCAAATAGGTCCCAACAAAGAAAAGAACCCAACATCAATCACAACGAAGCCACAAATGATAACGCAAACAGCACCAAAGACACAGAAGGAATAATAATCTCAACGTCAACGTCAACGGTTGAGGAACGGACCAAGCGGAAAGGGCGGTAGCGTGCGCTGGGCCCGTAACCTGATGAAATAAACACGGGATTATGAGAGATAAAGAGATGGAATGAAAAGAGAAGTAGGGAAATAGTTTACATCGAGAAGGGAAACAGAAAGGAGATAGGACGGCAAAGGTGAGGTTGGTGTTGAAATCAAAGGCAAGTCCGTGCCTCTACTTTATTTGGATGAGCTATTGGACTACAACTATATGCTGTTTGCCGGTACACACTTCGACTTTTTGAAAGCAGAGAGAAAGTAGGAAAATCTACATTTGCAGTACTATCTTTGTCGATCCTGTAGCCTACCCAAGCCGAGATGTCTCAGAATACCTGATTTCCATGCGCAGGAAATTCATAATTACCGACATTTAAAACGTAGGTAACATTTCGTGCAAGCTATTAATGCCTATTCTGTTACGTAAACATACACTAAAACATTCAACCCGCGAATTATGCCTTACGTGCCCCGCCAACGCAACTGTAATCTCTGGACCTGTAACAAAACTCAAAGGCCGGAACTCAAAATATCATAAGAGTAGAAAAAATGTTTTGCGGCCTTGTCTCACGTTGTTACATAACAGTACGTAAATCTCATACAGGTCGTTCAACATGAATTAAGCCTTACGTGGCATAGGTGCAGTACTTTAAAAGCAACTTGACTGCATCAACATACTTTGGCTGCATACCTGTGCAAGAGTGATTTGTATGCAACCAGTACAATGAGTATAGTGCACAGTAAGCTGTATGCAGCCAGTCCAGACAATTATACGATAAATATAGAAACCAATGTTTACTCGTAAACGTACGACACCTATAATAATTTACACGTATGGCACATAGGAGACAGTACACGTATGACACACTGGATACATACTTTGAGCCTAGAATAGAGACAAACACTCAACCAACAATAACATGCCAAATGTCAGCATGCTCCACAATGAGCAGCTCAGATATCGCCACTTGAATCGATATCAGTGGTATGGAGGCGTATATAGCAGCCAGTCAGAGGGCAGAATACCAAGTTGTTTGAAAAATGGCAAATCTCGCCGTAATTTTTGAGTTGCCCGAAAATGGGCTTTCGTCCCAGGCAACTGTCGATTTGGCCCATTTTACACGTGTAATAGGTGGGCCCACAGAAGTAAAGTGAAACCCCGCATTTTCATGCTATAGGTGTACACGTGTCCAAATGGCAACTAAAATCCATGGGATCGCATGCATTCTATCCCTTTTTCAACACCCTTGCGCCTGAACAATCTTAAACACACACACAAGCGTCTACCTTCGTACCGTATTTTGGCCCGCTATGCGGTTCTATTTTAACGTCGTTCCAGACAGGAGTATTAAAAGTCCATTGGACTCTTATTTTAAAGTCTTTCAACTGGGAGGCAGAATATAGGGGTGGAGGTAGTTAGCGGGGGGTGAAGATTTGCTTAAAGAACTCACTGCGATGCTAACATGTAGAAATTTGGTGAAGGTATAGGTTATTGTTCTCTCGACTCCCACTGAGGGGACTCCAGTGTCCTTCCTATACTGCGTGAAACCTAGGTAAATGTAACTGGATACTGTAGCCTTAGGAGCAGAATAATTCACATTGACTCTCGATTATCCATTAAAGCATCCTGATAATCAATTGCAACTCATTATAATAATACAACCCAGGAGAGTATTCATTCTTTCGATTTGCACTGTAATAATTACATTGTGATATTGGTCACAGCACACCATCTGGAATACCTTCATTTGGGAGCAGAGGAGGTCACGGGGTGTCAAATGGGGTTGCTTACATACTTGATTTTCCTAGGAACCGCAAACGGACACGGCGGTCAATTTATTTTAACAGATAAAATATTTGCACCTAGGCAACTTATATATTGGTATTAAGCGTGTACTGTAAATGAATGATTGCGATAGGCGCTAAAGTGCCTCATTTTAGTTTCTATAGGACCATCATCCTCACATGAGGACATTTAGGGGCTAATTTTTCAAGTAAAAAACATTCTTTTCCCTTCTCTTTTTGCCAACCTACAGTTTCAAAAGTAATGACGCTCGATTAAAACAAAATTTGGTAATTTTATCGCTAGTCAGGGTACGAGCTACTCTATTTCACTTGATTACATTTGACTCTAGTGCCATTTTGCCACATTTTATCTTTCCGTTAAATGCTTTTGTTTGTTACTCTGTAGAAAACACTGCATTAAAGTACCTTGTGAATGGCATTCACCGGCAACGGCGATCACCACAACACGTGGGTTTCACAGCGTAATTTTTTACTGTCCTTCTTCCCGTTTGTACGCCCGAAGACCGAACTATCAGAGGAATATTGTAGCGTTAAAAAGTAAAGTTAGTTGCTTAACTAGTACGTTATATGATTTGGAGTAAATTTTTAGTAAATATTTCTGGCCCCCCAAAAACGCTTTTTAGTCACTGTGGATTTTTGTATGATGAAGAGGTTTGTCCTCATATGGGGGCAAGCTGTGCCTCATAACAGGACAGTGTTTTTGCAGATAGGCACTAGTATCTATCGGAACATTGAGGAAAAGTGCCCTCATATCGCACATGAGGACAGAGTTTAGGGCCAATTAAGTTATTTTCTAGTATTTTTTTCGTGCTAAACTGTGCTTCGAATCAGGGACGAAACCAGTCGGATAGTACCCGAAACCCGTTTTTGGGAATGTTTTGGTCGGACGCAATGGGATGAACTCTTTTCATGCTGAAACCCCGGAAGGATTTCGGCATTATTGCCACTTTCACTAGGCATTTCGAACAAAATAGGAGCATTCAACAGTATTTTTGGACAGTAACAGTCCAAAAATATCGTATTCTTACAAATTTCGGACTGAACCGTAATCGTACCGTTATGTTATGTTCGGACTATTTCGGACAGTGCAGTACGGAGCAGTACGTTTTTCGGATTATTTCGGACCTTTTTGGTACAGTTTTCTTGTAGATACTGAATACATTAAAGTTCTTCTTCTACAGTACACTATTTTGCAGTACAGTCCTAATTTGTATCGCAGTACTATACAGAAAGTACGGAAAGTACAGACCTGTACTGTTTAGAACTTCCACAAAGTCAAACTGACAGATACTGTGCGCCAGCAATGATATTTACCGTTTGTCTCCGCTGAACCAAATCTGTCTCTGTGGGAGGCCAATCTTATACCGCGCTGGGAACTGTACAGTTGTGATGGGGACTATGCAGTTGTGGCCTACGCAGAAGCAAGCAGGGTACCGCTTAAAAGACCAAGAATTACTTTACTGTACTTGGGATACTCTGACTTAATGAGAAAGAGACTCTACTCTCCGTCGCACACTGGGCAGCAGTCCCAAAATGTAGCCGCTGAAGTTTTGCTGTAGAGCGCACTGGTCGTTAGGAATGAGGCCGCAGAGGGTCAATAAATACTGAGTTTAGAAGGTCGGTGATGGTATGTACACCCTAGTAAACATTTTCTGTGTGATTGAAGCACAGTAGGAGGACAGCAGTGACAATATAAGGAAAAGGAGAGGATAGGTGGAGGATAGTGCCACCATGCCCTGTTGTTGAGTTGGCGAGACGATCGCATGACCCCAATATCGGTGAAAGCTCCATAAGAAGCAGTAGGCGCTTTCTACGTGTATAAGTGTACAGGTTTGGGTTAAAGGCTGACCGTAAGGCATTTTCGGAAGAATTCCGAAGTTTCCGGAGAAGAAATGGCGATTTTGAGGGATCAGTGATTTATGCAAATTTTGCATATAGGCTATAGATTGCTTCCTGCAATCTCATTGGCAGATAGATCAAATATTTCAATTCTATTGGCTGATGAAGTAGGCGTGTAGTGACTGTAGCGGTGTAAGGGTTGATTATGAGCTACTTTAAAGGGCACAATGTTGTTTATGGGGTGGTTAAGATATATATATATATATAAGAGATATGATGAGATAAGGAATATTGACGTGTACGTGGTGACAGTTATGTATGTGATGTACGAGCGGTACAGCAAAGAGTAGAAACCTTCAGTGCAGTGGTGTGTGCACATCACTTCACCAAAGGCATACTGTACTAATGTCAGGTGTGGAACTGTACTTCGTACAGTACTACGTACTGTACCATCTACTGTACTTCTTTCAGTACATGAGTTCGTAGAGTAGGAGTTGCTTATAAGGATACTTTCATGACTACACCGTTCCGGTCTCCATAGGTACAGTAGAAGGCCTGCCGTCTCCGCAGGCTACATTCCACTGCTGAAATCCATGGGTGCATCAGTCTGTTCCATTCTCGGCTGCTCCCAGAAAGAGGCATTTGATCTTATATTGTGTATGAAGACTCTAGTTATGATTATGGTTTTGTCCAGCTGCAGTCAAAATCAGTGTTGTGATTCTATAATACGTATTAAGTATGATTTTCTAATTATTATTGCGGTTTGTCCGGCTGCATCCAAAATCAGTTACATGATTCTATAATAAGTATGACGGGGTGAGCCCGTTATTTTGGCAAAAGAAAACTCAGTTCCGATGGATTTGCAAAAAAAGGGCTGTATAGATGTGTGTATTGGGCCAAACTGTTTACACAAATTTGACAATTTTGGAAGCAGTTCCAAAAATGCCCCTAATGAACGTTATTGTCGTGTCAATATCTTTCAATCCGGTCAAAATACTCAATTTGTTGGATTTTGTTAATGGGCGCACTGATAAGCGAGCAGTTGTAGGTTTTCGTAAGTTTATAATTTTAGAGTGTCCAGTAAATTTGGGGTAGCCAAGCCCACGAATTCATCCGCCCAGCAAAGTCCATCACCCTACCCAACTTCCATTAGGCAAGAAAACGGCGGACAATAGAATGATGATTGGATTAAAAATCGACTAATTTAACCATCATCCAAATACACAATACGTTTTCAATTAATTTTACTTTTAAAGGAGAATTGTATTCGAAATTCAATATATGCCTGATAAAGACATCGAAGTTCAGTCTGAATCCGTGTGCACGAAGGCAACATTCGACTTCATGCACTTTTGCTGCAGTCGCGGCAGCTTTTTTCTAGAACCAGCTCTTTAGCCGTTTGTGTTTCAGCAACTCGGCAGAGCCTGTGATGAACTCATGTCATCCCATGAGCCTGGTAAGAGCTTTACCCTACTAGGGAAGTTCTTCGCCACTGTTTCAGCGTCTGCGGTATTTGTCAAGGTAATGGGCGCCAGTGGAATGCACAGAGTCGGATTCATCGAAGACTTTCTACTTGCTCACATCATTGCAAGAAGCGTGCTATTAGCGCTTGCTCAAATCAGCACAAGAAGCCCGCTACAAGCACTTTTAACGCAAAACTGCATCAGTCACCTTACATCTAGGACATATACTTCACCGGAATTGAGGTCTATGATGCTACTCAAGGCGTTGAGATGCGCGCAAATTGCTCATGTTGTATACCAAAGACACGAAGAAAGGCGATGGGTTCCTTTAGCCGGAAGTCTTGGCTGTATTATAGTTACCAAAATGGAATCACTGAAGTCTTTGTTTCTACCATTTCAAAATGCCTCGAGAAATCAGTGCTTAAATGATCCTACGAAGTGCACCGTGAGTCTGGATGATCCCATTCTAATACGCGCAATTGCATCAAAAATGGGCCTCCACTCGTCGTAGAGAGGAATCCGCAATTCGCATAGACTACCAGCATGTCGGAACATTCTGAAACAAGAAGAAGCTTTACGTGCTGTTGTGAATGCGAGTGGGGTTGATCCTGGTTAATTCAAAGCTTTCGTGAAGCGGAGGGCATTAGGCGGGGCTCGAGAAACAGATTTTTTTTGATGCGACTGTACACATGTTTCCGTACTTTGTGAGTGCTGGATTGTCATCAGAGGCAGAGGTTAAATAAAATAAATCAGGCTCATCATCTGTTCGCTCGTTACGACGGGCAGTGAATATCCTCAATCCAGGTTTGCGGCAGTGAATATCTTCGTTCAAAGTACAGTTACACAGTATTGCTTCTAACGTTATGCAGACTGGTTCGGAACCTAGTTCGAAACGACGACACACTTTTTTGAGCACCTGCAGTTGCTTTTGTTGCTCTAGCAGCCTAATTACTGCATCAGAAATTGTGCATAGCAGATTGGAATGCTGTCGCGATGGTATTAGAAACCTCTTTGCGTCGTTGGCGAGCAGAATGAGTATTTCGAATCGCGGAGTGCGCCGCAACGGTCTGTTCGTTTGTTTCACACAACTCACATACTTCGTACTTCGTATGAAAAACTCGAAAATGATCACGTGATCAAGCGAAAAACCCAAGCGACGGTTCTAGGTACTGTGGAGGAAGCTTCCACACTTATTCAGCAATGAAGATCAAGCGAAGTAAGGACATGAACGTCAATCGCTTCACGAGAAGGATCAAGGATCTTAAACTAAGAAAAAGCAATCCACGAGTCGGGAGTCAATGCCAGAAGCAAGGAGGAATTTGCAGATTCGGATAAATGTCGCGGTCACACATCTCAACTCCTAGATGTTATTTTCTTTGCTCTTTCAAAACTTGTAAACCGGTAGAAACTGCTGCAGAAGTTTGGTTTATGATAAGTTTATTGCGGAAATATTCTAACAATTGTGTTTCGTAGGTGGTTAATATAATTATCAGAGTTCTGGTTGATGGTAAGAATCTTGCCTGCGACCTAGCGTTTCTACCTTCAATTAAGATCTGTTATGAATTGATATGAATAGATCGCACTGCTTCCAATGTCGTAAAGTTAAACATTATGACTTGAGTTGCTCAGAACAGTAATGAACTTGGACATATTCATAAGCGCGCAGTATTTCCTTCCCACCTGAGCTACAGTTACAGTAAAGTGCTGAAAATCAGAGAATAAATGATTAGAATGAGACGGCAAAAAATAGAATTAACGGAGGAGCAATGTGCTTAATTGATTTGTAATAAGAATTATAAGGAATGGATTTCCATCTGTCACGTGCTGTTGACCAGCGTTCCCCGTCCGTACCATTACAACCTTGATTACATCCTTCAGTGAAGCTTTCGGTGCATCAACAGAGCGATCGCAAACCCTTCAACTTGGGAGAACGTCTCACATGGAGACCTATTCATTTTCAAGTGATAACTTGTAGGAAAAAGCAGTTATAGATGCATTACTGTTGAATGCTGCTTGGTCGAGAGGAGATAATGATGTTTTCCGACTTTTGAAACAGTGGATGGACTTTTCTTTGTGCTTACAGTATACTGTAGGGGAAGAGGATTTCATCCCCAAATACACGTGTGCGACTTAGCACACGTGTGTCAGGAGCACATGTGGTGCACTGAGGCGTAGAAACCTATTCTGTAAGGCTTTGCACGTCTTACACGGTTGTCAGTTGTTGTACTGTGCTCCGTACTGTACTTCTTACTGTACTTCTTACTGTAGGCTATACTGTACGGGTTGTGTACGGTGGTTATACTCGGTTACATTAAGAGCACAGTACATTGCATGAAGTTTTGTCATAGTTTCTGAGAATTTGAAAGTTGTCATACAGGGAGGTGCCCGCTTGTACGGAGGGTTGCTTGAATCTATAATAAGTATGAGGGTTCCAGTTATGATGCGTTATGTTATGGTATCCAACACTTGATTCTATAATAAGTATAAGGGTTTTGGCCACGAGACTGCACCAACACTTGTTACTGTCCTTTGAAAGTCGAGGACAATTATGTGAAGCTTTGTAACACCAATATGAGGCACAAGAGATATTTTTATGTGATTTCATACATATCTTTTGTATGCGACTTCTGAGTTCATTTGTGATGGGATTCATAAATATATTGGGTATGAGTTACCAAAGATATTTTATGTGCACTCATATATATATATTTTTTATAAGGTACCAGAAATATCTACCTTTGTCATGAATTTGGAGATGGGGATTTACTATTTTGTATGAAGGTCCTGTTATTGGGTTTCTGATTTTGTGTCTTGTATGAGGGTATATTTATTTACCCTTGAATCTGTATTGTGTATGAGGGTTCATGTTATTGTGGTTGCTTTTGCTGTATCCTTCGGTCACATCCATGCAGCTTCTTGAAGTAAATAAGGTACTGTACGGGTTTATTTGGCAGGCCAAGTAGTTTGATGCTAATTTGGCAGCTTTGTAAGCATTTCCAAAAATTGGCCAAATGGGCAGCTCTACTGGGCCAAGATATTTCAACCTCCCGAACAGATTTATTTTCGTGGGATTGATGAATGTCTCCACTGAAGAAAGAAATAGTTGTAGCGTGTATTTAAGGATGGAATTGTAGGGAACCAAATAAAATCCGAGTAGCAAAGCCCACAAATTCATCAGTCCTACCAGAGTTGCCATCTCAACAGCTTATGGACCCAGTTCAACGCCGTCTACATCTCTGAATCCCATCGGATCCGCCAGCCCACACCCATTGCAGTGGTGTCTGTAAGCCAGAGGACAAGAACACAAACAGTCCAATTCGCATTACTGACCACCTTGAGAACCAACCAGTCGAATCCGCTCGATCGTCCCATATTCTAGAGCCACTTGAAATCGGATCCATTGTTTCACCTTCTCAAAACATGATTTTTTGTTCATTCGAAGCAGAGTAAATCTCGTAGGTCTACTCGTTCTGGTAAGCTATTTGAATAATTCCATTTCTTTGCACATCGAATTGATTTTCTTTGCACCTTTTGGCTGGTGTAGAGACTCATAATCCCAAAAGATATTACTGACGATCACTTACAGTTATGTGCTTTCTTTTGCTGGGTTTTGCTATACTCAGAACTAGCCCTGGTGGCCGGAGTGCCCAGGGCGGCGACAGTTAGGACTTTGCCATCTGTGGGGAGGACAGTTGTGCAATCGTTCGAAGTACTAGAGCCAGAAGGACCGCCGCCGAAAAAGTTCGCGCTTCCCTCGTCTAGGGAAAGATAAAGAATCTCTCGCAAGTCAGTACCTCTGGACAAGCCACTAAAGAAAGTTCAACGACTCTCGGCAAAGAAAGCTAAAGCCCTTGCCGATCGAGTTGCCAAGAAGGAACTAAAGGCTAAACGAAGAGTTCCTCTGAGGAACAAGAGGTACTGCAAGCTCTGTGATGTTAGCTGCAATAGCGCACAGACTTTCTACGATCACATGAAGTCTAAGGGTCATAAGACCAGAGAGAAAAACAAGAAAAAGGCCCCTAGGTGTACTGCTTGTGATATAATTTTTGATTCCCATGAGGTTCTCAAGCGTCACGAGAACGGGAAGGAACATTTGAAAATAGTTTTGTCCCAAAGAATTTAAATAAATTCATTTGTTTGTTTGAAGCGCCTTTACTTTATTCTTGAGTTTTGTGTGCTGTGTTCTTATAGAGGGGGCTTGCCACTACAAGGGACTATCGTTTTCCGGCTTGGGATCTTCGAGCAGAACATTAGCACTTCTAGATTAGTGCAATGAGTAACGGAGAAGATCAAGGAGGAGGGTCTATGAAGATCGGAAAACTCACGGATACCATTTTCTACGTGTGGAAACAGAAGATTCGGCTCCTATTGGCCCTTCGCGATTTGGAACAGTACATATCAGGTGACACCGTTCCCCTGAAGACGTACAATCTTCCAATTTCAAGGCGCGGAAGCAAGGGGATCGAAACACCCGAGAAATCATCGGCCTATCCCTGTCTGATGATCACTTGGTTCATGTGAGAGATACTGTCACAGCTAAAGGAATGTGGGACTCTATCTTGGAAGTTCTTGAGCGCAACACATTACTAAATAAGCTGGCGGTCCGGAGAAGCTTCTGCATGGTCACTATGATAGACAATGAGAAAGTGTTGCCCTACTTAGGACGTTTGTGACATCTACCAGCCCGATTAAAGTCAATGGGAGTCGTAATTTATGATAAGAAAATGGCTATGGCAGCTATCCATGGTCTGCCGCAGAGGTTTCAAAGTCTCATTGTGGCTCTTGACGCTCTCGGATCCGCAGATCACGCGTTCGGAGTATAATATATAAAAACCGCCTGCTCCAAGAGAAGCAACGTGCATTAATGAAGCTTGGTAGACGGCAGACTCCACCAAGTGCTTCTTTCATTGTGCTAATCCCTGAGTAAAGACGTTTCTTAACGTTGACATGCACCAAGTGTGGTCACAATGGACACTACGCTGCCCGTTGCTGGGGAAAGGACATTAACGGTAGGCGACCGCCGCCTCTTGACCGTTTCTCACGTAGACAGTCACAGAAGCCCACTGCTATGATTGCTCAAGAGAAAGGTGATCCGGAAATTAATGAAGTCGAGTACATATGTCTGATGAAGAATGCAGAAAACTCTGGTGTCAACATAAAGACAAACACTTCGCTTGTCGACTTTGGATGCTCCGTGCACACAAATTTTGACAAGGAACTGTTCTCTAATTACAGAGAGGTCTCAAATAGCCATGAAGAAATGGTAACGATGCAAAATTGAATTGTTTGCAGCCTTTATAGTGAGTATAGTGTAAGCTGTATGCAGCCAGTCCTGGCAATTATAGGATAAATATAGAAACCACTGTTTACTTGTACACGTTCGACATCTATAATAATTTACACGTATGACACATAGGAGACAGTACACGTATGACACACTGGATACATACTTTGAGCCTAGAATAGAGACAAACCCTCAACCAACAATAACATGCCAAATGTCAGCATGCTCCACAATGAGCAGCTCAGATATCGCCACTTGAATCGATATCAGTGGTATGGAGGCGTATATAGCAGCCAGTCAGAGGGCAGAATACCAAGTTGTTTGAAAAATGGCAAATCTCGCCGTAATTTTTGAGTTGCCCGAAAGTGGGCTTTCGTCCCAGGCAACTGTCGATTTGGCCCACTTTACACGTGAAATAGTTGTGCACACAGAAGTAGGGTGCAACCCCCATTTTCATGATACAACTGTACACGTGTCTGGGTGGCAACTGAAAACCATGGGATCGCATGCATTCTATGCCTTTTGCAACACTTTTGACGCCTACAGTAAACGATGATTGAGTTCCTCGGAGTCTAACTACATGCTTCTTAGGTGACGTTTTTACGTCATTTGCCAAAAAAAATGGCACGAAGATCTCTTGGCCACAATGGGTGAGTCTTTTAAGGCTTATCCTTTACAGAGCGCATGTGAACAATGTTATTGTGTGGTGGTCACTTAACGGACTGGGCATCACGCACCATCGAATTGAATCACTGTACTTTTAACTAGATTCACCCTCCGATATAGTGCGTCACCGTAAAACGCGGCAGACTCACCTACAAATGACGCAGACTCACCTCATTTTGATATCTTGACCTAAAAAGAGAGAGAATCACGGCCTGGCTTAGTTAAATAACACAAGAGCCAGATGCGTAATGAAAAACCAATCGCCTATCCAAAATCAGCTAATGCCATTCTCTCCCAACGACAGCTCTCAGCCCGACATAAGCACATTCATACCTTCCCCTAGGAATTGGGAAACTTTTTCCCTTGCTAGAGTCTCAGCTCCTCACTATCGTTCGACAAATCCTAACTTTCTCAATCACGATGTGGCTTCAGACCAATCCAAACAGTGCCTACACTCTCTGTATGAACAGCGACACCCGTCATTATGCATGCCCTGCACTCCGAAAAAACTAGATTCTAACAAAGACTCGGGCGATTTCAGTCCAGAGAGACGTGAGGTGCGTTTCCCTCAAAGTTCCAACGAAGAAAGGGAAGACAATAATAGATTCCGAGTGCCTCCCGCCACCTGTCCCAACTTTGTACACTGTATTCTGTGTGAAGAATTTGACTTATATCCTTCTCCACCATCAGACGAAATGAGTGAGGCCGATCACGCTTTCTCTCAAGAGTTGAAGAACATTAACTCTCATTGGTCAGACTGCATCCATGCTTCATCTCAGCAGAGAACGAGGAGGTTGAGGAGGATTAACTCTAGTACCTAGTAAATGGGTAATTTTCAAATGATGCACGCGTCGCGTAGATATCAAGTATGGAACGTTACCAAGACTTCGTCGTGGATGCCGAGTCCCGCATATTCATGAATTTTGAAGATAATGCATGGGATTCGCAGTGTGAATGGGGAGAAGAACCCGAGGACGGAATGACGAAGGAAGAGATCGTGGAACGTCTGGTAAGTCAGCAAGTAGGGGGGCTGGGAGGATGGCGCTATGCATCGCCTTCTGAAAAGTTCAAGATCGCTGTGGATGTTGTTGACACTATGCTTGAGTCAAGGAATCTCAAAGAAGTAAGTAGCATTCTGAAAAACGTTTTCGATAATGTCGGATCTAACAACGGGGCACAGAGCTTCATTTCAGTGACTAAAATATCCAGTGTAGAGCTTTTCGACGTTTTTCTCTCACCCGTTGTGCTTAACATGGTTTTGATTGCCGTGAATAGAGTCCTCCACTCGCTAAGCACAAAGCAGACTAGTATAGAAGAACTGAAAGTGATCCTCGTGCTCTACTCACTCGCATTATCATATTGATGCTCTGTATCGACCATCTTAGCACCTGCAAAATCTGAATTGTTCTTGTAGGTTGGCATCGAGCCAGCAAGATACCTGAAAATCTTGAGTACATTTTCTGCGACCGCGAAGTGCCGCCAGAGAACGTAGCAGATTGCAAAGGGGTGTTCAAGCAAGCCTCTACGAGGCAAAGATCTCATCACTGAAATGGAGAGCAGCCTTGCAGCGGTGAGCGAGTCACTGCTGTACGTGAGGGGCGCTACGATTTTCTCGCTAGAAGTTTATCACCAGTGCTTGAAATCACGTGCCGTTGCCGAAATCACGAACCTTTCGCATTTAAATAACTTAAAGAAATCCCTTCGGACTGTTAACAATGCCATGTGCTCAGACATGACAAATATTTTCTTCACTTTCCGCTAATCACGACATAGAGAACAAGTACTACACAGTTGACAACAGTTGGCGCATTTTTGCAGGGTTTTTTAACGTCAGCGCAATTATGCCGATGTCCTATGCCGTATTCGCCGCTGAACATGGGTGTAACTCCAATGAAACAATCTCCTTTTTAAATGAAAAACCTAGGCGGTACTATCATCGGTACACACAAGCATTCTCTTGAGTACCCATTTCTGTTTGGCGACGGAACAACACGCAAAAAACCTAAAGTAGTGGTTGCGAGCGAACGAGGGTGTAGGGAAATTTAGAGCGCAGAGAAGCTGCCCTCTGAGAGACGGGGGCGAATGTTGGAAGCAAGGGTATATTGTGAAAGCTACAGCGGGCGGATAGCGGCTAACTACCACCACGACTTGAGCCGCTTTGGCGAGCAAGCGAGAACTAAATGGTGAGCGTATTGGGAAGGCTATTCTGCTCCCAAGTAGCTAACATGGCGGTAGTGTACAGCCTTATGCTTGTCTAATGTAAGGGATACTCCGGAGAGGATGCATAATTGGATGAGGATAAGAGGAGCTACGCATATCGACGCCACTTGATCAGTGGATGCTACACTTTTGCGGGGTTCGCACGTGGGTTGGCAAAGTAATAATAGATGCTTTGCGAGCCTGAAATGGTCCGCAATCCATCCCAAGATTCCAAACGAATCCAGCTGCGCCCTGTTCTTTTAAGGAATCTTGCATGAAATAAAATCGTCCTGCAGATAAAGAACGCCAGCTAACCAGAGTTAGTTAGCACAAAAGAGGGTTTGTGGAAGGGCAAAATACTGCTCCTTGTGATCTTGCAATCATACAATTGAGGTCGATGGAAAGAAATATAAGAAAAAGGATGGGAGTAGGGAACGGTTGCCGTGTGCTGTTTGCAGGCAAGCAATATGTTCAAAGGTCTGGGTCATTTTGCATACGCAGGACAATCTCGTTCGAGGGAAGATATCGGGGGAAGATTTGAACAATCTCTACTACAAAGCCAACAGCGAGGAGCTATGTAATACAGACAACTGGATTGAGTCCCGTAACGAAATTTATATGGATGAAGAGGAGTTTTATCTTATGGCATATTTGGTTGTTTGTCATTGGTGTTCTCTTCCTTGACTAACGGCTCGAATTAGAGAAATTTGAGCTCCGGTAGCCCTTTCTTCACCCTTGATCGTTATTCACGTCGCTATACCCGTGGGTCACCCCTTCACTTCCAAAAATGCATGATTCACTCTCAGTGCAAGAGCGAAGACTTCTGGTGTGGGGCGATGAGGGCTAGATGTAGGTTGATGCACACAGAGCGTGAGTGATGCACCAACACGACCAGGGTAAAATCGCGAAATATTACGCAAGGGAGTCACTAGCGACCCCGAAATATTCACTTTGTCACTTCATTCGTAAATGATCAAACCAATTAACTTAAAGAGTATAGGGCTAAGTAAAACATTAACTTTATTTACCAGAGTAGTCAGGAGGTTCTACTTTCATTAGGTTATCTATTTAGTGACCGCTAAGCCCAGCACCGACTGAATCGCTGCGGAAAGCCCCCCTGTCGTCAGACCGGAGTAGTTGGAGCTACCTTTTTTCGGGTGCAGTGGCCGGAGTATTCACCGCTACTATTTTTGGCCGATCTCGGAGTAGAATCGCCCGTCCTTGTTTCTTTCCAATTTCCTTCCATTACCCTCTCTATTTTATTTACCTTCAACCCTCTTCGTTACTCCCTTCTAGCCCAGAGAAATTCCCAGAGGACCGTAAGGAACCCTGTTACGCCTACTGGACGCGACCCACGTCGCTCTACCCTGACAACACCGTCAGCCGCTAACACTTTTTAGCCTGATCTCCTGAGCCAAGATTTATAAATAATCCACCTGGTTGTGGTTTTCGCGGGCCATAATAATAAACCCTCGGCACTAGCAGTGGAGCGCAGGCCCTTGCAGTTGATGGTTTGAAATTCGCCACCTCCGGCGTAATCAAGAGAGAGGCAACGTGAACTGGAAAATTTCTCTGCTCCTGGGATTAGTTGCATAATCGTACGCGATTATAATTGGCGTGAGATCAATACATACAGGTTCCACTTTAGTACGAGGGTCAGAAGAAAAAGGAGCTCCATAAACTTTCATACTATTCGTTACTAACTCTCGAAGTGCGCTATGTTTCTCATCAAGAAGCTAATTTCGGAAGCATCTTCCAGCATCGTGATGAATTCAGCGTCAATAGAGTCTCTCTGATCGACACCGAGGGAGTCGAGAGTCGAGGCATCTGGAAAAGAATATGTAATACAGAAAATGGTCCTCCCTTCGTGTAATCCAGCAACCTACAACGATCCCGCCCCTGACTTCTCCCACCGTCATTTCCAAATTTACTTCCATTTTATCTAGACATTTTTAAACTGTATTTAACCCTCTGAATCGACCCCGAATCAAGTTCCTTTTCCCTTTTTGCTTACCTCCTCCTCCAAATTCGCCTTTTTTGAGAAGTTGGGCGCAAATGAACTACTGCAAAATCCCTTGCAGATTTATTTTACCTATTACTAATCTATAGAACCTGCCCCGGGAGCCTATTTAAACCCCTTTATTCCAAGTTCCAAATGTTCCCGATCACTTTACTCATCACCCCTCCGCCCCCATCACCAAAAACCGCCCCTCTCGCCCCATCAACGGCCTAGCTCTAATGAATAATGGGCCAACAGACTACGACGACTACTTCAGGAGGATGGACCGTGAGCGTGTTCGGGAGTGGGTTCGTCGGCACTTCCTGGAGGAGGCGGAGGAGGAGGAGTCAGAGGGGACTGAGTCGGACGTGGAGGGATCAGAGGATGAGGAAGACTTTGTAGCTCCGTGGGAACCGATGGTGTATAATCCTGGGGAAGTTGCTGTGGGGGATGGAGGGGAGAGTGAGGGCGTGATCGTCATCTCGGATTCTTCGGATGGGGTTGGAGCGGAGGCTGAGGGTGGCGAGGAAGGGTTGGAGGATCTTGATATGTCTGATGAAGCCATTTATCATTCTGAGCCGTTCGAGGGAATTTGTAGGGATTGCATTGAGAGTATGGAAATTTTGGAAGAGTTATTTGGTTCTGATCTTGAAGATGACGATTGTGAGGAGTAGATACAGATATTTTCCTTGCTAATATCTTCCCTCTGGCCAATCACATCCACAAGGTGCCCTTTTATGCGTTTTATGGTATTTAGTATTTTTGATTGAGACTTTAGGATTAGCCGAAAAGTCTATATAAGCTGAGTAAAGTGCTTACTCCTTGAGAGGCCAAGCAAGTTGGCAGACAACTTCAAGCCAAGTCCCGAGTAGTAGGAAGTTGAGAGTCAACTTCAGACCCAAGAAAACTTTTTCTTACGCTGCTCGCAGAGAGTCGGTGGTAGACTCTGCCCCTTTTATACTTGCTTGTAGCTTTCTCAACTCTCTTCTATATACACTCCCTTTTGTTCGTTCAACAATACCACGGTAGCACTTTTGTCAATCGCAACACCTCCTTCTCAGGGTAATTGGTTCTGAGGATCTCTTCCCCCGCCGAATTACCCCTATCAGAATACTTCTATTTACGAACTTCGAAGTATTCGATAGTCGTTTCACGCTGCAGCAGCCGTCATGTCCAATGCGGCCTGCTTGATGGCTGGCCTGAAGGTATCATTTTAGGGAGCGTAGTTCCTTCCCCATTACGGTGTTGGTATACCCTTTTGAGTCGATTGTGATTTTCTGGAAAACCATGGGATAGATCGGATATACCTTCCAAGAGTAAAACACTCAAACGTTCCCCCTTTCTCGAAGTACGACCGTAGATTGAGGTAGCACATTAATATGAGAGTCATTTGACGTCTCTGAGGGATTTTCGACTACCGCCTCATTATCAACGCGGTTCAGGAGATAAATCAGGAAACCACCAACGCGCCCATTCTTTTCATGGAAATTTCTTGTATGAAAGGCAGTACAATCGGTACTATCAACGAGATCAAGACATCTACAGTATAATTTTGGTGAGCCGGCCCTGTAAGGAACATTATTTAAGGAATGTTGTTCAGTGTGACCTATCAGTGAAGACTCATCCCACATAACACATTAGCGGCGTGGATACAAAAGACCACATCTTCCATGCATTAAAATAACCCAGCCCATCGCCCTAAAGATCAAAGAGCTATTGTCGGGATCCTCGGACGATGACACAGGGTTAGACACACTGCTTTTGGAGCTTTGGTATCACGACGATGGCGACATTGTAGCCAAATACGAGGATGTACTCAAGGTAATCGAGGTTCTGTCTTCTTCCGAGGCCAAACGTCGTGGTCTCCATCTGGCAGTCTTGAAATGCAAAGTATGGTGGCCCACCGCCCCCTCCGCGTCGGTTCAGTCCGCATACCCCTGTGATATGCGGCAGGAATACAGTGCTGGTACTTCGGTTTTGAGCGCGCCAATCGGCTCCCAAACGTTCATGGAACAATACTTCCTGGACCATGTATACTCCCTTGAGCCTTTACTTAACGCTGTCATGGAAATCGAGGACGCGCACGCTTCATTCCAACCACTGCGCAACTGCTTTGGGATTTGCAAAGTGGGATACCTCTTGCGAGTTGTGCCGCCCTCCTGTACGCGGAGAGGGGCCGAATACTTCGACAGCTTAATCGAGAGGTGCTGCCGCACTTTAGCGGGTGGAATGCTAGACAACTGTATATTCAAGGAGCTGCAACTGCCCATTAGGGCACTACAGGAGAAGAAGCCGACCTTGGGAATCGGCCTCTCCTCCGCGCGAGATGTCGCCGCCGCTTCGTTTCTTGCGTCCAGCGCCGCGACGCAGCAGTTATGCGAGAAGTCTTTGTCGTCCTGTGTTCAAGACCTGACGCAGTACGAGGATGCTACAACCGCCCTTACCACATGGAGCGCCTCTTGTCGACCCTCAGAACGAATTCCGTTTAGCAATTTCTGCTCATCCAACCCACCATCGCAGAAGAAGCTAACAGATGCAATTCATATGGCTGCGCAAGAGGCCTTGCCGCTCGGAAACATCCGCACCCGTGCCTTCCGCGCTAGCATGTCCCTCCCCAGTGCCAAAGGCTGGGTCTACTGTGCACTTTGCCCTGGATTGAGGACGCACATCAAGAGAAAAGACTTTTCCGTGTGGTTCCAGTACTTTTGCCAAACTCCTTTATTCGCCCCAGGTACCCCTTTCCCCAAAGCAGGGTGCCATGAAATGCTGGATATCTACGGGGACCACTTGCTACATTGTCGCTTTGGCTGCGAGCGGAATACTCGCCATAATAACCAGGTGACTTTACTGGGGAACGACCTTGCAAGAGCCGCCCGACGTCCATTCATCGAACCTCGTCTACACTACCAAAACAGGACGAGGCCGGATATCAGGGCGATGGGAGCCGGCGGTGGCACGGATTATTTCGACGTAATCTTTGTCAACCCGCTCGCTCCCTCCCACGCAAGAGCCAGTGCTTTCAACCCACTCACAAGCCTCAACGCAGCTCACTCAGAGAAGCAGCGGAAATACCAAGCGTTCCTTGCTGAGCTGCCTGGGAGAAACAGGCTGGTCCCTGTTCCCATCTCAACGCTTGGAGCCGCCGGATGCCATCCTCCAAGCGTTGAGATGGGAACCCGGATGCCTGCCGGATGCCATCCTCCAAGCTTGGAGCCGCCGGATGCCATCCTCCAAGCGTTGAGATGGGAACCCGGATGCCTGCCGGATGCCATCCTCCAAGCGTTGAGATGGGAACAGGGACCAGCCTGTTTCTCCCAGGCAGCTCAGCAAGGAACGCTTGGTATTTCCGCTGCTTCTCTGAGTGAGCTGCGTTGAGGCTTGTGAGTGGGTTGAAAGCACTGGCTCTTGCGTGGGAGGGAGCGAGCGGGTTGACAAAGATTACGTCGAAATAATCCGTGCCACCGCCGGCTCCCATCGCCCTGATATCCGGCCTCGTCCTGTTTTGGTAGTGTAGACGAGGTTCGATGAATGGACGTCGGGCGGCTCTTGCAAGGTCGTTCCCCAGTAAAGTCACCTGGTTATTATGGCGAGTATTCCGCTCGCAGCCAAAGCGACAATGTAGCAAGTGGTCCCCGTAGATATCCAGCATTTCATGGCACCCTGCTTTGGGGAAAGGGGTACCTGGGGCGAATAAAGGAGTTTGGCAAAAGTACTGGAACCACACGGAAAAGTCTTTTCTCTTGATGTGCGTCCTCAATCCAGGGCAAAGTGCACAGTAGACCCAGCCTTTGGCACTGGGGAGGGACATGCTAGCGCGGAAGGCACGGGTGCGGATGTTTCCGAGCGGCAAGGCCTCTTGCGCAGCCATATGAATTGCATCTGTTAGCTTCTTCTGCGATGGTGGGTTGGATGAGCAGAAATTGCTAAACGGAATTCGTTCTGAGGGTCGACAAGAGGCGCTCCATGTGGTAAGGGCGGTTGTAGCATCCTCGTACTGCGTCAGGTCTTGAACACAGGACGACAAAGACTTCTCGCATAACTGCTGCGTCGCGGCGCTGGACGCAAGAAACGAAGCGGCGGCGACATCTCGCGCGGAGGAGAGGCCGATTCCCAAGGTCGGCTTCTTCTCCTGTAGTGCCCTAATGGGCAGTTGCAGCTCCTTGAATATACAGTTGTCTAGCATTCCACCCGCTAAAGTGCGGCAGCACCTCTCGATTAAGCTGTCGAAGTATTCGGCCCCTCTCCGCGTACAGGAGGGCGGCACAACTCGCAAGAGGTATCCCACTTTGCAAATCCCAAAGCAGTTGCGCAGTGGTTGGAATGAAGCGTGCGCGTCCTCGATTTCCATGACAGCGTTAAGTAAAGGCTCAAGGGAGTATACATGGTCCAGGAAGTATTGTTCCATGAACGTTTGGGAGCCGATTGGCGCGCTCAAAACCGAAGTACCAGCACTGTATTCCTGCCGCATATCACAGGGGTATGCGGACTGAACCGACGCGGAGGGGGCGGTGGGCCACCATACTTTGCATTTCAAGACTGCCAGATGGAGACCACGACGTTTGGCCTCGGAAGAAGACAGAACCTCGATTACCTTGAGTACATCCTCGTGTTTGGCTACAATGTCGCCATCGTCGTGATACCAAAGCTCCAAAGGCAGTGTGTCTAACCCTGTGTCATCGTCCGGGGATCCCGACAATAGCTCTTTGATCTTTAGGGCGATGGGGTGGAGTACAAGAGCGAAAAGCAATCCGCTGAGCGGATCTCCTTGCTGAGTACCCACAACACTCCGTATAGTCTCGAATCCCGTCCAGAAGAACGCTGGGTCGTTGTAGCAATACAGCACCCAAGGAAGCAACTGGGGAAAGAGGTTCCGGACTGCATTAAAAAAGGAAGCACGGCTGCACAGGTTGAACGCATTGTTCAGGTCGACCGACAAGAGCTCATATTCAGAGCGTGTACCGAACTTGTTCACGATGCGTCGAACACCGTGGACTACTGCATCGGTTCCTGACTTCGTAGCAATACCGACCTGAAGAGGCTGGAAGTAGGTGGAGGCCTTCTCATTGACCTGAGTAGCAAGGCAGCTACTAATTAACCGTCGCAAAGTCTCTCCCACTGTAATAGGGCGCGGAGTTATGTCTTTCTTCGCAAGTGGTGTGAGTGGGACTCCAGCAATCCACGGGGCGAGGGCAGTAGGAGCCTTTCCGGAAGCCAGGACGTTCAGCAGTTCTGTTAATGAATCCAAGAATTTCCCCTGCGAGGAAGATGAGGGTGTCCGTAGAAGCTCTTCGACGTGAGAGGGGCGAAGTCCGGATCCCCCCGGGGCTGAACCGGGTTTGAAAGAGCGAACTACCCGCAAAACCTCATCCTTTGTGATCGCTGAGATGTCGGGGGGTGCGGAAGGCGGTTCAAAGTGTTCCTCATCCTCCCGGGAAGATTGAGGATGTTTAGTTCGGAGGGCGTCAGACACCGATTTAGTTGCCGGTAACACCCCTAGAGATCCTAATGCCTGTGCAGCTTTCCCATATGCTCCTTCGCGGGCGAGTGTCATGGCACGACGGATGTTGGCCTGTTTCTGTTCCCGGGGCGTTAAAGTTCGTTTTGTTCGGGAGGTCGCTTGTTGAAGTGCGTTCTGCCATGAGGTTTGGAACTGTCCTGCATTCCACAATTCGAGCCGTTCTCTGATTAAGTTACTAGTTGATTGGACTTGCGTTTCGAAGTTTGCACCGGTAGCACCTGAGGAAGGTGAAGTATTGGAAAGCATCACTGAAGGGAAAAGAAAAACTTTAGAGAGCTTCTCTTCCGCATCATTATGTCCGTGTACACAGGCCCACGCTGCGTCATGCACGGCGACCGACAGGGAGTCACTCAGTGCTGATCGGAATCGAGTAGGGATATAAGACAACACAGGAATGCGGGTCGTAAAGATGCCCTCATGGCAGGGCAGGGGTTGTGCGTGGAGCGGAGCGTGCCCTGGTGAGGGTTGCTGATCTGACGCGCGTCCAGTCGTGTGTGCGGGTCGCGGAGGTTGATCGTCGGCGATCGGGCGTGGGACCGGGACCGAAGACTGGCGGGGTTCATCCGCCTGCAACTGCGACTTGTGCAACGGAACGTACTGCCTTGGCCTTGTGTCTACGGTACACTGAGGGCAGCGGACGTACGAGAACGAGTACAGTCCTTGCGGGTCCGGACCGTGTACTTTGGAGCCGAGGTATTTGTGATGACAGGCACAGTACCAGTATCCGATTTGAGCTAGACTTTTCTGCAGTTTGTGGTTCTCATGGCAGCGGAGCGGACCGTGCCGGGATTGTGGCGTGTGCGTCGTGCGCAGATGGGCCAGCAAGTTTGCGACAGTCTGGAATTGCGGCTGGGGCCTGCTGCTGAGGATACAATGACCGGGAGTAGGTAGTTCCCGGGTGGGTTGAGGCCTTTTCAAGTTGCGTGTTGAGAGCCAGCAAATGCCGTAGTCACTCGAAGACCAATGTTCAAGAGTAAAAGTATTCTTCTTTGCTACGGCCTGTGCCATGATGCTGTAAGCGCGAACAGTCAAGTAAGCCTAGTGACAAATTTCAATTCCCCTGAGGTCCTAGAACAGTGCACCCTACGAAGCGATTGGACTTACTACTGTACAGTACAGTGTGCCAATCCTCGGTACTTCCTGTCCTGTACGGTCGGTATGCACTTCAGACCTCCTTGTTCCAAACTGTAATTGTCACCTGTGCTTCACTGTGAGTTGGTACAGCAATGCAATCAATCCGGTGCGGCGGAATTTGACCGTTTGGAATTTTGAAATTTTGCCCTCGTCAGCGGAGGAGACGGGAGCCTGCGGGATAGCCGATGGGCGATGCGATGAAGAAAGCGCGGTCGGGGTGTCGATGTTTTAAGCGATTGCCTTGGCAAAGAGAAGCAGAGGGGGGCGCCAGGCACCGAAGTCCACGTGACTTTGGATGGTACGAGAAGAAGTAAAACGAAAGTGAGAGTAGTGTGATAACCAAATGAAAGTGGCGGAAAGAGAATGTCAGTAAGAAAACAAAGGAGATCGCCCACAGTAAATTAACCACCCATTTTAAAAAAAATATACCCCAAAGATTTCCTCTTTTGGTGTTGACTCCCAGACGACGAAGAAACGGTAGTCCATTAGGAAATTCCTCGTTAGCAAGCTATCCATCGTTGACGAGCTATTCTTAATTATACATGCTAAGTGGTCCAGCCGCCAGCTTTGAAATCGTGCGGAGTGCCGTCCAAATGCGCCAGCATCCAGAATTTTCTGCATCGGGACTATCTTTGAGGGCGACTTGCTAGGTGGCTGGGAATATAATTATCTTTTCCCAATATCATTCAATACAGTTCGTTCCAGGATACGGGACGAAACTACAGATTCTTCTGCACCATGACTTGCTTGAGTTTTGGAAATATAGGACTTACTACTGTGCATTAACATCAGTTCAGGAGAGGAGCTGTCATTTTCATGGAGGGTAGTCACCTTACCCACAGCTTTATTCTTGGATTCAACAGAGGGCGTTTCAGGCCTTTTTTGGGAAACTATTTTTTCTCGTATGATCAATGACAGCTTTGTGCTGAAAAATTACTGTATAAGGTCTTTCTCGCCTCGGGAAATCCTTTCAGGGGCGCAAGAATTAATAATTCCTTTCGCTTTGTGCGGCGACCAGAGGCGGAAAAATAGGGCGTGTTTGGTCGGAGAAAATTTTACAACCTTCTCTTTTTTGTCATTTTGTTCGTATCGTTATGGTCCTTGTCATCCTCAATGCGGGGACTACTTCGCATACGCGTTTTGCGTTGCTTGGTCTATTTCGTCGGTGTCCCTTTGTCAACAAATAGAAAGGCTTCAGAAAGCCTAATGAAATGAGCCATAAGTCCTTTAAAATACTTATGAAAATCATAGTGTCCCAGATTGGAGTCCAACTGAAAGTCAACTCGAAGAGGCTCAAGTCGGATAGGCAGAAAATGATAGATAGTTACTTTCTATTTATAAGAGGCATGACGGCAAATAATTGACTTACAAGAAATAGAAAGATTCTCGATTCTATTCTGAATGTTTTATCGATAATTAAAATTCAGAGTTTTCCTCGACAATCTTGTCGACTGTGGGGGTTTGGGCGCACACGAGGTAATCGATGGTTGAACTGTTGGTTGATGCTTCCGGTAAACAGGCCGGAGCTTCAGACCAGGGTTTATATAGAAAAAGTACTCAACGACGGCAATGGTAAATTGTAGGCAGACGACGCTAAATTCAGAGGTGTTCTAGAAGAACGGCCCTAAAGGCATGAAACTAAAAGGGTGTGAAGGTTCATGTAGAAACTATCAGGGAGATTGACAGCAGAAAACATCATGGCAAAGTTCCATTGGTCCAATTGGCAAGAAGACATAAAGTAATTGCTGATTGGTGAGGTGGGAGAAGTTTCGAGAACCACGCGAGATCGCCACAATGGCGTTATGTGATTGGTTCGGCACGGGGTGGTACGGGTCTTGTGTTTTACACCGGTGTCTAGTTACAGTGCACGAGTTGCACTGATGTCTTGGTACAGTGTAAATCTTGGTAACGGTTACTGGCGGGATACTGTCAGTAATGTCATAGTTGATTTGGGGGCACAATCGTTACATCGACCATATCAATCGTCGTACAATGTTTTGAAGTGCGTCCTTTTAATTAAGATTTTTCAGAGCTTGTCACCTTCAAAATATTCATATCTCTCGATACTTGGGGGGAAAAGTTAAGATCAAATACTGACTCGAGCCATTCAGAGTTCACCCAGAATTCAAAGCGGAACGCACATGTAGACCATCTAAACAGGCCTGGATATATTTATTGATAACATGTTTCCGACAGCTATTTATGCTAAATTTCCTTGCACTCACGATTTTCTTTGCCATACTTCCAAAGGGAATCGCGGATAGCCTTCAAATTCTTCTTGGTCAGTGTTGAGTGGTCGACGGCGGTGGCGACAAAACACAAGCATTGCTCAATAAATACTTGACTTGATGAAGCGACATTCGTCGAAAAAGGTGGACAACAGAGGAGATTCGAATATCAAAGATTGTGAAAAGGGAGTGATCACTGTGGTTTTAGAGACACTAAAGATGCCCTAGAACTGATGTACTTAACCTTTACTAAGTAAAGATACGAATGTAGACTTTAATGCTAAAGGTCTGTAAGTTATTTCCTTAGAATGCCGATCGAACTGCAGTTACAAAGCAGGAACTAGGAGATATTGCTAAAAACTTGATTGGCTGAAATACAACGACAGGATGCCGTTCCAATGGTAGCGCTTTGGAAATCTATTTTAGTTGGATGAGTGGTTGAAATAGTGAAACCACCTGTCTCTCTGTATCTGGTCAACATGCTTACTCTTTCCCTTTCTAGATTACCTTCAATGACCAAGCTAGAAATTGAGAGGGCAAAATTAATGCATTTAATTGATGTATATGTCGAGCTCGAGATTGTAATATCTGCACTTTGTGAGGATTCACCATATTCTACAATTGGTGCTGAAAGAGGCGCCAGAAGGGGTTGCACACCGCAAAGTGATGAAAGGGTGTTTTTGGAACTTACAAACAGATTTCATGATTCTGTATTGTCGAAATACCCATTTGAAGTTGATAAATATGTCCCAAGTGACACTTTGAGCGCAATTACGAGTAAATCTTGTAGTCTGAAGGGTTTTGCAGTACAATGCTAAGTTTTCAGGAAATAAAAGACTTTGGTGTCTCCATACTTTTGGAAGCGTCTCGAGGAATAGTTCTTTTGCAGAATTTATCTCTTGATGCAGGATAAAGTCTGAAAAAAGGATACCCTTTACGGTATGTCATTTCACAATGAGTACCAGCACGACAGCTATTATCTCGATGAAGACTGAAAGGGGGAAGAGCGAGCGCAATTGGTGTGGTGTAGAAGCTAAGTAGCTCATAGAGCTCTCCTTGAAAATATTACGGGAAAGGATTTGCTCTTTTAACTCTGAGTATGGTAATAAACTTAGGATGACAACGGAGAAATATGAAAAGGTTAATGGATTCCTTTCTCAAAATCAAACCCAGCTGCATCAATATCCGATGATAACTTTCAAGCGGTACGTGGGAACCATACTATTATCTCTTTTTTTATGTTTATGGTCACTTACCATAGTCCGTAACGGAACACATGGCCTCAGGCCTCAATTAAGGAAAAAAACAGGAATATTAAACCACTCATTTTCCCATTAGGATGAACGAAATGGAAACTATTCTCTGTGCAAGAAGATTAACCAGTAATTTTCATATCGCGGAATATTATTTTGGATTAAAATTCATTAAAGACGTGCAATGATCAGTGTACGGCCATTTTATCGTCAAACTCAGCTACAAGAATTTAGTCGCATTATGGAACATGGTGTTGCGAAACCTTGCATTCTATTAGTCGGAATAAACCGTACGTCAATATCTTGACAGTAGGGGTGAAATTCGGGGTGTTTTTACTCCATCAAAAATGAAGTCAGCTGTTATCTTAGGGATTTTGTGATGTGGGTAAAGGCTTTCAACGTAAATAGCTGGCGGTAAGCCGTCAAAACGCTTGAAAACTGGCTGGAGGCCAGCCAATAGGCACGCCGGTCTGTTTTGTATTAAGATGATTAGTAATCAGCGGATATGTTTGAGGAAAAAATAACGTCATTATGATTTTGTACCGCAATTCTGCTTACTTTTACTCCTACTATATCTCTATTTGCTTATGAATTCTTTTGAAGCGAAGTTTTAATTTTTTCTACAAAAATTGAGATCACTTGCTAGGCCAAGAGACAGTAAAACTCCTTACTATGACTATTTCTTGACACAAGAAGCTATTTTCCATCTCAAAATGATGATATTTATTCGGGATTGTTAGTGATATCGAGAGATTTAAAATTACTGTTGACCAAAATTAATCTTCCTATCCAACCAGAAAGACCCGAGATATTTGAAATCTTCGGTTCACGTACTTGCAGGGTGGTATATATGATAAATTTTTGTTCTAGGGGTTTCGAGGTTCCCGTGAGCGATATAATGAACTTTCGGGTGATTAATTGGGTTATAAAAAGTCACTTCTGGGTAGGACTTTTCTTTAAATTTATTTAACTTACTGCACATGATCGGTGGGTGTAAGAAGATATTTACTTTTAATCACTCAGAGGTTGAGCACGGCTCCAGCTGAATTCACCTCAATAAACCAAAAGATTAAATTTCTTCATACTTTCAGACTGTATTAATTTGGGACTATATTGACTCCGTGTCAATCCTTGCTGCATGTTGGTTCTTCCAACCGTTTATGTTCGGCGAAGAAACTCACGAGTAAGTTTTGGAATGAGACGTGAACAGTTTCCTCATATTGGGGATTCTATGACGGTCGGTCCAATTTATAGGCAGGGGCAGTTTTGGTATGAGAACTTGGAGTCTCGACCGAGGTACTTATAAAGGTCTAAGATTAACCAGAATTAAAACATAATAAATAACGATGAGCAAAAGCGTAAAAGTATCTTTTGTGGATAACCAAATTTATTATCAGTAATAATTGGGTTGCGAAGCACATTGCATCAATACACTTTTAAATTTTCAGAGAATTGAATCTCTACGCGCTTTTCTTGCATCTTAGTATTTTATTCTAGGAGTAAGTAGCAAAGTATATCCCAAATAGTCATCACAGTAATCGAATTTTCTAAACTAAACTAAAACTGCAATACAAAACTTGTTCAAAGCTTTCTTTTTATGAAGAAGGATTCAAAAGTCAGGCGATGTGGTATATAGAACTAGCTATGTGACCAGCGCGGTTAGAGTGGATAACGTGTGGCTAAATAAATAGTTGAAGCATTATACTTTTGACTCATATTTATGTGAGAGTCACCCAAGCTGAATCGTTGTGTTCAAGTATCGAAACTAGGTGTAACACCGCTATGTTACTAGTATCACGCCCCATGGAGCTAAAAATAAAAACTATAGAACTTATTAGGACCTACAGAAGACACTCATATGTCGTGGACCTCATCTATGTACTACATTTACATCCCTATACGAAAATGCCTCTGATTTTTTCAAAACGTACCATGTGATTCTGCTATAGATCTTATATTATTCTTTTCCAAGTTTATGTACATAATATAACCCTCTTGATATGGGTAAATCGGCGGGGGGAGAGATCCTCAGAACCAATTACTCTGAGAAGGAGGTGTTGCGAGCGACAAAAGTGCTACCGTGGTATTGTTGAACGAACAAAAGGGAGTGTATATAGAAGAGAGTTGAGGAAGCTACAAGCAAGTATAAAAGGGGCAGGGTCTACCACCAACGCTCTGCGACTAGCGTAAGAAAAAGTTTTCTTGGGTCTGAAGTTGACTCTCAACTTCCTACTACTCGGGACTTGGCTTGAAGTTGTCAGCAAACTTGCCAGACCTCTCCATGAGGAAGCAGTTTACTCAGCTTATATAGACTTTTGGCTACCCCTAAAGTCCGAACAAAACTACAGAAGATACCAAGAAATGCATAAAAATACTTTGTGTGGACAATATACTCTAAGCAAAAGATACTTAAGAAACTAACAATTAATTTGGTCCTCTTATTTCCCATTCTCTAAATCAGATCCAAACAACTCCTCTAAAATATTCATGCTGTCCAAGCAGTCCCCACAAATATCTGCGAATGGCTCAAAGCTCTCTATTCCCCCCTGGGAGATATCTAGATTACTAAAGATATCTCCATCCGGTTCCATCGTGGGCACAACTGGATCCATACTTTCCATTCCAGGCCCCACCAGTCCAACACTTTCCATGCCCCCTGTTCCCTCCTCCTACTCTTCCTCCTCTTCCTCCTCTTCCTCCTCCTCATCCTCCTCCTTCTCCCGAGCCTCGTGCACTAGCTCAGGGGCTAACCATTCCTCGAAGGACTCCCCGCTCTCCTCCTCGACCTTCTCAGCCTCTCCCTCACTTACCTCCCTCGCTTCTTCTTCTATGAAGAGGCGGCGAACGAACTCGATGATTTGCTTCTTTGTTTGCCGCCGGATGTAGTCGTCTGCATCGGTTTGCCCGTAGGCGGCGAGACGAAGGCCATTGATGGGACGGGAAGGGCGGTTTTTGGAAATAGGGACAGAGGGGCGAAGGTTGTTCATTTTGATAGACGTTGGGGAACGGGAGGCAATGTAGGGTGTTTTGGGTGTGTGGGGGGAGAGAGGTGATGAGTAAAATGATCGGGGGCATTTGGAACTTAGAATAAAGGGGTTTAAATAGGCTCCTGGGGCAGGTTCTATATATTAGGAATAGGTAAAATAAATCTGCTCGGGATTTTGCAGTAGTGAATTTGCGCTCTTCTTCTCAAAAAGGCGAATTTGGAGGAGGAGGTAAGCAAAAAGGGAAAAGGAACTTGATTCGGGGTCGATTCAGAGGGTTAAATACAGTATAAAAATGTCTGGATAAAATGGAAGTAAATTTGGAAATGACGGTGGGAGAAGCCAGGGGCGGGATCGTTGTAGGTTGCTGGATTACACGAAGGGAGGACCATTTCCTGTATTACATGAAGGGAGGATCATTTCCTGTATTACATGAGGGGAGGACCATTTCCTGTATTACATGAAGGGAGGACCATTTCCTGTATTACATGAAGGGAGGACCATTTCCTGTATTACATGAAGGGAGGACCATTTTTTGTATTACACCTCTTATTTCATTTTTTCAATATATTACCCTTAAACAAACAGCCTTACTAAGGTCCCTATCGGGCGTCAAATAAATGGTCAGAAAACCGGCACTAGAAGACGTATTGTCAGTGCTGTTTCCAGTTAATCGATGTTGGTTATTTACGTGCACCATCTCTGGCCACGAGTATGTTCGGAGAATGTATTATACCACGTATTGCCACCGAATCACACTTGATTGCATCAAAGCCTCGGTTCTGGTAAGTAGTCATTGATGTATATTGCCATGAAATACCGGAATCCACTGCATATAGCTAAAGAGGACCATTCAGTTAGAACTTTAAGTATTCGTATAGTAGATCCTGCCGCATGATTTCAGCGCAAGGCTATAGGAGTTATAACTCTAACTCCATTAGCAGTGAACCAGCCCCATTAATCCTATTTTTAAATCCCAGTTTCCCTTTCTCCAAACTCTCCCCTCTCGTCACTTAACCCGAAAACTGCAGAGCTTCAACATTTCGCGGCTTTCAGCGCCCGCCCCATGCGACATATATTAAGGTGCGGGGATTGCAACTTCCACCAGTCTGGCGGGTTTCCCGTGCAAATCAATTCGCCAAGACCGCTGCTTTCTCGCTGCCTCGACCACTACAATATCCTTGTTCACAGTACCGCCACCTATCGCCCACGGGGCAGTTTGGACCAAACGGAAATGGTGCCTGATGAGGAGGGCGTTTCTTTTTAATAGTATTCGTTAAAGTTGATCGTCCCAATGACCGGTCCATAGTCCTGTGGTACCGAAAACCCCGCGCCCATCACCTAGTGACGGGAAGCTCTAATCTTCCATTTTGGAAGCCTCCAAATTTCAAACAAAACCCAAAGGCGTCTATGGGTAGACGTCAAGGCGCGAAAGTGGGTTTATTAAGTCCACGGGGACGGAGATTGACCTGCTTTTGATGTTACCATACGCAACCAAGCGACTGTGGGTGTCTGCTTCCTGTATTGACCGGTAATATGTTCAATCATTTCGACCTTGCACTAAACCTCCGTTATCAGGAAAATTGAGTAAACACCCTATTTAACCCCATTAACATTAATTAGGCCCCGCCTTTGAAATTTATAGCTAAGCACTATCAACTCCATCATGTATGCTTCTCAATAAAAAAATCATTAAATAAAACAGTTAGAATTTGGATAAATTTGAATTCGGTCGGTGATTAAAAGATAAAAATGTAATCATTCAGATCTTTATTTCTGAAAATGTTTACTTTTTCTTGACCATACTATATGGTAATTCTCAATCTTTTGCAAAAGTACTTCTCAAGAGCACCAGTAAAATATTTCTGTTTTGAGAACCTGAGAACCCATGTGCAATTATGTCTGTGGTATATAGGTGTTTATTAATAAAACAGAATAATCAAGGATGTAAGCACTGAATTTTATGAGTAGAATGCGGTGTAATTTTTTCAAAGCACTTCGCATGTATTATACTATTCTCTCGTCCATTACCATGAGACTTCATGAGTATGGGGCCTTATAATGCCCAAAAATGTGGGGGCGAACATATTTTAGCCAATACGGCGGTATCAGATGCCACTAATTCTAATTTAGTGTGCTGAAAATTAGCGACAAATGGCCCCGTAAAAATGTTACTTCATGGAACATCTTCAGCTAAAGGAGAAATGCAGCTGGGTTGAAAATCTGAAGCATCTTGTAAAATAGTATAATCTTCAAGCTAAGTAGGTTTTGACTTGAATAAAATATTTAATCTTTACATTCAAAGTCTTGGGGAAATGCAGACTATTTTAAAACTTCAATTGAGTCTCAAACTTTTGAAATGTTTGGAGAAATGATGTCGCAAAGGAAACGCCTCTGAAAATTTTGATTATCCAAACATCTAAATAAAAATAACTAATGTTACTTTTGCAGGAGGAAAGGAATAGAATTATTACTGAATTATTTCTATTTCTGTATGCAAAGTTCTTCATTTTGGATTGTCTGTCTCTATTGATTTGTCGATATAGGTCAAGAAAAATACTTTTGAGTTGTAGAATAATTTAAGGGGATTTTTATTTCTGAACAATAATATAAAGATAGTAAAAGGAACTATGTAACAATGGAATTAATGGAAGTAGTGGAATGAAACTCATACTTCGTCGGAATCCTATTCTATACAAAAATATTCACTAATTTGAAAGGAAACGGTCTCGTTGGCTGCTATCACATCAAATGGAAGAAAAGTGGTTTTCAGTTGTAGAATTTAGAGTATCGACCACGGTTTAAGAATGAGAGGGTCACTATACGTAGAAAAGTACGAATAAATTAAATTAATCAAAAAAATGTATAAACTTACAATCGAGAAAAAGGTACACAAAAGAGGCGATATGAATGCCTTAGACAATTTATCCCTGCGGATTGTTTCATCCATTCAAACATAGTAGAATGAATAAGATTTTAGAGTTAATTACATCTTTAAAAATTATTAGAAAAATAAAAGGATTACGTATGCATCAATTCATCTGATTCTGGGACTATTACTTGACAACGGCTCTGTGCGTGCCAAATGAAAAAACGTAGAAGGATAGACATGGTAATACACCAATCAAGTTAAATTCCTTTTTTTATATATACTAGCGAATAGTAAACATACGCCACGGAAAAAGGGTTAGAAAGATTTAATATACGATCCTTAGGGTTTCAGAATTCAGTTATCTTTGGAATTGAGACATGAAATCAGAATAAGTGAAGGTGAGATTTTAAAGATATGATGTATCCTTGCAAAAAGGATTAGGAAAAATGAACTTAGCTCTAGGTAAAGCAGTGATAATAAACATTTCTGGAAAGCATTCAGAAACATAGGAATAGAAATTTTTTGATCTTTTTTTTCCCTGCGGAAAGTATTTCGGTAATCGTAAGGAGTACAAAGTCTAAACTTTAATTGATATTAATTTCTTAATATTTACTGAATACCCACTAAAACGCTTCCTGTCCTCCGGAATATCAAATAGTGATATTTCCCTACTATTAATAAGCGAAAATCTCAGAAAATTGTTCAAAAGACTGAGATGAGATCAGAACTCTCGTAAATAGTTTATTCTGTTTGTAAAAAATAATAAAGAGATTTGACTCAGTTTTTGCAGCTATTCAGGAGTAATTAGAGATACAATTTCTTCACGTCAATTTATCAATGAATAAGTTTATCGTAAAAGTGAAAAATATTCCAGTTATTGCTTAGCTGCTTAATATATAGAATGAAAGAGTAAAGTTCTGCCTATAGTTTTTGATTCATTGAAACTATTTCATTCATTTAAACAATTTAATATGTACTGATGGAAGTTTTTTTTAAGTTAAACAGGAAGTACTCTAAAATATCCTTGTCACAATTATTTCATTTTATTAAAAAGTTTTGTACGGATGTTTAGGCAATTTGTGAAGGAAAAAAGATTCAATTTGGTAATAAATTATCAATATATTTTGGTCTTATCTTCTATTAACACTGCTCAAAGAGATTTTCAATCCTCATTATCTCCTCTTAAAATATAAATGTAAGTGGTTATTACCATCTTTGGTTGCTTTTTCTCCGTTGATCATTAAATTTTATCAAAAAAAGCCTCTGAACTGAGCAAATGAAAAAATTGAACACAAAAAATGATTAAAATAGTAATCTTATGGAGTATATAGTCACAAAAGATAGAAAATCTTCATTTTTTTTGAAAAGCAGCCTCCATAATAACATGCATATATATTTTAACTTTTCATTTCCCCAAAGATTGAATTTATTTCCCTATGATACATATGTATGCCTTTATTGTTTCATTACGAAATCTTCGTAAAATACTTTATGATGGGAAGTTAAAATAAAATTGGATGACTAATTTAAAAATCGATGTATGAAGGCTAGTTTTAATTTTGAGCAGATTATAATTACAACTGAAATATAGAGAGATTAGAGATATTCTTTGAACTCCAAAAAATAAATGAGGAAAAGAATCATGAAGAAATATTGTTCATCTATCTATCAACTGCAGAATATGATGCTACTTGGTTTTTAGTATTATCTGATATTTATGAATTTAATGGAAAAGTTGATACTAATTGAGAATCTTAAAAAAAGTTTTACAAAAAATAGATCTATTAATAATTTATATTATAATTATGTTTTAGTCAACGTGGAAGGTATCTCAAATAACTTTAACCTGATTTAAAACCATATTGTCTGCAAATATGGAATGCAGATATTTTAATTATGAATTTTGTGACTAACGAAAATAAATCTAGTGTTATTGATATAATTATTCCCATAACGTACTTAAGGATGTCAAATCGATGGATATTTCCAAACTATGTTGAAACCAGCCTCAAAAAAGAGAATTCGATACTAGAATTCAGACTGAAGGTCTTGATAACTGAAGAACTATATACACCTTGGATATCATTTTCTGGTAGATGTGCCGCTATATGTACCAAGGAAATACAATTATAATACGATATTTGTTCAATATAACATTTAGCCATCAAATATTCAAGGCACCAGGAGTTGGCGTCCAATATGAGGTCAAATACTTCCTTTCCGGACTGAATTAACGACCGACCGAGATCCTTGTGCAACCTAGGTGGGACTAGATCATCGCCTTGCCGCTCCCCCGGGACGCAGGATATCACAGTCGCACCGCCATCGCAATTTTTTTCATGGCCGTTGGATCGCGCGAGGCGCTCGCCGCTGTAAATGCAGCCCAAATACAGAAAATAGGGAGCTTGCCTGCAAAGTGGCAGCCATCCCCGGTGAGGCCCTCCCACGACGATCGAAATTGGGATGTATTTTTGTGCCTTTAGCCTTCAACTCGCTTGGATAGCCGTCAGCGACGATGTAGAAGTAAATTGCCGAATATGCGGCCACGTCGCAACCCGCAGCGGATTTTTGACGGGAGGATTGAAGACTAGGCTTTATACGCAGGTTTTTTGTGCGATTTGATCCGAGTGTGCCACGTCTTTAATATGTCGCGCCCCAAAATACGCATAGTTTAGCCACCCTTTTCAAGCCTAATTCTTTTAGGCTTGTTGCATTGAGGTATTCAGGACTTTTCATGTTGCACTTGCATATGAATGTTGTTAAGTAAAGATTTATACATTATCTTTCCCCGAGTGAACAAGTAGCGCTATTCAATTTCAATATACTTTCGCAAATATACACAAACTCTTTCAACTATAGTAATATTCATGGTCAAGGGAACTACCAATGAGACATTTGAGAAGAAGAAGAAGAATTGTGAACATCAATTTGTGAGTGAATGTCAATAGATTGTGATGGAGAATATTAGTATATCCTGGAACTTATAAGAGATGATAAAAGAAATTAGTAAGAATCTAAATACGAGATATGCTATATGTTTTCTATAACCATTAAATTCAGTGTTACTAAATGAATAACACATTTATTCCCCTAATTAAGCATTCTGTATTTTTTAAGCCCGAAAGAATGGTATAAGATAAAAAGTTATGTTTATATCACCTAAGTATAACAAAATGTATATAACGAATTAGCAATAATTAATAGATTTTTTGTAAAATAATGTTGCGCAATTTAATATAAACTCAAGATTATTCTGAGGATATGATTCATTGCGTTTATATATCAGGCAGCTAATATCCATAAACATTCATGTAACTACAGAATGGATTATTTCAGATCTATTAATGGCTATATTTATTGAGATAATAGGGAAGAAAGTAGTGCTAAAGTTATGAAAATATCGATTTTATCCATTATTAACACTTAAGTATGAATTATAATATATGAAAGATAAGATGTGTTACATGAGACGGAAGAGATGAAGACTTTTCCAAGGAAAACGGAGAACAAACGGCACTTAGTAAGGAGGGAGCTATCCAAGCTAGAGTGTAGTAAGAGGTAGATCATGGCTCGACGGACCTTTGCACAGGCCCAGATACCGAAACAGCTGAGTGGGAGGTTGTGAAAAGGACTTGAAGAGTGAAAAAAAGTGGAGGAGGTAAGAAAAGTAGAGCAGACGATAGCTTTTATCTGAGGAAACGCTATATTATGACTCCATAAAAGTGTGATGGATTGAGATTACTGCTGTAATTTCGAAACAGTCTCCGAGGAGGAGGAGTGGAATAAGTTACCGAAGAAAAATAGTTTTGGGCATGATTTTAGCATGAATAAGGCCCAGACCTCAACTATGGAAGAAGAGAATGGTGGCGGGCACGGCACTTTCAGGTATGAGTCAGTGAATGTCTTGAAATACCCTTGGTATCCTGAAGTTTCGGTTGCGATACCTGAAAAGAGTGAGATGGCGGGATTTGTGGCCAAAATAGTAGATGAGAAAGCGAGTAGTTACATTGCTCTGAAGGTATTGGTAGTAAAACTGAGGGCGGTTCAATACCAGAATGTTCGACTAGAGCTCGAAGATGTCCTGAATGAATGATAATGACAGCTTTTATAAGTGATAAAGAAGGCCTAAAAACATTCAAGAGTTCCAAGAACGCACCATGCAGGATATGACGCGCCTAAGAGACGTAGGGATCGGATATGACTCAAGACGCCACAGCTTCTTTTCGCCATGTTTATGAAGGCTGAGAGAGTATTTGCGATCTGAGATGAGTTAAAAATATCACAGAAGCGAGTTTTGCATGGGTATAAAGGGAAAAGTCACGTGTAAATTCCGGACATCTTTCAGAGGAATATTGGAAAAGTGTGAATAAAGCTAAGTGACCAAAAATCACTAATAGTACAAATGGATTCTCACAAGCGTTTCTCCGTATTAGGTTTCTTTGTAACTGAGAAGAATATGTGAAACTAAAACAAATGAGATGTTGTTTGCTGTCCTGGATTTTTATACTATTAAGAGCATTTGTAGGCATAAATTTGAAGTAAAGCCAATCTGGAAGGAAGTAACACGATTGGTTTAATAAACAATTACCGCATAGTAAATGGTTTCCTATTACGTTGTGGATCCTGTCTGGGGCCTTTTACAGACGAAAAGACCAATACGATTTTAATATATAAGCGCTAAACGACGGAATGTCAATAACTCGAAGAATATTTACCTTTTCCGAAAATACATTCAGTGATTTTCATTAGAGAATCACTTTTTCTGCAATGTATATCTATAAAATTCCTACAACCTATCAAAATATCACTGCATTTCAGTGAGCAGTCTTACTCAGTTATAATTTAAAAGTTCGTCAATTTGTGCGTTAAACATATTAAATATAATTTATTGGAGGAAAAATTTTGTACGGGACGTATTTATAAAAATATTATAAGTTAAACAGAAAATTATTTCAAAATAACAAGGTGAAATGCACCTAAAGAATTTTAAAAAATTTTACTACGTTTATGAGTTGGTGAAGTATTTTTTAATTTCTCTTTATTGGAATTAGAAGCTCAAATGTATAGTTAGGAACGTTAATTTTTTATTGAATGGGATAAAAATATTTTTTATTTGTACTCAATATCACATGTCCTTGGCACAGCAAGAAAAGAAAAAAATCAGTATTTATCGAAATATTCGCAACTAAGCAATGTGCTTGGATTATGTAAAAACGTCGATCATGTAATATCAGGAAGATGAAAAATCAATTATTACTAATTGCAACTATTTTCTGTGACGTAGAGATTTAATTTTTGATGAATTAGTTTTTTCGTTGGAATACGAAATGATAGAGAAAATTTTGAAAAATATTAAAATGGCTCAATTGAGCTTTCCACAGAGGAAATGTTTCTATTTTCTATACGTATCATCCCAGAAAGTAAATTTTTATCCATTTCATTTTCCTCTTTAACCTATAGATAGAGTGAGGACAACCTTTGTAAGAGTTTTATTTCTGTTAAGGGATCCTTAAATTCGCATAAAATATCATATCTCCGAAAAAGTAAATCAAATCAATTTAATAAGTATACTTTGTATTATAATGTTAAAAATTTGTCTAAATTCAAGCAGGTAGTCATGTATTTAAAAACATTAATCTTATTATAGCTAAAATATCGCATGGGTGAAATAACTAGAAAATGCAATATTAAGCTATTATAGGCTTTCAGACTGAAAATTCGAACACTCTATAATATAAATAACTTTTATTTAATAAATCATTTTCTAAAAAAATAATATTCAAATCACGAATGAAAATTTTCTGAAAAGGAAAACTTTTTCAAATACTGAAAAAAGCTTTTTAAGTACTAAACGAATTTTCCAAATGAGAATTTAAGTTTACGATAAATATTTCCAATTGAATGGAGAAAGCGAAAATAGTAATGAGTGGTATGAAAATGATTCAATTTGTAGAGTGGACTATTAGATCGTAATATGAATAATTTTTAATACTAGAAATTGAAATGGAAGTTAACTATGAGAATGGAACGCTTCGAAGCCCATTCAAATTGCTTAAAAATTCTTAAAGTGTTAATTCACAGATCTGTTAGCTAAAAAACTACTCAAATGCCGATAGAAAATTGGAATGAAAAAAAAGAAGGATATTTATACCCATTTTGAACTTTTTCTTACCTCCATAACTGAGCGCATTAAGAGGCATAGTGACAAAAATGAAAAATGAGTCTCACTCATTAACATGAAAAACTACCCAAACCCTGATTAATACCAGTTCTAATGATACACTTGTGATTTATTCACATTTGCTTCTTATAAATTGTTCACCAAATAGTTGTCATGAAGGTAAGGTTCTCGTGTAGTTCCTTTTATCTGTTTTTAAACACTAAGATTTAGAACTCTAGCTTTCGAAATTAAGAGTACTAAATTATTTCAGATATGATAGAATGTTCGAATTGACTTTCGAATTTTCCGATACCTAGTTCCAGTTTAAGTTAATTACTGGACGCACTAAAGCATAATTACCATTCGGTTCATCCATTGAGGGCACAACTAAATCATCCATAACATCTTCTTCGAAATTTTCTACACTTCGTTCGGAGCAAACTTCAAGCTCATTACCATATCTAGTTCGACATACAGGACAAGAAGAGTGCAAATCCTTCCGAAGCCATGCTTTTAGACACGTGGTATGTATTAAATGAGAACAAGAACCTGAGCTTATTGGAATATTTCCGAGCTCTTCAAGACATATTGGACATATTTGGCTCTTTAGTTCATCAGGAGCTAGACTACTGCCCAATGTTTCGGGGTTAAACTTGTTCTTCATAGCAATCGGTGGCAAATCTGAGACTTCATACTCTCCGTCAAAGACCTCACTCAGAATTAATGAGTCTGTAGAATTTTCATTCCTCATCGAAAAAAAGGCAGTTTGCCCAGAGAGGTCAAACATTCTTGATGTGTTCAATGACCAAAACTCAGTTGTGATATTTGTTCCGTTTGCGGATTTATATACCAAATAAAGCACTCTTACCGCACCAAGACAACACGAAAACGCGATGAAGGTCAAAATACCGATCAAAATGGGATTAAATAAGCTTGTAGATGATGAAGATAGTACTTGTCGTAAAGTGCCTTCTGATATTATCGAAATACGAAGCATACGCTCACAAAGCATATGCTTTAGAAAAGTTAGGAAAAGCTAAGGCTCATTACTTGCACCTCAATGCGCTCAGAGAACGAAATTGAGGCTGTAGATTGTAGAATAACTAGCATTGGAATGATTTGATGAGAAATTTAAGCACAGCATTATTCTTAAAGTGACCTAGTTTAATTGTAAATGTCATTCAATTTCGTAACCTTATCATTTGGCTGTAATTTTGAAACCAGCCTCTCCCTTTATCTGTATAATTCTTCAATATTTGGAACACAGCTCCCTTTCTCCGAAGAATTAGCGAAAAAGATGGTGGAGAGGCCAATATTCTACCACCATATTGTTACTGTTGTATGAAATAGGGTTTCAAAAGTAAATTTAATAATAGACAGTAATGATAAAATGGAAAATGATAACGGATAAAAAACGATTTTTCACACTAGGGATGTAAAAAATTACAGCTTTATTCTGACCAGTTAATTTGAACTAAAATTTGAATCATTTGCATTAAAAAAGCAACGCAAATATACGGAATTTTTAAAGAAATATATTATTTTGTAAAGGTACTTTTTAGAAATTCATTTTTATTTGTAAACTACTACGCTAATCTTAAATTTCAATCGACTTTAGAGAAAAATTTTCTATTTAATTACATTTTGCAAGAAGGCAAGCTACTCGCGTACATAATTATGATTATTTCATTATTTAGTTGCTCTTGAATTTTTGTTACTTTCTTAGTAGTTACATACATAAAAGAGGTGCAGTGATATTTTATAGTTATAATTCCATAATTACTTATCATGATTAACTCAAGAAGGAACAGTAAAAGCATTTCTGGAAAATATTATGGCTATTTGAATTGTAGTACGAGAAAGTAGCACGGAAATATTTTTGTGGAATTCAGAAGACTTTTTAGGATACTTTAAGTCATATTCTGTTTACAATATTGATAAAAACATTCTACATCTGCTTTGAAAGAGTAATGAGTTTCCAGAGGTCTTCAAAAGAAGAACATTACGAGAAAATTGAATACTTGTTACTGGAAAGGAAAAGTGACTCAATTCTGAAATGGTTTCAAACTCAAAGGCCAAGCGTAGATATTATTTTTGCAAGGTTCTGCAGGAAAAAAAAGAAGTCATCAAATAATACCTCAGAAGCTGAGCATGAAATTTCAGAGATCGAGACTGAAAATGAAAAACTCCTCGGTACTACTCCACTTCATTATGCAATATGGGAGTCAAGAAATGATTCTTCCTTAATTAAACAGATGCAACATATTCTTATTGAAGAGAATTCAAAAATATGTCATGACTCCAGTCAAGCGCGTTGGAAGAAGAATTGGAAACGAACAGACAAAAATGGGTTTACACCGCTTGGACTGGCCATTAGCAAAGATTACTCGGATATCCTAAAAATGTTTTATGGAATTACTCCGAAAGGATTGTTCCTATCAGAAATTTCAGTTACAATTACGGACATGAAAATGATTACTTCTAATTATTTGGGAATAGCGGCCGCTTTCAATGGTCTAGAATCTTTGCGATTCCTTTTGCAACAAGGTGATATCAGCCATTTCATTTGGGACACTAGTGGAAGGAGACCGATTCATCACTCCATTGAACAGGGATCGACAGAAGCCTTCTTTGATCTGTTAAGAAGAGAAAACCATAAAAGTAGAACGCAAAATGAGAAAAGATCATTATATTTGGTGCGAGAGAATTTATCCAATTTAACGGAATCATTCACAGATGAAGCAGGAAGTGAAGGCGGTGAAACAAATATGGAAGCTAGTGATACTGCAGGATCTGCACCCGAAAATGGATCAGAAGTTGAAGCAAGTGAAAGTGCAAGTGATTCTCAGTCCTCAAGCTGGGAAGAGCTACCCGATGGAGTTTATGAAGGTAACAATGGCCCAAGTATCGATGGGAGTGATGCATCAGAAAACGATTTTATAGACATAGCAGATATCTTGGCAGTTGAGAGACAAATAGCAATGGGCGGGGTACAACTGGGTACAGATGAAAACGGAAACATTACTGCTCGGTTTGCAGAGATATCTGATGATTTCAATGTTGAAAATGAATATAATGAAGATTTGGACAGTAATTTGTTGCACTTAGCTTGCAAATATGGACGACTTGAGATTGCCAGAGAACTAATATCAATGCAAGAATTTTCTCAATCGATTAATGATCATAGAAATGATGGTATGACATGTCTCCACCTAGCGACAAAAAGAAATGATGTTAAAATGATTCAACTACTGCTGCATGAAGGAAAAGCCAATATTGAAATTCAAAACGATGCGACTGGGGTAAATTTACTCCATACTGCCTGTGAAAATGGAGCGAAAGATGCTGCCATTTTAATTATTGAAAAAGGATTAGAAGCAAATTCCGTAGATGACAACGGTCATAGCCCTCTTCATTATGCTGCTTCATGTGAAAAGGGAGTCGAATGCATTGAATTGCTTGTTTCCAAAGGAGCAAATATAAATCATAGGGCACTGGATGGAGAAACTGCAATTTATACAGCAATTTCGAGATGGAATCTTGATTGTTTTTGGAAACTATTACATGCTGGAGCTGACCCAGGAATTCAACACTCGGATGGTACGGTTTCTATTGGTTTCATTGCGGCTAACTCTCTCTCAGAGCTTTCTAAATTTGCTGATTACATTGCTGGAAATGAAAATCTGAAAGGAATTATGAACTTGGATGTTGTTGTAGGTGATGAGGACCAAACGTCTCTGCATATTGCGGCACGTCAAAATTCTTTCAATTGCATGATCAATTTGCTGAATGCGGGTGCATCCCCGAATAAGTTAGATGCATCGGGTTTGTCTCCACTTTTGATCATACTTAGAAATTGTCAGAAGCCTCTAGAGAAAATGACTTCAGCAGTGGAGGCTCTAATAAAATCTGGAGCTGATGTCAATATATCTGACGAAACTGGAACTAGGCCAATTCACTATGCTTTGAAGAAAGGTCTTACTGAAGTGGTTTCAATACTTTTGACCGCAAAAGCGGATACGGACAAAACACCTGAATCGAAATCATGCTTACACTTATCAGCTTTAGCAAATGACTACGGATCCTTTTGTTTGTTAGTAGCAGCCGGAGTTGATGTAAATGCAAAGGACTCAGACTACATAACTCCATTGCTCCTTTGTTCTAAACTTCATTTTATTGAGGGTATTGAATGTTTAACTTCGACTGGAAATGAATTAATTAGGGAAAATAAAGATGAAAATGGTAACTCAGCTTTACATTTGTGCTCCATGAAGAGAAGTTCTGGAATATCTGCTGTAATTGAAGCTCTTCTTAACCTTGGTGTGCCTATAAACGAGGAAAACAACGAAGGTGACACTCCACTATCTTTGCATATAAAAAAACACCAAATTAATGGCGTGAGAACCCTAATAAATGCTAATTGTGACGTCAATTATATATCTACATCAAAAATTTCACCCCTCATGACCGCTGCAGAATCTGGAAATATACCTGCAATCCGCATGCTTTTAAGTGCAGGAGCAGATGTTAATCTAAAAAATGCCAGCTATCATTCATGTCTTTATTACTTCAATGATGATGATAAGATTGCTCTTAAAATTTTAAGACTTCTACTATTAGCTGGGGCCGATATCAATCAACAAGATAAGGATGGGGATACGGTTCTACACGAGAGTACGCTTGGTGACAGACCTCAAATTGTCCAATTTTTGATTCATAAGAAGATACATTTGGATGCTACAAATAACGACAGGGAAACCGCTTTATTCCAAGCCGCAAAAAATGGTTATACCGAAATTACAAAACTTCTCCTTAGAGGAACGCTCAATGGTATATCTGCAGATCCTTTAATCTCAAACATGCATGGAGTAACTCCGTATCAGGTATCCCGAGAAGGAGGACATCACGAAATTGTTTCGTTAATATTGGAGGCAATGAATATGAATTTTTCAACATTTGCACCGCTTCGTATGTATTCAAATCCTTCTTCAGCAGTGAGAGGAAATATCATTAAGTCAATTGATAATATTTTCACACCTGATGACATCATTTGTACAATATGCCAAGAAGAAATAAAATTTGGAGTGGAAGTAAGAGAATTACCATGTGGACATATATTTCACAATGATTGCATTTTACGTTGGATTGGAGGGGAGAAAATGGAAAAACATAATACTTGTCCGGTTTGCAAACAATCGATTTCTCCAAAGAATATTTGACCTGATTTCATTTACCTTGAAAATCACCTTGAATATGATAGCAACCATACGATTTCATCATTATATAATTTATTTTACCTGCATCAAAGGAATATATCAGTACAGGTATGAGAAAAATTAAAGGCATTGAAATTTATTTTATACCGCAAGGAAATTTATCAAAAAACCATTTGGGCCTTTCAAGAACTCGAGTATACTTTTGCACTTATTTTTGTTTCACATTACTGTAAATTTACGGAAACTTACATAAAAATGATGTAATTTCATACTTGATTTTTGATAAACCAGAAAAGAAAAGATGAACATTCTCGAGAAAAGTGTAGATCAAGTCCAAACCAAATGGACACAATTGGAAAAAAAATTGTGCACATGTAAATACAATGTTTCAAAGAAGAAGACGGTTAACGGAATATCTTTTTGCGTAAATTGAAATGTAGAGCTGAATAGTTCCATCATCACTGAAAATTAACGTTGATCCAGAAATTAAGATTTTACTATTGGAAAATAGGACATGTCAAAGTTCTAATATGTCAAAAAATTTAATTTTTCTAATGTTTTGACGAATGCAGTTCTATTTATATTTTTTTCTGGAATGCAAGACTTTACGTACGTTAACGGACATTGGAAGAGCAAATATTTTGCATATAACATTTCAATGGTTGTATTTTGCCAATAAATTGAGTTTCTAAAGCATTTATTCATGCAAGAAACCCTGGATTAGGAATAGAAATGTATTAAATCTTCGTTAATAGTTCTTACACCGAATATAGACCGGCTTTTGTAATCTTAAAGTAATTTTAATTAAAAACATTAATCACTACATTTCTCATGCGTTCATGATATTCATCGTAGAACAGATCAACACTTAGGTCGCATAAGGCGGTGCAAAGATCTCAAAGTGACACCTTGAATATAATTAGAAAATTTAGACTTTGAGAAATTTTCTTGATTTTTCTTTATCAAAAGACGCTGCTGGATGATCATGAAAAAATATCTCACTATTTACCAAATCGACGAGAGGTATCAAAAGTTTAGGTTGGTGAGAACAACTAAGTTTCAGTTCCACGAAATAAACTAGAATCATTTTATCTACACAGATCTGAAATTATTCCCATCTTTCTTCTCGAAACTTAAGAAAAAAAATCTGCCCAGCTTTCAAATGAACAAAATAAAACATATAAAAACATTATAAAGAAAGGAGATAATTCTTTAATATTTTTACCAATTTCCTAAAGTAGGCACTCCTCTTTCTATATTTCGAAAAGGAGAAGTTCAGTTTCCTAACAAATTTAATGATTAATCGCGGATTTATTTATCGAATTCCTAATTTGTAATATTTCAAAAACAGTAGAACAATTTTAAAGTTTAATAAACCTGAAGGTAAGTTTGAAATAAACTTAGGAGTATAGAAGGATAAAATAAAAAGACTAAAAATTCAAATTGGTATGATTCTTGTCAAATTTGAACAAGAAAAAATAAGATATACGTGACGAGAGTGGTATTGATAAATATGAAGGTGTTTTCTCAAGTATGTTACGATAGTAATGCATTGGATATTAATCATTACAAAACTGTCCTTCATTCTTGTACATAAGTTGAAATGATTTATTCTCAGCACAGTTTTTTATTCAATAGTTAGATAGGGCAATAATATAGAATAAATTATTGAAAGGTCTGTTACAAGTAATTAGATAACTTACTAACATCTCGAAGGCGCAGAGGCAGGGGTAAGCATTACTTTTAAAGAGATGCAAATAAATGACTTGTAGCAAGGTTTAATTAATTCTTGAAAGAATCTAATAGTATAAATAAGAACAAAATATTGTTTTTTTTCCCACTGAGGAGTGAAAAATGGAAAATGAAGCAGTTTAAATGCTTTTGAAAACATTAAAAACAAGTTACTCATTCACTGGCCGCACTAAATACAGTTAAAAACAATTAATATCTGATTCTAAGCTATATTTTAGCAGCTGAAAAGCTACAAATTTCGCCACAAATACTACTTGCGATATTTTGAGTACTATTATATTCTCTTTGACATCACAAGGAGAAATCAGTTAAAAATATGGTATGAATACCCATAAAAATATGAAAAAAAGAAAGCACAGAGGAAGAATTTTCTATTCAATTGATAAATGTTCTAATCTGGCAAAAGGAAAAAACACAGGACAAATAGACGATTGTAGACTTTTTTATCAGTTTTTATTTTCCGAAAATTAACGATACTCAATTCTCATGATTTGGAGGTTCGATAGCTTAAAATATTAAAACACATTCTCCATGTCGTTTAATGGAAAGGCTTTTTTTCTTCGACATTTTTATAGGTAAACCGCTTTTAACACTTAAGAATTTATTTCAAAAATGATGTCATATTCTACTTGCGAAAAAAACTGTTCAAAAGACAATTACTTATGTAGCAAAATTGCGGTATTGGCACTAGTATTGAATTATTACCATGATTGAAAATTCCATTCAACCAACCGCATCATTTCTGATGTTTGAGTCGCAGCTTCACGTTCGGGGCGAATTAGAGAGAAGAAAGATAGAATATGTTAGAGAAATTTTAAAAACGGAAATTAATTAAGTGTTTCTATTTTCTGCAAAATGTTTCCAGAATTTACAGTTGTACGAAATTCTCCGTGAATTAGAAATTTTGGTCTAGAGAGCTCTCTTCATCTTTATTTTACATTTTAATAAAAAACACGAAGAAAATAAGAGCAGAACTTAATCCCTTGAATAGTACGAAGAGAAATAAATGTTGTAACATATATTTTGTACAAGTGAAAATAAATTGTGCTACCGTGTTAGTGTCGAAAAAACGCAGGCTTTGGATTGCAAAATGTTTTATATTTATTGAAACTGAGTGCAAAAATTAGTATTACTTTTACATAAAGTTGGTTTCGAAAAGAATTGAAAGGGGAGTTTCTAGCGCAGCATTTAAGTAACAATGGAAATGTGTTCTTTATAAATAGTCTTTCCCTAAATATTGCAGCCCTGTGCTCCAGGTATTTGGAAGTGCTTTGATGGGACTGAGAGATGAGAGCGGTAAATTAGACGGTCCTGAAGGGTAGAACAAAAAATGTTTAGATGCACATATACTGGAATAATAAATTACAGATGCATCTCAAATTCGGTAAGATCACTTTTTGACAGAAATGAACACCTCAACTGCACGCAAGTATTCTTGAAAGCAGTATAGAAAAAAAATTAAGTTAGATTTCACATTTTTCGAAATACTCCGTGCGAGATTTAACTTTATAGGAGCACTATAAATAATTTTTCTATAAAGCTATCTGTTTCTTTAAATAGTAGATATGGTAGAAGATTATATCTTCGAATTTCATTTTTCATAATTTTCGAAAACAGCTGCGTTATATTTAAGAAATATGAGGGTAATGGAAATAATCGTTCATGTCGAAATTTGAAGAAAAAATTTCAAGCCGGCAACAAATTACTCACAATATTCTAAACTAAAAAAAATACCTTAAATTATTGCGTACGGAGATGAGAGAGTGGATTACACTTTTGAATCGTAAACAAACCTTTTGTAATTTTCATATCAAATTATTTTAACCAAATTATTCGAACTATTCAAGGCCCGCAAAACTGAGGATATAATTTATTCAAGCCTATAAATGTTTCTAAAACTGTAAAAGTGAGTAAATGTGGGGTGATTTAGTTTTTGAAAGATATGGTCTGCTGAGCCCGAAACATTCTACAAGATGACCACTAATACCTCTTAAATATCCGAAAAACTGTAAAATGAATTAACAAAAACCTCTGCAGAAGCTGAAAATTATTCTTTGATATTTTTAAAAAACTATTTTCACTCAATACGAGACTTGATCTAAGATATTTTTATTTTTGTATCGATTTAGACATTGAAAATACTTTTATATTTTCCATTTTTGTAACAAAACTACATAATGATGAGATATTCAAGCATCTTCAATTATTATCCCACTCACGCTGTCGAGATTGCACAAGATTACTTTATATTTCATGGGGAGTAATATTAATGGTATACTTCCGTTATGAAAACTTGTACACGAACAGAAAGATAATTAGACAAAAGTAATCTTTTCCAAACAAATTTTCTGCTTTAGGGAAGAGATAGTAAAATTACATGAGATTTAAGTGCTTATGCTTTTCACGAAAATGTTTGGAGGAAAAAAACAAAAAGTCCAGTTCTTTTTTAGAAAAAATTAATTGTTCATAAAAATGTTGCTGCTTAGAAGAAAATTTCAAATTAAAGCAACCTACACAAACATTTTGAGAGAACATCTTATTTTTTCATAGTTATGTATGTATGTACCAGGATATGTTTAGAAATATGTTCTTTCTGAGACTAAGAACTACTAATGTAACGCTAGTTTTGCCCATAGTGAATTTTATTTATTTAGTCGACAAAATGTTTTATCTTTTTTGAAACATTTAGCCATAATTAACAAATGTTTTGTCTGTTTTTAAAGATACAGTAATTTCTAATCTTCTGAATTCAATAAATCATATTTGACGGTTTCAGTAAATGTGAAACCGTTGAAACTGTCAAAATGAGTACATGTCTCTTCATTATCATTTTTTTGATGATATTAAACAGAGAAGAAAGATGATTCAATTTTCTGGTTAAATTTATTTGTATGATTAAAACTACTGCAATAAAATCTTTGACCACCTTTTTTCTTTTCGGACAATTAAGAAAATAAAGTCATTAAAAATACATGAATCTCCCTTCAAAAAATCAATTTTTGAAATAGTAAATTTTATATAATAAAATTGGTAGAATAATAAATCAGATCTATTTTTTTACTGAATTAAAGGACAGAAAACGTGAAACAAATATTATGGTTCCCACTCAAGTGACGAAACCACCAATCTTTACAAATTTTGGATGCTTTTCACTGGAATTTGAAATATTAGTGATTTAGGAATGAATTTATCCTTGAGTAATCAGTTGAACGCCATGAAATAAACGAGCTAAATCGGCAAAGTTGAATCTTGAAGTCATCATTTGAATGGATTTAAATGTACTTTGATCTAGGAAGAAGATTAAATGCAGATTGCAGATACAAATTGAAGTAAAGTTAGGGTCTTTTACAAGTTTCTTTCTTTCAATAAGTTCAACGAGAATTAAGAGTTATTCCGAAAAAGTTAAAGGTAAAAAATATGCATTTTATAAGATTTAATGCCACATTTTTAATGGCTCTTTTAAAGCCTTTTCATGAATCAGGGACCGAGAAGATCTATCTCAAACGGTTACAGAATTAAAACGAAAGTGTTGAATAGACGAAACCTTTTTTTGGTTCTCAACATATTAATGAGCATAACAATGACAGATATCAAATGAAATTGCTCTATCTAAAATATACTTTTAGCAGAGTTTTAAATTGTGCAAATTCATATATGCATGAGTTTAATCAAGATTTGATGTTGAATTTGTTTCCATTAAGTATTCATAAGTGAATCCTCACGATAAAATACTCGGGGCTAACTGCTGAATCACCAGAAAAACATTTCCTTATATATTACTCTCTTATATTTAATTTTGGTTCTGTGTTAATCGCTATATATTTGCGTAACTTGTTGGAGAGATACGTAGATTTCAGATTAGGCTGTTTTCTTACAGCATGAATACTTTCAAAATGCCCTGTAAGATTTTTCTCGTAACTATTCTAATATGTCTCGCTGAAGGTTTTTCAGTGAAGAAGATTAAAGGTATGTGGACCTCCTTTTCTCATATTTTCATGAAAATGTAAAGTTCAAAAATCTTCTTATTTTTAAAGCGTTCTTTCGCCTAACTCAATAACACATGCATTTTTTTAATTGAAAGGAATGGCTTTTAGTACTGGGCATGATCTTTGGGGCTATAGGCAGCCCTTTGCAGATATATCTCTCCAGAACCTCAAAGCAACTGGAACGAATTTCGTCCATATTTCAGCGTATGCTAAAATGAATTCATTAAATTCCCTTAACGCTACCCAGGTGACAGACGACGATTCAATTAGATTCATTATTCGCAAATGTAAGGCTAAAGGTTTCAAAGTTTTTTTTAAACCAGTAATTGAGATAGAAGGAAACCGATGGAGGGGATTTGTACGTAGCAAAAAAAATCTTGAAAAGTATTTCACGGAGTAATTTGTATTGAATGGAGACTCGAATCTACAGCTTTATCAACTGACATTTCCATTTATTTGACATATATGATCACAGATTAGGGGAACAAACCCTTGGTTCGAAAAGGTATATATTCCGTTTATTACCAAAATGGCAGGCATTGCACAGAAAGAAGGCGTTGAACTGTTCGCTGTTGGATCAGAGTATGCTGGTACACTGGGAAAGAGAAATTCTTGGGAAAAAGTAGTCAGAAGAGTGAGAGGAGTCTTCAAAAGGAAAATAACATATGTCGGAAACCATGATGTAAGTCACAGAATAAAACTCCTAATGCGTAAATCTACATATTTATGGCTTTTCCGTTTGAGTAATGGCTAGCTACTAAATATTTTAAGCCACCTTTTCATTTAATACATTGATTTCTATGAGATCTAACATGTTTTTGCATATCGTAATTTGTTCAAAAAGTCCTTCGAAAGAGTCACGTTCTGGAGACAGTTAGATTTCATTTCCATTTCTGCATACTTCAAGTTTTTACCTGGAATTAGAGGACCTTCCCCAAATCTACAGGAAACAAAGCGCTTGTGGATCGAAAAAGCAAATGAGATAAACAACTGGAGAATTTCAAACGGTTTCGGAAGCAAGGAAGTAATAATTGCAGAGGTTGGCGCCCAGAGCAAAGGTAAGATAAATTTGGACACCAAAAAACATATACTCGTGTGAACTGAGGACTAACTAAATTTTGATCACAATAATTACTTCGAAGGAAATGGAGTTGTGTACCGAGTCCCATGGGACTGGCTTGTACAAGCTCCGGTAAACTTCTTTGAGCAGGTACGGTTTATTGCTGAACTAATATGCATAAATACAGTTTGGTTTCAAATTATTTGTCCTAACTAGTTTTTATTTGTTGTGTAGCGGAAAATGTATGAAGGAATATTGAATGCCTTCATGCCTAGACAGTGGTGCCGAGGAGTACTGCTATGGAATTGGGAGCTTTACCCGGACTCTGGATTGGAATACCCTTCCTCTTCTTGGTACACCCCCCAAAATAAACCCGCTCTAAATGTGATGAAGAAATATTTTAAGTAACTCATATCTGCTGTTGGAGTTTCTATTGTGATTTTCATAAATAATGGGTAAAAAAAGGAGGAAGATCGAAGATGATGAATATTCAATATATTTAACTGAATTTAAGAGGATGTGATTTAAAGTAAGAGGCAAAGGACGGAGTTTTATTAAAGAGCTAATACATATACGTGAAAGTCACTGATGCACTTCTTAGGAAGGTTCTTCCAAAATTCAACGTGAATATATAATTGTAGTTGAGTAGGGCTAAAGACCTAGAAATCTTAATTATATGTGACTATTTATGAAACATTCGATACATTATAAATTTATTACTAACAAAATGTAGACTAAAGGAATATTTTAACCCCCAATAAGGAATTTATGGGACATATACGCCATTTGTAGTTCCAAATTCGGGTTAAAGGCAACATATTGTTTTTCCTTTAATGTCAAATTAACACTAAACACGTGCGAGACTTAAAATGAAAGAAATCACATCGAAACATTTTTTTGGCATAAAACATGTCTAAACCCAAGAAATTTAAATTTGTATGCATACTGGAATAAAAATGTAACTGTACAGTATATAAATTTTGGTGGAATTTGGGTCTAAAATTATGTTTCACTTTTTTTCAAATAAAAGAAAATTTGCAATTATAAGTTCCGACAATATTTTCGTTTTCAAATACTTTTTGTTATATGCGTGTATTGCAAAATATCATTAAAAAATTATTTTGTATATTTTTGTTCAAATATTTCTATGGAAAGTTTTATACAAAGAGTTTCAATTACTTTGATAACCAAAAAATGAGAAATGTTTATCCAGAGTGTTCCCGAATTTCAAAAAACTCTTGGATTGGCTAATAAAAGGGGTTTAAATCATCTTTTTACAACAAAACAATAATAATATAAGATATAGCGAAGGGAATGAAAATATTTTCGAATATAAATATACTGAAAATATTGAGTAGATAAACCATTCTAAGTACAAATGTTTTCTGTACTAAAGAGTATTTTTTATTATTATCCAACTATGATTTAACTACCAATGCGTACATTATAATTACAAGGTCTCTATTTCAGGAGAATTAAACTATAAAAAAGTCTGCGATAAGTTATATATATCGAAGATTCGAATAATAGTTTCTTTCATTTCGCAAGTACTAAGAGTAGGTGCTATTTAGCGCTACCAATCAGTAACGAATCATCCTACGTAACGCACTAGCGGTGCAAATACAGCCAAAAACATCTTTATTACATTAAAGTAGCCCAAAATTACCCCTTGCAAAATAATTAGGGCGGGAAAAAGATCTGTATAGAAAATCGAAACATTTTAAATACTTTTTTATAAAACTCTGCTGCCCAAACGAACAGTCTTTTGGAAGTTACTTACGAGTAATGACCAGGGTAAAAGGATATGTTTGTACGGGGATGCTTTTTGCAACCAGGAGGTACAACCTGCATCTCTATTTCTGCAGTGAAAATAAAGAAAGGCAACTATAGGGATCAAAATTAGTTTAAATGTTTCAATTGGAACGTTTTGAAAAAAAGAAAAATTAAGAGGTATAAGTTTAAAATAGACCATTGGTTTTACTCAGGTAAGAGATAATTTAAAGCGGTGATGGATGCTTTATGTCTAATTTGATAATTTCTTTTGAGTAAAAGAGTATTAAAACGAAAAATATACATACTGCGCGATTTAAACAGAAAAATGGTGAGAAAATAATATTGTAAGTAAAAAATCGAAAAAGGGTATACATTGAAGATAAAAAAGTTTGATTCGGAATATATGATTATATCTTCAGTAATTTGCATTTTGCAGTCTCCTAAATGAGCTTCTTTTCAATTGTAGTTGTGCACAAAAGCAATTTAAACATGTTTTGCAGATTAAATAGCGAAATATGTGTCTTAAATTTTTTAAATGGACAGTCAAATTCTGAAAAAAATTATGTAAAAGCGCATGTATAGAAATAATTGCAAATCTTTGGTGCAAAAAACTTTTTAGCGCGTTTGGGTCTCTGCGTGGCTCAAGCGTCCCATTAATGGCTCTCTTTACTACATTTCTCGAGTCCTGTTCCCAGTCAGTGCACTGCTTTTTGAAATTATCATTAGATATGGTATCTATTTTCGGTTTATTAATTTCTAAATATAAACGAAGTCTAATTGCATGTACTTGCGTATTCAATTAATTGCTTGGTTCTGTACTTATCCATTTTATTGATCAAAATTTGATGGAAATTTATTTGGTCATATTGCGACTTGCAATCATCAGGAATAAGTTTATGTATTGTGAGTATATGTCTATACATTAATTTCGATATTTTGCGTCCTTTTTTCTACTGATTTGAATTTTTATTAAGTTGTTTGGCCCTTTTATTTGTTTGAGATGCCAAAGAAAAACTGACACAATATTCTGGCTTTATTTTAGAAAGAAATACATAAGTTCTCTTTTATACAGATACGTAGTCTCGGATCAAAACGGTTTAAACTCGATTGCTAGTTTATTTTTAGAAAGCAGTCCAAAATTTGAAAAAGTTATGAAGAACGGATAATATAAAATGAGAAATGTACAGGTGGACAAGTAGAACCATGTGTTTTTGCAGATTTTATCGAATGAGTAAGAAATCAAATGCATTTCACATCGTACAAATCTCACAAGACGCAGTTGGCCATTGTCTTATGTGCACACATGGTTGGAGTGTACGAAAAATGTTCTATTTTTTGTACACGTGTGTTGCTTGTATGGAAAAATTGCTTTCTGACAGCTACAAGTGTATGACAGAAATGCCTGTCTTACAAGTACATTTGTATGATACATATTATTGTCCTACCTATACACATATATTTTATGATCTGAATTTTTGTCATTTGTTTATATAGGTATGGTTTTAATTGCCAGGTGCAATTTACACGTTATATATGGAGTCCATGAATACCTGTCTTTCAGCTTGGTCCTCCGGCTTGTTTATACTCCTAGACTGCCAATATCCCTGCCTATCATTTGTTTCGATGCACACATATACCTCATTACTTACTTTGTGCTCATTTTACATTCCCAAGCGTTTAGATATTTATTCGCTTGTAGTCATTTTGTGACGACGGAGTCATTTTACAAATTGGTATGAGGATTTTGAGGGATACTTCTGGTAGATTCTAACACTTTCTTCTGTATGAGGTGCAATATAAATCAGCTGATTTTTCTAAACTATATATTTGCTATGATGTTTCGGAGATATTATTCAATAATAATGAAGGTTTTTTTGTCGACTTGGTATTTTATGACGTCTATCAAGTTATATATTTCCTTTTTGGTAAGTTTCAGTTCGAATGAAGTGTCAAGCACATTTTTCATTGGAATTACTCACTTTACAGGGAGCCTGTAATATGTATGAAAATCTGAGATTTCTCGTTCCTGCCGGTTGGGTCACTAGTTTAGCTGCAACCAAGTAAGAAAACTTAAAGGATAATTATTTAACAAGGCATATTAATGCTGCGATTACTGCAGGTTTTCGGACCATATAGTAGTCTACCATTGACCAGGTAGACCTCTGCGAGAGTCTTACGTAAAAACGAGCTACCAAATGATGATTGAAGTCGACAGACCTAGACCCGAAAGTTCGCTAGCTCTCCTACCTTCATTACCCTTTTGATTCCTTCTCAAGGATAAAGTCCCAGTCCCACACAATCCTTACCCATTCCCCGTTTGATACCTTTTTTATTACGGCCTGTCGGCCACTACCCGTTTTGCTTCCACCCCTCTTCTATCCATATTTTGTTGCTCTTTTCAATTGAGGAAATTATCATAGTTCTCGTCATAGATTTTTTTTTCACTGAAATTATGTACAGCTGCAGCAAGAAACGATCTATTCTCGTTTTGCTCTTCGTTCACTGATCTCTGTTCTAGAACATTTGATTGTTTCGCTCCTGTCCTTGTCTTAATTTTTTTGCCATCTTTCGTCCGCTTTAATCGCTTCTCTCATTTGTAGATTGTATCTACGGTTGTCATAAGAACAAAATGTCTCTCGTCTTTCTCTCGCTCTACTGTTCACGGCACTATAATTGGTATCCTATCGCTTCTATTTGAGAGTCTTGGTCTCTATCCTTTCTTTTCCATATAACTATTTTTATTCTAGGCATTCACTTTCCTTTTATTAGTACTCTAAGATGAAATCATTCCTTTGCTTATTGAGGTTGCTATACTCTGACGTAACGCCTCCTTCGATTCTCTGAAACCACACAATTAAGCGGGAATACAGGAGTTATCGGAGGACTGTACCTTCGGAAAAGACAGGAAAGAGATTAAAATGACACTCGGCGAATAAAGCTGAAGTTCTCGGTTATAGAGTTGCAAAGAAAATTTTAGATTTGGAGAAAAAAAATTCCCCGAGGGGCAACGGTTACTGGGAGATCTGCAAAATAACCTGTAATATTACTACAACGTCCCACAATCAAATACTTTGCCATGGTCGATGGAATACGGTAGCGAACTAAAAGTAGATCAACTTTTACACTGTTTGAAATAGAATGTTCGAATATGACCGACTTCTGAAACTACACGAGAACTGGAAAGATCAATTGAAATTATTTTTGTCTCAGAGAAATTAAAAGGATTTACCTACTGAAAAGCTGAGTCTGTGGCCTTTTCATGAGCCTGGAGATTCATATAATATGTTCCGGTAGAGTTGAGCTTTCCACTCCAAGGGACTATCGAAACCCGACCGAGAATCTCCGCGCAGATTACAAGCACTTCTTGTTTATTTAAATGCGTGGCGTATTAGACCACGGAAGGTCAATGAATATAGATGATTTCATACACGCCATGTTCTCTGTATAAAAGCTGATGATTCAGCTGCTTTTGGCACAGCTCAGCGTCGAGTATTATATCTCTATACCTGCTGAAGAAGATTATTTGAAGTACAGGAAATGGAAGCATAATACTGTCAGAGTACTTCTAGGTACCATTTCGCCGGGTTTGAGAGACATAATATTCTAGAAAATGGGCTTTCTGTAGGTATATTTTGGTTCTCAGTATCAGGAGAATGAGATAGGGCTTCCTTAAATTGGACGTTTCAGATATTTGAAAGCTCTTTTGAAAGTCCGTGACTGGTACTGCTGATGATAAATAGAAGGGAGTGGCCAATTCTAATGGGCTTTCGCTGCTTTTTGATATCTTTATCCTTTTTTTTGATGCCCTTAGGTTAAGTAAAACATCTTCGAAGTAGAATATGTCAAGAATCTTCCACTGCACGAGAAGTAGCGAGCTTCAATGAAGTTCTCAAGGAGAAAAGTGGCTTAAGTTACTTCACTTCTTGCAAAATTATCCAAAATATGGCGGAAGTCTCCATTAAAGTACATTAATTATGAGCACATTGTATAAATAAGATCCTGCTGATGGGGAAAGGAGGTCAAAGCATAGTGCCGTTCTCCACCTAAAAGCTTCACGCGGAGGCCTCTACGGAGGCCAACTGCGATGATTTCTCAAGAAAGGACGACTTGGTAGTGAATCATATAAAAGAAATGTGACTTTTGAGCAAAGGGGCTAGTTATGACATCCAAATTAGTCCATGTAACTGTTTTGTAAATAAAGAGTGCTCCATGCGCATGACTTTTGACAGAATCGTTTTTCAGATTACCATAGGTCTCAAATACTCAAGTTGAGATGCGAAGGAAGGCCTCTGAGACTGAAGCTGTTCATTCATTACTATCAAAAAAAGGTGTTGAATGATCCTGTAGGCTCAAAAATATGCGCCACCTACTAAATGGTACGTTTTCGCTGGTTTATATTCGTAGGATTGCCCACAATAGACTTTATTTTCAGTTAATTCGTGAAAAATGTATCGTAAAGAGAAATATCCCTCCTGTACAAATTCCAAGAAGAGAATGATAGCATGAATTACTTGCCACGTGTACTATGATTGATTCGGCATCCAAAGTTTCCTTTAAGATGTCGAACGAAAGACTTTCGCGCGTTGATCTTCAAGTATGTCTTCTATGTAATTTAAGAATGTGGTAAGTGGACCTCATCTTTCTTCTTTAAATGGTACTAAAGATATTTTTTCATCCTCTGACTGTGATTATTTGATTTATTATTCCTGTTTGCAGTGGAAAAAGAAGCTGGTGGTGTAGTTCTCAAATATACTTCACAAGGCATAGTATACAAACTGCTATACTTAGTGTAATCAGATGTATTTAGTGCTCTCTGAAACCCGTATTTGTATGGCGCTATATATTTTCACTATATGCGGCATATCGGATGACAAATAAAGATAAAATTTTCGATTTGTATAATAATGGTACCAATTTGTCTCTTAAGCTCATTGGTTGGTAATTAGAAGCAGTACTTGAAGATATTGGTGGTGAATATCTTTTTTTAGATTGCTAGATCTCTTCTTCTATTTCTTCAGAAAATAAATCATCAGACGAACGCAGCATGCAAACCTGAAAAAGATGGTATGGAAGAATGGATAAACCAGACATTGATAGATCCGCTTGTGTCTATGCGGTTCCAAATGAATGTTTGAAATACATTTTTGGGCTGAAGGTCCAGACAACGCACTTGAAGTGCAGAAGAGTGTCACAAACAGAGCCTTGAGTGATTGAATAACGCGATATCACTTTCATAAAAATAATAAAAGTGATTTGTTGCAATTAAGGTAGTTTTTTTCAACTTTGTTTCAAATCACATACCCAAGAGGTGCAGAAAATGACTAAATGATAAGAGTGCAGCGAAAGCAATGTTTCTTGGATATTCAACTGGAGCAAAAGCCTAAAAATATGGAATGAGGAACTTAATCTCATTTTTATTCAGTAATTATGAACAATTTTAAGCCATTGGATACCGGCGTTGTTGATGGGACTAAATATGAAATTAATGTCTCAAATATCCAGTAAAATGGGAACTTTTAGTCATCATGGGGCCAAACGTATGAGTTGAAGGCGGCCACATACGGGATATACCTCCAACGTCATCCCACTATGCCTAGTATAGCTTTCTACTTGTATGCCTACATCACTGCAAGATCTCATCTTTCCAAGTATGACTTCGGGAAACACGCATATGGTCCGGATTTAGGGACTTTGGAATTTGCGGCCTTTGATTGGGCTATAATCATTAGTACTGGGAGGTCCTACGTCGTAATGAGTATGAATCCACTGGCCACGCTGTTAAAAGTGGGGTCGGTGTGCATGAATGGCGAGCTAGTTTGGTGTACGGCCAGCGAGTGCATGCGTGGTGATTAGACTGCTCACAGTGACTTAAAAAATGGGGAATGTCGGCCAAAAATCCGTTCCACGCACGCAGAAGTTAGACAAAGTGGACAGGTGACAGGCACAAATCATGAGGCCGACGTGTACGACGATTCAGCGTCGAAACACTTATTCATTGGTAAAATGGACTGCTGACGTCAGCGAGATGGGGTTTGACGGCAACAGAATGGTGCAAGGAAGATGAATGTGGCGGTAGAGGGTGCAAGACTGTGATCCGCGAGCTTTGAACGTATCAATGGGGTGCAATGATTGGGGCGAGTTTTGTTAGGTCTCTAATCGGGGTGGAGTGATTGGATTTTTCTCGAGGCTTGCGATCGTGCAGGAAGAGCGATGTTTCTGACTCGACAGAATAAGATCCATTTAGTTTGTGCTGATTCTATACGTAATAGTGGGAGGCAGTGTTAGTTCGAAGTATTTTAAATTGTAGGATTTCGATTCGAATCGATTAAACCTCACAAGAACGGCAGTATGTGACTTCAAAGTGATTAACTAGGAAAACTAGAACGATTTTTGATTAACTTCACGGTCTAAAAGCAGCCTATCAGAAACGTTGATATAAATAATGTGCCTCCAGAGTCTTTCTTAGATCCAGATCATAACAGTCACGGAAACAAATATGTCTCTATTGACGAAGCTCTTCACCGTTTAGGACATTAAAGCCACCGACAAAGTCAATGGTTGAAGTTGCTCACTGTAAATAGGTTATTCAGCTCATTAAGTAACAAAGCTATGATTGGAACCTCTTTCAGAGGAGAATTGAGTGCAACGTGGTCACATTTATAGCAGAAATATGCTGACAGAAAGCTGAATATTCAGCGCAAGAACTGGACTTGGGCCTTTGTTCCACGATCTCAAGCTTGTAGAATCCTCAAATCTTGCTGAGTCTATAATTTTAAAGATAATATATTCTATGAGGGCCACATTACTCAACATAGAAACGAGCAGCCTCTTGTAAGAGGCTTACAAAAAGTTGGAGGACTTCATTGTTAAAATAACTTTTTCTAGTAAACAAATTCTCTAAAGTTGTAGCTTAGCTTGCCACGTTTGCGTTTTTTGACGTAAATATTCACTAAATTGTATTTTGCGTAAGTTTTCAATGTACATATTGAGAGGACATTTATAATTAACTAACTATAGGATATATGGATCACTGCACACAAAACCATGCCTGCAAACTCCTAAAGACTATTTTTAGCCTTAAAAAACCGAGTTGAGAGGGGGATATAATTATTACACAACTACTTGACAAACCATAATAGTTTTAAGGTTACCAAGAGTAATGCGTATCTGTAAAAACATATGTCGAATGACATATTCTTGCTATCGCCCTTTATTTTAGTAAACTGGACCTCCCAGATAGTTATGTATCTGTTAGAGTAGTTACTCTGTCGGTGCCACTTGTGATAAATAACATAGTGACTTAGATGTGTTGCTGTATTCTACTGTTCAAAATACATCTTGATCATTAGTTTCACATACTGTACAAATAAGAAGTTTTGACTTGATATTTTGTACAGAAGTTCAAAAATTTCAGATCGGCTCAAACATGTTTCAGAGTTAGCCTCTTTTTGTAGTCTATATGGCTTCCGAAAACTTCCTTTCATTGTTTGTAATCACATTTCTACTCTCCTCGAGGATTTAACACGCACTGATCACGCACAGACTTCGATTTGAGCAAATTAGACCTCCTCCCTCACGTCTACTTAATCTCACTCTCGGTCCTTCACTTTCTCTAGCTTTTTGTGTTCGTCTTCCTTCTCTTCCTTTCGTTGATTTAATCTCCCAATCTCTTTTTCGTTCTGTCTATCAGTTCATGAGCCCAGAACGTTTAGAATGGTCACCAACTTATCAGAAATGCTCACTTACAGGGAAAGGGAAACATACTTCGCGTAGGCTACGCTATACTTAGTGCGTAAATGGGAAAAAAAAGAGAAAAAGCTATTATTGGTTTAGCGTGACTTCTCTATCGTCTCCACATTATCTGGCCTGTGTAAATAACTTCATCTGTGTACTACTTACCACGATGTTTTCTGCGGTCCATTATCGTTATACATTTCACGATCCCATGGTTTTTAAGTTGCCACCTGGACACGGATGAATACACTTGTAGCGTGAAAATGCGGGGTTGCACCCTACTTTTATGTGTACACCTATTATACATGTAAACTGGGCTAAGTTGGAAGTTGCCTGGGACGAAAGCCCAATTTCGGCCAACTCAAAATCACAGCGCATTTGCCATTTTTCAAACCAGTTGGTATTCTGCCCTCTGATTGGCTGCTAGATACGCCTCCATACCAATCATATCACTAGAAGTGACGATATCTGACCTGATCATCGTGGAGCATTCTGACACTTGGCATGTTATGGTTGGTTGATGGTTTGTCTCTCTTCTAGGCTCAAAATACTGTACCCAGCATGTCATACGTGTACTGTCTCCTATGTGGCATACGTGTACTGTCTCCTCTCTGTCGCACGTGTACATTATTATAGGTGTCGTACGTGTACAAGTAAACAGTGGTTTCTATATTTATCCTATAGTTGCCTGGACTGGCTGCATACGGCTTACACTATACTCATTATACTGGCTGCGTACAAATCACTCCTGCACAAGTATGCAGCCGAAGTATGTTGATGCAGCCACGTTGCTTCTACAGTATTGCACGTATAGCACGTAAGGCTTAATTCACGTTGAATGGCCTGTATGAGATTTACGTACTGTTACGTAACAAAGTGAGACAAGCCCGCCGAAAATTGTTTTCTACTATCATGATATTTCAAGTTCCCGCCTTTGAGTTCTGTTACAGGGCGAGAGATTACAGTTGCATAGGCGGGGTACGTAAGGCATAATTCACGGGTTGACTGTTTTATTATATGTTTACGTAACAGAACGTGCATAGCTAGCATGCACGTAATGATACTCACGTGTTGAATATTGGTAATTATGAATTTCCCGCGCATGCAAATGAGGTATTCTGAGGCACCTTGGCTTGGGTAGGCTATAGGATCAACAAAGATAGTACTGCAAATGCAGATTTTGCTACTTCATTTTGCTTTCACAAAGCCGAAGTGAGCACCGGCAAACAGTATATAGTTGTAGTCTAATAGCTCATCCAAGTAAAGAAGAGGTACGGACTTGCCTTTGATTTTAATAACAACCTCACTCTTGCCATTCCATCTCCTTTCTTTTTCGTTTCTCCATTAACACTCTTTGCCTGCTTCCCTTTTCATTCTCTCTCGTCATCCCTCATCATCCCCTGTTCCTTTTCTCAGTGAGATCCCTCGCCAAGACCACTAGCAACCAGCTAAACGTGTTCTTAGATATATCAAAGGAACGCTCTTAATAGGTGAAGTTCTAGATGTAAATCCCCCAGTGATAACTTTATGGCATCAGTAGAATGGGTGTCCGCTGCAGGATCCGACTATACTGAGCTAAGTGCTAACCGAGTGGTCCACGTCGGCCACGTGCAGCCAGTGCAAACTCTAGAGGGATTTGTTGATATATATATGTTGTGGTCCGCTCAGTGGCACAAGAGAGCCAGCGCATGTGGCTCAGTGGTTTACGTTTTTGAACAGGTTATGGGCCCAGTTGACGTTGCCGCAGTGGTAGCGGGCTCGAACCCCGCTGGGTGCACTGAGTTGGATATTTGTTATGAGCGTTACTGTAATGCTCTGTGTAAGCCCTGAACCCCTCGACAAGCACCTTGTGGTAGTGCTTCTGAGCGAGGGGGGCTGTTGATATATATATGTTGTGGTCCGCTCAGTGGCACAACAGAGCCAGCGCATGTGGTTCAGTGGCTAGCATTTTTCAACAGGATTAAGCGATGCAGACTGGGTTGTTTGCTTGGACTCGAGAAAGTCCACCGGTGGATTTGTGTTCAAACTGTGTGGGGGAGATATTAGTTGGTAGTCCAGGAAAAAAACGTTTGTTACAAAATCTACATGGGAAGCGGAGTATATTGCACTGTGTGAGGCTTGCAAAGAGGCAGCTTGGCTCAGGTGCCTTCTTGCAGACGCATTGGGAAAGTAGAAAGACAGCACCGTTACAATCGGGTGTGATAATGCCGGTACAGTAGCGTTTGCAGGTAACGAAGGAGTGAACAGGCGAAATAACCACATTGTCATATCATATCACTTTGTACGATATGTTGTGACTCGAAACAGTTTTTCACTGTTCACGTACCGTTTACAGATATGCCCGCAGATATACTCATCAAGCCTCTTGGTCGGATTCTATTCATAAAGTGCATCAAATCTCTAGGACTCGGAGAGCTGCGCGATGCTTAGGTCATGTAATCGAGGAGGAGTGTTGTTAATTTGGCGAGACGATCACATGACCTTCACATCGGTGCCAAGCCTCATAAGGGGCATAAGGTGTCTCCCACTTGTATTCGTGTACATGTGGGGACTGAAGTCTTACCCTAGGGCGTTTTGGTAAAAATCCAAATTTTCCGGGGACAGAAGGCCTATTTTGAGGGATCAGCGATTTATGCAAATTTTGCATAAATTTTGACAAGTGGAACTTGGTCCATCGTTCCCTAGACTATAGAATACTTCCTGCGACCTTATTTGCTGGTAGATCAGGTACTTTAATTCTATTGGCTAGCAGGTTACACGTGTAATAACTGTAGCGGTGTTAGGGTTGATTATGGGCTATTTTAGAGGACAGAATGTTGTTTTCGGGGTGATTATACGTATGGTACGGTACTGTAAGTGGGTGAGGAGTCTACTGTACTGTATTTTACGCGAGATATGCTGAGATGTGGTATGTATAGGTCTTCGTGGTGGCAGTTGTGTATGTGATGTACACGTGGTACAGCTAAGAGTAGAAACCTTTGATGGAATGGTGTACACATACTGTACTACTGCCACATGAGGAACTGTACTTCGTACTGTACATTGTACTGTACCTATTACTGTATTACTTACTGCACTTGAGTTCGTACAGAAGGAGTCTGTTATGGCAATCCTTTCATGACTCCTAGAATGAGGTATTTGATTTTATATTGTGTATGAGGTTTCTAGTTATGATTAGGGATTGTCCGACTGCATCCAAAATCCGTTACATAATTTTATAATGCGTATGAGGTTTCTAATCATGATTACGGATTGTCCGACTGCATCCAAAAATCAGTTACATGATTCTATAATGCGTATGAGGATTCTAGTCATGATTAAGGATTGTCCGACTGCATCCAAAAATCAGTTACATGATTCTATAATGAGTATGAGGTTTCTAGTTATGATTAGGGATTGTCCGACTGCATCCAAAATCAGTTACATGACTTTATAATGAGTATGAGGTTTCTAGTTATGATTAAGGATTATCCGACTGCATCCCAAATCAGTTGTGTGATTCCATCATACGTATGACGTTTCTACCTATGATCATGTTTTGTCCGACTGCATCCAAAAAAAGTTATGTGAATCTATTATACGTATGACGGATTGAGTCTGTTCTTTTGGTACAACGGAATTCGGTTCCCATGAGTTTGCAAAAATAAGGCACTGTATTGATGTGTCTGTAAAAATTTGACAATTTTGGAAGCAGTTCAAAAAATGCCCCCAATGAATTTTATTACCGGGCCAATATTTTTGAATCCGCTTAAATGACTCAGTTTGGGGGATTTTGTTAATGGGCGCAGTGGGTTGGTGAGTAGTTGTAGGTTGTACTTAAGGTCAGAATTTTAGAGTACCAAGGAAATTATCGGCAGCTAAGCCCACAACTTCACCCATCCAGCAAAGTACCTCAACCTTTCCGATTCCTATTAGGTTATGGGCCCAGTTCAACGCCGTCTCTATCTCTGAATCCCGTAAGTCGCCCTGTGTTGTTGCGTTGTTTCATTTTGTCTTTTTCAGTCTCTTGATTATGTCTACTCGTTCTGGTAAGCTACTTGAATAATGATACTACAAGGGACTATCGGTCCCCGGCTGTGGATCTTCGAACACAACATTAGCACCTCCAAGTTGTTGGTGTTGGAACATGGTCGAGTGCCCGGCAGTTATTGATGTATGTGTTGATGACACTGCAGTCTGATGTCTCATATTGGATCTGATCCGGCTGCACCAAATTTATGGCATGCGATTTGACTTGATCAGGTGTGATGCGTGTGGGTTGAATGTGATTTGATTTGGTTTTAATTTCGATTATGTGTGATTCAATTTAGTACTGTAATGCAGATTTGAACTACACAAGGTGTGATGATTTTTTGAAATTAGTTTGGTCAAGATTACAGTATGTAATGTAATAAGTTTACAGTGATGTGATGATCGACCGCCGCCCGACGAAAGCCGGCAGACGACAATTTTTGGACGTCGTTTGCCTATATAAGCAGGCACCCCAGCCCCCTATTTGCGTCCTGGGAAAAAATACCGAACTTTACTCAATAAATTCAACCAACTCAACTACAATTTACATTAACACTGTTGGTACAATTACAGCTTATTGACAATGTATGCAGGGACAGCTACTGTACTTTACTGTACTTTACTGTTCAACCTAGATCTTGACCGTTACGTTTATGCACTGTACTATGCTGTGAGCTTGAGCTAACCTCTTTCAGATCAGCTCAGATAGGTTTAGGGTTATTTTTCACCATCGTCTACATGGCTTCTGGAAACTTCTACAGGTCGTGCCAGAGCACCAGCCGACTCGACCTAAAGACTATATAAGCCATGGTATCAGTCCTCTCTTGGTCGAAGTAAAGTCTCTCAACTCTTCTCCTTGGTCGCTCACTCTCTCTCTTCTCTTGCTTTCTCTCTCTGCACACGTTCCCTCTCCCTCCTCTCGCTCTCTCTCGTCCGCTCGCGCTCCCTCCCCTCTCCTTGTCCAACAGGTTATGGGCCCAAGACACTAGCGCTGCTCACGATTCCATCTCGCTTGCTCGCGCACCTTGGACGATACACTACACTCCGTGTTAGGACAGACTGAATAACCTCGCGGAGGCTAGGGAAGAAAGAAGAAAAGAAAAAAGCCCGTAAGGTTTGACTTCACTCTTTTGACGTTTCTGCATTATCTACTGACCTCTTGTCTTGTGGCCTGCTTAGCTCCCATCGTCCCTGCACTACCTACTCCTGTTGGTTTTGCAGCCCGTCGCCGCTTTTCATCCCCACACCACAGATCCCGGTACATGTTGCGGCCCGTCTTGCTCTCGTTGCATCTTATCTCATCCCCGTGTTACATACCCCGGTTTCTCTCACGGCCCGTGCCTAGTTGCAACAGTAAGTTCAAACCATCTTGCGCTTTCTCCAATCATTCAGAACTATTGCCTCAGCCTCCGCCTAACCTCACAAATTTCTGTTACCAGTGGTCATCTCAGTCTCCATATTTCGTCGCGGCATCAAAATCCCTCCGGACGATCCCGTCATTCGCCGCCTTACCTTCGACGAATTCTCCGTCAAGCCTCCTGCTCGTCCGAAGTGCCGTTTCATCGACGATTCTGGTATTGAATCAGACGGCGAAGGTAACGACATTCCTTCCACCGCGAGTGCTCTAGAGGTTGTTTACGTCGAGGTCGTCTCTAAGCCTCCTTCACCGAAAAAGAAGGACTCTTTCTTGAACCATATTCTTTCCCTTGCCAACCGTCCGAAACTGCCTGCTCGCCCGAAATCTCTCCGAAAGAATTCAAAGCCAGCAAACCCTCGCTCTAAGCCGCTTACTGCCTCATCGGGCAGGGTATCAAAGCCAAGCAGGAAACCAAACGGAGGAAAATCGATGAAGAAGAAAGATCTGAAACCTCCGACATCTGGACCGATTCAGGTGGTGTCCTTCATCTCCCCTTCTCCTACTTCAACGTCTCTAGCTCCAGCCGCTCCCCTACAGTCTCTACTTTCTCCTGCTGCTCCCTCTGTTGCACTTGTTCCTTCATCTCCAAGGGATCCGACTCCTCTTCCTGCCGAACCTCTCTCTCCTGCTCCGCTCGTTCCCCGATCTCCAACTCCTGTTCCTCCTATCTCCAAGGTCAAGTCTTCCCTACTGGTTTGTGATCTTTGCCAACTCAACCTCTCAGGTCCAAAGCAGCTCGAGCAGCACAGAGGTGGAAAGAAGTGTCGGAACAGAGTCGAGTGGAGATCAGCCATCACTCCGTGTGTTTGCTGCAAACGCCTCTTCCAGACGAGACACGATCGCAACAGGCACATCAATCGTAGAAATAAGTAAATCTGTTCTCGATTTCCTTTGCTCTTTCTATCTATAGGCAAAGTTTTCTCTCACTCTACTACATTTCTCCATGGACTTCTCAGGACTTCGTCTCGACAGTCTCGAGAAACTCCGTGATAAAAACTTCCACATCTGGAAGTCGAGAATTCAACTATTGCTCTCACTGAAGGAAGTTGACGACCACCTTACTGAAGACCCTCTGGAATCCTCGTCACCCACATACTCCGCATGGAAGAAGGCGGACTGAAAGGCTAGGGCTATCATCGGACTGACTCTATCTGATACCCATCTCGAGCAAGTTCAGCATGCCAATACCGCCAAGGTCATGTGGTCCCTTATATGTGATATCTTTGAGAAGCATACTCTTCTCAATAAATTGGCTGCCAGGCGCCGATTCTATACCACCAAGATGAACCCAAACGAGAAATTGCCCTCGTTCGCCGCTCGTATCCTCCAGCTCGCTGCCACTCTTCAGTCGATGTCCGTGTTAAAAACGTTAACGACTGAGCCACATGCGCTGGCTCAGTGTGCCACTGAGCGGACCACAACATATATATATCGACACCCCCCCTCGCTCAGAGGCACTACCAGAAGGTGCTTGTCGAAGGGTTCAGGGCTTACACAGAGCATTACAGTAACGCTCATAACACATATCCAACTCAGTGCACCTAGCGGTGTTCGAACCCGCAACCACAGCGGCAACGTCAACTGGGCCCATAACCTCTTAAAAACGTTAACCACTGAGCCACATGCGCTGGCTGTCTTGTGCCACTGAGCGGACCACAATATATATATATCGACAGTCCGTCCATATCGAGAACAGCGAAATGGCCATGGCGCTACTTAACGGTCTGCCAGATCGCTTTCTTACTCTCATCTCGGCCCTTGATGCTGCTCATCTCGATGACGACAAAATCTGCTTCGAGTTCATTCAAAGCAGATGCCATCAAGAGGAGCAGCGCCATGCCCAACGAGATCAAGACGCCTTGAGGGCATCGGAATCCGCGGCTCTTCTTGGAAAGCAACGGCCCAAGTTCAAGCGAGATCCTTCAGCTGAGGTGTGCATACACTGTGGAAAGCATCGTGACAGCAGTCGCTGCTTCAAAAAGTACCCACACCTTGCCCCTGTTGGCCACCCAGCTCGGGCCCACTTGAACAAGGGCCGAGATAGGGAAAAAGGTCTTGCAGCTTCCCAAGCTCCCCTTGAGAAAGAAGAAGACAGAGACCTCGTCTGCATGGTATCTATGCCCATTCATCGCGTCGCTAATTGCAAGGCTGCAACTCTGCAATGTGAGAACGAGATCGTTGTAAGAAATGTTACCACCAATCACTCGGATGATGGAAATAATTGTCACATTGAAGCAAATCTCTTGAACCAAGCCAATATGGCCCTACAAACCATTGATACTTCTTTATTCCTTGCCAATGAATGGGTTATCGACTCTGGCTGTACCTCCCACGTCACACACGATCGCTCTGCCTTTGTTTCATACCATGAGTTCTCGGCTAACTCCACTCTGGATCTGGGAGCAGATTCTACAGCGTCTATCAAGGGAACAGGTGACGTAGTACTGACTCTCCGCTACAAAAAGGATATTGTTTAATGCCTACTAAAGAACGTACTTCATGTTCCTACGCTTAGATACAAGCTGCTCTCGGTATCCGAAATGGCAAATCGCGGCATTAACTCCCAATTCAATCGCAACGCTGTTCTTCTTACAGACAACACCAATGGATCTCTAGTGGCCACCGGCACTCTTTTCAAAGGCCTCTACATTCTAGATACCTGACAAAGTCCAGCAAAGGCGAATGACTCGGAAGTTTCCTAAATTACCTCTCTACAGACATGGCACGAGCGACTGGCTCACATTAATACCGCTGAGATCAAGTCAATGTTCAGTCATGGAGCTGTCAGAGGTGTTAAATACGACAGCTCTGGGACCCCAGACTCTGGTGTGGGATGCATCCTTGGAAAATCTCACCGTGCACCAATCCCAAAGTCAAGAAAAGGGCGCTCTACGAAACCCCTCCAACTGGTTCACTCAGATGTTTTAGGGCCTGTGGAGATTCCATCTCTCGGTGGGGCGCGGTGCTTCGTGTCTTTCATTTATTACTATTCCAAATGGACAGAAGCCTATCCTATCACTCACAAATCTAAGGTTTGGGGCTGCTTCAAGAAGTACAAGGCCTTCGTAGAAAAACACACCAGCCAGTCTCTAGAAGCTCTTGACGTCCTCGAGTTCCATGACACCGAAATCCCGTTCGAGAACGATAAGCATCCATTAAAGGCTTTACGGTCGTACTACGGAGGAAAGTATCTATCTACAGCAATCAAGAAATTCCTGGAGGCACAAGGTATTGAACATCAGCTTACAGTGGCTCATACTCCTCAGCAAAATGGAACAGCTGAACGAATGAGCCGAACCACTCTCAATCTGGTCCGATCAATGCTGCATCTCTGCAATGTGAGAACGAGATCTTTGTAAGAAATGTTACAACCAATCACTCGGATGATAGAAATAATTGTCACATTGAAGCAAATCCCTTGAACCAAGCCAATGCGGCCCTACAAACCATTGGTACTTCTTTATTCCTTTCCAATGAATAAGTTATCGACTCGGGCTGTAGCTCCCACGTCACACACGATCGCTCTGCACGGTGGTTCAGCTCCCTCTTCATCCATGCAATAGCCTCCACGTTGTTTCCTGCAAGCAGCAAGTCATCAACATACAGGAGGATAATCATGATTGAGTCGGAGGTTGGGTCAAATTTTACATAGACACAGGGATCATTAGTGCTACTTTTGAACTTGAGCCCATCAACAAGAAAATCATCGATTTTCTGGTGCCACCGCCTATGTGCCTGTTTCAAACCATACAAGGCGTTCAGAAACTTGCAGACATGATTCGGTTTCGAGGTGTCTTTAAACCCATCAGGCTGCTCCATGTACACGTCCTCTTCCACATCACCGTTCAGAAATGCCGTCTTTACGTCCATTTGATGCAGCTCCAGATCCTGATGCGCGACGAGTGCCAAAAGCACCCGAATTGACGTGAACTTCACGACAGGGGCGTACGTTTCATTATAATCTACCCCTTTCACTTGTTGGAATCCACGAGCGACAAGACGCGCCTTCGATTTTCGAGAAAAGCCACCGTTGGAGTCCTGGGCATCTTTTATTGCAAACACCCATTTTGGAGTCAGAATATTTGAGGCCTCCAAACGTGGGACTAACTTCCATGTTTGGTTCCGAATGATCGAGTCTCGCTCGGACTCGATGGCAGACTTCCAAAAGTCTGCGTCCGGGCCTGTCGCCGCGTGTCGGTACGAGATGTTGACAACATTTGTGACGAGAGCCGTGTCATTAGGTGTCAAGGATATATTGGACCTCCACCAAGCATTTGGGGCCCTTCGAATCCTTTCAGATCTCCGTGGAGCTACATTCACATCACGGGGCTCAGGGATTCCGTTATCTATACCAACGTTTTCAGCGACCGTCGGGTCGTTTCCAGCATTAGCCTGGTCATCGCTTTGTCCCTGAATATCTTATCGCGAAGCTGTAGCCATCTCGGCTGTGTCCAGTGTAGGAAGCGGAACTTGATCATCTTGTTCAACGCTGAGACCTATAAGTGTTGAAAAAGTGATAGAATGCATGCGATCTCATGGTTTTTAGTTGCCACCTGGACACGTGTACACCTGTAGCATGAAATGCGAGTTGCACCCTTCTTCTGTGTGCACACCTATGACACATGTAAAATGGGCCAAACCGAAAGTTGCCTGGGACGAAAGCCCATTTTCGGGCAACTCAAAATCACAGCGCATTTTGCCATTTTTCAAAGCACTTGGTATTCTGCCCTCTGATTGGCTGCGAGATACGCCTCCATACCACTCACATCGCTACAAGTGGCGATATCTGAGCTGATCATTGTGGAGCATTCTGACACTTGGCATGTTATGGTTGGTTGAAGGTTTGTCTCTCTTCTAGGCTCAAAATACTGTACACAGTGTGGCATACGTGTACTGTATCCTAGGTGGCATACGTGTACTGTCTCCTCTCTGTCGTACGTGTACATTATTATAGGTGTCGTACGTGTACAAGTAAACAGTGGTTTCTATATTTATCCTATAGTTGCCTGGACTGGCTGCATACGGCTTACACTATAGTCATTATACTGGCTGCGTACAAATCACTCTTGCACAAGTATGCAGCCAAAGTATGTTGATGCAGCCACGTTGCTTCTACAGTATTGCACGTATGGCACGTAAGGCTTAATTCAGGTTGAATGGCCTGCATGAGATTTACGTACTGTTACGTAGCAAAGTGAGACAAGCCCGCCGAAAATTGTTTTCTACTATCATGATATTTCAAGTTCCCGCCTTTGAGTTCTGTTACAGGGCGAGAGATTACAGTTGCATAGGCGGAGTACGTAAGGCATAATTCACGGGTTGACTGTTTTATTATATGTTTACGTAACAGAACGTGCATGGCTAGCATGAACGTAATGTTACACATGTTTTGAATATTGGTAATTATGAATTTCCCGCGCATGCAAATGAGGGATTCTGAGGCATCTTGGCTTGGGTAGGCTATAGGATCAACAAAGATAGTACTGCAAATGTAGATTTTGCTGCTTTCATTTTTGCTTTCACAAAGCCGAAGTGAGTACCGGCAAACAGTATATAGTTGTAGTCTAATAGCTCATCCAAGTAAAGAAGAGGTACGGACTTGCCTTTGAATTCAACACCAACCTCACCCTTGCCGTTCTATCTCCTTTCTGTTTCCTTTCTCCTCCTGCACTCCTTCCCTACATTCCTTTTCATTCTCTCTCCTCATCCCTCACCATCCCCTGTTTCTTCTATCATGAAGCTGCAGAGAATTCGGTATAACTCGTGAAAACACTCCTATTGTATTTCATATGGGAAGTACATGCCGAATCCGCGTACTAGGAGGAAGCTCCGGTCGAAATTCCGGCCTGTTTAATTCGTGACATTAGGGAAACAATTTACCTCTCGTCTATGCTGTCCTCACTATCAGCTGGAGGATGCGAATAAGTCGAATCAAATACATTTGCACCTACGAACGCCTGCTGATCTCCTCTCGGGCGATTCTCCTCGTTCCGATGACTATTAGATCCTCTGCCACTACGAGACCCTGGTGGACGATAGCCCCTCGGCGCTTCCGGGCGCTTACCGTTCACTTCTTTGCCCAGCATCTGTCAACCGTATGACCGGAATGACCGCAGTTCGTACAGTGCAGCTGTCTAGCATTACCTCCGTAGTCATTCGGACGGGCACTGGATATGAGCGCCGCATTCGATTTTGTACCTTTTGACTCTCTCATTTGAGCACGCTCCTCTTCCTGCAACAACCGGCTCTTCACAAATTCCAAAGTAAACACCGTGTCCTCATTTCTGAGCGCATCCAAGGCAACGATGAGATTGTCGAACCGAGGTTGCAATCCATTAAGCACAGCCATGGCTATCTCTTTGTCATCAATAGTCACATCCATGGATTTCAGGGTCGCTGCTAGTTGCGTCACAACGTTAACATACTGCAAAACTCTCTCGTTACCGTCCATAGCCGCGGTGTAAAACCGGCGTCGAGCCGCAAGCTTATTGAGGAGTGTGTGCCTCTCAGACGTGTTGAGAATAATAGTCCACATCTCCTTTGCAGTTGCCGCAGCGCGCACTTGCTCAAGGTGATCATCAGAAAGGGACAGACCGATGAGCGCCCGTGCTTTGCGGTCGGCCCGAGTCCATGATTTGAAAGGCCCGTCATCGGATTCTTCGGGCGGGTCATCCACAATATAGTCATCAAGCTCCCGGAGGGCGAGAAGAAGCTGCACCTTCTGCTTCCAAACATGGAAATTATTGTTGGTGAGCTTTTCAATTCGAGCTCCGCCTCCGCGATCGTCCATGACTACGTTCTAATCCAAGACACTTTGTATCTGAAACCTCTATTACCACGTATGCAGTGAGTATGCAAAGTCCTCTGTTCAGGTATCCCAAGCCGGCGACCGATAGTCGCTTTTCACGGCAAGCCTTTCCCTATAAGAAGTTTGCAGCGTTTACTCAAAGACACGTAGTGTTTAATTTCCAACTCTTTACCTCTTTAGTTTTCCTCCTCTTTACCTCTAACCACCTCTTTATTTGTGCCTTAGGGCGCTACCCCCTGTATATCGGCCAGTGCTGGTCTTTCAACTTTGAGCGCGATCCGTGTGCCACGAGTAAGCACAGCAACTTTTACCTGTAGACGGCCAGGAATTTTCAGGCACTACCCCGAAAGGTCCCCGCAGCAAAGGGCGTCTTACCACAATCACAGTCTTTCCGTACTAGTTCAGGCGCGTTTCCTTCCGGACTGTGTTGCTTGACTTCCGTCGTACTCGTGTGAAAGCACTCAAGCCTCGTCCTTCCGTGCACAGCACGTATCTATACCTCAACAGAAGTATAGCCAGCAGGTACCAAAATACAAGTGCAGAACACTAGTACCCGGTATGCTACCAGAGTAAGGAATTAGAAGACAGTCGTTCCATCTCCGACCACGGGCGATGGTGTTTCGCGTACGTATCGATCGTTCAAGCGAGGAGCGTCTCTGTCCCGCCGGCGCGCAAAAGGGCCACTGCAACGGACCGACTCGGCTGGTACACCGTGATTCCCACCGGGAATCGGGTTCAGTCTTACGACTTCTGATAACTCGAGTTATCAACCGCGTGGGTTTGTATGGTACGGTCCGTCCAACTCGCGTTACACAAAGGCACTGTTCTCAAAAGAGTACAGCCGGTGAGAGGATCACAAAACCGATTGCCAGGACCACGATTCGGCAAGAGATTCGGACAAACTTGGGCGGACCCCCGGCACTCTGTCTTTTTCTTTTCCGTTGCCGTGAAGGCTTTCCAAGAGTTCAAAGTGTTTCATTAACCAGGCCTAGATTCCTCCTCAAACAACAAGGCCAATACTTCCAAACAATAAACTCGAGCTGATGAATTGTCGAATGACCACGACCACCACAAAAGAGACAAAAAACCAAACTAACAAACAATGACCAACGCAATGAAACCACAAAGCACTCAGGATTTCTCACACAGAGTGCTTGACAACACAAGATAGGTCTCAACAGCAGTAGAGCACAAGCAATGAATAATCTAGTCTAACACACAATAATAACCACAAAAACACTCAGGATCCACACACAGAGTGCTTGACAGCCTTAGAATTTGTTCTCACAAACGAAAGATTCCAACAACTCACAATGATAACCACAAAAACACTCAGGATCCACACACAGAGTGCTTGACAATCACCAAATGGGTCCCAACAACGACAAGAACCCAACAACAATAACCAAAAAGCAACAAGTGACAACACCAACAGCACCAAAAACACAGAGAAAGCAATTAACTCAACGTCAACGTCAACGGTTGAGGGACGGATCAAGCGGAAAGAGCGGTAGCGTGGGCTGGGCCCATAACCTGATAGAAAAAACAGGGGATGGTGAGGGATGAGGAGAGAGAATGAAAAGGAGTGTAGGGAAGGAGTGCAGGAGGAGAAAGGAAACAGAAAGGAGATAGAACGGCAAGGGTGAGGTTGGTGTTGAATTCAAAGGCAAGTCCGTACCTCTTCTTTACTTGGATGAGCTATTAGAATACAACTATATACTGTTTGCCGGTACTCACTTCGGCTTTGTGAAAGCAAAAATGAAAGCAGCAAAATCTACATTTGCAGTACTATCTTTGTTGATCCTATAGCCTACCCAAGCCAAGATGCCTCAGAATCCCTCATTTGCATGCGCGGGAAATTCATAATTACCAATATTCAAAACATGTGTAACATTACGTTCATGCTAGCCATGCACGTTCTGTTACGTAAACATATAATAAAACAGTCAACCCGTGAATTATGCCTTACGTACCCCGCCTATGCAACTGTAATCTCTCGCCCTGTAACAGAACTCAAAGGCGGGAACTTGAAATATCATGATAGTAGAAAACAATTTTCGGCGGGCTTGTCTCACTTTGCTACGTAACAGTACGTAAATCTCATGCAGGCCATTCAACCTGAATTAAGCCTTACGTGCCATACGTGCAATACTGTAGAAGCAACGTGGCTGCATCAACATACTTTGGCTGCATACTTGTGCAAGAGTGATTTGTACGCAGCCAGTATAATGACTATAGTGTAAGCCGTATGCAGCCAGTCCAGGCAACTATAGGATAAATATAGAAACCACTGTTTACTTGTACACGTACGACACCTATAATAATGTACACGTACGACAGAGAGGAGACAGTACACGTATGCCACCTAGGATACAGTACACGTATGCCACACTGTGTACAGTATTTTGAGCCTAGAAGAGAGACAAACCTTCAACCAACCATAACATGCCAAGTGTCAGAATGCTCCACAATGATCAGCTCAGATATCGCCACTTGTAGCGATGTGAGTGGTATGGAGGCGTATCTCGCAGCCAATCAGAGGGCAGAATACCAAGTGCTTTGAAAAATGGCAAAATGCGCTGTGATTTTGAGTTGCCCGAAAATGGGCTTTCGTCCCAGGCAACTTTCGGTTTGGCCCATTTTACATGTGTCATAGGTGTGCACACAGAAGAAGGGTGCAACTCGCATTTCATGCTACAGGTGTACACGTGTCCAGGTGGCAACTAAAAACCATGAGATCGCATGCATTCTATCACTTTTTCAACACTTATAGGTCTCAGCGTTGAACAAGATGATCAAGTTCCGCTTCCTACACTGGACACAGCCGAGATGGCTACAGCTTCGCGATAAGATATTCAGGGACAAAGCGATGACCAGGCTAATGCTGGAAACGACCCCGACGGTCGCTGAAAACGTTGGTATAGATAACGGAATCCCTGAGCCCCCTGATGTGAATGTAGCTCCACGGAGATCTGAAAGGATTCGAAGGGCCCCAAATGCTTGGTGGAGGTCCAATATATCCTTGACACCTAATGACACGGCTCTCGTCACAAATGTTATCAACATCTCGTACCGACACGCGGCGACAGGTCCGGACGCAGACTTTTGGAAGTCCGCTATCGAGTCCGAGCGAGACTCGATCATTCGGAACCAAACATGGAAGTTAGTCCCACGTTTGGAGGCCTCAAATATTCTGACTCCAAAATGGGTGTTTGCAATAAAAGATGCCCAGGACTCCAACGGTGGCTTTTCTCGAAAATCGAAGGCGCGTCTTGTCGCTCGTGGATTCCAACAAGTGAAAGGGGTAGATTATAATGAAACGTACGCCCCTGTCGTGAAGCGTACGTCAATTTGGGTGCTTTTGGCACTCGTCGCGCATCAGGATCTGGAGCTGCATCAAATGGGCGCTAAGACGGCATTTCTGAACGGTGATGTGGAAGAGGACGTGTACATTGAGCAGCCCGATGGGTTTAAAGACACCTCGAAACCGTCCGCTCGCGCTCTCTCCCCTCTCCTTATCCATCAGGTTATGGGGCCCAGGACACTAGCGCTGCTCACGAATCCATCTCGATCGCTCGCTCACGCCGGACGCTACCCTACTTTCTGTGTAGGGACACTTTGAAAAACTTCGCGGAGGCTACCCTACACTCCGTGTTGATAACAAAGAAAAAAAAAATAGACCACAAGGTTTGACCGCACTCTCTTGATGTCTCTGCATTATCTACTGACCTCCTGTCTTGTGGCCTGCTCAGCGTTCGTCGTCCCTGCTCTACCTACTCCTGTTGGTTTTGCAGCCCGTCGCCGCTCTTCATCCCCACACCACAGATTCCAGTACATCTTGCGGCCCGTCTTGCTCTCGTTGCTTCTTGTCTCGCCCCTGTGTTACATACCCCGGTTTTTCTCACGGCCCGTGCCTAGTCGCAACAGTAAGTCGAAACCATTCTGTGCTCTTCTCCTACCATCCCGAAGCATTGCCTTATCCTCCGTCTAACCTCACAAATTTCTGTTACCAGTGGTCATCTCACTCTCCATATTTCGTCGCGACATCGACATCCCTCCGGACGATCCCGTGATTCGCCGCCTTACCTTCGATGAATCCTCCGCCAAGCCTCCTGCCCGTCCGAAGTGCTGTTTCATCGACGATTCCGCTATTGAGTCGGACGGCGAAGGTAACGAAATTCCTTCCACCTCGACTACTCCAGAGGATGTTCAGGTCGAAGTCGTCTCCAAGCCTCCTCTTCCGGAGAAGGACTCCTTGTTAAACTATATCCTTTCCCTTGCCAACCGTCCTGAACTGCCTGCTCGTCCGAAATCTCTACCCCCTAAACCTCTACGAAAGAAGTCAAAGCCAACGAACCATCGCTCCAAGCCGCTTCCTGCCTCATCGAGCAGAGTATCGAAGCCAAGCATGAAATCAAAGGGAGGAGAGCCGAAGAAGAAACCCAGACGTATTCAAGTGGTTTCTCTCAACTCCCCTTCTCCAACTTCGACGTCTCCAGCTCCAGCTGCTTCCATTCATTCTCTACTGTCTCCTGCCGCCCCTTCTGTTGCATTTATCCCCTCATCTCCAAGGGTGCCGACTCCTCTTTCAGACGAACCTCTCTCTCCGGCTCCATTAGTTTCCTTACCTCCAACTCCTGTTCCTCCTATCCCCAAGCCAAGTCTTCCCTCCTGGTTTGTGACCTTTGCCAACTCAACCTCTCAGGTCCAAAGCAGCTCGAGCAGCACAGAGGTGGAAAGAAGTGTCGAAACAGAGTCGTAAGGAGATCAGCCATCACTCCGTGTGTTTGCTGCAATCGCCTCTTCCAGACGAGACACGATCGCAACAGGCACATCTATCGTAGAAATAAGTAAATCTGTTATCGACCCCCTGTGCTCCTTCTATCTATAAGAACAGTTCTTTCTGTCACTCCGCTGCTTTTTCTCCATGGTGACTCTTCGTTATAAAAATAACACCGTTCAATGCCTACTAAAGAACGTACTTCACGGTCCTACGCTTAGCTACCAGCTGCTGTCGGTATTCGAAATGGCAAATCGCGGCATTAACTCTCAATTCAATCGCAACGCTGTTCTGCTAACAGACAACACCGATAAAGCTCTAGTGGCCACTGGCACTCTTGTCAAAGGCCTTTACATACTAGATACCTGTCAAAGTCCATCAAAGGCTAATAACTCGGAAGTTTCCTTGCTTACATCTCTGATGATATGGCACAAGCGACTTGCTCACATTAATACCGCTGAGATCAAGTCGATTGTCAGTCATGGAGCTGCCACAGGTGTTAAATACATCAACTCTGGGACCCCTGACTCTTGTGTGGGATTGTTGAAATGGGCTATGTGTTCACTCAGTGCACCACTTGACATGCCAGCGCATGTTACTTAGTGGTCGATGTGTTTTTCCTACATGGCAGCATCGCGGGTTCGAGCCCCGCAAGTGGTTGCATTGGTGAAAATTTGATTTGTGTGTTTTCGGCATTGCTTACTGTCCTATAGGTGATAGGAATGAGGTGTAAGAGGTCTGAGTCCTTACAGCACACTGTGGTCCCCTGAGTGAGGGGGGGTGTTGAAATGGGCTATGTGTTCACTCAGTGCACCACTTGACATGCCAGCGCATGTGGCTTAGTGGTCGATGTGTTTTTCCTACAGGGATGCATTTGATGTTAAGTTGCGATAGGGAAGGCTGGTGGGAGAGAGGATGAAGCTGCGGGCTTAGCTACCCAGAATTTACTCGGAACTCTAAAATCCTGGCCTTAAGTACAACCTACAACTACTTTCTAACTCACTGCGTCCACTAACAGAATCCCACAAACTGAGCCATTTGAGCGGATTTCAAGATCTTGGCCCGGTGATAACAGTCATTAGGGGCAAATTTGGAACTGCTTCCAAAGTTGACAAATTTGTGTAAATAGGTTGGCCCAATACACACATCAATACAGTACCTTATTTTGCAGACTTACCGGAAACGAATTCCCTTGTGCCAAAATAACGGACTCAATCCGTCATACGTAAAATAGAATCACATAACTGATTTTTGGATGCAGTCGGTCCAATCTTCATCATAATTACGAACCTCATACATATGATGGAATCACATAACTGATTTTTGGATGCAGTCGGTCCAATCTTCATCATAATTACGAACCTCATACATATGATGGAATCACATAACTGATTTTTGGATGCAGTCGGTCCAATCTTCATCATAGTTACGAACCTCATACATATGATGGAATCACATAACTGATTTTTGGATGCAGTTGTACAAACCAATATCATAACTAGAAACCACATACGTATGATGGAATCACATAACTGATTTTTGGATGCAGTTGTACAAACCAATATCATAACTAGAAACCACATACGTATGATGGAATCACATAACTGATTTTTGGATGCAGCTGGATAAAACCCGTAATCATAACTAGAAACCTCATACATAATATAAAATCAAATACCTCTTTCTAGCAGTCATGACAATATTGCCATAATTGATTCCTACTGTACAAACTCAGGTATAGTAAGGAGTACAGTACTTGGCATATTACGATGTACAGTGCGAAGTACAGTTCCTCATTTGGCACTAGCACAGTACGTGTACAACACTGCACAAAAAGGTTTCTTCTCTTAGCTGTACCACGTGTACATCGCATACACCAATGCCAACCTGTACACGTGTATATGTCTTATTCAGCACAGCTCCCGTACACTACATTCCTCACACCCTTACAGCACATTTCCCTACGTAAAGGGACCCCCTAAACAACATTTTGACCTCTAAAATAGCTCATAAATAACCGTTATATCCCATACTGCCTTTGAACAACTAAAACCAGCCAAGGAACCTCTACAACACCTGACACGTGTACATCCTGGGCCAATAGAATTGCAGTATTGTCCCTGTCAGCGAATATGATTAAAGCAGGCAATTCTTAGCCTAGGCATTATGGGGCCAAGTTCCACTTGTCAACAATTATGCAAAATTTGCATTTTTCGTCGACCCCCTGAAAATGGCCTTTCGTCCCCCGGCAACTTTGCTTTTCGGGTAAATTTGGCATATATTTCCCTTCAGAACCACATGTGTCCACGTGTACACATATACAGCTTCCCAACCTCCGTGCGAGACGTCTAGTCAGTGCGATGGGCGTGTGATCGTCTCACGAAATCACCAACAGCATTCTTGGAAAATCTCACCGTTCACCAATCCCAAATTCAAGAAAAGGGCGGTCTACGAAACTCCTCCAACTCGTTTACTCAGATGTTTTAGGCCCTGTGGAGATTCGATCCCTTGGTGGGGTGCGGTATTTCGTGTCTTTCATTGATGACTACTCCAAATGGACAGTCGCCTATCCTATCACTTACCAATCTAAGGTTTTAGAGTGCTTCAAGAAGTACAAAGCCTTCGCAGAAAAACACACCAGCCAGTCTTTAGAAGCTCTTCACGTCCTTGAGTTCCATGACACCAAAATCACGTTCGAGAACGATCAGCTGCTGGTAAAGGCTTTACGGTTGGACAACGGAGAAGAATATCTATCTACAGCATTCAAGAACTTCCTAGAGGCACAAGGTATTCAACATCAGCTTACAGTGTCCCATACTCCTCAGCAAAATGGAACAGCTGAAAGAATGGACCGAACCCTTCTCAATCTGGTGCGATCAATGCTGCATCACAAGTCCCTTCCGAAGCACTTCTGGGCTGAAGCGCTTTCTACTGCCGTGTATGTACTAAATCGGGTTACATCCAGATCCCTGCCCGATAATAATACTCCTTATGAACTTTGGAATGGAACACCACCAGATATCTCCCATCTGCGAGTGTTCGGTGCGCAATGTTGGTACGTTATTCCTAAGAAGGAATTCAAGAAATTGGATCCCATGTCTCGTTAGGCACTAATGATAGGACACTCAACACAAAGTAAGGAATACAAGCTGTGGGACATTGCAGCTGAAAAAATGGTCGTTTCTAGGGACGTCACATTTGACGAATCTTCGAACTTCCCGCAAGATCAACACTGTTCAAGCTTTCTCGACGATCAAATGGAAGGGAGCACGAATCCAATCGGCAGCAATCGTACTTCCAAGGATTTGCTGATAGACTCTCCGTCTGGCAGCGAGCAAAATGAGGGATCTGATGATGAGTTGCGATAGGGAAGGCTGGTGGGAGAGAGGATGAAGCTGCGGGCTTAGCTACCCAGAATTTACTCGGTGCTCGAAAACTTCGACCTTAAGTACGTTCTAAAACTACTCGCTACTTCATTTCCTCCATTTACAAAATCCCATAAACCAAACCATTTGGGCAAGTTGAAAGATATTGGCCCAGCAAAAACGTTCTTTGAGTCCATTTTCGAACTGCTTCCAAAGCTGCCAAATTTGCATAAACCAAACTGGCCCACTAGACACATGAATGCAGTGCCTTATTTCCGCAGCCTGTCGGCACCGAATTTGCTTGGGCCATAATAACGTACTCAAACCCTCATACAAATCATAGAATATGGTAAATGTTCTGAGATGCAGCCGGAGGGTGTAGCCAGGCACGTAAAAGTAACTAGAACCCTCATACATATTATAGAATCAAGAATCGCTTCCATAGTGCAGCCGGAGGATGCAGCCGGGTGCAGCGAATCATAACTAGGATCCTCATACACATTATAGAATCAGGAGTCACTTCCATAATGCAGCGGAGGATGCAGCCGGGGGCAGGGAATCATAACTAGGATCCTCATACACATTATAGAATCAGGAGTCACTTCCATAATGCAGCCGGAGGATGCAGCCGGGTGCATAGAATCATAACTAGGATCCTCATACACATTATAGAATCAAGAGTCGCTCCCATAATGCAGCCGGAGGATGCAGCCGGGTGCATAGAATCATAACTAGGATCCTCATACACATTATAGAATCAAGAGTCGCTTCCATAATGCAGCCGGAGGATTTAGCCGACAGTGCAGTGGTGGAATGCAGTCGTGGATGCAGCCAGGGAGTGTAGTAGTGGAATGCAGCCGGCGGATGCAGCCTGCTATCTACTGTACGTTCAATCAACGGAGCGGTGTAATTATGACAACGATTCGCATAACCACCCCTTACTGTATGAGTTCAAGTACAGTACGAAGTACAGGACGAAGTATAGTACGAAGTACAGTACGAAGTACAGTTCCACAACTGACAATAGTACAAAACGTGGACACCACTGCACCAATAGTTTCTACGCTTTTCTGTACCACGTTTACATCGCATACACCAATGCCAACCTGTACACGTGTATATGTCTTATTCAGCACAGCTCCCGTACACTACATTCCTCACACCCTTACAGCACATTTCCCTACGTAAAGGGACCCCCTAAACAACATTTTGACCTCTAAAATAGCTCATAAATAACCGTTATATCCCATACTGCCTTTGAACAACTAAAACCAGCCAAGGAACCTCTACAACACCTGACACGTGTACATCCTGGGCCAATAGAATTGCAGTATTGTCCCTGTCAGCGAATAGGATTAAAGCAGGCAATTCTTAGCCTAGGCATTATGGGCCAAGTTCCACTTGTCAACAATTATGCAAAATTTGCATTTTTCGTCGACCCCCTGAAAATGGCCTTTCGTCCCCGGCAACTTTGCTTTTCGGGTAAATTTGGCATATATTTCCCTTCAGAACCACATGTGTCCACGTGTACACATATACAGCTTCCCAACCTCCGTGCGAGACGTCTAGTCAGTGCGATGGGCGTGTGATCGTCTCACGAAATCACCAACAGGATCACTTTCCGCTAATGAGGATGCGAACCCAGTCCAATCCAGCCCAAATACCCCTACTACTGCTCGTCGTCATTCATCCCGGATTGCGAAGAAGCCTGGCAGATGGTGGCTCTCCAGGTCGGCTGAAGATGTATCGCTCATTGCGGAAACCGCTTTTGTCTCTAATGGTATTCCAGCATCATACGAGGAAGCTACTTCTTCAGAGAACGTCGACGTTTGGATGCCTGGAATCAAAAAGCAAGAAGACTCCATACGGGAAAATGGAACGTTCGAGCTTTTCCCGCGAAAGCCAGGGATGCACGTCATTCCTTGCCGATACGTCTTCCGTGTGAAACCAGACGTTGATCTCAAAGTCCGCATAGTCGCCAAAGGATTTCGACAAGTTCCAGGTCTCGAGTATAATGAAACCTTTGCTCTTGTAGTTTCTCTCACTACCCTACGATTGTTTCTCTGCATCACAAACATTTTTGACTTTGAATGTGACCAGATGGATGTTGTGACTGCGTTTCTTAATGGGGAGTTAGAAGAGGAAATGTACATTGAAGTTCCATCCCCATTTCACGACCCAGCCAGGCCGAATCTCGTATGCCGCCTTCAAAAGGCCCTGTATGGGCTTAAACAGGCTCCAAGTCAGTGGTATGACAAGATTCATGAGCTATTAACCGCAGATCTTCATTGTATGAGTAATCCTCATGAGCCCTGCCTTTATGTCTCTCGACAGTGCTCTTCGATCTCCATAATTATTCTGTACGTAGATGACCTTCTTATTGCTGGAAACGATCGATTTACTCTGGAAAACATCAAGACTGAGTTGAAGAGTCGATTCAAATTGAAGGATCTGGGGCCTGTCAAAGAGTTTCTTGGAATCCAAGTTACTCGCAACCGATCAACAAGGACGTTACATCTCTCCCAGAAATTTTACAGTGAGAAAATACTTGAAAGATTCAAGATAGCCACCCCAAAGCCTGTTTGTATCCCTATGGTTCTTTCAAACGGGGGCTTGGACAACAACTCAGAACCTGATCTTTCCCCATCGATACCGTATCGCTCCGCAATCGGAAGTCTCATGTAATTAATTGTTTGTACTCGCCCAGACATTGGTTTCACTATCAGTAAGCTTTCCCAGAACTGCGGGAAGCCTCTGGAAAGCCACTGGAAAGCCGTAAAGCGAGTTTATCGTTATCTCAAGGGAACTAGTGACCTCGGAATCTGTTACAGTCCCTCTTCTGCTCCAATTATCACCGGTTACAGCGATTCTGATTGGGCTGGCTGTCACACGACTCGCAAGTCGACGAAAAGCTATGTTTTCATGATGTCCGGAGGTCCTATTTCGTGGCGCTCGAAAAAGCAAGGATGTGTTGCGCTGTCGTCGTGTGAAGCAGAGTACATTTCCATTTGCACTGCGTCCAAGGAGGCAATATGTTTGTCTAACGACTTGTCTGAAATAATGGGCTCAAATCATCCAACTCCGATTTCAATCTTCGTTGATAACTCAGGATCTATCAGCTCTGCCAAAAACCAGTCCATTAACGAGCGCAACAAACATATTGATATTCCATACCACTTTGTTCGTGAGGCCGTGGCAGCAAATCAGGTCCATTTGTCACATTGCCGAACCGAAGATCAAATCTTTGACATTCTGACAAAATATTTGCTTCGAGAGAAATTTGAAAGATTTCGGAATGAGTTGGCCATTTTTTGTTCACATCAAAGTAATGTTTGATTGTTTTAGGTCGAGGGGGCGCTATCATGGTCAATTCTAGTTTGAGGGGTCGTGTTAGTACAATTACAGTCTACTGACAATGTAATCGGGGACAGCTACTGTACTTTATTGTACTTTACTGTTCAACGAAGATCTTGACCGTTACGTGTATGCACTGTATTGTGCTGTGAGCTTGAGCTGATCTTTTTCGGATCAGCTCGGTTAGGTTCAGGTTTATTCTTTCACCGTCGTCTACATGGCTTCTCGAAAATTCCACAGGTCGTACCGAAGCATCAACCGACTCGCCCTGAAGTCTATATAAGCCATGGTCTTAGCCCACCCTTTGTCGAACTAAAGTCTCTAACCACTTTCTCTTCTCTCTACTCTTCTCCTCGGTCGCTCACTCTCTCTCTTGCTCTCTACCTCTCTCCACTCGCTATCTCTCCCTTCTCTCCCTCTCTCCCTCGTCCGCTAGCGCTCTCTCCCTTCTCCTTATCCATCAAAGACCGCATTCCTAAACAATGAACTTAGGAAGATGTATGGGTGATGTCACTTCGCGGTGTAGCTGGCATGAAGCCACGATCCCACAAACTGCTGAAAGCCATGTATGGGCTTAAGCAGGCACACCTGGCTTGGCACACCAAGCTCAGCAAAGAACTCACACAAATCGGCTTCGACGAACTCGCAAGCGCACCATATGTGTTTCGACGCAGCGTGGGACGGAATGCATACGCATACATCTTCGTGTATGTTGATGACTTACTGGTATTCACACCAACTGCTACGCAGCGAACTACTGTGTTGGAGGAGCTGAAACAGATGTACGAAGTGCGAGTTGAAAATCGCGTGAGCCTTTTCCCTGATGTGAAGTTGACCTGGAAAACCGATTCGGATGGTAAATTACTTGGCCTAAAGATTGGACAGCCTTTGTATGTGGAAGGGATACTTCGCCGCTTTGGGTTCAAGGATTCCAAACCGGCTGCCAGTCCTATACTGGAGTCGTTCCTCACGTCGTTTGCAGCGGAGGAGGAAAACTCAGCTCAGGACGTCCAATTGTATCGGCAGATGATCGGGTCTCTGCTGTATTTGGCTCTTAGCACTCGTTTGGATATCCTGGCTCCGGTGCTTATCTTGGCTCGTTTCCCGAGTGCACCAACTGCGTACTGTCACAGAGCAGTGAAGCGAGTATTACGCTACTTTCGGGGAACAGTTGGACATGGTTTGTACTATAGACATGGATCACTGGAATTGCACAGTTTTGTGGACTCGGACTTTGCTGGTGACACAACTGATCGCAAGTCAATGTCTGGCTACTTGATCAAACTCAGATCGACAATTTGCTTGTTTTGTGCTAGGAAGAATTCTTCGTTTGCACTATCTACTGGTGAAGCCGAGTACTACGCATTGACAATGGCCGCTCAGGAGATCTTGTAAATATCACGCGTACTTCGCGAGTCTGGGATCACGGTGGATGAGAATGTTCCGCTGCGCTCTGACAATCAGTGTGCCATAGATTGGGCTGCTGGTGAGCGCTGTCCTTCCGGACGCGCCAAGCACATTGATGTGAAGCTGCACTTCATCAGAGATCTGGTGAAGACAAAGATGATCAGTGTGGAATACGTCCCAAGTGGACTGAATGACGCACACATTCTGACGAAGCCACTAGGTCCTGTCAGCGTTAAGATGATCATGTAGCGGACTGGACTTGGACAGGAACTCGAGGAGGAGTGTGGTAACTTTATGGCATCAGTAGAACGGGTGTCCGCTGCAGGATCCGAGTTGATGTTGGTCTATGGTCGAGTTGTTGAAATGGGCTATGTGTTCACTCAGTGCACCACTTGACATGCCAGCGCATGTGGCTTAGTGGTCGATGTGTTTTTCCTACATTTTTTTTTCAGGAGGAAGTTCCGGCCGAAATTCCGGCCTGTTTAATTCGTGACATTAGGGAAACAATTTACCTCTCGTCTATGCTGTCCTCACTATCAGCTGGAGGATGGGAATAAGTCGAAGCAAATACATTTGCACCTACGAACGCCTGCTGATCTCCTCTCGGGCGATTCTTCTCGTTCCGATGACTATTAGATCCTCTTCCACTACGAGACCCAGGTGGACGATAGCCCCTCGGCGCTTCCGGGCGCTTACCGTTCACTTCTTGGCCCCAGCATCTGTCAGCCGTATGACCGGAATGACCACAGTTCGTACAGTGCAGCTGTCTAGCATTACCTCCGTAGTCATTCGGACGGACACTGGATATGAGCGCCGCATTCGATTTTGTACCTTTTGACTCTCTCATTTGAGCACGCTCCTCTTCCTGCAACAACCGGCTCTTCACAAATTCCAAAGTAAACACCCTGTCCTCATTTCCGAGCGCATCCGAGACAACGATGAGATTGTCGAACCGAGGTGGCAATCCATTAAGCACAGCCATGGCTATTTCTTTGTCATCAATAGTCACATCCATGGATTTCAGGGTCGCTGCTAGCTGCGTCACACGGTTAACATACTGCAAAACTCTCTCGTTACCGTCCATAGCCGCGGTGTAAAACCGGCGTCGAGCCGCAAGCTTATTGAGGAGTGTGTGCCTCTCAGACGTGTTGAGAATAATAGTCCACATCTCCTTTGCAGTTGCCGCAGCGCGCACTTGCTCAAGGTGATCATCAGAAAGGGACAGACCGATAAGCGCCCGTGCTTTGCGGTCGGCCCGAGTCCATGATTTGAAAGGCCCGTCATCGGGTTCTTCACGCGGATCATCCACAATGTAGTCATCAAGCTCCCGGAGGGCGAGAAGAAGCTGCACCTTCTGCTTCCAAACATGGAAATTATTGTTGGTGAGCTTTTCAATTCGAGCTCCGCCTCCGCGATCGTCCATGACTGCGTTCTAATCCAAGACACGTTGTATCTGAAACCTCTATTACCACGTATGCAGTGAGTATGCAAAGTCCTCTGTTCAGGTATCCCAAGCCGGCGACCGATAGTCGCTTTTCACGGCAAGCCTTTCCCTATAAGAAGTTTGCAGCGTTTACTCAAAGACACGTAGTGTTTAATTTCCAACTCTTTACCTCTTTAGTTTTCCTCGTCTTTACCTCTTACCACCTCTTTATTTGTGCCTTAGGGCGCTACCCCTGTATATCGGCCAGTGCTGGTCTTTCAACTTTGAGCGCGATCCGTGTGCCACGAGTAAGCACAGCAACTTTTACCTCTAGACGGCCAGGAATTTTCAGCCACTACCCCGAAAGGTCCCCGCAGCAAAGGGCGTCTTACCACAATCACAGTCTTTCCGTACTAACTCAGGCGCGTTTCCTTCCGGACTGTGTTGCTTGACTTCCGTCGTACTCGAGTGAAAGCACTCAAGGTCACCAATGAGCCTCGTCCTTCCGTGCACAGCACGTATCTATACCTCAACAGAAGTATAGCCAGCAGGTACCAAAATACAAGTGCAGAACACTAGTACCCGGTATGCTACCAGAGTAAGGAATTAGAAGACAGTCGTTCCCTCTTCGACCACGGGCGATGGTGTTTCGCGTACGTATCGATCGTTCAAGCGAGGAGCGTCTCTGTCCCGCCGGCGCGCAAAAGGGCCACTGCAACGGACCGACTCGGCTGGTACACCGTGATTCCCACCGGGAATCGGGTTCAGTCTTACGACTTCTGGTAACTCACGTTATCACCGCGTGGGTTTGTATGGTACGGTCCGACCAACTCGCGTTTGTTGGTGATTTCGTGAGACGATCACACGCCCATCGCACTGACTAGACGTCTCGCACGGAGGTTGGGAAGCTGTATATGTGTACACGTGGACACATGTGGTTCTGAAGGGAAATATATGCCAAATTTACCCGAAAAGCAAAGTTGCCGGGGACGAAAGGCCATTTTCAGGGGGTCGACGAAAAATGCAAATTTTGCATAATTGTTGACAAGTGGAACTTGGCCCATAATGCCTAGGCTAAGAATTGCCTGCTTTAATCCTATTCGCTGACAGGGACAATACTGCAATTCTATTGGCCCAGGATGTACACGTGTCAGGTGTTGTAGAGGTTCCTTGGCTGGTTTTAGTTGTTCAAAGGCAGTATGGGATATAACGGTTATTTATGAGCTATTTTAGAGGTCAAAATGTTGTTTAGGGGGTCCCTTTACGTAGGGAAATGTGCTGTAAGGGTGTGAGGAATGTAGTGTACGGGAGCTGTGCTGAATAAGACATATACACGTGTACATGTTGGCATTGGTGTATGCGATGTACACGTGGTACAGAAAAGCGTAGAAACTATTGGTGCAGTGGTGTCCACGTGTTGTACTATTGTCAGTTGTGGAACTGTACTTCGTACTGTACTTCGTACTATACTTCGTCCTGTACTTCGTACTGTACTTTGTATTGTACTTCGTACTGTACTTCGTACTGTACTTGAATTCATACAGTAAGGGGTGGTTATGCGAATCGTTGTCATAATTACACCGCTCCGTTGATTGAACGTACAGTAGATAGCCGGCTGCATCCGCCGGCTGCATTCCACTACTACACTCCCTGGCTGCATCCACCACTGCATTCCACCACTGCACTGTCGGTTCCATCCTCCGGCTGCATTATGGAAGCGACTCTTGATTCTATAATGTGTATGAGGATCCTAGTTATGATTCTATGCACCCGGCTGCATCCTCCGGCTGCATTATGGAAGCGACTCTTGATTCTATAATGTGTATGAGGATCCTAGTTATGATTGCCTGCCCCCGGCTGCATCCTCCGGCTGCATTATGGAAGTGACTCCTGATTCTATAATGTGTATGAGGATCCTAGTTATGATTCCCTGCACCCGGCTGCATCCTCCGGCTGCACTATGGAAGCGATTCTTGATTCTATAATATGTATGAGGGTTCTAGTTACTTTTACGTGCCTGGCTACACCCTCCGGCTGCATCTCAGAACATTTACCATATTCTATGATTTGTATGAGGGTTTGAGTACGTTATTATGGCCCATGCAAATTCGGTGCCGACAGGCTGCGGAAATAAGGCACTGCATTCATGTGTCTAATGGGCCAGTTTGTTTTATGCAAATTTGGCAGCTTTGGAAGCAGTTCGAAAATGGACCCAAAGAACGTTTTTGCTGGGCCAATATCTTTCAACTTGCCCAAATGGTTTGGTTTATGGGATTTTGTAAATGGAGGAAATGAAGTAGCGAGTAGTTTTAGAATGTACTTAAGGTCGAAGTTTTCGAGCACCAAGTAAATTCTGGGTAGCTAAGCCCGCAGCTTCATCCTCTCTCCCACCAGCCTTCCCTATCGCAACTCATCATCAGGTTATGGGCCCAGTTCAACGCTATCTCTGTCTTTGATTCCAGTAAGTCGCCCTGTGTCGTTGCCCTGTTTCGTTTTGTTTGTCTCAGCCTGTTGAATATGTCTCACGTTTCTGGTAAGTTATTTGAATAATTCCATTTCTTTGCACATCGAAGTGATTCTCTTTGCACCTTTTGGTTGGTCTAAAGACTTGTAATTCCATAAAGCTGTTACTGACGATCACTTCCACTATCTGTGCCTGCTTCTGCGGGGTTGTGCTAGACTCGGAATTAGCCCTGGTGCCGCGAGTGCCCAGGGCTCCATCGGTCAGAGGTTTACCGTCAGGGAGGAGGTCAAGTGTGGAGAGGATCGAGGTTATTGAACCGACAACACCACCGCCGCCGACGCTCGCCCTCTCTGTCGCCCAGGAAGGATATAGGATCCCCCGCAGGTCAGTACCTCCACAGACGCCAATTAGAAAAATTCAACGACTCTCGGCCAAGAAAGCCAAAGCGCTTGCCGATCGAGTCGCGAAAAGGGAGCTGAAGGCGAAGAAGCGAGTTCCGCCGAGGCACAAGAGGTACTGCAAGACCTGCCAGATTAGCTGCAATAGTGCTAAGACATTCTACGATCACGTTCATTCTAAGGGTCATAGGACTAGAGTAGCGAACAGAAAGGAGACCCCTAGGTGTACTGTTTGTGATAGAGTGTTCGACTCCCACGAAGTTCTGAAACGCCACGAGAACGGGAAAGATCACTTGAAAGTAGTTTTGTCTCAGCAGTAAAAGGGATCCTATACTTTGGTTAAAAGCGAGTGCTCGGCCTTTGCATTTAGCTTAGAGTTTCGTGTGCTGTGTTCTTATAGAGGTGGGCTTGCCATTGCAAGGGACTATCGGTCCCCGGCTTGGGATCTTCGAACAGAACATAAGCACCTCTAACCTATTTGCAATGAGTGGCGGAGAAGATCAAGGAGGAGGGTCAATGAAGATAGAGAAGCTGACGGATACGAATTTTTATGTGTGGAAGCAGAAAATTCAGCTACTTCTGGCACTGCGCGATGTAGAACAGTACATTACCGATGATAACGTCCCTGCTGATGAAAATTCTTCTACGTATAGGACTTGGAAGCAGGGAGATCGAAAAGCCAGAGCAATTATAGGGCTGTCTCTTTCTGATGACCATTTGGACCATGTAAGAGATGCTGTTACTGCCAAAGGTATGTGGGATGCTATTCTAGAGGTGTTTGAGCGACATACGCTGCTGAACAAGTTGGCTGCTCGTAGAGAGTTTTACACTGTCAGTATGCTAGAAAATGAGAAGGTGCTTCCGTATATTGGACGTGTGAGACACCTGGCGGCTCGCTTGAAGTCTATGGGGGTCGTTATCGATGACAAAGAGATGGCTATGGCAGTGCTTAACGGCCTTCCACCGCGTTTTCACAGCCTCATTGTTGCTCTGGACGCTCTTGGATCTGAAGACAACTCCTTTGGAGTGGAGTATGTCAAAAGTCGTCTACTTCAAGAGGAACAACAAGCTTCGATGAAGTCGTCCAGGCGACAGATGACTTCAAGTGCCGCCCTTATTGGGAACGTTTTCGAAGGACGGCGCCAGTCTTCCTTGACGTGCACTAATTGTGGTCACACCGGACACACCGCCTCCCGTTGCTGGGGAAAGGATGTCAATGGAAAGCGACCTTCTCCACCCGAACGATTCCAGCGGAGGCAATTACAGAAGCCAACGGCAATGATCGCTCAAGAAAAAGATGGCTCGGAAGTGAATGAGGTGGAGTACATTTGCCTGGTGAACAAAGCGGATAAGTCTAACGTTAAAATAACCTCTAACACCTGGCTTATAGATTCCGGGTGCTCCGCGCACATGACGTTTGACAGAAGCCTCTTTACAGACTACCGTGAGGTCTCGAACAGCCGCGTTGAGATGGGAACCAAGGCTTGTGCGATTGTGGCTGGAGTCGGAAACGTTCATTTGATGCTATCAGTAAACGGCATTGAAAAATCCTGTAAGCTCACCAATGTGCTACAGTTCCCAGTTTTGCCTTTTCTCTAATTTCAGTACGCCAGATGGTCGACAATGGACTTGATGTTCAGTTTGTTCGTGACAAGTGTACTGTAAAGAAAAATGACTGTACTGTGGCAACCGCGACAAGTGAAGGAGAGCTCTACGTGCTTGATACGTGTGATATGACTCATTCGGCACACAAAGCCTCCTTGAAGACGTGGCACGAAAGACTTGCGCACGTTCATACTCAAGGAATCTTGTCTATGTCTCGCAAGAACGTGGTAAGTGGACTTCATCTTTCTTCTTCAAATGATACCAAAGATATTGGCTCATCTTCTGACTGTGATTCCGTTAAATGCGATGCTTGTGTGGTAGGAAAAGCAACTCGTGCTGTAATTCCCAAACATCGCTCAGGAGGTAGGGCAAAGCAGCTGCTAGACTTAGTCCATTCGGACGTCTGTGGCCCACTCCAAACACAGTCATTAGGTGGTGCGAGATACTTTGTCACATTCATCGATGATTACTCCAACTGGAGCGTTGTCTATCCGATGAAAAGTAAAGATGAAACTTTCGAGTTCTATAAGAAGTTTGCCAATTATGCCCTTACCCATACCGGTCAGCGAGTGAAATTGTTTCGTTCAGATCGTGGAGGGGAGTATCTTTCCTCGCAGTTCCAATCCTTCTTATCTTCACAAGGAACGGTTCATCAAACGACCGCCGCGTACACGCCTGAACAAAATGGCGTCGCAGAACGGTTCAACCGTACATTGATAGATCTGGTTCGGTCTATTCTGTCCCACATGCAGGTTCCAAAGTCATTTTGGGCTGAAGCCCTAGACAATGCCGTGTATGTGCGGAATCGTGTAACAAACAGAGCCCTGGGAAGTTCCATTACGCCTCATCACTTGTGGATGAAGGATAAACCAGATGTGCCTCACTTGAGGGTATTTGGCTGCCAATGCTGGTACAAACTGCATGCCCATGAGGTGCAGAAACTTGATGAACGTGCAGTGAAAGGAATGTTTCTTGGATACCCAGCCGGAACGAAGGCCTACAAGGTATGGGATGACGAACTGAATCGCGTAGTTATCTCACGAAATGTGCAGTTTGATGAGTCCAGGCGAGGGCCTTGTTCGGTTGACGACAGTATATCGCATCAAAATGACGAGAATTTTGAGCCAGAGGATGTGAGCGTTGCTGACGAAACTGACCCCGATACTTTAATGGCAAATATCGGTGAAAATGGAGACTCTGAGTCATCGAGAGGTCAAAATGAGCCCGTTCTAAATCCAAATATGAACCCAGAGCCCCCGGATGCGAGCTCGGAACCAGAACATACGGGTGGTGCAGACGGAGATGGATCTAGCAATGTACCACTTCGCAGATCAGGTCGATCACGCCGCCCACCAAGACAATGGTGGAAGGGGCTCTTAGGAACTAATATACTCAGCACGTCTAATGAGGATGTTCCGGTACCAGACTCGTTCAAGGAAGCGATGAGTGGGACGCAACCAGATTTCTGGCAGAAAGCAGTTGACAAAGAGTTAAAATCACAACGCAAAACCAGACTTGGACGCTGGTTCCGCGCTCACAGGCCTCTAACATCCTCACATCGCGCTGGGTTTTCACCGTTAAAGATATTCCAGATGATCAGGGCCACCTCATTCAGCAAGGAAAGGGTCGCCTAGTCGTAAGAGGTTTCCAGCAGATTGAAGGAGTTGATTACTCAGAGACTTTCGCCCCGGTAATCAAATTCACGACAATTCGATTGCTACTGGCTATGGTTGCGCAATTTGACTTAGAGCTTCACCAAATGGACGTAGTCACCGCGTTTCTAAATGGAGAATTAGAGGAGGATATTTACATGGAACAACCCGAAGGATGCATCGACCCTTCCAAACCAAACCATGTTTGCAAACTCCTCAAGGCTATTTATGGCCTTAAACAAGCGAGTCGTCAATGGCACAAAAAGATTGACGACTTCTTGATTAATGGGCTTGGGTTTAAGACCACGAGAAGTGACGCTTGCTTGTACACAAACATATCGAATGACAGCATAATGCTCATTGCCCTTTATGTGGATGACTTGCTGCTCGCCGGTAGTGATCTAACCGCCGTAGCCTGGATGAAAGCGGAATTAAATAAAAGGTTTGAGATGAAAGACCTGGGAGAGGCGAAAAAGTGCATAGGGCTTGAAATTAGTAGGAAAAGGTCGTCCAAGCTAGTCTGTATATCGCAGAAAGCGTATGCCGAATCCGTACTGAAACGTTTTGGAATGGTCAGCTGTAATTCCGTGAGTACACCAATGGAACAGGGATTCCATCCCGAGTCTTCGACAAGCCCGTACTGCGATGTCCCGTATCGACAGATCATCGGCTGTCTGATGTTCCTGATGGTTGGTTCTCGTCCAGATTTAGCATACGCCGTTGGCAAATTGTCTCAACACTGTGAGAAGCCTCGCGAGGACCACTGGCAGGCTGCGAAAAGGGTTTTGAGGTTCATCAAAGGAACACTCTCAACTGGTGTTATCCTAAACGGAAATCTCTCAGTGGAGTACCTCGAAGGCTTTAGTGATGCGGACTGGGGTGGCTGCTTGAGTTCAAGAAAGTCCACCAGCGGCTATGTATTCAAGCTTTGTGGAGGAGCCGTCAGCTGGTCGTCGAGGAAGCAAACGGTTGTTGCAAAGTCTACCTGCGAAGCAGAGTACATCGCGCTTTGTGATGCCTGCAAAGAAGCCGCCTGGCTAAGATGCCTCCTGACAGATGCATTGGGAAAATCAGAAGATGGTACTGTTACTATCGGTTGCGATAATACAGGAACTATATCCTTTGCAGGCAACGAGGGGGTCAACCGGCGTAACAAGCATATCGATATCTCATACCACTTTGTCAGAGATGCTATCCATCGCAATATTGTTTTCCCTCTTCCATGTACCGTCTTCCGAAATGCCAGCAGATATACTAACGAAGCCTCTTGGACGACTTTCGTTCAATAAATGTGTGAGGTTTCTGGGACTTGGGGATCTGCGCGATGCTTAGGGCATGTGATCGAGGGGGGGTGTTGGTGATTTCGTGAGACGATACACGCACTCATCGCACTGACTAGACGTCTCGCACGGAGGTTGGGAAGCTGTATATGTGTACACGTGGACACATGTGGTTCTGAAGGGAAAATATATGCCAAATTTACCCGAAAAGCAAGTTGCCGGGGACGAAAAGGCCATTTTCAGGGGGTCGACGAAAATGCAAATTTTGCATAATTGTTGACAAGTGGAACTTGGCCCATAATGCCTAGGCTAAGAATTGCCTGCTTTAATCCTATTCGCTGACAGGGACAATACTGCAATTCTATGGCCAGGATGTACACGTGTCAGGTGTTGTAGAGGTTCCTTGGCTGGTTTTAGTTGTTCAAAAGGCAGTATGGGATATAACGGTTATTTATGAGCTATTTTAGAGGTCAAATGTTGTTTAGGGGGTCCCTTTACGTAGGGAAATGTGCTGTAAGGGTGTGAGGAATGTAGTGTACGGGAGCTGTGCTGAATAAGACATATACACGTGTACAGGTTGGCATTGG